>LR746280.1:1732500-2932500 GCA_902729315.2 Spirodela intermedia
TTCAGAGTTGACTCGCAGAAACATTATAGAAAATTCTGGAGAGGGGGGAAAGGAGAAGAAAACCAGCGCCTGTGAACGGAGGAGATGGAGAAGAACGAAAGTTCTCGATTCCTATATTCCCACTGAAGACGTAGGCAGAAGGGAAGATGGGGGAGGGAGAGAGAGAGAGAGATAGAGTGATTGACACGGAGAGAAAGAGAGAGAGAGAAAGATAAGTTTAGCTACCCTCCGCTCTGCATTGGACTCTGAAACTTCCGGCATGGCTATCCCCACGACATGATGTGCCCGTCGGCGGACCAGGTGCCCTCGCCCCAGCAACCGGCGAGGCTCGACGAGGAGGAACGCCACAAGTCCCCCCACACCTCCCTCTCCGGCTCCAGCGGCAAGCTACCGCCGCCGTTCAGCTCCGGCAGCTCCCCGATCTCAACCCAGAAGTCTTTCCCTTCCTCCTCTTCCTCCTTCCCCATTCCTCCTCTCCTTCCGGCTGGCTTCTGCTCCTCGGAGGAAGAAGAAGAAGAAGAAGAAGAAGAAGAAGAGGAAGGCGAGGAGTGGTAGGGAAAATGGGGAATCCCCAGGCGATCCAGTTCCGCCGGCTGTATGTCCCTCGGCAAGGCCATCGCTGCCGCCGCTGCCGCCGCCGCCTGTATGTCCCTCGGTACGGCGGAGGACGGCCGGGGGAGGACATCGACGAGGTGGGGGAAGTTGAGGAGGGCCTTCCTTCCCTTCAAGCAGAGCACCGCCACGTCGTAGGCTCTCGCCGCCATCTCCGGCGTGGGGAAGGAGCCGAGCCAAATCCTCGACTTCTTCTTGGGTTCCCTGATTTCCGTCACCCACCTCCCCCACCGCCGCTTCCTCACTCCTCTGTAAACTGGGTGCCGAGTCCCCCCCGCCACCGCCGCCGTCTCCTCCGCCTTCTTCATGTCCCCAGCTTCCTCCACCTTCTCCATTCTCCACTCCCTCCGCGACTGGGACTAATCACTTCTCCCACAGATCTCTCTCCCTCCCTCCTCTCTCCTTCTTATTCTCTCTCTCTCTCTCTCTCTCTCTTTCTCTCTCTCTCTGTGTAGTAATCTATATATACATATATCAACGTGAAAGGACCCCATGTGGCCAACAGCGCAACCACGTGGTGAATCGACATTAATATTATATCAAGGACTCGTCGTCTTCTATTCATTCACAACAACCACCGCTTTTGTCACTTGAAATATTTTGTATTTACATTATTATTCTTATCGCCGTTCATTTATTTCCGGTTTACTTAATTAATGTTAACTAGCGGGGTCAATGCCCTCTGTTAACCCCCCCACCCGGTTCAGATTCAGTGGGGTTCCGCTCTCAAAGCTCAGATTGAGCCCGTTCTCTATGAAACGATCAACAACACTTGGATCATCAACCTCCCTTCTCTCTCTCTCTCTCTCTTGTGTGGACTTCACTTGGTTGAGGGTCGGCGAGGAAAAGCCCGGCATTAATATTTTTTTAGTTATTACACTACATTTCGACGTACAAAATCATATAAATATAATTTACCATTTTATTCGTCCGTCATTTATTCTAGTCTTGGTCGGCGTTCGGTATAAAATTATGATATATTATTTAGAAAAAGAGAAGGGTAGGAAAAAAAAAGAAGCTATGACTGTTGGGCGGGTCTCGGGTACCCAAATGATCTGCCGACCAGTCATGGGTCGCGGATCTTGGGCCAGGATTGGACCGTCCATCGAGTCAGCTGTGGGGGGGAAGCGATCTCGGCCCTTCGATCCCGGTGTGGTATAGGGCAGATATAGATTTTATAATGGCTAGTGGGTGTTTGACAAAATTATTTTGAACGGCGGTAAGAGGCTCGGCCGTCACCGTCGCCGTCGAAGGCCGCGTGCTGGGCCGTTTGACGGGGCTCGGGACCGTACGAATTTCAATTAAATAAATAAAAAAGAGAGAAAAATGCTGGGGGAGGAGGGTGTGACGCACACCTCGGGCCCAATTAAAAAATCGGGCCAATCTGGAGGAGTTAATGGGCCCAGCTACCTATTCATGGTCGATGTCGTGACCGGGGGGGACAGTGGTCCCTTTATTCCCCGGGCCTACTCCATCGTCGGCGGGTGGTTGGCGAGTTGGGCCCAATAATTGGGGCCCATCAATTAGGGCCGGATCGGGACACCCGCCCGGGGGGGTGCGGTTGGTTTACCGACTCGCTCCCTATCGGAGCCATACGAGCGGGGGGACCGCGGTCTTCTCCGGCTGGTTGGCCTAAGACCAGGTAAGATCGGTGATTGAATGTTTTGTTGAAGTCATCACGCGGATCTTAGTTACGTTCTAGCGAGAGAGAGAGAGAGAGAGAGAGAGAGAGAGAATGGACGAGGATATTGTTTAAACTTATCGTAGCATGTGGAAGTGGATGTGGGGTGGGAATTGGGGGGGGAGGGGCGGTTGATCTCAACTGGGAATAGATCTGATTGGAGAGTAAGAGTCGGTGTAACGGCTCCCTCTGGAACCCAGAAACCATTTAACGCCGTAGTACAAGTAGTGGTCGCGCCCGTAGATTTCCTTGTACGTGAGGTCACAATGTGGACGAGGTGTACGTGCAGAAAGCCAAGCATTCATATTCTGAATGTCAAATCTCACGTTCCGCCGTAAACCCACCGTCACCGGCAACGTATCTACCTGCTCCCTCTCTCTCTCTCTCTCTCTCTCTGTGTTTCCCTCTATCTCTGTCTCTGTCGCTGTCTCTCTCTCTTTCTACCTGTCTAAATATCTCTGTTCTCTCTGCAGGAAAGAGAGGAAGAGTGAGAAGAAGAGAGCATATGGGCCGGACCTTTCCAAGCGGAATATTCCGAGCTGGGCCGAGCCTAGCCGAGAGATGAAGCCCAAATATGGAAAATCTCAGACAGGATCTTCAGACTTAGCAACCGGGGCGCCTCAACGCCTCCCCAACTATTTTTTATAAATAAATTTGTGCAGAATTTTCTGGAAGGCACTTTAGAAAAGTTGCCGGAAACGGAAAGTTCAGGCGGCATCTTGTCTGTCTTCACGGCGTGGAGTGCTCCGCCGGCGAAGATGATGGCGACTTCCCACCGCGTTGGTGAAACGTGGGGAAAGACTCGTATTATAGGGATTTTCTTGTCGCCACTTGGGGTATTCTATGTCTCGTAGTAATTAAATATCATACCTTCCTATTTTATAATATTATTTATTGCAGCCCAACAGTTTAACTTTTGACATGCCATTTTTAGTATTTCCTGTGAATCGTTGACCAATGGGGGCATATACATCCCATGTGGCCCCCCCCCCCTCCGGGGAGCTTTTAAGGAATCCAGTTCAGCCACACCGTTGCGTCAACTTGTCCGAAATCATGATTGCGGCTTTAGGCACACGTGCGCTGAATCGACGGCCACGCAATCCATCCATCATCATCGTCATCTTCTATGAAAACACGTGATGTGAGGCCCCACTTCCAAGCTACGATCCGATGGATATCGCATCTAAGCACCCTCTCTCTCTCTCTCTCTCTCTCTCTCTCTCTCTCTCTCTTCGTCCCGTACGTCGGATGGTCCAGCCCCCTCCCTTGAGAGCCAGAAGGTCCTTTCCCCTTCCGATGAGCCGCCCTCAGTAGCAGCAGCAGCAGAGACCACTGTACTCCATACATTTCTTAGCTGCCCTCTTGGTACCTCTATAAACCTGCAGTTCCCTTGATGCAACTGGAAGATCGCACCTTTCTTTACGTGGTCTTCGCCCTGATTTTATGGGGGAGACTGCAAGCCGAAAGAGGCAACCGGTGAAACACGGGTCAACCCTCCTAGGCCAGACTGCGCTCGTCAACGTGTTGATAATGTGGAAGACTTTTTTGAACAATGTATTGCATACCCATGATGCGTATTTCGGCATTAGAAGAACGTCATACGTCGACAGTGGTCCAATGAGGGCAACTAAAACTCATATCCATTTTGCTACAGTGATCGTACACCTTCGAAATTACCTTAAATTGGCAGAGTGACACACAGACCACTAGTCCCATGAAACCCTAATACATGTGCCCATCTTACGAAGTCGCCCTCCATCTGTATTTGTCAACATCAGGTAACGAAAAAATCCCTGAAAATGTGTATAAAACTGTACATATAAGGCCATCATTTGTATACTGATAGCAAAATAGACAGATGGTCCGGTACCTGAATGTACTGGTTTCCTTCAAAATTGTCATATGTTGGAGAATAAGAAATGGCATATAGATTGTAGTACCCACTTTTCAAAGTGCAAATAGTTTTGCTTTGGTTTTGAACATGGTTCTTATTTTACCTGTAAACGAATATATAATGTAATATTTTTAACAAAAAGCAGCACAATATACATACAAATAATGCCAAACCCATATGGGTACTTTGTTATTAAAATAATATGGTATTTTGAGAGTGGTCCAACAATGGAGTCAATGGTCATACTTATAACTATAGAGATTTCATCCAAAGGCATTATATAGTGGACAATGACACAAATCTCAACACCCCTTTGAAACCCATCTAAGCAATCATCCTTCAGATTATGCAGAGACCTGGTTTTGTTTTCATTCACAACGTGGTTATCAGACTAGCAAACCACTATGTAATGTAACTTTTCTTGAAATAGAGTATGACACATTGTGTTGTGTTTATGTAGCGGTCAATGTAGCGACCATAACTATATTAGGTTTATTATTTTACTGATATTGATAGTCCACAAGGATTGTACCTGGTAGATGATGAATAATTTGTTATGATGCTAGGAAAGAAAGAAATGTATAGTGGGAAATGATGATGATGTTATGTAGAGTTTACACTGTATGGTGGTAGGGCAGAGTATGAAGTAGTGAGAACAATGACAAGAATTCACAACTAGTAGTGTGGTCATAAGCATGGCCTTAGTTCATAAATAAGTTTCAAGATCCAATCCAATCAATAACTAGAGAAAAATAATCAAACTTGGGATTGGAAACATTTCTTAATTGGTTTATTTGGCAAAATAAGTCTACACTTTGATGAGCTAGATGCTGACAACAAGGCAGCTCATTCCCTAGTCTAGGCAATACAAAAGGCCTAAACAATGAGCTTCAAGTGCTAGCCTATAATTAGAGGTTTGCAATTAGGCTCATATTTAATGACCCTTTTTCTTGGTTGGGGGGGGCATCGGGTTTTCTCAAGGAAATGAGCACCAGGTTTAGTCTAGCGGAGCATCTATAATTAGATGGTGTTTAGAATAATGGAATTTAGAAAATGCTCATAACATTAATTGATATGCCCAAATATCCTTTTGGTTCAAGTAGAAATGTGGTAATCGAGAATAAGCATTCAGTATCCAGTTAATATCTCACGTAAAACTAGTGTGATTGATCACATCCATACAAATTATTCAACGTTGCAAGTGGATTCAGAGAATGGAGAACCAGCGGTGTGGAATTTTCTACACGGGAGAAACCATAGGAATTTGGCACCCTTCAGTTTGTGAAACAAACATAGAGCGAAGAGAGAGAGAGAGAGACAGAGCGAGCGAGCGAGCGAGCGAGAGAGATTGACAACACTCTTCAGCACTGCATTTCGTCCGCACGGACGGCAGCGTTGTTGAATTTACCCCGTTCCTCGCCGTAGACCTGCGCATTCAACGCCGTGGCAATCCTCGAGACACCAATTCCCGGGCTGCTGTCAATGAATACGCCCTTGCTCTCGCCGTGTCCCCAGAACATGGAAGACCAGTTCCTCCTCGACATCTCCGAACGTCCTTCTATCTCCAGCTCCGGCAGATCCCCTATCTCCCCCCATATATCCTCTTCCCCGCTCATTATTTCACCCGAAGAGGAAGACGGAGACATCGTCAGAGCCCCATCGCCGGCGACCGCCGCGGTGGCGGCGGCCAACGCCGCCGCCGCCTGTATGTCCCTCGGCATGGCGGAGGATGGCCGGGGGAGGACGTCGGCGAGGTGGGGGAAGTTGAGGAGAGCCTTCCTTCCCTTCAAGCAGAGCGCCGCCACGTCGTAGGCTCGCGCCGCCATCTCCGGCGTGGGGAAGGAACCGAGCCAAATCCTCGACTTCTTTCTGGGTTCTCTTATCTCCGTCACCCACCTCCCCCACCGCCGCTTTCTCACCCCTCTGTACACCGGGTGCCGCGTCCCCCCCGCCGCTGCCACCGTCTCATCCTCCATTCCTCCGCCGCAGCGACGCCATCTCCTCGACTGTAGTGCTAATTTATAATGAAGCCACCAACATCATTAAAAAGCCCCCGCCTTTTTCACATCCTTCTCCTCCGTCTCTTCTTTCGTCCGTTCGTTTAAGCAGAGCCAACCCCTCTGCTGAGTTGGATTATTTAAAATTCCCTGCTGCCCGCCCCACCACACACGCCCCCCCCCCCCCATACTCTCTGTCAGCGTAGTTCTTAAACCTCCTCCGACCCTCCGCGGTAGCATATACAGTCCATTCCCTCGCCCATTTCGTCACGTGTCTCCGTCGGTCCAGCTAGCTAGCTGCTACTAGAATCCCCTCAAACGCGCCACTGGATTCTAGCTGCTGGGGTCCACGTGGACCGATGGTGGCTGCCCGTAGTGGGTCGGGGGTCTGTACCTCCTTCTTGCGGCCATATTAGCGGGTACGCTGGTGACGGTTTCTAACCTACCGTAGGGCTCATCTTGCTCGCGGGGTTTCCTCCCGACCCCCTGATCAGATCAGATCAGCCGTCCAGCGTTTTTTAGGGCGGGGAGTGGACCCCACCTCGGATTGTCAGGTCTCCTCCCTCATCGGAATGTGCTTTGGAATAGTAGATTGGCCAGAACAGCAACGATGATTAAATGGGCTGTCGATGCCGACCAATCATAATTGGTATCTTGGCCGGCCCAATAATTGCAGAGTTCAACGGGGACAGGTCCGACAGAGATTTCATTTAGTTACTCGGGCCCGAAATCCTCTGTTCTTCTTCTGTTAATTACCGGGCTTTTTGGCCAGCGGGGCCCGTTTACAGTACCCGCCAACTTTCGTGTGTTTTAAGACAAATCTGGGGTCCACACGTGGCGATATCTCGGTTCTTGTGATGACGGGGAGATCCCGTATCAACACGTCAGAGATGGGACGGGCCTTTCTAGAGGTCCCAGTCAGCACGCGGCGCGCGCGTTGGGTGAGACAATAATAGAGCAGAAAATCTCTCTCCATTATTTTACTCCTGAAATAATTTACCATTATTTTTTAATTAGTTGTTTATTAGAGGTCACTAAGAATAAGACTTGCGTGTAACTAAATGAGGAGCTGGGCCACCATCAAGCCTCGATATTATGTAAAGCACTTGTGTGTAAAAATTCTCCCCAAAAAGGACAAAAAACTTTATAGAATGGTGGGGGGAGGGGGATTTTTATTCTCCAACTGGTTATTGCAAAATTATTAAAGACGATGTTAATTCTGATTTTATGAGATTATATTGTGGATAAAAAACTGTGAAAAATAGACATAAAGGGATGACTATTGCCCTTTTCTGAAAAAAATCTCATATTTCTCATCATTTATTGTGTAAACCAAAATTCAATCTCGATGTTACAACATATGATGCCTAGTTTGCATTCATATGAATGATAAAAATTCTAAAACAGAATATTCTTTTGGTGGGTAGTGACTCTTTTTCATGAATAATAACAGGCCATCTCAACGCCGTTTTCCCAAATTTTATATCCTAAAGTAATTGATGAGCCCCTTTATTTTTTCCTTTCCTTTTGTACCATTATAAAAACTCTCTTGTTGGAGTTGTCAACAAGCTTGTTTCTAATAAATATAGCATCTTAACCAGATAATATTAAAAAATGCCTAAGTCTCAAAGTGGCTAGACTACACCACAACAAAATAATATAAGAGAGAGAGAGAGAGAGAGAGAGAGAGAGAAGAGAGAGAGAGAGAGAGAGAGAGAGAGAGAGAGAGAGAGAGAGAGAGAGAGAGAGAGAGAAGAGATTAAATTAGATTAGATTAAATGAAATCAACCAAAATTTCATTGATAATGTCAAAATTGGTAGCAAAATTACCCAAGTCATCCTCTAAGCATTGTCTAATGCTAAACACATTCCTCTCTCTCTCTCTCTCTCTCTCTCTCTCTCTCTCTCTCTCTCTATTTTTATTTATCTATCTAATGAAACATTCTCTCAAGATGGTGTTTCAATAAAGCTGGTATTTATTTTAGTAATGCTTAAGTTGAATATAAGTAAAATATGTTGTGATTAAATAATAAGAGTTGAATTATTTCAATAAAAATGATTGTAGCCAAGTGAAAAGTAGGGGGAACCCCCATATTCATATGGAGATTGATAGATTATCAGATGGATATATCTCAATTTCCTACTTTGTTCTACCTAACTCTGGAGATGCCCAATGATTAGGTTTGGTCAACTGTGGGCCACTTTGATGACTATACCACATTTCAACTAGGCTCAACCAAGGAACAAGGTAGCTTGGATGGCTCCAAGTGGATTTACTCTAATACTCTAGCTTATGCACATAGTTGATTGGTCTAAAGAAAATAATATTGCTATTTGAATATGTTGATTATACCAAGATGCATGACATGCTAATCATTCCTACCATGCTAGACATATAACATAGGTTATACATCAGATGACATTACTTATAAAGAACATGTGAAAACATGAGGGTGTAGAGTTATGAGGGGATGGTCCACTAAAACTAACACTATGATATTGGCATGAGGGACCATTATGGATAAATAAAGGGAGACTCAATTCATAGGTTTTGGGAAAATATTAAATAGTTTAGAGTTACCCACACACCCCATTAAATGGTCAATAAAGAGAGAGAGAGAGAGAGAGAGAGAGAGAGAGAGAGAGAGAGAGAGAGCGATTTTGCCAACTCTTTGATCCCCCACCTCCCTCCACACAAAAAAAGTAATTCCCTTCTTTTTCTTTCTCTATCCTCCTTCCTTTTGGGCAAGTTTTTGTTGATTAAAAATAAATATTTATTAATAAACTATTATGTAATATTAATGTTTATTTATATATGTCACATTTTTTAATAATTAATATATTATATATATTATGTGATTATGACTTTATTAACAATGATTAAAATCTGACTTTGTTATGAGGTCAAGGTCAACCAAATTAATACTTTGACCATGAGGTGATAAGTCTTTATTATCATAAGTTAATAATTAGTAAATAATATAGTTTTAGCCTTAACTCATGATAAATAGACTTATATTTGTGTTAAAGTGTGAAAAGTAGTTTTTAGTTAATTAATGTGAATTTTTGGGTAATTATGTGATTTTATATGATTTTTACAGTCTTACTTTTGAGATAAATAAAGAATAAGAAATAAAAATAAAAATATTACAAAATAGGAGACCCGCTGGCTAGCTAGGCCCACAAGTGGGTCGGAAGCTCAGTCGGGGAGTAGCCGTGAGTAGGGACTCGAGCAGCTTGGACTGATAGGGGCACGTGTGTGCCACTCCCCTTCTACGTCATTAGTGGCCAGCCGGCTGTGGGGCAAGGAGTGGTCGTACACGCAAGAGAAGGGACTTTGCTTAAAAATCTAATATTAGTATATATTCATCCGAAAAATTGGCACACAACCGATGTGGGACTAAACCCGCATCACACCTTTCTTAGAAGAAGTAGGTGACCAGCATGGGTTTGAATCCTCCTAGAGTTAAAATTTATATATTTTTATCTGATTATCGCAACTTTCTTGCAGATCACTGGTGAAGGATTAAGCAACGAGAATCGCTGGATCATCAGCGAAAATCTCGTCAATATGATTCGCGAAGTATTGTTACTAAAATTGTTGAATGATTCGTGATAAAAGAATTGCGAATCCATTGAGTAAATCATCTCTGATTGATCGACGAACAAGCCGTCATCAAGAAGAGGACGATCCGCCGAGAGACGAGTCGCCACCTCTTGAGAATGTACCAGATGCGATGATGAACCTCTTCTTGTTATGCGGACTTGAGGATGAAGTTTCCTAACATGCGCCCTACCTCCATCTAGCTCCTCTCTGTCGGGTGACGATCGCCGGAGAGCCAGAAAGTCACCATTTTTCTGCTCCGCCAGGTGACAATTGCCGGAGACGACTTGACGACTCATTTCATTAATCTTTAGACTTTGCGAGAAGATCTAGAGATTGCCCACGTCGTCTTTGTTCAAGAAGAGCCTTTGAGGCTGTGGACACTACACGATGATCCTTCCAAACGCTCAGGATTCAAGTGCATTGTCGATGCATCGTCATCGTGACGCCGGAACTTTGTTTTCCTACTTTCAACTTACTTTACGCTTTATCTAGTGATAGTTTTTGTGATTTTAATTTACCAAAATATACTTTATTCTATTACGATTATTTCGACTTTTACAAATCTTAATTTAATCAATTAAATTATTTGTAATCGCTTACATAAGAATTGTCGGGCGAAACTCTATTTTTGCCCGATTTGCATTTGCCGGGTGCTGACATCATCCTAACGTCTACACCATTATTTTCCTTTTTTGTGAATTTTAAATATATTTTCTTTTCATTTCTTAGTATAAAATTCATAGAAAATCGTATTCATTGAGGAAAATTATAAATAATTACCAGATATTATATTACATCCCTTTGATTGACCTGAAAAATTACTGCTATTTTTGAAATTTTTATTGAATTATAATTGATATATTTGTTCAGAAATACTTCTAAATATCTAAAAGTTCATATTTTCTAGTTTTATAAATTTTATATTTATGTGATTTAATATATAACGACTGAGTCACGTCATGAGGCAAGGTCAATTGTACCTACTCAAGGCGAAGTTGGACTTGTGGGAGAGTTGGACTAAAATTCAGCCTAAGCCTAAGTCAAAAAGAGAGCCCATTTGGAAGAAGTTCTTCCACTAATTGTCCCAACTTTTGTCCAAAAGAAGCCAAGGGGAGATGTCTATAACTACTAATGAACACTATTACATGCACTCTTTGAACTACAAAAGTTTTTTGCTTACAAGAGTGGGCTACATAACTCTTCAAGACAACCTTTTGAGGAGCCAACACCCATTTGTCAGTCAACTATGAGGCATTAACTGCCTAACTTAAATGTGTAACTTCTCCTCTCTCTCATCACTAACCCTAAATTTAATTTATAAAAATGATATTTCATATATTATTTTCGAGAGGAAATATTGAAGTTTCTGTTTGAGAATTTTTCTTTATTTTTTTGTCTTTATCTTAAAGGGAGGCTATGAGGGTCAATCACTCCTTAGGGAGAGGCTATGAGGGTCAACCCCCCATCTTAGAAGAGGATGTGCGGGTCAACTGTCATTTTCATTCCACCTATCAACCATTTGGACCCTTTTATTTATCTTTCATCACTTTCTGAAATAATTGAAGATCTATCTTAAGGTATGCAAGGCAACAATCTTAAGATTGCATCTCTCCACATTAAGATATTATTGGCTTATTTTATTTAAGTGATTTTTGATCTGATTTCAAATCTCTCTTGCAAACTACTAGTAAATGAACCTATGATAGCCCTAATTCATCTATTTGGTGATCCATACACCCTAACCTAGATCTTTGATCTATATTTTAAATAAGGTCAAACCCTAATTATTGGATGAATAAGATCATTTCTTTCAATGTTGTAGGATTTTCACTAATCATTATCTTCTCTAAATTGTACTTACATCTTTGAGAATTTATTGAGTTGTCTTAATCCTAAATTATTTAAATCATTAATTAATTTTTTTAGTAATGTCCTACATCACTTTAATTCTTGAGATTATTAATTAAAAAAATATTTTCAATAAAAGGTTAAACATATGGTTATATGATATGAGTTGACACATGTATCGATTTATTTGTGACAGTGAAATATTTTTACTCAAATTCTAAATGGTGATTAATCATATAGTTACAATATTTCTCAATTTTATATGAGATTAGCAAAATTCTTCAAAATTTTATGTGTATTAAATTAGCAAGATAAGAAGTAATGTATCAAATATTCAAGTTTGGAAAGAATGTTATTGATGATGAGATGCTTACTCGGATAAAAGAGAAGAAAAACTTAATGTAGATACTCATCATCAAGTTAGGAATATTTAGTTCAAATTTGAATTCAAAAGGGTGAGAAAATAGGAATATTTTACACTTGGAAAATCCAAACATAGTTATTGCAGATTTTGAAAATGGTAAATTTTTGAATGAGTATTTCATATGTTGGAGATCCAATAATTTAGAAAAAATGGTATAAGATGAATGCTTATTTATTAGATAATAGTTATGAACTGAAAGTAAACAAATATATAAAGTTTTGACACTCATCATCAATCTCCTTATGCTACATGACTCAATATTAAATAAAAAAGTTTTATTTTGTTCATCAATTGAATCCAACAAATGATCAAATCATCTACTATGATCATTGCTCTTTGTTAGGCCCTAAGGTAACTCGATGGTGAGGGAAGAATGCATTTGACAAAGGCACAAGGTGTGAGTAGTCATATATAACTTAAGATGGGCCAAGTCTCCACAAAGATGAAGTTGTGTGATTTAGGCCATTGATCATGTTAAGATAAATCTTGTTAAAATCCATATAGATGAATTTGAATAGTTAATATTCAAAGATAATTATTTTTAGGACTGAAAATAGAAAGTGAGGGAAAAGAAAATATAAAAAAATAGTATTTTTAGTGAAAGAGTGTTCAGAGATCTTACTGCAATGCATGTGTCAATACATCCACTAACACATAGACATGTCTTAATAGAAATATAACATCAAGATGAAAAATAAATAAACTTAAAAAAACACCAATTCATCATTCTTCTTAATGTTACAACTAGTTTTACCATTCCAACAATGTCTTCTCCTCTTCCTCTTTGGAAGACAAAGGCAATGAGTGATAGGGATGTAAGAAATAAAGAGATGAAAATATGGAGAGAAAACATTAATTTTGGGGGAGGAGGTTGCTAAAAAGGAGAAATGGGAGATGAATTTGCCACAGAAAAATCCTAAAATTTTATAGTTTCCAACAAATTACAATTAGGAGGAGGAGGAGGAGGAGGAGGAGGAGAGAGATAGAGATAGAGAGAGAGAGAGAGAGAGAGAGAGAGAGAGAGAGAGAGAGAGAGAGAGAGAGAGAGAGAGAGAGAGAGAGAGAGAGAGAGAATATTTAAATCTGGGGAGAAAAGGACTAAAGTGGGCTCCCTTCCTTTAGCCCAACAACATAAAAAAAGTAAGTAATAAATATTTCATTGGTCACTTTTCTTTCTCCTTTCATTTTACATTAAGCACTCTCCCTTAATGTAAAAGCTATAACATAAGTGATTTGGTAAATTTAATAAACTTGATATAACTTAGTGTCTTTAGAAAATCATTTTCAACTTGATTATTTGCTGAGAAAAACTTCATCTTAATTGAATTAGTGGAAACTTTATTTTGAATAAATTGATAATGAATTTTATTTTTTTCTTTCATGAAATATTAAATTACTTACTATACATGTAGTTGATTAGTTGTTGCAATAAATATCTATTAGTATTGATTGTGATATGTTGATATCTTTTTAAATACTTCACATCCATATTACTTGTTTTCATTATATTAATGTATCAATATACTCAACTTCAAATGATTATAACACAGATTTTTACTTTTTAAAAGTTTATGATAGTGCACTTGAGTCAAGACTGAAAGCAAATCTACTAGCACTTTTTGTCTGATATATATAAAGCCTTCTCAATTACATTATAGAGACCTTGAAATCATATCAACTGTAAATTTTACTTTAAGCTGACTATGAATTAAATCATCAACTAAGCTTTTATAAAAATACTAATTTATTTTAAAATATTATTATTAAGACATAAATTTTCATTAATATTGATCATATTAGAATAATCTTGTAACTCAATATTTTAAACTTATTGAGTAAATTAGATGCATAATTCTCTTGTAAAATAAATTTGATATAATTATTTTAAATAATTTTGAAGTATAAGAAAATAATGTAGTATTCAATATGTCATGTCAAATTCAGCTATTATAAAAGTCTTGAATTCAAAAAATAATAATGAAGATGATCTAGTATATATAATTTCATAAATATACTCCCATTTAGTTAATATATATATTTTTTTCAATGCTGACATAAAGTGATGGCTCATTATCACTTCTATAAAAATTATACTTGTGAAGATATGAATCAAGCATGCTATACCATACTCTTAATGTTTACTAACTTCATAAATACAGTCTTTTATTTATATGCTTTATTCTATTTGACATCAATGAAAACATCTTGTGGCTAAACATATATATGTTCATTCAAATAACTATTAAAAAATATATGTTTAACATCAAACTAAAAAACACATCATTTCATTTATGCTAGTATAGTTAAAATAATTGTACTTATTTCAAGTCTTTTAATGGAAGAACAAATTTTAAAATAGTCAATACTATATTATTTATGTATGGAAGAACATCATTTCATTTGTGTATATCCTTTTACCACCTATCTTACTTCATATTTCTGTATGTTTTCGTGTGCTTTATCCTTCAATTTATAAACTCATTTTACATTGATCGTCTCATTTTTTTAGTGGAAGATCTACCAACGGCTACATGTTACTCTTCTCAATTGACTTCTTCCTTCATTACTTTCTCCCTCTCATCTTTATCTTGTGAATGCTTATAACTTGATATTTATACAACCACTAGAGAAAAAAGCATATGATTCATATATTTCATTTAGAGTTCTTACCTTTTTTTAGAGGACTCATTGTATCTGAACTTAAATATTTGTGGCTATTAAAACCATTATAATGTTTTAGAGATTTTCTTCAATGTGAACTAGATGATGAAGAAATGTGAAGCATTGGATCTTACCTAATTGTGTCAATTTGTCTATTTTCATAAGAACATATTTGTTGAATTTGATCATTCTTCTAATTCCAACAACTATTTTCATTAAAAAGGACATTTTGATGAATGAATATTTTCTTAATTTTATGATTATATAAATAATAAATATTTCATCAATATTATCAATATAGATATATATTCTCACTTTTATTATTTATATTTTCATGATCATCATAACTAATTAATATTAAACACAACTCATTTTTCTAAATGACCAACATTTGACTTTTAATGATACCATGTTTCATAAGAAATCATAGTCATGACTACATTTCTTAGAGAAATATAAAAGAGATAAATGGTTGTTATCACAACTTTAGATCAAAAATCATTTGGAAAATACTTCTTACTAAGCATACTTCATGTCATTTTTACTATTGTTCTACTTTTCCAGTAATATCATTTTTTCTAGGATCTTCTAATTTCTAGTTACATGCAAATATCATTTAGCTTACAAAATAAATCAAACCTATGAGATATACTTTTTGCTCTTTATTTATTCTAAAGGTTTTTATAACATGATCACTTTAGCTTTCCACAAAAGCTTTAAGCTGAATACATTTATTAAATGTCTCAGATTGATGAATATAAAAATATATTTAAGTAGGTAAAATAATCAATAAAAAAATCAATTGTTGTTCAATGATGAAGTAATCATCATACCATGAATATCAATGTGTAGTAATTCAAGAGGAGACCTTGCTCTCCAAGATTTTATTATCAGATATAATAAATGATATTATTTGTCATAAAGATATCAATCACAAACATCATTATTGGCTATAATAGGTGACAAATTAGAAGCCATGTTCTTGTGATGTAATAATTTCATTCTATTAAATGTAAATTGACATAACCTAAATACTAAGTCACTTGTCATCATTGTCTTTAAAAATTAATAAATCTTGAAATATAAAGCTGAAACATTTCTTTTACAGCCATAACAATAGACATATGGACTGATTATAATTTTTTAAAATTAATTGATATTAAAAAATGTGAGTCATTTATAATTTATAAGAAGATTGATGATAATACATATTTCACTGAGCTGCCAAATGACATGCATATTTTATTTATGCCATATGATTACTATGTTGAAATAAGTTAAGACTCTAGGATAAGTTGTTACACCTCTCACATTACAAGTAGAGTTCTTGGATTAGACCTTTGGCAGATGTCTAAACAACAAGCAAGTATGAGTGTGTGCAAATAGGCACATTGGCATGACACAATGCACACAAGGTAATACTACATGTGTAACAATGTGTGGTGGCATGTCATGCCCTGTGTAGGAAGTGTGGACACATAGAGGCACATTGCACCTATGGTTAACTCTACTCATGCATGGTGAGTTTTTTGTGGGAACATGTCAAGAACCATGTTGACCATCAACACAATAGTGGCACAATATTCAATGGCTGTAGGCACATGGTAGCATCTAGGTGTTATGGGTAGAGATGCACAAGGTGAGTGTAACAAATGATGGAGGTGTTGCAAGTGATGGTGTGTAACAAATAAGAATGGCAAGCTAGAATGTAATGAACTCATGTAATAGCTGAGCACATGACAATTACCAGTGGTGTGATGAGTGTTGGCAAGGTATTGTGCAAATAGTATAACAGGATAGATGGCTAACAGGTCTTGAAATCATACTTATTTTTATCCAAGCCTCCTCTATAATTAAAGGGATGTTTCAGTGTGGCTAGAGAGTGAGACAAGTAGACATGATGCTTAGGTTCCCTCTTCCCCATGTATTCTTGATTAAAGAATATATAGTCAGTTCTTTGGTATATAGAGAGCCATTAGTCTCTCACAAGTTGAGGGAGGAAATAAAGGCTATTTGGACATGCTATCAAAGCATCCAAAGAAGCACACAACCATGTTTCTTAGAGTGCCAACTAACTATGTGACCTAAAGGTCGAATAATTTTGGAAATAAGTTATAAAGAGGAGAATGATGAAAGAGGCACAAAACTTTACTAGGCCTAAGTAAGTTGTGAGAAGACTCAATTTGGTTTTAAGTAATTCATTTGTCAAAATAAGACCTAAAACTAAAGAATTTTTTTTGGAAAAAATGCAAATGTGATATAAAATTGGTATAAACCTAATTTATTGTTAAAAATTTATTTTTATTTTATATTTCTGTTGTCTTAAGATTTATTTTGATTTTATATTATTTGTATGCTTATATAAGGTCCCACATTGTAACTCTAAGGCATCTTGAAGTACCACAAGTCTTCACTTCTTTGATGTTATCATCTTTGTGCTTGCACATTCAAATGCCTCTTCTAGATTCAAGAGTCTCATTTGATTTTACAAACTCAACATTACTCCTAGTAAATCTTTGTGGATTCTATGATTGTGGATATTAATTCTGAGAATTCAAATCCTCATTTCTTCACCAAAATCATATTGTGTATATTCAAGGTTAGAATTTTCTATATTGTGCATAATGCTACATCAAACTTATTTGTGTGAAGATGTTATTTGGACCAAACGAACTCAAAATTTCTGATACCATGTATCATAAAACCAACAATAACTACAAAAATGAAAATTTTAAAGACTCATTTAACTAAAGCATATCAATTAAAAAGAGACTTGAAGGTGACATTTTTAAAAATAGGGGAATCTGATGTAGAACATCACCTAGAAAAAAGAGAAGGATGAAAAACTTTTAACCCACTTCAGCAAAAATTGATGAATTAAGCTTCCTGGAACCTCGAGGATGGAAGTATTGCAGATTGAAGATCATTTTTTTTTCTATTTGCCCTCAAGAGTTTTGTGTATTATAGATTCAAGCATCAAATCTATTACTTCCCCAACTTAGACTCCAAATTGCCATTTAGCATCTTACAACTGCATCTCTTTCTCCTCTCTCTCAACTCTACTTCATGAGTCAATTTTTTTAGTCAACCATTGGGAAATTGCACTAGGCATCATCGGAGGCCCCCTTCCTCTCATAAATGAATATATTCTCAGAATATTGACTGCAGAAAACATAGGATGATAAATATGTATTCCCCTTCATAATCAGGAGGGGGAAAAACAATGGTACCAGCATCAACGTAGGCCATGAAGGCCATATGGGCCTGCCCACACAATCAATTTCCCTAAAAAAAGAACGTGGGCCATCTTCTGAAAACCTTCTGGGCTTCCGGGACCCACCAGCCCATTGTCTCAAATCCTGCATATCGCTGGACACGATCAACCGGTCCGGCTTTTAGATCCGGGCTTAAAACTTTTTCATTCAGAGCCCGTTAAAAGGGCCCAATAGTAAGCCCACTAAGCGCACGCGTCATGGATCTTGTCCGAAACGGTGGTCGCACTTTCTCGCGTCCCGACGCAGCACGTGGTATGCTCATTTGACGACTCCTCCCATTTGTTATCGACGCACGAGACAGAGGCCACCGCGGACCCCGTGGGCTTTTATGATCATAATTGACTTTTTATCTTTATAATTATTTTTCTCCTGCCACCCAATCCTCTCAGCTCTCCGTTCTGACGGCTCATCGGAACGTGGGACGGCGGAGAAGTTGCCGTCAATCCAGCGCAAAGGTGGGGCATTTTAACGGCGAATCAAACGGACGCGCACGGATGGTCCGTCGTCTCACGGCACGGTTTCCTCGTTCTCCGCCGTGGAACAAGCGGCGAGGACGTGGACGGCGGAGCGAGGAGGTTGTTAAATGCCTTTCACGTTTTCCGGTTCGAGCCGTCACGCGCCCTCACGAGCTTCAGCTGAATGGCGCCGCAGCTCCTCGCTGCGACGCGTGTCACGAGACCCTACCACGCTGGCACGTTTCAGTCGTTTCGCCCGCCCTCCAAACGTGGCCACAATTGGGGTTTCCAGCCGAGCCGAGCTGAGCCGCATAGAGTCCAGCGCTGTGGGCCGTCCGATTTGATCAGCTTTCTCCACCACTCTCTCGGCGCGCCACGGCTACCCAAAAATCCGCTTTAAGGAAACCGCCTAGTCAGAACCCTAACTCTTCGTGGTGGTGGTCGTGAAGGGGAGGGCTCCTACCTCCCTCCGTCCATTTATGCGTATATGAGACATCACATCGCGCGACACAGTCCATCTCTCTCTCTCGCTCTCTCTCGCTCTCTCTCTCTCTCTCTACCTGTCTCTCTCTCTTCTCTGTCTGCACTGCTTCGGTGCTACCCAGTTTCGCCGCCCTTCTTCCTATCAGGTTGAGAGAGATTTCCTGCGTTGGGGGCGGGGAGAGGTGCTGGTGAGCAGGGGGGAGGAGGAGGAGAGGAACTGGCCAGTCGCGGTCGTCGTCTTGTCTGCGGGTTTGATCGATGGGAGTGGGGGGGCATGGAATCTAGGGAGAGATGAAGCTGCTGTAGGGTTTTCTGGGGCCGTCCTCTTCGTCGGATTTTGGGTTTCTAGGGTACCCTGTGAATGGGGATGGGGCCGGGGGCCAGGGGGTTCTGGAATGAGGAGGACAGGGCGATGGCGGTGGCGGTGCTCGGCTCCCAGGCCTTCGACTTCATCACCGCCGGCAACATGACATCGGAGGGGCTCACGGCGGTAGGGAGCGACTCGGAGCTCCAGAACAAGCTGGCGGCGCTGGTGGACGGGCCCAACCCCACGGGCCTCACCTGGAACTACGCCATCTTCTGGCAGATCTCCAGATCCAAAGCTGGGGAGATCGTCCTCGGATGGGGCGACGGCCACTGCCGCGAACCCCGCGAGGAGGAGGACGATCACCTCCTCCGCCATCGCCACCAGCACGAGGAAGAGCCGAAGAACCAGGCGATGAGGAAGCGGGTGCTGCAGAAGCTCAACACCTTCTTCGGCGGCTCCGACGAGGAGAACTTCGCCCTCAGGCTGGACCGCGTCACTGACACGGAGATGTTCTTCCTCGCCTCCATGTACTTCTCCTTCCCGCGCGGGGAGGGAGCCCCCGGCAGGGTCTTCGCCTCCGGCGAGCCCCTGTGGGTCTCCGACTGCGCCGACGACTACTGCGTCAGGGCCTTCCTGGCTCGGGCCACCGGCATCCGCACGGTGGTCCTCGTGCCGTCCGACTCGGGGGTCCTCGAGCTGGGCTCGGTGAATTCCCTAGGCGAAGATCCGCAGGCCCTGCAGATGATCACCTCCATGATCTACCACGGCCGGCAGCTGAAATCTTCTGCCTCCTCGGAGGAATGCCCGAGGATCTTCGGCAAAGATCTGAATCTGGGGAGGAGGCTCCCGGCGGTGGCGCCCAAGCTGGAGGAGCCGCCGTGGGATCTGCAGCCGGCCGGCGGTGACCGGCTCGCTCCGTTCCCAAATGTTAGGAAGAGCCTCCATGTCTGGAATTGGAACCAGGCCCGGTTTGGGAGCTCCGACCAGACCACCCAGGTGAGCAACCAGCAGCGTAATGGGGTTAATTTCCCACAGCAGAAGCAGCAGAATGCTCCTGCGGCGACGGGGGCGGCGGCGGTGGCGTCTCCACAGCCGCCTCCTCCGGCGAGGCAGATTGATTTCTCTGGTGTAGCCAGGCTGAAGAGCCTGGAGACAGAGAACGACGACGCAGACTTGCCCTGCAAGGAGGGGAGGCCTGCGGCGGCGGGCGGCGGCGTCGAGGAGCGGAGACCGAGGAAGAGAGGGAGGAAGCCGGCGAATGGGAGGGAGGAGCCCCTCAACCACGTGGAAGCGGAGCGGCAGAGGAGGGAGAAGCTGAACCAGAGATTCTACGCCCTCCGCGCGGTGGTGCCCAACATCTCCAAGATGGACAAGGCCTCCCTTCTCGGCGACGCCATAGCCTACATCACCGACTTGCAGAAGAAGCTCAAGGACGTGGAGTCGGAGAGGGAGATGGACCAGAAGAGGAGGGCGGTCGAGTGCCCTGAGATCGAGGTGCAGACGGTGCGGGACGAGGTGGTGGTGACGGTGAGCTGCCCGTTGGAGACCCACCCGGTCTCCAAGGTCATCCATGTCCTCAAGGAGGCGCAGATGAACGTGGTGGAGTCCAAGCTCTCGGCCGGGAAAGACGTGGTCTTCCATACCTTTGTGGTCAAGTCCCATGGATCCGAGCAGATGGTGAAGGATAGGCTGGTCGCTGCCTTCTCCAGGGAAGCTCATCCCTCATAGCCCGGATTGCGGGGGGACGACGGCTTTCAGCTGGAAGAAGATGAGAGGTGGGTGGCGGCGGCGGCGGCGGCGGCGGTGGTGGTGGAGCTCCACTATGATGATGACGACGACGACGGCGACGACGACGACGACGACGACGACGACGACGATGATGATGATGATGGATAGTAGCACCATTGGATCATGCCAAAGCTCGTATGTTCACGTGTCCGAGAATTCGGGCTGTTTCATGTGGGGAGATGAAAAGGACTTGCATTGAAGCTCGGTCAGAATGGAGACAGAGAGACCTCCCTGATCGCGGATGTGAGAGGAAGAGGATCATCGCCCCAGAGGGATGCTGGTTCTCCTGAGGAACTTGTCCAGACCAGAAGGATTTCAGTAGATCGATCGTATGATGACTGTCTGAGTGACTAGTACTCTTTTTTTTTTCCCTTTACCTGTTGAAGGAAAGATGACATAGACAACTGTGGCTTAGTAGTGCTTCTTGTTCTTAGCCGGATTCGCCTCCGGGTCAACCCACGGCAAATGGTTTCAACTCTCTCGTTGTTGACCGAAGAGGTGTTCTTCCTCCACTAACACTGCCACTGCCGCTGGCGCTATAAAACTCTAAAAAATATTACGCAGGCAGCTAAACAGGCCAGCGCAGCTAACAACGCTGTTTAGCAGGTGATTGGTGGGGGTTCAGCGGGTCAACTCCTCCCTATCATGCTAGCTATCCTGCGACCACATTAGACTCATGCCTAAAATAGAAATTCCGAGATGGCGGCGGAGAGGGCGAGGGTTCGTCGGGGGAGGTGATTGGAAGCCAGCAGGCCATGTGGGGAAAGGGCCTGGGTGACGCGCTGCCGACCACGGGGGCGGCGGGGCCAACATCTCCGCCGTGGGGGAAAGTGACGCAAGAGGACGGAGCTGCTCCCGAAGATTCGCCAGCCACGTGAATGCTCTGTAGAGGGTGGGTTCTTTTTAGAAACCTAAAAGCAGAGATATCTTAGAAGGCTCCGTTGACGGGACTGCTCCTTTTTTATTGACGGGAAATGAAAAACAAAATATCCCTACTCTCGTCTTGATGGCGACGGTCACCTGCAGACATGTCACGAGGAACACGTTGACTTTGGAAGGGCAAGGTCATGAATGATCTCATAACAAGAACAACAGGTTGCGGGGGGGATGACTCCTCCTCTGGCTCTGAAAGCGAAATGGATGAGGAGTAAGGGCGGACCGAGAAGCAGCAGCAAAAAAGAGAAGAAGGAGGTTCCACCGAGATTTGAACTCGGGTTACTGGATTCAGAGTCCAATGTCCTGACCACTAGACCATGGAACCGCCGATTTTAAGGACTTGATATAAGATTTAATATCCCAAGGAAAAGGCCCCAGCAGCAGCTTGGTTCCTTCTATGGATTGGCCTAAATTGGAATGCTACTTGACCATGGTTTGACAAACTAGACTAACCTTGCACCTAACAAGGTCCATTAATTTTGTTCCCGTGACACCTATGGTGATGATAATGGATAACTCCTTTATATAAATGATATGGACACTCCTTGTATAAAAAGTAAACCAGATATCCCTTGCCTAAGCTATCCCCTTCTGTTTATCATTAAAGAGAGATAGAAAAGGAGATGAGTGTGTGTGGGGATATTTAGATGGGCAGAGGTGGGCTGGGAAGGGTCTTATTTTTTCTTCATTATTTTGGTGGGGAGGATCCTTAGAGTAATCTTATTTACCTCATGGTTCCACTTCTTGTGTAGCATACTTTATACTTTTATGAACCATGGCTAGTTGAACATGTTTTGGAGTTCTCATGCCAAAAACTTAAAAGTTCAATGAATTTGAAGTTGAATTTTGTAAACTTCTTATTCTTAGTACAATACTACTTTTCACAACCTTGAGAGGAACATGATTTTAAAATGTTAGAAACATGATTCTTTCATAATATTAACTCATTTATGAGAAATGTCTAAGAAATCATCTCAAAATGAAATCACATGAGCAATTTGACAATTAGGAATTTGATGGAACCTTGTTCTGTTGTTGGTTAAATAATAAATTTGAAGGATGAAAAATAGAAAGTGTTGGGTCAATGTTAAGTTATCCTCGTAGAATAGCTAATACTAGGTAATAGGATATGTGAGAGAAGAGAGAGACAGAGAAAAAATAATATGATAAACAAATAGAGAAATAATGAGAGGGTATACGAGACCCTTCTACATCAGATACTCAATTCAAGATGGTCAATTTCCCCTTTTCCCTTCAAATCTCACAAAAGCTTCCTCCTCTCTCCATTGACTCCAACTGTCATTTAAACACTTATCAGCCATCATTCTTGTACCCATGTTCTTCTCTACACTTGACATTCATTGTCATGTCAGCCTTAACTCCTAGATATTTAAAGGATGTTATCACATTAGTATTGTGATCCATAATTACTAATAGGTGACATTCTATATGGTGTCAAGAGTGTCTCCGTTGTGGGTGAGAAATTCCCACAAGAATGTCATCAATACTCCCCCACTTTAATTTTCACCTTATTGTAAATTTTTTTTCATAAATTGGTGAATAATATTATAGATTATTTTATGAGAATTCTCTAAAGTAGGAAGATCCTTCCATTTGACAAGAACTTTGACATCATAAAGCCCTTAGTAGACAACAAGAATATTTATTAGAATAATGATCATGATAAGATATTTTTCTAGTAGTGAATATACATTAGGTATCTGACGTGACTTAGTCATCGTATAATAAGTCACATAAATTTAAAATTAATACAATTAGAAAATACTAATTTTTAGATATTTAGAAATATTTCTAAACAAATATATCAATTATAATTTAATAAAACTTCTAAATATTGTCATAATTTTATAAGTCAATCACAAAGATATATATAAAATTGAGTAAGTTTTCAAAATTATCTTCAAAGAACATAATTTTCTATTAATTTTATACTAGGAAATAAAAATAAAATATACTTAAAATTCATAAAAAATGACAATAAGGGTGAGGATGTCAAGATGAAATGGGCAATCTCTAGATCTTCTTGTGAAGTTTAGAGATCAATGAAATAGGTTGTCGAATTGTCTCTGATAGTTGTCACCTGATAGAACGAAAAAATAATAATTTTGTGACTCTCTAACAACTATCACCTAATTGAGAAGAGCTAGATAGAGGTAGGGCATGTGTTAAGGAGCTTCATCTTCAAATCTACGTAGCAAGAAGAGGCTCTTTATCACATTTGGTATACTTTCAGGAGGTGACAACTCATCTCTCAGGAGATTATCCTCTTTTCGACGACAATTTGTTCATTGATCAATTGGAGATGATTTACTCGATCGATTTGCGATCTTTTTTATTGATCTTTAAACTTTGCAAGGATATCTAGAAATTATCCACGTCATCTTCATTTAAAGAGAGCTTTCAAAGTTGTGAACACTATATGATGATCTTCTTGAATGCTCAAAATTTCAATACATCGCTGACGCATCCCCATCGTAACGCCAAAACTCTGTTGTCTTACTTTCAACTTAATTTTCACTTCATTTAGTAATAGTTTGTGTGATTTAAATTTACCAAGTTATACTTCATTCAATTACAATTCTTTTAGATTTTACAAATCTTAATTTGATCAATTAAATTGTCTATAATTACTTATGTAAAAATTATTAGATAAAACTCTATTTTCACTCAATTTGCATTCGTCAGACACATACGTCATCTTGATGTCCGCACCCATATTTCCCTTTTTTGTAAATTTTAAATATATTTTATTTTTATTTTTTAGTATAAAAATTATAGAAAATCATATTCTTTGAGAAAAATTCTGAAAACTTACTTGATATTATATTACATCCTTATAATTGACCTGGAAAATTATCACTATTTTTGAAAGTTTAATTTAATTATAATTGATATATATTTTCAAAAATACTTTTAAATATTTGAAAATTAATATTTTCTACTTTTATAAATTTTAAATTTACGTGATTTACTATACAATGATTAAGTCATGTCAAATTTTGACACCGTTACTAGAGATGTATTACATAATATTTAATATTTTTTTATTTTTCTCATAGAGTATATAAAAAAATTAACTTTTATTTTATTTTGTTCTTGAAAAAAAAAAAGAGAATGAAGAGAAGTAAGGCAAGGACTAGAGCATACTGAACAAAGATAATAATTATTAAAAAAATTCTTCAAATTTATTGATTTTTATGCATGGTAGAAGACCCTTGCATCCAACGTTAGAAAATCTTTTCATTATTTCATTCAAAACTAAAAATCCAAAAGAAAAATTAATTTTGATAGATCTTGAAGAAAGTACAAGTCAAATTAAGAATAATCTTATGATCATGAAAAATCATTATATCCACAATTCATTTCAAAGAGCATCTAATATTAGAGTCCTATTAACACCCACTATTAAATTCGAAATAAATCTAGGAAATTTTCAAATGCTTCCTAATTTTCATAGATTATCTTTAGAGGAACCTCATCAACATTTAAATTTTTTTTATGTGGTCTGTGATTTAATTAATCTCTCTCAAGTTACACCAGAAATTATTAAGATGAAATTATTTTCTCATACACTTAGAGACAAAGTTAGTTATAGACTATCCACATTAGATAGAAAATTAATTAGCTAGAAAGACATAAAATAAGTATTTCTTTGAAAATTTTATCTCTTATAAAAAACTCAAAATATAAGAAAACATATATAGAGTTTTTCTCAAAGATCAAGAGAAACATTGCATGAGACATGAGAAAAATTTAAAGATTTACTTAAAAAATGTCATCATCATGTTATATCCAAGTTTAAACTCAATAAAAATTTTAATGATAAATTTTTAGAACAACATAGAAATATGATTGATTTTATATGTGTATGAGCTTTTATAGAGAAAACTCGATGAAATTTATACTCTTTATGAGAATTTATACCCTCTAAAGATCAAGCCTCTTTTGAATTATATGACAAGGATAAGAAGAGAAACATTTATGAATAACATCATGATGATGATTCTAATTTAAGAAATGAGGTTAATTAGATTAATCAAAGATTTAAAAAACTTGATTTACTTTTGAGAATATTAGAAAACCTCATAACCTTCAATTGAATGCATATAATACTTGTCCCACATGGTCAGCCCATAGAAAATTCAAGAAACTATCTAATAATAGAATTTTAGTAAGGAGAGTCTCGTTAGATAAATTTAAGAAAAAACTTACGAAATGAAAATGTTAAGACAATAAATACATTGAGTGAGAATATTTTACATAATCCTTATTTCTAAGTAAATGAGAATATTAAGACTGAAAATATAGTAGCAAGAATTTAAATAAAATCATTTATTACTCACAATTGATGAATAAATATAGTGAGAATGATGAGGAAAAAGAACCCTTAGATGAAGAAACAATAGCTGATCATGAAAAAAATCATCTAAATTTTAGTAGAAGGGAGTAAGGACAGAAATGAAGAAAAACATATTTCAAGTGAAGAAAAATAAAATGATTTAAGAAATGTAAGAAACTAAATTAATAAATTTAATCAAAATTTTGCAGCCATGGATGTTGATAGTGAGGATGATGATGTATATCATATACTGAAATTAGAAGATAGCTCTTGGGAAGATGAAGAATTTGATGAGTTGAGAAATGAAAAACTAAAAAAAGAGTTGATTCAACTAATGGAGAGAAATAAAAATAATAAATATGAATATATAGATAATTTTGGAGGAGAAATTTTGAATTTTATTAAATTTATTAGATATGAGATTAAAGAAGATAATCCTTCCATCCTTCAAAACTCACAACCTATTAAAATTATTTCTAAGCTTGAAGTATTTCACTTCTCGCAAATTGAACAAATATGTATAGAAGATAAAATAGACTAGGAGAAGATTATGCAGATAAAATAATACATTAAGAAATAGGTGAGTGAAAGATTTAGAGATATGAATTTAGATGAAAAAAATCTAGATTGAGTAAAAGCTAATTTAAAAATTATATGGCTTGATCACATTTTATGGTTTATTAATAGAAAGTATTTATTAATGAATGAGAGCCTTACAAAACAAGATAAAAATGAGAAAAGGTTCTTTTCAAAATAGAAATATTATTTTTAGGAAAATTTTATTAATTTCTATTTTTTTTGGCTAAAAGCATGTTAAGGTATATATATGAAGTATATGAATTTATGCTAAATCTGAAAAAGAATATCATTAAACTTACCTTGGGATACAAAAATATTTTGATGGCCATAGATCATCTTATATGATCTAAAAGTTGTCCAACTGAAGACATTAAATTCAGCGCTGCATGAGAGGCAACTCATAGTCTTTATTTCATTCTGTCTTTTTTAAGCTTTATTTTTCTTAGAATTTCTTAGTACTTGTTTTTGTATTAATTTTTTTTTCCAAAAAAGTGTACAAGGAGTGTAAGATGAAGTGAAAAAGTAAAAACAAGGTTGAGGTGATGTCTTTCTAAGCTTTTTCATTTATGACAATATTTTTAATACTTAACTTTGCATATATGCATACTTCACTTGAAAATTATATTTTCTATATATTCTATTCTAATTTTTCTATGTCATTGAGGACAATGTTATTTTTAAGTCGGCGAGTAAAGTATTAATTCTTAATTTATGCTGTAGGACGATTAGAACATATGATTACATTTTTTTTCATGCTCACTTAGAATAACAACTATTTATTTTTTTTAAAAAAAAACTACGGCATCTATTTTTTTGATTTTCTATTAGGAACAATAGACTGTCAAAAACAGCAAAGAAAAAACAAGCTGAAATTTGAAATTTTAGAGACCTTTTTCTCACATTTCAATCCCTTTGACATATATTGCTAAAATTCAAACTTACAACTATAAAGATGATAGTTTTGATTTATTTTTGACAAATTTATTTTTACTAAAAATAGAATTGAAAATAGAAAATAGAACTGTCAAACTATCTAATTTATAAATTTTTTACATCATATTACATGCACAAAAAATTAAATCAATTAGATTGATTGATACCAAAAGATACTAGGAAGATTATTATTGAGTCAAAAGAATGATTTAGTAGTATGAAATGTTAAAATACTCCTTAGATATATGATAAATAACATATATTTGATTTTACAGATTTTCACTTCATGATCTTGATGGATAATATTTACTTGATGTGAAAATTTGATTGATCATTTGAGTTTAATAAAAAATTTTACACCTTAATCTATAAGACTTGTGAGGAGAAATCACGTATTTTAAAAAAAAAAGAGTAATGTGAAAACTTTAGAAATGAAGAATACACATAGAGGGTGTGAGACATCATGTAAATATTATTCTTAGATGAATATTCATAATTGAAACATCTTGTAAATATATCTATGAGTGAAGAAGTGACAAAGATGTAAATCGAAGAAGTGAAGTCTAAATTATTATTCCAAGGAATGTTTAAATATTTAAGTGCTTGACATCATTCTGAAATGCTTAATATAAGAATCTAAAGTGTCTAAAGGTGCATCATTTCTAATTGTATTTTTTATGTATTAAAAATATGATGTTTGAGATTTGTGAATTTTTATTTTCATAATTTCATTGTTAAGAGACTAATAATGATTTAAGTTGGGGGGTATAATAAGTCTTCATTATCATGAGTTAAAAATTAGTAAATAATATAGCTTTAGCCTTTACTCATGATAAATAGACTTATATTTATGTTAAAAATATGAAAATTAGTTTTAAATTGATTAATGTAATTTTTTGGCTAATGATGTAATTTTTTACAAATTTATATAATTTTTATAGTCTTATTTTTGAGATAAATAAAAAAAGAAATAAAAATAAAAAATATAACAAAATGGAAAGGACTCGCCAGCTAGCTGAGCCCACAAGTGGGTTGGAAGTGCAGTTGGGGGGAGCCACAAGTAGGAACTCGAGCGGCTAAAAATCGATGGGGGCACGTGTGTATCACTCTCCTTCCACATCATCGATAGCTAGCCAATTGTGGGGCAAGGAGTGGTCATATATTGAGAGAAAGGGACTCATTACTAGCAAATGTGATATTACTATGTATTCATCAAAAACTTCAGCACACAAGGGATGTGAGACTAAACCCGCATCACGCCTTCCTCTGAAAGGCTTCGAAGGTTTAAATACCTAAACTACCCCTTCGTTATAACAAAGATATATCATGATGACTCACTTAATAAAGATATTAGAGTACTTATTTCAATCTCTCTCATATAGGCATACAACTAGTGCGAGTTTGAATCTTCCTAGAGTCAAAACTCATATTTTTATTTGATTATCACGACTATTCTACAAATCACCGATGAAGGATTAAGCTGCTAGAATCAGATAAAAATATAAGTTTTGACTCTAGGAGAATTCAAACTTGCTGGTTGACTGACTACATGAGAGAGATTGAAATAAATATTCTAATGTCTTAATTAAGTGATGTTATCATAATATATCTCTGTTATAACGAAGGGGTAGTTTAAGTATTCAAATCTTCAAAGCCTTTTAGGAGAAGATGTGATGTGGGTTTAATCCCACATCACTTATGTGCCAAAGTTTTGGGTGAATATATAATAATATCATATTTGCTAGCAATAAGTCTTTTTCTCTCGTGTGTACAACCACTCCTTGTCTCATAGTCGGCTAGTCACCAGTGACATGGAAGAGAAGTGATGCACACGTGTCCCAATTGGTCTTTAGCCGCTCAAGCTCCTACTTGCGGCTCCCTCTAATTGTGCTTCCGACCTGCTTGCAGGCTTGATTGGTCGACATGTCCTCTTCATTTTGCTATATTTTTATTTTAATTTCTTTTTCTTTATTTATCTAAAAAATAAGATTATAAAAATCATAGAAATTTATAGAAAAGCACATAATTAGTCAAAAATTTATGTTAATTAATTGAAAACTACTTTTTATATTTTAACATAAATATAAGGCTAAAACTATATTATTTACTAATTATTAACTCATGATAATGAAAACTTATCAATATCACAATATATCACTTCAATTGTGACACATAAATACTAGATGAATGTTTGTGATAAGAGAGATACCTAATTGATAAGTAATTAATACCATGTATCATCTTAAAGGGATTGAAGAAGAGAAGACTCAATTTTTCATATGGTTGACAAGTAATGGATTACAACTGATAGGAACACAAGAGGAGAGACACTAAATTACCCACAACAAACTCGATATTTCATCATTTTGTATTTGCATAGAGCTTCATTCACACTTGAACTTAGATAAAATGAGATTTCAGTTGGTCCAACATAGAATCGTGTTCTTGTAATATATGATCCACACTGTCCAATCTGGTCAATTGGGTGGTGTGTCATGCGAGAGTTAAGGGATGTCTTTCATAAGTGACATTGAAGGGAATGGAAGCTTGTATTCTTTTTACCTAGGTCAGCCTTTGGAACTATTAGCGGGGCCAATTGTTGATGAAGTAATATAGATAAGTTTTGAATTTGCAATCCATCACCTATAGTTGTCCACTTGTCTATGAATGACAAGCACTAGTCAATCATAATGTCATACCTTGAAGTTTGAATAGTTATCACAAAAAGTAGTTCATAAATATGTGATCTTGGTTGGTGAGGATTGAGTTGAAAAACTATATAAACAGGAAATATTGTGAATGATTTTTTTTGTGATTTCAAGTGTTGTAAGTATATGTCGAAGGGGAGAAAAAAATGTAAGTACTTGCCTAATTGATCAACCACTATGAGTAAAGCATTGAATATGTTGGAATGGGTAAGCCCTTCAATAAAATGTATGTATATGTCTTCTTAGATATCTTTTTTGAATAATAAGAGGTTGAAGAAAACCAATTGAAGAGAGGGAGTCTGACTCATTTTTAGTAGATGAAACATACAATCACATATTTCTAGATGTAGGTTTTGATGTCCATATATTGCACATTTTGACATGTTCATTTATAAATATGTAAGAAGCCAAAATGTCCACTTATAGCCAAATTTTAGAATTCCTACAAGATTTTGGGTATAAAAGCAATCTTTTAGGAACAGAAATCATTCCTTATGATATAATTGATCACGATGAAGTGAGTATTTGAGCCACTTCTCGAGGTGAAGTGAAAGTTCATTTAGAATGGTCATCAATTGAGGATCAATGATATTCTCTCATCAAATTAGGTCTATATCTAATAACTCATATTAAGATAAACCCAATACTTGAAGCACAACTTGTTCTAGTTTTTAGGATTAGATGTCTATGCCCTTATCGTTAATACCCACTTTGTATCTTATTTCAAAATAAAATTAATAATCTTAGACAACTAATTTTAATAGTCAAGTAAAAATTGGCATTGCTCTAAGATAAACTACAATTGCCTAGGACCAAAAGAGGGGAAGGGAGGGGAACCTGTCAAGAGCATGAGGAGGAGCTAATGTTCGAAGGAGATTGGAGAGGGGAAAAGAGCACGATCTTGTTGGGAAGATAAGGATATTTGACTTCACTAGTGGACTGCTCTTTTTCAAGAAAACATGGTTGGACACATTCACATGTGATCGACGAACAGAATTCTAACACATATTTCCACGTGGCACGTAGGGCATAGTGGAAATTTTAAATTAATACTAATATCCTTATTTATTAAAATAATAGGTTTTTCCAAATAAATTATTTATCAGAATAATGAAATCCAATGTAGACCCATTTGCCATTATGGGCAGACATCCAGTCACCAGGTATCTTAAGATGGCAAGCACCAATGGACACCGTGAAGATCTGTCAACAAACCCAGATGAATACAGCCACATGCTGATTACTCCATCGACTTGCCTAGAAGGAACATGACAAGTCACAGAATTGTAATAATAAACGAAGCAGTTTAATGTTTAAATAGTCTTTTCGCCAGTCCAAACCATGATTTCTATCTAGGTGAAATGACATAGCCGGAGATCATGAAAGAAAGGAAAACATAAGTAGAAACTAGGCAATAGAACCAGCTCTCCCAGGCAAACGCATACATTATTATATTATGAGATTCCTCTCCAATGGAGAAAAAAATAATCCAAGAACTCTCTGTTGGTTAATCAATGAGGGAACTATTCCATTATCATTTCTGCTCCGCGCTAATTCTATTCTGAATAATTTTTTCAAAATATTTCCCAAAACCTTTGAGCATAGCTACGCCGCCCATCCCCATCCCGGGCATCATAACTGTCATTGCCGGCATCTCGTCTATCCCCAGCTTACTCCTCAGAAGCTCCGTCAAGTCGGCGACCTCGAGCAGAGTGAGCCCCGATATCTCGTCCACGACCGATGAGACCCTCTCGTGGGGCACGGAGGTGCAGAAGCGGAAGCAGGCGGCGGATGCTCTGAGCCACCACCGCTGCTGCAGAGGCGAACTCTCGGTCGGAGACAAGGACCTTCCACGACCCAGATCGTGGGGCCGCGGAATATGGAGGTGTCCCAACGCCATGCGTTGCCTTCGAGTTTTGATGAACAGAGTTGATGGCCGATGCCGAAAAGCGAACGAAGTAGCAGACGCCTCATTCTCAGACACAGGGAGAGAAGGAAAAGTAGCGGAGATGGTCAACAGCTCGGAGAGAGGGATGTGTGGAGAGTAAACCTTCAACTGTGCTCTCGTCTGCGTCTACATTTCTCATCGATGTTCAGGCATCGCATGGCTAGTCCAGCATCCTTTTAGGTCAATAGGCTTTTGGTCCAGCCGAAATCAAGTACTCTCTAAATGGGGGTCGGGCTTTGGGCTTCAAATCTGATAAAATGCACAAATAAACAAAATAAGTTTGTGATATTCTAATTGGTTGAAATAAAATGGGTTTATTCGCCAAAAGCCCGAAAGTTGGTGTTTATCAAAGTAATATTTAATTATAAATATTAAGTGCGTAGCAAGCTCACGCCGCGCTCAGGGATTTCGTAAGACAAGCATGCGATATGAACTCGATGAGTTAACGACTCATTGACTCGGTAACTCGGTGGCTTCTGGACCGATCCGCAACCGTCAGTCGTCTCTATCCCAGATAGAGAGAGAACGAGAGAGAGAGAGAGAGAGAGAGGGCCCCTTGCTTCTTCGTATCTAAGATTTTTTCTTGTGTTCATTCTCATCATCGAAGTCCGGGTCTTCGTTCTGGACCTTCCTTCCACTCTCAGATTTTTCCGTCTGCAGGCTTCGGAACAAGGGGAGGGAGAGGGGTGGAATCTGGGGAGGAGTGGCCATGTCGGCGGCCGTGAGATCGAGGTCGATCAGGCCAGCGGTGGTGGCTGGGTTGGCTTCGGCTGCGGTACAGTCCATGCACTTCCCGGCCCAGGGGATGTACGCCGGCAGGATCTTCGATCTCCAGCGGAAGTCCTGGAGGAGGTGGGACGACTTATGGAAACGGAGTATCTTCCAGTCTAGCTTGTCGAAGGTTGCCTCGTCTCATACAGAGGTTGTCAATGGAGGGGACCCTCTTCCAGGTGTTTCTTCGTCGGAGAGCACCGGGAGGACGTCGGGCGATCCACCTGAGATCTGGCAGCAGCCTGGTGACTCGGGGATTTCCGTGCCGTCTGGAAACTTATCGGGTCGAATCAACGTAATCAGAGTGGGTGTTGGAAGAGGTGTTGGGGGCGGCGGAGGGGGAAACTTGGGGTCGACGGGTGGAGATGGGAGTGGCTCGAAGGAGGAAGGATGGGGCGGTGCTGGTCTCGGGAACGAATTCCCAACACCGAAGGATGTATCCAAGGAGCTTGATAAATTTGTTATCGGACAGGAGCGTGCGAAGAAGGTAATATGAGAATCCTGGTATGAAAACCAAAAAAGTAAGAAAAGTGAAGAAGATACAAATCACGATCTCCACGTCCCTGTGATTTGATATTAGCTGTGATCCTATTCATGAAATATGCTCTTATTAGTTAAATATTTTGCATCAATTAGCAAATTTCTAAGCTATCGAAATATTGGACAGAGGAGCAATCTCAGTGTTGCATTATTTCCCTTGTGCATGTTATACTCTTGATTTTTAGCACCCTTGTGTAGGCTACACACGTGATTTTTAGCAATGGAATGCTTTTCATATCTTCTATCACGTATTTTGATCATCTAGGTGAACAAGCACCATTGAGGAAAGTGTATGCATGAATTCTACTGCATTTTTTATAAAATAGTGCATTGCCAGTGCCATGTGGATTCAATTTCAAGATAAAAATGGAATTTTAAATATGTGAATTATAGGATCGATTATTTTTAATCCTCAGCACAACTTTCGTTTTATCAATAGGATTTATTGTTGCTATAAGTTAGATTGATTTCTTCATTCTAAGCTGCTATTCGAGCATGTGTGGTGGACAAATAATTACAGCAAAGTATCAAAAGGCAGTGATAGCTTTTCTTGTCAAATGGTGTGGTCACATATTGCTCGTTGTGCAACCTCAGAAACATCTTGCTTGAGTTTGGCTTCATCCAAGTTAGAACTTGATTTTTTTCTCAAAGGGACGGCTCTGGTCTCCAAACATAGTATGCAAGCTGCATTTCTAATGAATAATATAGTTTTTAATTTTTTCAAATAATATACAATGTTCATCAGGTTTTAAAAAAATCATCATCTTGTATTTTAACGTACTCCGTTATGCTTGTGTTGGGGACAAACAAATTGGTTCAGTTCTTTATACCGTAGGACGGGGAATTTGACTAAATTTTCTTCCTGCAGGTACTCTCCGTAGCTGTGTATAATCATTACAAAAGAATCTACCATGAATCTTTGCCAAAATGGTCAGACTCAGATTTTGGTTTATGATCCAATCCGATTTAATCTTTTTTTCCTATTTTTTTTCATCAGCATGATTACCATGAAGTGCTTCACCACTAATTGGTATGAATTATGGGTGTCATTATTCTTGCTTTTGTTGACTTTTATGGTTTTTGTCATGATGCTTAATTCTAGGTCCGCAGGAGATTCAAGTAATGATATCACTACTGGAAATGACAGTGATATGGTGGAGCTGGAGAAAAGTAATATTCTTTTAATGGGTCCAACAGGATCAGGTATCTTCATCTTTGTATATTTATCAAATTACATAGTCAACTTTAAATGTTCCAACGTGAGTTATGCTGTATTATCGTATTATTAAACATGTTTCTCACTCCTTGTATTCATTTTTTCTTTTGCTGTGTTTAACCATTAGACACATGCGGCACAGTGGTGTGCCTTTATGTTTAATGTTTATTTATACATTTGCAATGTTTCTTAAGGACAGGGAAGACATTATTGGCAAAAACCTTGGCAAGGTTCGTGAATGTGCCATTTGTTATTGCTGATGCAACTACACTAACTCAGGCAAGTTTACAATCTTTCCAGCTAACATTTCTCTCGTGTACAAGCTGATGAATTTTTTTAATTTATATTTGATTTAAGTTAAAGGAACTGTTGCTCTGGATTGACAAGTGTAAACTAAGTTTTCACCAGATAATCCAAACACACTAACTTCTCCATCTCGTTCTAGTTTTGAAGGATTGAGGCTTAAGATTGTAGTCATCTTTGGGACTATCTTCTTGAATATTTATCGTATGAACTTCAGGAAATTGTATTTATTCAACATGAATTGCTTCTTTTTTGTTGCATTGTCAGTAGGGCATAAACTTGCAAGTCAGAAATATCAACTTATCAATTCAGACTAATGTTACTATATCATGTATATGGATTTCTTTGTAAGCGGTTATGGAAGGTGTGCACTGGACATTATGGTATTTGGTTATAAGTGACGAAACAAGACTGCATCAGGAGAACAGGAGGTTGCGATGTCAAATCAAATGCTTCTAGCGATCTCTCTATTGCATGTGGGAGACATTCTTTTGGTGAATGATGCGACAATGGCCAGGTCTATGTTTCTCCAGGCAGGAGAGAGAAATATTTAGGCTTTTGAAAAACTAATGGTGGAGGCTTTCATCACTAGAAGAGCGATTTCCTTCATGTGATGTCGTAGCAGAGAACACTCAAACCATAATGGCATCGATTTTTAACTCTTGATATGTGAGAAGAAGCTAGTGTCTGAGATTGAGAGATTGACAGATGTAGAATTTTCAGCTTGATCCACTACTTGCCCTTCTTGTCTAAATATCAATTGATGCGCTAGAGATGTATGCATGGAGATGGAAATAAGACAATAATGGAGACTTACTATTTGATCTTCGTACAATTTTATGTGAGACTGTGGAATGAGACGATGAATAACCTCTAATATCAGGTGATTGCCTTCCTCTTTGAAGATGAAGATCTTGTTCTGGAGGATACAACATGGGAGAGTACCAGCTTTTGATCTCCTTGCGCCCATTATCCATCATTTGAGGACTCCCTAGAGCCTGTGGGGAGGATGATCCATTAGATCACCTATTTGTTGACTGCTCGTTTTCATTGGATATTCAATGGCATATCTCTGGAATAGTTGGGGAGCGGTGGAGCAGTACAGCTAACCTCAGCATTTGATAGTTGTAAAAGATTGAAAAAGTAGGTTCCTCGTAAGGAATGTTACCCTTCTGACAGTTTGGAATGAGAGGCGCGTTATTTTTACCACCTAGGCTTTTTTTTAGAGAGGTTTCATCTCTTTGAACTAACGAGGATAATAGGCTCCGTAATTTTGTGATGGGGAAAGAATCAGTCCTCAGTTTTGAGGGGATCAGCGTTCTAGCTTTTTATGTACGAAACGTTACCAAACCGGGTGATAGTTTCAGAAAAGGCTTTAAGTTGTTGAAATCTCATCGACCTTGTATATTCCTCTCTTTTTTGTATTCTATGCATGTGGTACCATTCACTTCAAAACAAAAAATCATTTATAGATTTATATATCTATCTCTGTCCAAGGAAGAACCACTGTGAATAACCTAGCACTAACTAATAACCTAATTGATATCATTTTTCGAGCTTTCCCAGTCTAACGTTGAAACGTGGCATATAAATTTCAAATCCTAGGCATTGGCCTTCTTAGCCTAACACTCGACATAGGTCTACTAAGAAGTCATTGTCAAAGAGACATAGGCCTGCATCATTCCCAGCAAAACTCATCAAATCTGGCTGTCTTTTCAAGCTGCACATATTTCCTTGCCATGCTTTTTCTTGAATTTCATAGATTCGCGATGACTTGGAGCAATCATGAAGATAGCCATTTTTGGTTTGGTGCTTGAATTTAATTTCGATTTGTTGCATGCAGGCGGGATATGTGGGTGAGGACGTGGAATCTATATTATACAAGCTTTTAACGGTATTGTTGAGCCTCTCAGTTAAAAGTCATCAGTTATTTGTCAGACTTAAATGATAAAAAAATCTTCCTTTCTATGTAATTGTTTTCCAATTGAGAATTTTGGGCTTCTTTTGGTAGTTTCCATATCACTGTTTCTTGTCTGATGGTGGTGTCATTTAATATGCTGTTGTTTAGTGAGCGGCATTGAGTGGAAGGAATCTCAGCTGAAATAGTTTTGGCTAGGCTAACATCTTTTCTGTTTTTGATCCAGGTTCAAATGGTCAATGTTTGAAAAATTGTTATCATGCGGGGTATTTGCCAGAAAAATACATCCTTTAATGTGAAAACTTATATTCTTGATGAAAGGAATGGATCTGAAACGACTAAAATTGGGTTTTTTTTTGCATCATTTATGTCTAATATGTCTAATTTATGCAGTGCATTTTCATCAGAGTCCGACTGGTGCGAATGGCTATTTGCTATTGCAAGAATTAATGGATTCTCAGTTTAAGTACAAGGAGTTTGATTTTGTGTGAATTTTCAGAACAGAATTTCCATGACTGACTACTCCAGTGGCTGGTTCGGTTCTAAAGATTTTTGAAGAGGATTAGGTTTTTCTCTACAAACTTTAGCTAAAAAAATGTTAGAAACAAAGGAATGGAAAAGTGTATACCTAGTATTTGCTGATGAGGGGAGTCTACTCTCCGTTGAGTAGTTCTCTAAGGCTCTGAAATGTGGATGGTGGTTGCTTGTCTATCATGGTTGAAAAGTTGTTTGGTGAATCTTGGACGTGAAGGTGTAATAGCTTGGGAGATTATGAAACAATCGAGATGGCAGCTGTGGATTCCTTGGAGAGAAGATGTGACAAAACAGGGGGCGCATGTCTGAAGTAGACTGGTGGGCATTCAGTTCCACTTGTGCTCGCGGTCCTCTGTACCCTGATCAATAGATTGGGTTTTCTCATCTTACCCAGTTGTCATATTAGAATCCATTTATCAATAGAAATTAACCTATTCTTAATTACTTTCAAACTCTGTTATTCTGTTTTTTAAGAACGGTTCGGATTTACAGATCTTAGTCACTTTCTTTTTGTTTGCTAATTTAGAATCAGTTATCTGGAGTTTATTTCTTTAAATGTTGCCCTCCAGTACCGTATGTTCAGTTTTTCTTTCTTTTGTTTTTACATTTCAGTAATAATATGTTTCTAACCATTGTTGTTCTTAGGTTGCTGACTTCAATGTGGCTGCAGCCCAACAGGGCATTGTATACATAGACGAAGTTGATAAAATTACAAAAAAGGTTACCATGTGAAAATTTTAAGGTGCACTTATGTGGCATGTCAATAATATGTTTTTCTTCCTAATAGATTATGTTTTTTTTAATAGGCAGAGAGCCTTAACATCAGTAGGGATGTCTCTGGTGAGGGTGTTCAGCAGGCCTTGCTGAAGATGCTAGAAGGAACTGTGAGTTTGAAATTTTGGCATGCTCACCATCAGACCCCGTCTATATTACCTCATATGCTTTTTCTTTTTCCAATTTGAATTAATGTATTTAAATAAAAAAATCAGCATTCATGAAAAACGTGTGCTATCTCTCTTTTTTTTTTTTCTTGCTCTAGGTTGTTAATGTTCCAGAAAAAGGAGCCAGAAAGCACCCAAGAGGGGACAATATTCAGGTACATCGTTGTAATGTATTATACGCTTGAAAGAGTAAGCTACAAGTCCTTCTCTCTGAGAGAACCCCCAGGGGGGTGGTGTGTTGGAAGGGGGGGGCGGCTGGACTGTGATATGGGATAGTTTTCTATAAGGTATGGGTAATCTAATCTACAGAATAGAGTAGTGTGAGCCTGCTCGTACATTTGAACTTTCCTTGCGCAATAGCCACTACTGATCTTCAGCTCTTCATCCAGTCCTTTTTACTTTCATCCACCGGTCTTGGGAGGTTCTTTAGTTCTTTACTTTATGAAGTTTTAGAATAGTACTGTTTGGAAAGCGGGTTCCAAAGGCCGACTGCACACTATTTCACACTGTGGACTCCTTCGCAGATTATTATATATGCCTGGGTAGAGAATGTTTTTAAGAGGAGAAAGTATGTGCCCTTCTATATCTATTTCCAAGTTTTCTTCATAACAGCAGTATCGATTTCTAGTTTATTGCTTTGACAATTCTTGATATGCTACTTTGCAGGTAGATACAAAGGATATTTTATTCATTTGTGGCGGTGCATTTGTTGATCTAGAAAAGACAATCTCGGAAAGGTCTTAGTTATCTGAAATGGTGATATAGACATCTTATTTTTTCCCTTCAATCTCGTAACGGAGAGTTGCTTATTTCCAGACGCCATGACTCATCTATTGGTTTTGGGGCTCCAGTGCGTGCAAACATGAGAACTGGTAACCTGACAAATGCGGTTGTGACATCATCTTTGCTAGAATCAGTAAGTAGCGGCAATAGTTTTCTGACGCCAAACTTTAACGTCTTTCTGACTATTGAAAAGTAATAGTACTTGCTATGTCACAACTTTATAGGTTGAAAGCAGTGATCTTGTTGCATATGGTCTAATTCCAGAATTTGTTGGAAGGTTTCCTATATTTGTCAGTTTGTCTGCCCTTAATGAGGATCAACTTGTTCAGGTAGCTTCCTTTCTCCACCGTAATGCTCTATCTTCGATGGTTTAGTCTGTTGTTCTAGTTTTTAATTCATAGCCTTGTGTTCAGGTGTACTGATGCTAAAATTTGTGTCAAATGTATGCTGTTCCGAGCAAGGATGTTGTCATTTTGAAAATTATATGACTTTGCTGATGACTACTTCTTACCTTTAGTGATAAAAGGGTTTAGATAAAATAGCGAAGACGTTTCTTGTGGCCATTCTGTGATTAAATAATCAATGCTAGAGTGATCTAGCAGCTGTCTAATTTTCTCTAATCTTTTCTGTCTCAGGTCCTAACAGAGCCCAGAAACGCATTAGTCAAGCAATATAAAAAATTGTTTCAGATGAATGATGTAAGTTTTTTAGCTGAGAGAATGATAGTCAATTGTATGTTTTAACTTTTAGGGTACCTGCTTTCCACTTGTGAGTTAATAGGAACCAACTTTTGGCAATATCTTGGAAGAACAACTCAGTCATAGTTGTCAGTGTACCCTTTGTTTCAGGTCAAACTACATTTTACTGAAAACGCTTTGAGGCTAATAGCGAGGAAAGCTCTGGCAAAGAATACTGGTGCACGTGGATTGCGATCAATATTGGAGAATATCTTGACAGAAGCCATGTATGAGGTGTGCTAATTTTCATTTGTTTGCTAAAGACGGATATCCACAACCATATCATTTATGCATAACTAAAAGACGAGTCCAATTTCATCATATTTTTTGACAAGACCAAAAAACTTCTTATGCAGCATTGCCTTAGATTCTCAGCCTCGAATGTTCACAATCGGAATGTCTTGTTGATCTGATTATGTGCTTTTTATATGATCAGTTAAATGTCTCGCTTATCTCTTTGATGCCCGACGTAGCCTTTCATACTCCATGGAATGTTCTAGCTAGTTTTCTCGTCTAGTTTTTTTTTGGTGACGTCTTATCATCTTCTATTATCTATTTTTCTTGTAATACTCTTCGCTTTCTGGTATCAAGATCTTCTATTCCCCCACCAGCAGCATAACTTAGTTCCAATATCATAATCCTAGTCTAGGAACTTCTTAATGCTTTGTTATTCCAATTTTCTGAATCCGGATTTATTACGACTTGCTATGCATTCCTTTAAAACTAGTTAAATATTTCAAATGGTGTTAATATAAATTAGGGCACTAGGGGCTTGTTTTGTTTCCCTCATTTGACATGATAGCATTTTTCCTTAGGTTTCTTTTGCCGGAAATACTAGAAAAATAGAGGATAAGTTGAAATCTGTCGCATAATGGGTGCCTCGATTTAATATTTTAACCTCATAAAAATTTATGTTATGATAAATATATATCTATTATAAGAATGTTAAGTAGTTAATAAATGTAAGGTAATATTGAAAAAGTAATATAAAGTAGTTAATAAGTGCAAGAAATGTAAAACTACATTAAGTATAACTATTTATTTTTCTACACTAATATGTATGATAATTCCATTTAAGAAACTTTTTCTTATCCTGTTTTCATTCTTATCTTCTTTCTAATTTCTAAAACTAAAATAAAATAATAAGAAGTTTTTATGAGTTTGCGACTCTAACTGATTTCATGATAAAGTCTATTCTTAAACCCTGGAGTCTGGATCTTTTTCTTCGCCTTCTGTTATGATGTAGCCTTAGCCACGAACTGTTGTTGTCCAGTCTGATCCTAATTCTTGATCTTTCATAGATTCCCGACACCAGCACAGGGAAAGACAGAATAGATGCCGTTGTGGTTGAAGAGGAGTCCGTCAGATCCTGGGGATCAGGGGGGCGTGGAGCTAAAATCCTTTATGGAGAAGGTGCACTGGAACGGTATCTTTCTCAGCAGAATGAGGGTGAACCAGTGGTATGTGCTAGTGACTCCCACAATACAAGCTTGGCAAGCTTCTTCTTCGTTCTTCTGCTGACTTTTGTTAAGATTTGTATCTATCATACATATAACTATATATTATCGCATTTATGGATCATTCAATGGGCATGTAATTGGAGTTCATGCCCAGAGTAGCATACCCCTTTTTATTTCTTCATGAAATTATTGCCTCTTGCTCTTCTCTCGTCCTTTAAATTTAAAGTAAAGCTTCCCCATATGGTACACCTTCCCTCTCTCTCCCTCCCAAACCTGAACAGTTGAACCGTTGACTTTTGAGGTGGGATCTAACTTCCTCCTGCTGTCCCCTCTAAATTTGGTTGAAAAATTCATTAGTCAATCAGAATGGGGGTCTGATGCATTCAATCTTGAAGCATCATTCGACCATCTTTCATTTATGTTTCCCAAGGTTACGATGATTCAGGTCTTATCAAGCTTCAAAATGGTTCTGTTGGAAATCTGTAGGTTGCATATTCTTGCTTAGTACTTGTCTAATTTACATCTGATTCGATTTCTTAGTACTCTTCGACCTTATACAAGTTAGAAATGCATGTTATTGTGTTACAGAGAGAACCTGAGCTGGAATCGGAGCCTGTTTCCAGAGTTGCTAGCATGTAAAACCATACCATCACAGCTTACAGTAGCACCTGTAATGAGTAAGTCCTCTGTTTATGCTGTAACTCTGCTTCATGGACTCAATCCAGATTTGTACAACTGCCCAATAGTTTTATTACATGTGTGATACCTGGCTTAAGGTCACCAATGAATTCAACTATTTCCCCATTTAGAAAGTGCTTCAGAGCTAGATATGACCTCCTACTGGATTCCGGTGGCACCTGACGTGGGCACTTTTGTTAATTAAAAAAGGAGAGGGATAAAAGTGCAATCCTTTGGAGTTGAATGGGGCTTCTGTTGATAGGGAGATTATTTTGACGGAAAAAAAAAGGGTTGTGGGAATCATCGGCTCTTTAAAATTTATTTTTAATTTTTTTCTGTTTTTATTAGTAAAATTCAATGGATTTTTGTGCTCATGTATTAAGTCGCACTCTCTTTTTTTGTTTTTTTTTTCAAGTCCCCCAAAAGTGATACTCTTTCTCGGCACCCTCAACATTATTAGAAAATATAAGATGGATATTCCCACGGGCTTCGTTCAGAAGCAAAGATAGGAAGGGAGGACGATGGCAGATTCAATGATTTCATTGTTATTATTGAATTGTGAGAATAAGAAAAAGAATAAAAAAACCAATTGTCACACCGGCAAGAGAGGCCAATTGTTCATATGATGTAAAGAGTGTAAGTTAAAGATGATGAGGATTTTTTTCGAAAAATGATGATCTCTTGAGAATTTTTAAAACAAAATGGTCTTTAGTCTTTTGGATGAGTATTCTTGAGACCCCCGCCTAAACATCTTCCCAAAATGCCCTCTCTAGGACCAATACCTCTCGGATATATATATATATACTCTCTCTCTCTCTCTCTCTCTCTCTCTCTCTCTCTCTCTTACTCACTCACTCACTCACTCTAATTTGGTACCAAAAATTTGATTCTTGAAGGCCGCTGCTATTAGATTACCTGCTCACAAATACCTGCTCGTACACCATTAATGTGTGCTAAATCTCTCAACCGTCAATGCCTTTTTTCTTGAAGTATCATAAAAATTGCTTCCTAGGTTGAGAACAATATTAGAGTTATTGAACGAAATAGGAAAGTGAAATCTTGCATCATTCAACAAGAATTACACACAATGGCAACTTAGGAAGCAAGACTTGTCAACAGCACACCCATTGGACACCCGGCATTGGATTATTAGCTCATAAATCAATAGTAAAATCAATAAAGAGACATGAACAAATTTGCAAGTCTCAAGACATGTGCGGGGATTATGATTGTTGAGTAGCCAGATTTGATTGTGTAATACAGTCTTAGAGTGATTGTGGACCTATTGAGGGGGATGTGGGACAGTCAAGAGAGGTTCTCTGCTAGACAAGTGAAGTTAATTGAATTAGAACTGCAACAAGGGTGCGCCTACAGGATCATAAGCACTTCACAAAGCAAATGATTTCATGCATAGTCAATGTTCTTTGGTCTTAATGTCAACTCCTTCACATGTATGTTGACAATTTTACTCAATGATTGGGTCTACTTCTGTCATGTGAAGGATCACGTAGATAATGGGAGAGCCATGCATGAGGCCTAGTGACTAGGAGAAGAAGACTAGCTCACCTGGGTCCTTAAGCTGTGTAGAAGTCAATCGAGTCTTTATTATTATTATTATTATTATTATTATTATTATTATTATTATTATTATATCTATAATTCATTTTAAATCTAATATCAAAAATGAATTTACTTGATGAAAAGTTTCAGGTATAGCATGATTTCACTATTTAAAGACGTGACGTTTTGGTTGTCAACCTTCAATTACTGACGATTAGGGTTTTTGGGGGAGAGCTCGTCAACCTTGAATTTATCCTCTTGTTCCTTGGTTTTTCCTCACGTCCCCTGATTTCCTCCCCGTTTTCTCTTCTTCCTCCCATCCACCCCACCTTACTAGCTGCGTCCCACACGCCAAAAGTCCCCTGGCATTTGCCGACGCCAAATTGCCATCTGTACCCCAATTTGGGAACTTGAGAACACACCCCATCATCCCTCATGCTCGGAGCATGGCCTTATATTACTTATTATTGAAGTATAGTTTGCCCTCAACATTGACCTATATTAATTATTTTGTGTGATTTTAAGCATGAACTTATAGGATTATTGATTTATCCTCTATTTAAGTAAAATAATAGATCTCCTATTTAGCAGCTCTCTCTCTCTCTGACTCTCTCTCTCTCTCTCTCTCTCATAATCTTAATTACTTGATACCTTTCAAATTAATACAATTTGAGTCCTATGTGATTATATTATTTTTTTAATACTGCTTGGATTTATCATGAATTAGATTTTAGTACTATAGCTCGAGTTAGGTTATGGTGCATAGCAAATCAGATTAAAAAATCTCATTCCATGTTTTATGCCTACTTTGTCGTCATAATTTAAGTCTACCATAGCTTGCATTGTTATTATTGCACCAAGTACCCATAAGTGAGGTTTGATCTGAAATTCAATAACAATCCATACTAACTTATTTACACATAATTATAAGATTATGACTCAAATTGAGCGATTAATGAGACTAGGGTTCGATGGGTTAGTGATCCTAGGTGCAGCTGATGATAACCCAGATTGAGAGTGCTTAGATGCTCATCTTAGGACACACTTAGGTCACTTAGCTCATTGAAAACCTCATTAGACATCAAACTTAAAGGTTTTAAGGTGAGCTAGTAGTTTTGATGCTTCAATTGATATTAATAAATATGATTATCTGAGACTCGGTATGAATCTTTATTTCGAGTGAGTGATGTGTTGATGCTCATAACTATGGTTATTTGATGCCTCACTAAGAGGATAAGGGATAGATGCTTTCATAATTGGTCAACACTTTTCTCCCATAGCTGATCAAGATGGAAGTTGGCATGACGGGCAACCCAGCTCTATTTCATGGGAGAGATCAGGGAAATGGACAGGCTCAGCCAACTTGAAAGTTTCATTATCCTCGTTGACTTCTAAGAGTTGACATCACAGGTACGTAAAATAGTGGCATTAGGAGGTAATTATGAATTAAAAAACCAAATCAAGAGAGTAATTAGGATTAATAGATAAAATTAATCTCCTAAACTGTAAACAAGGAATGAAAAAAAAGGACTCAAAAGAAAGACTCAAGTGAGTTGGTCTTACCCTCTTAGCTACAAGGCTGTTGGTATAGTCCTCTCAGCAAGACAATGCTCCTCAGAGATGCTCCGTCATTCAGGTTCCGCTTTAATCATGATCTATAAGAACATCTATGAGAACATCACGCACAAAACTAGGTAACTTCATGTTTCATAAAGAAAGATAAATATTTTTAAATTATCATCTTCAATGCTGATAAAAGGGGCATGATTTTAAATCTCAGCTGCAAGATATGCAAGGGATAACCTCATAAACCCACTTTAAACAACTCAGGATTCTCTGAGTTCATGTTGTTCACTCACGCCATGAATTTACACTTTTGTATAATCTCTGAGCACTGGTTTGAGAAAAAAAATGGAAACAAAAAACTAGGGGAAGGGTAGGGATTCCAAATCGGGAGTCTTCAGGGAAACAAGTTGGCTGTCGGGCAAAAAGTCAACTGACCTGGTCAAACAGGGTAGATGTTAGAATATGTGGTTGTCACATTTTGCTCGCTGTGGGAAAAGAAAAGGGAGGAGAAAGTGGTCAAGAGAAGCCTTGTCAGAGCATGGAAGCTAGGAAATGACTCCAGGAGGAAGGGAAGCCAGAGAAGATGGAAGATCTCCAGGGTCAAATCTATCATCTTCTTCCTCTCTAGCCGATCCTCAGAGGATCTCAAGGGTCCACCTTGAAGACGTTGTTTGGTGGAATCCTCCTGCAACTCTCCCCCTTTCCTCCACTTCACTGCCGACAGTGATGTGGTTGCTGTCTTCAGAATCTATTGCCTCCATGGAGCTCCATCTTCAAGCCCAAGAGCTGGCCTGGAGCGAATGCCACCTCTGGGAATATGTCCTCTCTGACAGCAAGGTCCTCACCACCAATGTCAACCAGAAACTCTGCCCCAAGCTCATCTGCCTCATAATTTCCAGACCATGAATCATGTAAGATCGGTGGAACGGAGAATGGCACTGCTCTGCTTGATGAGCTCCATGGAGGGGAGCAGTCGTTTGAGTATGCTGAAGAAGGGTGTCAAGAAGGGCCAGAGAAAAGTGAAGCTGCATTCCTGGAGACTGTCCCTGAGACCATGGATCGTCCTTGTGATGAACTTGCTCTGAAGATCTCTCAGCACCTTCCTTTTTTGTTCATATACATAGGAAAGAGGAAAGGTTTATGCTGCGGATAACTAATGAAAACTATTAATCTCCAATTAACTAATTTATTGAAGATCAGATGATCATCCGATATAATCTCATAGCGATCACCATAAGGTATATGCTGCGCATGGGAATTCAACATTCTTTGAAGAAAAGGAGCATTGAATCAATCACCATTGGATGGACCAAGATCAATAATTGAAGCCTTAAAACTCCAGGTGATGAAAAGACTGAGGCAATGGACTGTAACAAGCAGTACTGAATTCTTTGAGCAAATAGGCCCATACAGTTCCTACTTTTCCCCCAGTAGAGAAGAATCATCGATACGTCCATGAAGCAATGGCCTAAATCGACTGCATCATCTCTCTTCGCTAAACCTGCTTCTTTAAACTGCATCATCACTCTCAATCCCGTGACTGTCCTGGATCCCATACATAAGCTCCCTAAAAGTCCGGCCATCAACGAGATCCTTCTCCTGAAACTCCCTCAACAGAGCTACAGCATCCCCCACCCTTCCATGCCTGCACATTTCTTCGAGAACAGTCCGGTATGTGATAAGATCGGCTAACCTACCCCTGCTCCCCATTTCCCAGAGGATCGCCACTGCCTCGTCCATCTGCCCAGCCATTGACAGAGCACAAACAAGCGAATTATACACCTTTTCACTGGGGATGAGGCCCTTGTTCTTCATCTCTATATACAGCTCCTTGGCATTCTTTGTGCGGCCTTGCGCGCACAGCCCATGCACCAGGTAATTATAAGAATGCTCGTTCGGAAGGCACCTGTAGACGACGCCCATTTGGTGGAATACGCGGAGGGCATCGTTGATGTGGAGCGAGAGAACGTACCCCTTGATGATGGAGTTGAGGGTGAAGATATCAGGCTCGATCCCAGAATCCACCATCTGCCGAAACAGGCACCGGATGGTGTCCATGTAAATGTAGTTGATGTATGAGTTGTTCCCTTTGCCCAGCAGCGCTGCAAAAAGCAGATTGTACGTGGAGAGCGTGGGGCGGCAGGCAGCGGCAGCCGCCGAGTCCCGCATGCGCTTGAAGACGTTGACTGCCTTGGACAGCATGCGAGCCTCTGTGTAGAAGTAGATCACGGTGTTGAAGAGCTCCTCAGACGCAATACAGGTAGCCGAGAGGGCTTGGACGATGACCACGTCCATCTCCTGGTACATCCTGGCGGCGCCGAGTTTCTTGATGGTGATGAGGTAGGTGGAGGCATCGTGCCTGAAGCGGGGCTGCAGGGAGGCCCAGTTGAAGATGTTTAGGCAAAGGATGGGATCCCGCTGGAGTTCCAGCATCCCCGAGAGATCATCCGAGGTGAACCTCGGAGGGAGCTGATCAATGCAGCACTGCAGGCGGGACGGATCGGGAGTAGGAGGAAGAGATGGAGCTCGGCGCGATTCGGATTTTCGCTTGCTAGGGCTCCAAGATCGAGGACGAGGCGCTGAAGAGAAGCCGCTTGACTGGAGCTGTGAGCAGACAACCTCAGGTTTTAGGGTTTTGCTTCCCCTCTCGATCCTCCCATAGATGGAACGGAGATCCCTCGGAATTTTTCTGGCCACGGCAACCCAATTCATCATAAATCAATCGCCCTCGTGGAAAAGCGGCAACTCTTTTGTTCCTGAGCGAGCCAGAGCTATAGAACCAGCGAGAGCAGGAGGGAGAGAGAGAGAGAGAGAGAGAGAGAGAGAGAGAGAGAGGAGAGAGAGGTGCCAGTGAGCTGGCCCAAGGGGACAAGATGAAGTCCAATAATGTATTAATGGGCCACGCCCAAGAGGAGAAAGCTCAAGGGCTGGGAATTTCTCCTTTAGACCCACAGTCCGCCCAGCCTACTGCGAGGGGTTTCAAGCTCAACTGTGGGACCCACAGTGGAAATTCCCAAATTGGAATCCACTTGTCCACTTCAAGCTTGGAGGGCCCGAAACGGGCTACTTAAAAGCCCAAAATGGGCCCGCTGACAACGGCTAACCTCAGCATAATATCAGCGACGCCTCTTAAGAAAAAGGGGAAAAGGCGGCAATCATACTTACCGACGGGTCAAAGTCAACTCAGCGACAACTCTGTTGTCGACGGGGTAGGCGTCAAATTTCCGGGCCCGGTCTCTAAATAAAGCCCATAATGAAAAAAAACCCGGCCTGGGCCCGTCAGGATCGGGCTCGGGCTCAATAGAGTCCAATCGGGAAGCCCGACCTTCATTTTTCTCTTCACACGGCCGCCTAAAATAGGTCACAAAATTAGCCTGGCCTGATAATTGAAGTATTTTTTATGTTGACCAGAACATATTAAGAGTAATTTAGATATTTCCATAAAAGTGAAAATGCATGTGTGATTCTGTAGTTCCAAGATTAAATAAAAGGATGAGAAATTATTTACTTAGAATTTATTTCTTGATTAAAGGAGGAGAAATAAAGTTATTATCGGGACTAAATATATATATATATATAATTGGGGCATGAATAAAACTGAAATGAATTTGAAAATGGGCTTTTATTTAAGGTTTATTGGATAATGTTGTACTAAATTTCGGGTCTCTTAATAACTTCGGGTAAATACTGGAATTTGAATGGATTGTTTTTTTTTTTTAACAACGCATCAACTTTGCTTTGAAGCTTCCTTCAGAGACGGGTCAAAGTCAAGCTTAGGTCAACCCTGTCTATTGACACCCCAACTAAGGCTGCACCATAAATCATCAAACCAAGGCATCAACTCTGTTCTGAAGCTTCCTTCAGAGACGGGTCAAAGTCAAGCTCAGGTCAACCCTGTTCTGTTGACACCCCAACCAATGCTGCACCATAAACCATCAAACCAAGGCATCAACTCTGTTCTAAAGCTTCCTTCAGAGACGGGTCAAAGTCAAGCTCAGGTCAACCCTGTTCTATTGACACCCCAACCAAGGCTGCACCATAAATCATCAAACCAAGGCATCAACTTTGCTCTCCGTGATTTATTTCCGCATGTATTTTCTCCCTGGCTAGAACTGCAGTAGTCGGTCAGCAGTTCAAATGATTTTCAATCGATTGGAAAATAGAAAAAAAAACACTAATTAATAAGAACATCTTGACTCATCTGAAGGTTTGATGTAAATCAAGAGTTTAGTACAGATAGACAGGTAGGTGTATCAACTCCAATGCTCGGTTGGAATGGTGACTCAGTTGACCCAACTCTCCAGTTTATCAGATGGCGGCCTAATCAGTGATATTATGGCCGTTAGATGTAATTGGAAGGTCAACGATGATCAATCAGGAGAGGAATCTGCAAACTCTGAACTAGCCCAGATGGTTATTGGGTGAGCTGCGACAATCATAATGTCACTGAATATGGAAGGCGGTGGCGGCCTCATTTGGGCGAGTCTGGGGATTCGTAGCCCCACGGGTTGCTGCTTGCCCAGTTCCACTGGTCCCTGCACATTTCATCTATGCCGTATTTTGCTCTACAAAAATTGAGTAAGAAATAAAGTCAAAACCGTAGCATAGAGTCGTCGCAGAGAGGGCATACAGATGAGATATATATATATATATATATATGATTTTCGTGGGGGGATTATTTTTAAGAAACAAGGAAAAATACAAGGAAAGGGGGGGCAATTACTCTCTAAGCTGCAATTAGGGGGGTCTAAGTAGCTGAGAGGGGTCAGAAATGAGATGCAGAATATACATATATATATATATACGACGGTTCATGCATGACGCTCTCTCTCTCTCTCTCTCTCTCTCTCTCTCTCTCTCTCTCTAGAGCAAAGGATGAGACAAGTGGAAATACTTCAATGACAGAAAAAAGCATTTTGCTTGAAAATTTTCCACGTACTTCCAATTCAGCTCCTTATCTGCTTTTTCAGTAGATGCATAAACGATCCCAGCATCCCCAGGTCGCCGCCCAGCAAAGACAAGGGGAATTTTCTGCAATCAAGCTTAGTCAGTGGAAGAGCATGTTTCAATTTTATTAAAGTGAACGTTATATTGTGTATATATATACATAGTGTGTGTGTGTGCGTGTGTGTGTGTGTGTGTGTGTGTGTGAGAGAGAGAGAGAGAGAGAGAGATGGATAAAAGTATCATAGTATATCTATCAAGAACCATACTTACCTTTCCGGAGGCCTTCTCAAAAGCTTCCACCATTTCCAGCACAGATGTCCCCTTTCCAGTTCCCAAATTGTAGACATCGCAGCCTGTGTCACCCAACAGTTCTTAGCCTTCGAAATAATCTTAAGCTGGATGCTTCTCCCGATGGAGAAGAATACAAAGGAATAGTAATCATAGTAGCAGATCCTTGAGAATAAACCAAATACATTGCCCTTCATCAGAGAACTAACACAGCATCCTGATGCCTTAAGAATGCCCTGTTTTTTTCCATTCAATTTTCAAACATTATAATTTCCCCACAACAAAAGTTTCTAGACGTCCATTCAAGAGATTATTCCCAAGAAATTTCCAGATATGAACACCAAAAACTGTTACTGAATGTTCAGGAAATCCACTCGAAAGAAGAAGTTGAACAAGATTCTCAGTGGGATTGTTGCTGAAAAAGCTCCAAAAGATGATATCGAGTTTTGCAGGAAATACATGAAGGAAAGCAGTAAGATGGTTTCATTTTTTTTCCAGGTTCCATGATTAGATCTGTTAAACCCTAATCAGGGATTTTGAAGGGTATTTTCCTAAATGTTAGAATTGAAGATGTTGTATCTTAATCGATTACAATGTGACGTTATTCATATATATGATAATATTGGCATAATACAATAAAGTTTTGTTCTACATAAGCGTTCACTCATCATGGGTCTGTCTATTTTTAGATTAAGAGTGCAGAGTGTAATGTGCAATTTCATTTAGGTTTTTTTTACAGAAAAGCTAAACATTTGGTCAAATAAATAGAATAAAAAATTGAGCCGGGTGGGTTTCCCTCATAATATTTTCGTCAAAAAAATTCCAAGAAAACAAATATTGGACCGGAAGTTTTAACACAAGAACAATTTCTACAATCTGGCGGAGTCCAACGGTCACATTAATGAAAAAGGATCGTAGATTCAATACTCATGTGAGATATCGTCTTATTTTGGTGAAGCGGGCAACCATTCAGAATTGCCTGGTCTTGTAAAATAAATTCGTGACACAAAAAAAAAAAAGAACCCCACAAAATATTTGGAATTAATACGAGAAAGGCAGTGTAAATAAGAACTTAAATGCGAATATTTGTACCGATTTACAGTTCAGCTTGTAGTTTAAGAAATTATGCAAGAAAATAATTCCTCCGAGCCTTTGATGTTCATGGAAGAGCCTGTTGCTTCCATTTTTTAGTATTGCCCTAAATTAATTACAGGAGTGAATGTGCTGAGAAGCCTGCTCCTCAATCATCACATAGAACATGATACACATTAGAGCTGGGATGCTGCAGATATTTTTAAAGCTAAATCGTTGGGGCCGTACATCTATAGTCACAAACTATTGAATCTAGATATATAGCCACTGAAAACTTCTAATCCGCCGTTCCTAATACCAATTACTATATCCAATGACCAAAATATGGGAGCCAAACGAGTTCCACCTCGCGAAATATAAAAGCACAACGTGATGGTAAATAACTTGCAGCAGGCACACCTATTTTAGAGCCATCAAATAGCTTCTTCAAAGCAGCAATATGTCCATCTGCCAGGTCAACAACATGAATATAATCCCTGACCTACACCAAACCATGAAACGTGAAATTAAATGGATGAACATTTGGAAGGATGGCTCATGGTGAATCAAAAAACGACTAATTATGAAAATAGAAATCAGGCGACAAGCATAGACATTATAAGAAGGTTAATACACGAAGGACAATAATCATACCCCGGTTCCATCTTTTGTTGAGTAATCATTGCCAAATACAGTAAGTGAAGGTCTTCTTCCCACTGCGATTTGCTGAATATAAGGCATAAGATTATTTGGAATCCCACGAGGATCCTCACCAATGAAGCCACTGGGATGTGCTCCAACAGGATTGAAATATCTAAGTAATATAATGTTCCAACTAGAGTCGGAAACAGAGATGTCATGGCAAATCTCCTCGATAAATAGCTGCAACAACCATAGTACCCATCATTAACTAAAACAAAAGGAAAGCAAAACCTGAATAACTGAATGAACCTATGTGAACATGGCATAATCTTATAAAGTTGCACTAAAAAACAGATGACACTTCAGATCGGCATATGCAAAAAGAATTCCAGGAACTGTTATTATCATACCTTAGTTCTTCCATATGGATTCAACGCCCGCAGGGGGGACTCCTCCGTACAAGGAACTTCCTTGGGCCATCCATAAACAGTTGCTGAAGATGAGAAGACAAGCTGCCATAGACATGAAAGCAATTGAAATCGTTTGATTGCAGATGGGTAATGTGAATCATGACGAAATGAAAGACGACAGTAGTCACATTTGATATAATTTTTTTAATTAAGAACGGGAGATTGGACAAATGGAAATCCTCTGCATCCCCAACCCCATCTAGATAACGACCTTACAAATTCAATCACATGATGAGATTCAAACAACAGATTATTCATAATTGATTCACTATCGCATTACTACCAGAAAGATGTGAGGAAGCCAGTAGAACACTGACATCGCATACAACTTGGAGTCCAAATGCTCCAGATTAGAAAATTCCACGATGCAAATTTATTTTTTCCGATTGAAAAGAAACATTTTTTGGATTTTCCCTTTTCATTTTATTAGATCATATCAAAGAGAAACGTAATTATTTCGCATGCCCAATACGAATCACAATAATAAGGCACTATTTATGCTCATTATAGAGGTAAAAAACAGAACTGATTCGAGCAACCTTCAGACAAACCTTTTCTTTTCATTATTCATGTGAACGAATTTATAGAGAAAACTATAAACATTACTTCAAATCTGAGTGCTAATGCGAAAGTTCTGACCCAGGTAAAATAAGAAATCATGACATCGAAGCTATCAACGTCTTACATTTTTGCATCCATTGGACCCCATGACTTCCAACAAGTTTATTGTGCCAACAAGATTGTTGTCATAGTACAACAACGGTTTCATCACACTTTCACCAACAGCTTTCAGCCCAGCAAAATGAATCACAGCATCAAACCTGGATGAAAGCAAAGCCGTAAGGGAATAGTAATGCTTACATGCCACGATAACTAAGTTTAAAGATAAGAGAAGTTAATAAGAGTACTGATTATAAGTAGATTGGGTGCCGGATATTTGGAGTCAAATGGGGCATTAAAAGGTATAAGCGCCTTCTGGTTTGAAAAGCATCACCACACATTAGATTATCCAGTTAATTATATGTGTGCCGTCTTGCTACAAGGTGCATAAACTAACAAGGAACATAATAAGGCTGCTCTAAGATATAGTTAATTTTAAGCGTTTGAGGAAGAGTATTATGAGTCCAGTTCGGAGTTTGGAGATGAGTTTCAAAGTCTCCATGAGGAAGTTATATTTGCAAAAAAGTTAAAATAAATTATATTTTCTTTTTAGTTTATTCTTCTGGTAACAGCACAATCGCTTCCTCCGCAATGCAAGACTAAAAGTGATTATATCCGTCATCAGTGGTTATAACTTTTTTATATATGCTCATGAAATTTAAGTTGCAATGTCACTAGCATAAACGGTATAGGTAATATTGGAAAAATATCAGAATTTTTTTTTAAGAAGGATATTTATTATAAAAAGCAAATAAATGTGTTATAATCGAGATTTAAAGAGAACTCAACAACACCTCATAGGATATCATTCAAGAGGAAGGCATTGAACATTTTAATAAGACATTATACAAGTTAAAGAAATAGCCATAAGCTAATAGGAGATTAAAACACCTCTCTCTGGATACCCAGCATTAACAAATAGAGATAGTATTATATCATCTGAAAAAGTGACAATGCAGGGATTTAAAATATCATCTCAGGAGAGAATGTTTCAAATGTCTCATCGTCCAAACACATGAACAGGATTAACATCTAAAATCACTGTCGTCAGGAATGGTTATATAAGAGCATAAGTGATATCATACTCACAGTAATGTAATACAAGAGCTTATAATGTATGACAGTTAAGGTACTCAGAGAAAAGAAACTCCTTACTTTGTTGAAGCAAACACCCTCTCAAGTGCTTCTTTGTCTCGAAGGTCAATCTACGGAAATATGGAAATATATCAGACAGTTTTTCAGAAACAAAGGCTTTTCATTTCATTCCCAGACAAAAGAAACCTGAAACCATTTTATTTTTTTTCAAACCAAAAAAAAACCCAAAAAGGTTTTTAAGATAAAAAAATCATTTGGGAGGTTGTTTTAAAATTCAGGCGTCAGGCACATCTATGTGCCTTATAAATTGCAAGCGGCATCTATCTAGTGAGCTAAAACTGAAATATGTGTTCTCGCAGTGGATCAATGCGATCCACTGATGTTCTACAATAGATACAGGTTCAAACCCTGCTGAATCGTAGATACAGGTTCTCGTGCATTTTTTTTCTGTATCGTCGTAACGCACCGACGACTAAATGCAGAGGGACATCATGTATATGCGGCCCTGGGCAACCTCATTACGACCTGACGACTTATCGGGCAAGTAGGGATGAACCGCATCTCAGTGGAATCTCGGCGAGGCTGCATCCAACCTGGTCCGATGTGTCGCTTTCACCTCGATCGAACACGAAAAGTTCGTACGGCGAAACCAAGTAACACAAATCAAACATTCTCCCCGATCGATTCACCTTGTGGAAAGACAAGTTCCCGCCGAATTCGCCGGCGAGCTCGACCACCCTCTTCACGGCCACCTCCGAGGAGTTGTCGAGGTTGTCGATGACGACGGCCTCGAATCCGCCGAGGAGGAGCTGCAGCACCGTGTGGCTCCCGATGTACCCCGCTCCCCCTGTCACGAGCACCTTCATCGCCATCGCCGCCACCGGAGACCAAAATGCCGCTCGCTACCAACTCCCCCCCACTCCCCCCCCCCACGCCCCTTCCTCTGCAAACACCTCTTCGGCTTTCACGAAACACGAATATAAATAATCAGCCTCCCACGTTTTTTAAATAGCCCCGGAAAAAAAAAATTGTTCGTTTCCCACTGCCCTGTTGAATAATTCCCTCAATTCGTCGCATATGCCCGGCACGACTTTCCCACATTCACCAGCTAGAGGGAGCGACTAGCAGCCACGACGGCCCCCTCGCGCGCATGGTCTTATCAGAAGACACAGGCCGTCACCTGCGGCTCCGCCGCGAATCGCGCCGCCGCTGCTCGTCCACTGGAAGGAATGACGAGAATCCCGGCCATTCCCCCGCCGTGACCTCCTCCACGGGGAAGAAGAAGACGAAAGGGAGGTCGCCGTCCTCGGTGGAGTCGGCTGGCCGACTCCCTCGCTGTGGCTTCTGCGGCGGACGTGGAAATCGAGAGGATCGAGAATCATGTGGGAAGGAGGATCGCGAGAGATGAAGCATGTGGCATTGCCGCACGGAGATGGATCTCTTTCACTCTTGCTACATTATTTAACGATAAGGTACATCTAGAAGTATGCACAAGAAGACGGTGGAAATTATATAAGAATATCACAGAAGAATCATCGATCTTCTCGATTGGTTCTTACATGGATTTACAGCGGATCTCTCAGACAAAATCCAGAAGAAGCACGATAGATCCAGAGATGCCTGGCTCCATCTTTCTGCCTGGTTACGCCGCGAGCGTCTGTGGTTAATCTTCCTTCATCACGAACACATTACCTCAGGAGCGGACAATCGATCTGTCTTCAATCTCGGTGCCCAACCGAGCTCAGGTGATCCGAAGGAAAATTGAAGCCATGATTATCCCTTCAATCACAATTCTCGACTAACAAATGATGGATTCTGTTGATGTCTTTGGGCTAGGAGCCTAGGAAGAAGGCGGTGGTGCTTCACTGGCTACAGGAAGTCAATGGCTGCGAAGAAACATCACCAAATAACAAGGCGACCAAGAAACAATGTAAGTTAAACCTTCACCCTTCCAACATCAATATGCAAATCATGACGGGAAACCGGCGGGTGATCTTCATGCTTTTTCTCCTTAACTCACGAATGAGAGCATGAACATGGCATAGAAACTAGCTGCCATTTTTATCATCTTGTGGGACATATGCATGAAGATTCCCTGTTCTTAAATGCACGTGGAAGCGAACTAAAGAAATGCTAGAGATGTAGCAGAAAGTAATAACCTAAGAGACAATTACTTTTCTTGGCATAGGGGTTGACTAAAAAGCTTAAAAAAGATAGCTGAAGGAATCCTAAAATCCAAGAGGAGCACCTCCAAGAAAGTAATCACCAAAAAAGGAAATCACAGATGATATCAATGAGACTTACAATACTAGTCAAAAGGAGGCGATCCGAGCTTAATGATGGAAATTGCATCCAAGCTAGGAATGGAAATGATGGGGACCATTTCCATTAATAGATTTTGCAGTGTTTTTCCATTAGCATGATGGAAATGATGAGGACCCACCACAAAACATTTGACTTTTGTTACCATAGCTAAAGATTCTGTGAGAGGATGATTAGCTATATTATCACATGTTGATCTTGTTGAAGTGCACATACTGTTAAGAAAAAAACAAAATCAACGGGGGGATTCAAGAAAATTTTTAATGCATGAGATCATTGAAATTTATAGAAAAAAATAGTACGAATCTAAGGGGGTGGTGTCTCCAAATCCATAAAGCCTCATCCCTTTATTACGTTATTAGGAACAACCAAAAAAAAAACATCAATCTAAGAAATTGGCTCATCAGATCGGAGGGTTACGCTATGCACTCTGTGTAGTAGTAGTTAACATATTCATGACTAATAAATAGTTAATGCAATAGCGCTAGTAAACTTAGGAAAGAAAAAAGTGATACTTTTCATCATGAAAGCGATTATGTGTTCTTCAACTGGCGGCTGAATAATGTCCTTACCGAAATACGACTACACATGTTCTGTTGATATAGGCTGAGATCTAAGAAGCCTTTCGACCTCATCGTTTGCCTCAGCTTGGATCCGCCATTCCTGCATAGATTCATTCCGACATAGGAAAATAAAAACCAGCATCGTCATTTTGGCAGAAAATATAATCCTGAAGCGGAAGTATATTGTAATTAAGGAAACCCATGCCTCTTCGAGGTTCTCAATTTCCATAGCTTGATTTATCTGTTCAGTGATACTTTCCTGCACATAGTTCGCAGACAGCATATGAGGAAGGAAAAGGAAGCTGCATGGAATTGTTGCAGCATATGTGATCAGATTTAATGAATAAGCTCTGGGACTCACAGCATTACTTGTTGCTTCTGCAGCAAGAAGATCAGAATCCATTTCCACTTCTATTTCAATCATTGAAGATATCTAGGAAAGAACAGCACTAATTTCAATAAATGAGATTTATACAGATAATTTTTCAGTTCTATACGATTCCTAGAATGAGGATGCAGGCGGTTCTATCATTGTTGGCTTGTGGTCATTCAACTCTGTCATACAACATGTTGGTGTAGGACACAATGGTCGTGTATTGTTCCAAAGTTCTCACAGTTCACACACAATCATACATGTCATCTTTATTTTTATTTTGAATAATTATGTTTCCCCGTCAACTTCAAAAAAAAAAAAAAACAAGGGAAAGTGGCAACAACATCATTGATCTTCCTCATTGGCATACCTTCGCATAGCTTTCAATTAATTGGATCCTTCTCATTAGGGAATCTTCCAAGCCTTCACGAACACTCTTGACCCTGACTCTTCGGGCACTGCACCAGGAAGCAGCCTCTTACCATGCAGATTTCCAGCCATAGACCCATCATATTATGTATACCAACGACTATTTCGCATGAAATTGTGTTTGTGACAAATTCAATGGAAGCATTACTAACCGATAAGAAGGCTCCCCAACTGCTAAAATCTTGTTCTCCAATTGGCACATGCGAGCCAGCATCCAAACCTTTGAATACAGATTAAGTCGACCCAGTATCAGATCCACTAATGTAGTAGCCCTTTTAAATTACCACCGGTTAGGAGAACTAGTTTAACAGAAGGCAAGACACCTCTTCTTCTGCACCCTGAATAAGGCCCTTGATGCGGTTCTGCACCAAGTCATACTGAGATAAAAGCTGCTGCTTCAACGCAATTGTATCCACCATCCTTTTGGGTAGCTGTAATCATCAAGAACCATAGAACATGTATGATTTATGTGCCATAAGTAGAAATTAGAAGGTGATAAACTGAAAATAATCAAATGAGATCGACATTCTTCCCCAGGGTTGTAAGCAGAGGCCATGCTGCATATTTCATCTATGTGACCAATTTTCAGGTTGTGGGGATTACACACCTTCCAAAATATGACATCTATTTCATTTTACACCTTTTCTTCTTTTTTTGTTTTTCTGAGAGATTTACTTGATCAATTAGGGTTACACAGTTAATAGCCAACCAAATTCATACCACTGTGTTAACAAAGCATTCTCTGCAGCAAGCTAGTGCTTAAGGGCCAAGATCCATTCTAGGTGTTATATTTTGAGAAAACTATAGCTTGTCCGCACCAGATAATAGATATATAAACTTTAGTCTAATGGAAGACAAGGAAAAGGGTCGTTTATGCACAAAAAAAGTAAGTATAGTTATCAGCTATAACCTAATCCCTGTAAAATCAGAGAAAGCTCCTGGTTACCTGATTTAGCTGTGGAAGAATTGCTCGATTTAGGGTGGCCCCCACCGCCACAGATGCAAAAGCAGCAACGGTTATGAGCCTTGGTAGGGTGGGATCAATGAAGGCAGAGGCAGCATCGCCAGAGGCCAACAGAGCAAAAGCAGGAAAGAGAAAGGACGGACTGAGCATAAAGGAATTTCCATCTTTGGTAGGTGCCCTCAGCAGAAGTGACTCCCGGCCATTTTTGTGGTTTGTCAAGCACATGGGTTCACCAGGGCTAAACTGAGGCGGCCGGGGATTAAATCTGAGAGGGCCTCGAAAGAAGTTGGCCGCTGATGCTAGAGTAATAGTCACTCGTTCTCCTTCTTGAGCAGGGAGCTCAACTGTTTTGGTAGCAAACCTGTGTGTTCGAGCTCTCCCTCCAGGTATCCTAACCTATGGAACAGTTTCAAATGAGTTCTCTAAAGTGGTTATGATAAGATCGAAAAGGGAAAGAATAGTCTCAGAACAATGTTCTCCTCTCCCTTCTGAGAAATTCACTTCAAAACATACAAATGGAATAATAGTAATAATAATAAATCGCCATCAGGACATTAAACAAACTTTATAAAGTCGGTTCCAAGGATTATTCAGTTTAACACCAGATTAGGATATGATAAGGATAATCTTATTTTGCTATTAATGGAGGTAGTTTGATGATAAATGGTCTGGTGTGGGCGGCTTTCTCCAATTTTGGACTGAGTTCACATGATATGAACTTCACTAGGTCAATTACTACCTAAAGGTTTTTTAGATTGAGCTTAAGCTCTCTTAGAGGCATAAACAAGTGAACCTGGTTTTTTTTTAAAAAAAAAAAATCAGCTGAAAAAATTCAGCTGTGATTCAGTTCATAGGAGTTTGGCCCAGCTGTGGTCAACTGAACCAGGGCCACAATCCATAGACACAAACACAAGAGTCAGGTCATCAACATTAAAACATGGCAGCAAGAGAGCTCCACTACACATGATCCTTTAACTTTTAGGAGGAAAGACATAAGGTTCCGATGACTATTTATAGCCTCGAGGTGTCAATTTCTAATTCTGCCCATCATAAAATTAGAAATAACTTGATCTCTACACATTTTTAACCCCATACTTACAAGAGATGTTGTAATCCCTTATTAAATCTTAATGAATCACTTTAGTAGGATGATAGCCCCATGATATACAATTCATACATATGTGTGCCCACATTGAGATAAAATCTAACAATACTTCTTTCTTCAGACCATCTCTTCACAAACAAAAAACAGTTGTTATCCCACAATATGCAGAGTTTTTACTGTCCATTTTTCTCTAAGAATTTCCAGTGGCAGTCGTGTCCCCAGAGTCTCTACCCATTCAGGAGCATTAGATAACCTATGTTAAGTGGCAAATATTTTGATCTTGAGAGTGATATAAAGTAAACGGCCCAATCATTATCCTACAATTTTTCATAAGATAAGCTTCAACTTTTCTTCCTTGTTTTGGAGGGGAGGCATGGAACCTAACCCTTCACACCGTCTACCTCAATGAGGAAAGTCAGAAGATGTTGTATGAAACGGAGATATGTCAGAGAAATATTGGAAAACAGACTTCTGGCCGAGGAAATACTGGCATCAGTTTAGAATATTTTAGTTAAAATGGGTATATTCAACATTTGCACCCATCTGATATTCATGCTCAAGATAAAGCACAGAAAAACTGGAACCCGTCTCTCATATACTAGTTATGTGATCTATGATATGATAAACACAAGTAGTCGAACAAAAGGATTACCACAATGGAATGGATGGCAGCAGGAACATCTTCATTAATTAACCGCAGAACCCTCAACCCCTTTTGCCAAGGAGAAAATTTGATGCTGCGTTCGGCAGGAGCACATCCTTAGAAAAGTGAATACCAGACAATCAACACCCTATAAAATTATTAATACAGGTGACCAATCAACTGAATCCATTTCTGTCTTAAAATCGCAGAGGTGAAAAAAGCATGCATCATCACATAGCACATGTTTTAGTGAAAGATGCATACATGGCACTTCTGCCAAAGAGAACAATCCGATTTATGCCTCTACAATTCATCAAGTTTAAAAAAGGAGGCACATAAGCGAGACTGAGTGTTGAGCTAGCTCAAATTACCTCTTCTGGGAAGACGAAAAGATCAGAATAAGTAATATCCTTCCGAGTTTCAGCTTTCAGTAAGTTCCTTCACATCTTGACTAATGTTTTACAGCATTAAATTGGTATTTTCCACCTCTTGTATTGCTAACCCAAGTTTTCACCGTTTTAATAAATTCCTTCACTATTCGAGATGATAACCAAAAGAGGATAAGCCTCCCATCAAGACATACTCAAGACAAAAGATGCTTCCAGCTCCTTCTGGCCCAACCAATGCACACGGATGTTAGTAAGCATCCACGTGCGAAGGGGAAGGTTGAGGGTTATTAATAAGGGGAACTCTGTTGTATAGGCGTAGGAAGAAGCATTTGGTCCCAAAGTCTCCGGAGATCCTCCGCCTGTTGTGGTAGAACCGATTCGGTCTCTACGACTCCGTCCCCTCTTTCCCTAACCCCTGTTTCCTATTCTTCTCAAAAGAAATTATATTCTTACCTGGAACAAGGTTCTCACCTAAGATCATAATGGAATTTCCAGTACAACTTGAGTTACCTGAGAACACTGAAGAACAAATTCCTGACGAAGTATAAGCTAAAGGAATTTTATATATTTATCTGAAGCAACTCAGTTCACCACCTATGTTAAAATAAGTTAAAATACGTTAAAATTAAATGTCCGGATAAGAACACCCTGTTTTTAAACAATGGTTTCACCATGATGCTATTTAAGATAACTACCAATCATTACACTGAAAGAATGCATTTATATCGCTTCAAAATATTTAACAGGCAAACCCTTCTGAGAATAGTCTTTAAACTTATCAAGAGATCAAGTAGTAGTTCTTACAAACCTGAGCTCTTCAGACGCAATACTGACTATGTTTCCAGAAACAAGCTCATATTGGTAGCGGCATTTGGAGCAGGAAGCAACCTGAAAGACACCAAAAGCGCTCTACATTAGCCGCCAACCATAAAAACACATTGGGGACAGACCAAGCCAACACCAGTGTCATGAATTGGGAGAACCAGAAAATCTGCATAGTGTAACTCTTTCATTGTATTGGTATGTATATACATATATACTACAATGAAAGTTGTTTAACATTCTGTACTGCCAGAAGCATGTGCCAGGAGAGGGCGAGGGGGGCAGTGGGGAAGAGAGAGAGAGAGAGAGAGAGAGAGAGAGGAGGAGGGGATGTACCTACCATGTGGGTAATGAAAGAGGAGAAGCGAAAACAGCATGCTTTCGGGCTGGACCCTGGAAGCTTGGTGCCCTCCCGGATAAGAATGCACATAGAATGACAAAAACTATACTTTTTTCCCTGAAGCATGAGAATATCCTCCCTTTTCTAAAAAATATTTCATTCCCCTCCTTTTTATCGGAATTTAGAACTTTCCAACCCATTCATATCCTAAAACTTCTCTGAATAGAGGCAGATTCAATTTGTGAGAAAATCACAGAATTGTTCCAATACATGAAGCCAACATTTTCAGCAGATTAAAGATGAGAATATTCGCGCAGAGAGTTTCCTTCTACTAAGCGACCATATCCTTCTCTTCCACTCATGATACCACGTTATTTTTCTTCAATTTTCGGTTGCCAAGATTCCAGAGAGTTTCCAAAAGTTTTCTAATATTACTCTTTGCCCACTTGTTAATAATCCGCTGCAAGGCGATTTAATCACCAGAACAAGCTACCCCAAAAAGTAGAACCTCTGCTTAAATAGCCATAAAACCAGTTGGCAATTTCTCCATAGTTGCGCAGTTGTCTATATATTATTAAAAGTGAATTTTAATAATTACATCGATGAATATAAAAAGAACAGAACTATATATACATAAGAAAAATCACAACTGCGCCAAAAGCATAAGCAATAGGCATTTAGCTAGCCAACCCTTAGTGGTTGAGTGATGAGAAAGATACTTTTGTTTGAAATATCGTTCATACTTCATATTCATAGAGAGGGCAACTTACTTGAATCCCATGTTGAGCCTGCGCAACAGCAATCGCTATCATACAGGTTGGGCACTTCACAATCTTTCCAAAAGGCATCTGAAAACACCCATAGGAGATGCTAATGTTTAATTTCACATTCAAAAAAATAAAAAAAGGGATGGAAATAATGGAAAAATAAAATAAAATAATTTGCCTAACTTGGGAACGGCGCCAAGCACACATCAACACTTAATGTGATTCAGTGTATTGTACTGACGTTCAACTTAAAGAAACGCTTAATTTGTGAGAAAATAATATATATATATATATATATTCCCGACCCGGAATCAGCATGACCTACTCTGAAAGAGACATTCAACTTAAAGAAACGCTAATCAATCCCAGATGTCTGGATCTTTCTACCATTAAAATGATAGTTATAAGGTAACCTGTCACAATTTTCCATACAGCTACATGATTGTAGAAAATCTTCTTCTGGACAAGCATGTTGCATGGCACTGTGGCGTGGGCTTACCAGGCTAGGAGAAGATATATCTTTCCTAACAAAATTCTACCCCTTTAGCCGAAATTCTTTTTTACCGTTTGTCTCCTCCTCTTGATCACTTCCCTACATTATTTTTTCGATGATAAAATGACTACCACCATGGACACCGCATGATGCCACATTGAGCCAAAAAGTTGATAGATAATGATAGTTAAATCCCAAGAAGCAAGAAATACCTATCTGTAAGGTCCATTGGTAAAATTATTAAAGCAACCATGACCTTTCATACACAGCTCGTAACCAATGGTTCATTATCTGATTGAATAGCCACTTCTTGACCACGATCCCTCTTTATAGAAAAATTCAATTATTTTTTGTTGGCTGAGTATCTATCTTGAATGAATTGAGTCAAAAACTTGCCACGGAATGAAAGCACTGGTATAATAAAATGATCTTGAAGATGATGTAATTCGCATTTGCAGTCGCACAGGTAAGGGAACATGTAAAATAAAACATGACTAGAATACCTCCTCCCCCGAAAAGATTCCTGGCCCGGAGACATTCGCAATAACTCCAAGAGCATCTGAGACTTTCAGAGATCTTGCCAGACCCCGCACCAGCAGCCCGTATGTGCGTACATCAGGGCTGGGCCACTTCCAGCCCTCAACGTATTGGCCATCGCCACCAACGCTTGAACCTTCATAAAATTAAAATATTCTCATATAATCCAGAACAGCTGGCTTCATCAATCCTCAGGAGTCACCTTAGCAACAAAGCGGCACTAAAGTTCCTACAGTCCTTGTCTCTAGGCCATCTCGGTCTCTGTTTACATGCATCTTGCACGAAAACAAGACAAATTGTCCGGGCATGGAATATAGGAAAATGAAGCAAAGCACTCCATCGTACCTGGAGCAGAGCTTGAACGCATGGCAGAAAACACAGACAGAGCCAGCTCTGTGTTGTTGCGGTCGAGTGCCGCCTCGATGATCGAACAGCATTGATCAGCCCCCACGACGCCGAGCCCCTCGCCACGGTACTCGGCGATCACATCCAGCACCTGATCGGCATCCTTGGCACCCAAAACCCGCCTCAATAGCCCGTCCTCCAGCGAGCCGGGACCCAAGCTCTCGTCTCCCGCGCCATCTCCACCGGATGAAGCTCTGGAAACCAGCAAACATCTAGGCCCCGAAGACGACATCGCCGGCCATCTGCTCACGAGGAACAAGAAGGCGCCTCCACCTTTCGAGGAGAACGAAGCGACTCTGAGAATCTGCGGGGAGTGAGGAAACGGCAAGCAGAGGCGGGAGGGAACCAAGCTCAGTGCCATCTCTCTCTCTCCTCGCCTCTCTCGCTCTACGATTTATTGCTTTATCTGGAATTTATAAGACGGGATGAGGAACGAGCGGTCGATTGGGGTGGACGCCACGATCGGCAACGCGACTGTGGGCCCCAAACCTCCGTCTTACACACTCTGTCGAGGGTAAAATATTTTCCCGAATTGGAATTTAATCTAAACATTTTTTTTCTCCGGTTTCGACTAATTCTGGGTCGCTAACGTCAATTTTGAAACTAAATAAATAAATAAAAAGATGGGTGCTTGGATATTGAGAACGTGGCGGCCTTATGGCCCTTCGATGAGCGTCCTTCGGTTGGATGCCGTTGGTAAATAACGGCCGGTCAAACCTTTGACGCCTTCTCCCCGTCGTTCAAATCGGATGGTTCCTCCCCCGCCCCCCTCTTATAATGCCTCCTCCTCTCTCCTCCTCCAACAATTCGATCGCCCCTGCTTCTCCATCGCCGTTTTTCATGCCTTCTTCCGTGCGGATCGGAGCGAGGAGGGTAGAGGAAGCCGAAATGGGATGGTCGCCGAGGAATGCCGCCAACGCCTACCTCGACACGCTGAAGCTGGTAGGTCTCTATCTGTCTCTCTGATCGTGTGAGGATTCCTCGATCTAGGGTTTACGCCATCTTGATGAACCTGGGGCGGAATGTGCGCTGCGAGTTCTCCAATGAGGATGACTAGGTTGATCAGGCTAGGCCTCAGATAGAGGTTTTCCTGATCTCGGAATCCATCTTCGTGGAAGGCTGATCTTATTTTCTGCGGATCATTCTTTTTTCTCGACTTGGTCTCTCCGAAGGTGATGACTACAGAACTTTCAGTGTCAGAAACATATCGCCGCTAGTTTTTGAACAATATATTTCTCCTCGGGGCTTGGATCTTCCAATGTCTTGTGGACGTACTTCGTTGATGTATAGAAAATGTTTGTTATCCATTTATGATATTAAAATCGGTCAACAAAAAGAATATAGTGGTTCATTTTGTTTATTCTATTTCCATGATAGATTCCATGCTTCTATTTCCGCACTCTGGATGTTGATCCCGTCAATTTCATCTGCAAAACTCAGTGCAAGGACGAGAACGAGAGGAGGCGCGATCAATCCAAGTCGATCGAGCCAGAGAGCAACGAGTTCCTGTCCGCCTTGGCGGCCGGCCTGAGCGCACAGCTCATCGTGGAAGTCTCGAGGGAGGCGTCGAACTCAACCATCGCCCTCGCGGCGGCGGCCCGGCAGACGGGCGGCCGCCTGGTCTGCATCCTTCCCGAGCCTGGCAAGCTGGAAGAGTCCAAAGAGGTGATCAAGGGTTCGGGCCTCAACGACATGGTGGAATTCAAGGTCGGTGACCCCCACCAGCTCCTCCCCAGGTACGAGAACATCGACTTCTCCCTCGTCGACTGCGAGACCGAGTCGAACACAGAGCTGCTCAGACTGCTGGATGTGAACCCCCGGAGGGCGGTGGTGGTGGCCAACAACCTGATGAGCGGAAGGGAGGGCCTCTGCGGCGCCATCGGAGGCCTCAGAGGCAAGGGCTCGGTGAGGTCGATGAAGCACCCGATCGGGAACGGCATGGAGGTCACCATGATCGGAGACGCATACCAGTTCAGGAAGGTGGACATGAGGAAGGGGGGCAGAGCAGCCCCCCTGAGGAGGAGCCCCCCCAAGAGCGTGTGGGTGATGGAGGTTGACGAAGCGAGCGGGGAGGAGCACATCTTCAGGGTGTTCCAGTCCCCCTGAGGGCGGCGGCCTTCCTTTCTAGGTGAGACAGTTTTGAATCCCTAATGGCGGAGGGAACCCAAGATTGAATCTTCCCAACCAACCAACCAACCCATGGCCGATCTAGTTTCTGAATCTGGCAAGAAGAAGCTGCCCAGCATCCACAGGAGCACCTTCCGCAGTAACCGGCAGCAGCCTCGGAGCCGTTTGGGCCGGCGTAGCATGCCAGGATTTTCAATGGCTACATCCCCGGAAGCTGACTACATGTTACATATATAGTATGGTTCGGACCATCCCTTCGCTCACGTTGACTTTTACATCCTCCATGTGGGCCACTAATAGAAATCGGCCCCATAAAGCTCACTTGGGCTAATTCAAGCTGAGACGATGGTGAGTTCTTTATGCAAGTAACTGCCGTGTAGATCGGGATAGTATACGGATCATCTTCTTAATGCGCTTTTAATGACCCAATTATGATGTAATGCTCAGGCGTCACAAAATGGGTCAGCCCTGGGTTTATCTAAGCAAAACTCAGGCTCTAGGAAATGTCTAGGAAGAGAGAGAGAGAGACGTCTGTTTGATTGGATTTTGTCTAATCAACATCTGGCAGTCAGGATCATCAGAGTTGACTTGTGCAATAACTTAAACTATGATCGATTCGGGCGACTTGGTGTGTATATATATATATATTGCTCAATTTCATTTAAATCTGCAACTTGTTGCATAATCAATAAAACCTAAAGAGCCGTGGTTGGAGGAATACGTAAGCTATTTGTAATCGTCTCTCTCTCTCTCTCTCTCTCTCTAGCTAGCTAGCTCTCAAGTAGAGAGGGAACTAAGGCTGCATGAGCTCATTTCCTCGGGGTTTATAAAGGGCATCGGCTCATCTGTCAAGATACCTCGGGGCTTTAATCTCTGCTAAGCAAATACTTCTACTCCCCAAAAGTCAGCGCCCAATTGCATCCGACGACGTCATTAGTGGCTCTTCCATTCTCGGGTAGCCATGTTGGCACCCAAAAGTCGAAAAGACCTCCTTTAGAATAACACACCGACTTGTATTGCTCTCCCCTGTCTTAAATTTGTCACCATCATTCAATATCCTCCACGCCCCCTCCCTCTCTCTCTCTCTCTCTCTCTCTCTCTCTGTGTCTGTCTCTTTCTCATCACACATGACGAACCTGAGGGAGATTCAAGCCGCATCCAGGTCCTTAATTATATGCCCCAGATTCCAAATCTTCCCCCATACCTCTCTCTCTCTCTCTCTCTCCTTATATAAATTCAAGGGTCACATTTCTCTTCCCAAGATTCTCTCTCTCCCTCTCTCTGCTGCGGCTGCTGTTGAATTAGGAGGTGGCGGAGATAGTACACACCGGTGGAGGAACCGTTCCCCCGCATGGACGACTTCCTGCCGGAGCTCCTCTGCCTCCACCCCTCCGACATGGTAATCACCACCCTCCCCTCTCTCTCTGAGACCAAACCCTCCCTCCACCTGAAGATCTGCCTGTCTTCCCCAGGAACACCTGCTCTATGCCGGAGAGGATGACCTCTTCAATGCCGACACAATCGAGCCCAGAGATCACCCCGCGGGCTTCAAGATCCCCTGCATCCAAGTCAACGACGAGGCTTATTCCCCAGCCACCTGCTCCAAGACCTTCACAGTAAGCTTCTTTCCATGAAAGAAACGATTTTGACCTGCTGGGCGACGAGGATTGAACCTCGGTGATCTGATTCCGGCTTCCGTCAGAGCCCGAAAGATGGTCCAAGCGCCGCCCAGCTTGCCCACGAGAGATCGCCGCCACCTGCAACGAGAGACAGCATCGAAGAGCGCCGGAAGAAAATCTCCAGGTACATGAAGAAGAGGACCAGGAGGAACTTCGGGCGAAATATCAAGGTAAATAAATGTCCATCTTCCCCATCCCCCAAAAAAACAAGGTCGAGAGCGAGAGAGAGAGAGAGAGAGGGAGGGAGGTCAAAGGGTGTTCAAGAAACACACCAAAAGTAGAACTTCATTGACCAAAAAGGTAGACTTTCGTAGCTCAAAGAGCCCACTTGCTTACTTCATCTGGAGCTGTTGCTCTCCCTGTGCAGTATGCCTGCAGGAAGGTGTTAGCAGACAGCCAGCCGAGGGTACGTGGAAGATTTGCAAAGGCCAAAGTGCATGAGATGACAGCCACGGCGCCATAATGGGCATATGAATAAGAAGCCTTCACATCCCTCCCCAGGGATGATAGTAAGATCACGGCGAAGAATAAAATTCTTCTCTGGCAGCTGGGCCCCTATGCAGGGGCACATGGTCAATAAGTAGTTTGTTTGGGTGATCAAACAAGCGATGCAAAGAGGGGAGAACAAGGCCACCATTCTGTAAATGGAGGGGGGATACTAGTGTAAACATGAGATATACCTGTACAGAGATGTGTCGATCATGTTAAAAAATTGCCCCCAAGTGTTGGCTAATTATAGATAAACACATGGATTAATTTGATATTTACATTTCCTGACGGTTTTCACCTAAAAGAGAAAGTCAACCAGCTGACTATGAAACAGTCCCCGATAGAAACACCCACAACATTTGGATACTAAATGTTTCCCAAGAAATATTTCACGCTTGGCCATCCCTACACAATGTGTAGGGGAAGATGCAGGCAGTTGACTTCTTCACCGATTTTTACTAGTCAACAGAATGGGTAGTCCCGATGATCATTAAGACCACTCAAAATTTCCTCAGGAAGTCAACCACGAGTTATTTCAGAAGAAAGCCATGCAAATCTTCCGGCAGAGAACTGGGAAAGAATGGTACGAGCTTCCATGCTAAACCCAAAAAGAGACATAAATTTGAGGAATAAACCAGGCATATCTTCATATTGAGAAATTTTAGCATGGTAAAAGCTTCTGTGTACACCCACTTGGGCATACGAGCAGAGGAAAATCGGAAGTCAACGCCTCACCTCTTGAGGGATTCTCAAGGGACCCAGAACGAGGTTTCTCTGAAGAGAAAGGATCAGAGTGGAGGGGGGTTATCAACGTGGGAAGCTCCATGGCAGAATCAGATATCCTTGCCGTGGGGAATATCGGGAGAAGTCTAGGCACACATTCATTCTCGAAATGCAGCCCACGCCTTTTATTTCAACCCGTCATCATGCCCAAGAACATGACCGCATTGCTGTGGAAGAGCTTGCGAATGCCGCAGTGTTAAGACTGGAACATGGGCAAGGGCACTCTTCAATGAATGATCACAGCCAGGAGCTCCCCACTCAAACCTTTTACTTTCATGGCATCATCTCCTTTCTCTGTAGGAAGAAACATGGGCTACTCGAGGAAAGTGGCAACACATTAACAGAAGGAAGACAATAAAATACCCAAGAAAAATGATCAAAGAAGTATCTTTGCGCATGGATTGTGCAAAAATAGAGCCCGGATTTCCATCACCGAAAAAATGAGTTGGGTTGATTCCAGGAAGATTAAGCATTACGGTTGTGTTGGGTCTTGATAGTTTCATCTGATGAAAATTTGACAAGGTTTGATGAAATAGAAAGAAAATTTGACAAGGTTTGATAAAATGTTTCTTGGGCATGTTTGTTCATATTTAAAGAAAAAAAATATGATGCGAAAGATGCAAACAATTTCTGTGGAAACTTGTTCATATGAAAACATGGGATTTCCCTTAAACTGAGAAAGGAATGATCATAGCTTGAACGAAGAAATCGTGTTTGGTGGACCTTCTAATGAATAAAGAAAGATCTGAATTATTTTAACGCACCCAAGGAAAGATAGACAGAAGAAAAGACCCAGATGAAGTAATACTTCAGCATGATCTACTGGTGCATATGAAGTGAACTTAATATAAGTTATCGGGCTTTCTAGTTTCCTGAAATGATGAACAATCTGGGGTGGGTTATCAGATTATCAAGGTTGATTACATGGGGACTAACTCACCAATTGATGCAGAAAATGCGAGAAGAAGCGCGACCTCTTGACCTCTGTCGAAGCTTGATCGAGACGAAGAGCATTCGCCCCTCATCGCAACGGATCGAGGGACCAGAGCTCAAAGGCAGTACCTTACATGAAACCATCGAGACGATGCAAATGAAGGTTGCCGGAGAAAAGCCATCTGTTCACGATAACTCCTCATGGAATCAGATGAACCAGAGGGGAAGATGAAGAGGAAGGAAGAGCACTGCCGCCTCCGGGTCCAGTTTACGATCGTTAGGGTTCTAGCAGGAGAGTCCGTCACGCCGATTTATAGGTCGGGCAAGAATGTAGCTTCCCACCCTGCCAGGTCGAAGTGTCTCTCTGCCTACAAGAGCCCTGAAACTCCCATTTTCCACCATCTTCTATCAGCCGTCGTTGCCGGGATCTGAAGTGTGTCCCCTGCTTCAACGACGACGGCGAGAAAAATGGCGAAAAATGGAAGCTGCAGAGGGCCCCCCCTGCTCAGGCACGTCACGGGGTCAAGGAAGAACTCACCTCCTCGCCCTCTCCTCGGACCGGCCTTGCTCCAACCAGCCTCACCATGGTCGAATACAGCAGGAGGAAGAAGGAGACTTTTCCCCTACCACGATCGAATCCTCTCGATATTTATAGCAGAGAGCCGTACGAAGACTAGCCCGTTTTCTGCCCTAACAGCCCACCATCTGGGCCGGCGTCGGGAACTACTGGGCAGCCCACCATCTCACCTTGTTCCCATATATTTTCCCGCTCTGATAAGTCAAACACTTCTCGAATCCAGGGATAAGTGTTTGACCATTTTGCATGTTCTTCTCAGCTGTAAATGTGATTAATTTCTGTTCTTAAATCCGAAGAACTTTGAAAAATTCTAGCGAAAAAGGAAGACCCAGGATTCCAAAACATAATCAACTAAGGTTCCTGAGCACCTGCACAGAAATCTCCGCTGACGAAGAGCAAATCTCTGAGGATCAGTAAAGCTTTCACCCAATCAGATATTTGGTATTCTCTTCTCAACTGCGAAGAGCTAAGAACAATCACACAGAAGACGAGAATCTTTGAGCATTCAGAAAATAAAAAAAATCTCAGCTATGCAAGAACACCGGGGAAGGAGAGGCTGAGAAGATGCAACTTCTTTTCGCTCCTAGAGATCCAGAAACCTGAGATTCCGCCATGAAAGAAGACCCAAGAAGGAAATTCTACGAACAAAAAGGCCGACCAAGTAAAAATCTGATAAAAAATCTCAAGCATCTCAAGCATCTGCCATTCTCTTTTCAGCAGCAAAGATCTGATAAAAAAATCGCGCATGAATTGAAAACTATAGAGATTCAATTTTGCCAACTTAAAAAAGAAAAAGTCCAAGGAAATAAATTCTATGAATAATAGATTAACGTATAGAAATCTCCAGCATCGGGCCATTCTAACAAACAATAATTATACATGCATAGAACTGATGCAGAATTGCACGCAGAGGGCAAAGCATCAAGCCCACACAACACTGGCACAAGCCATTCCTGAGTCACAGTGGTCAACTATTTCTTCCAGTTTGTCTGATGCCTTCCATGATCCCACTGCAAGCCTACCGAAAGAGCCTCGGCACTCCTCTCTTTGGTACCTTCCCTTCGGCCTTCAGTCGCCGGTAGGCTTCTCTAATGTGGCAAGGCCTAATGGGTCCAGTCTCATTTCTCTCCACCATAATCATCTTACCTGGCACAAGAGAGAGAGAGAGAGAGAGAGAGAGAGAGATTGAAGCAATTAGTTCAACAGCACAAGACTGATACTGATGACAATGCTCAATGGCCCACTCCTTCACAATGGAAGGAAGTAGGGAACACTGGTAGATAAAGCAACAAAATAGTCAAGTATAGTAATAGACGAACTGAAGAGCCGTTCTATGAACCTCAGAAACAATGAAGATTAAATTCTTTAAAAACTAAATGTAAATATGGGTCAAACTTGCCTGTTTCAACGAGCTCCCCAACGAACATCTTTGCCATCCCAGACACCACAATTGTCATGGGCATAGAGATCTTTTGACTTCCAGTGATGCTTGTCAGTAGCTGGAGATGAACAGGAATCAAATCAGTCCCCCCCAAAAAAAAAAAAATTAGGAATCCACAGCGTCACCAAAGGCCTAAATGTTCATAAATATGAAGATAACCATGAACGGCTAATCCTGCATTACCCTCTTCATGTTAGATTTCTGGAAGTTAGATCTCCGGAAGGACTCATATCTGCTCATTTGTTCATCACTGAATCGAGACAAGATCGACCTGAGAGAGAAAATAAGATTTGATTGGATAAAAACAATTCAGCAGAAATAATTATTTCTTAACAAAGTACAGCATCAGCAATAAACTTCCGGCGTTAGGCTTTTTACTCGTGTTTTTGTTGTTAGACCAAGGAAAGGCATCTGCCAACTCTCCTCAGATAATGTTCTTGAGGAAGCTAAAATTTTAACCAATTAAAAGTCATCCATCGGTAAAGAAGAGAATAATAATTATTACGGCCGTTTAATAAAATTCAACGATTATGATTTACTGAACTCTTTTGAGCAAAATCATTTTCCGACAGCATTGTGGATTGTCGCTTTTGGAGAAGAGGAAACAAACAATTGAGCAGATCATTGCTTGACAAAACTAAAAAAGCTGAAAAAAGATGGATCTTATAAATTTCCGTAGACCCTGAAACTGAAATAGCAGAGAAGTAGGTAGAAAGACCCTGACTAATAGGCACAGAGGCATAGAATAGACTTGAATGCTCAGCAGGATTCAAGTAGACAGAGATGTGGAGCAAGGGCTGGAGCATCCGGGAACAGAAGCCCACAAACTCCTATAATCTCTGGTTCAATGTTCTAAGCAACAAGCAGTCATCTCCCAGTTTCTTAGAAGAATCCACCGCGACGCAGAGGGTCTCAAGCATGATGATGGTATTAGTGAAAATCTTCCGCTCATGTGGGTAAGGAAGAACAGTAGAGACCTAGTCAACGCCTATTCCAACTCTACGAGCTATTGATTTGCGCAAGTTCCCAACATCTAGATCTTTGGAGTATACAGATGATGCCTGAAACTCCTGGGAGACTTATATCATGATTAAAAAAGAGTGGAGTCAGATCAAAACTGGGGATTCTAAGCATACGCGGGAAAGAAAGGCTACTCAACTGCATATTAGCGAGCTTGTCAGGGTCCCCGGTGGGTAACTTGCGCAGCTCAACACCCATATGCTCTTCCTCCTCTTCTTCTTCCTCCTCGTCCTTCGCCCTCGCCGAGTTTCCCCTACCGGCTGCTACGGCAACGGGAGCGGCCGACGCCGCCACGGCGGAGGGCGCGTCAGATTGCACCTGCTCATCGAGCTCCTCCTCGCCTACATCTGCTCCGGCGTGTCCATCGGCGGCGACGATCTCCTCTTCCGGAGGCCCCGGTGACTCCGGCGGCGATTCCTGCTCTTCGTAGGCCGCCTCAAAGGGGTCCTTCATCCCTGAAGCCCCGCTTCCCGATCCAAATATCCGGCGAACGGAGACCAAATAAACAGCCGTAAGCTTGCCGATAACGATGGCGATCTTCTCCTCCCCGTTCTTCTCCCTCTACTTCTTCTTCTTCTTCCACAGTCGCCGGAGTGGAAGTCGGTGGGAGGAGCGGAAGAAGCCGACTTCCCAACTTCGCCGGCGTCAACAGCAGTCCCAAGGCATGGTATTACATTTTTCCTATTTTACCCTTATTGGGGTGGTAATAATACAAAGTCACACGTGTCACCACACAGAAAAAAAAAGCACAGAACGAAACGGATCGAATCAAGCCTCATTAAATATGAGCAATATTTTCATTGGATTCAGAGAATACGGCCCACATAACCCCAATTAAAGCCCGCAACTATATGGACCATCGGCCCAGCCCACACCGACCCACACGACCAGATGGGGACATAGATCAAAGGGAAAATACTTCATAGGGCTTTTCACTAGAATAAGAACGGGAAGGAAGGGCCCACCAGTTCCCAAATAAAGAAAATATGGACTCAATAATTATTTAAATAATATAAAATAAATATTAAAAATAATAAGACACAGAAAAATGGGCCACCGGCCCAGCCCACACCGACACGCACGGCAGTGGAGGAAAGGGAAAATGTTTCGTAGGGGCTTCTTGCTAAAATGTGAGGGGAAAGGAAGGCCATCTAATTCCAAATTAATATATATATATGTGGACTTGAGAATAATGTAAATATTATCAAATAAATAATATTCAATAAATAATGTAAAATAAGATTACCCGTGGGCCCGGCATAGCCGCACGAGCCCCAATCCCACGTAGGCCACCAGATCCAGACCGCTCCGTCATTGTCGGAAAGGCGGCTGTCCCCGACCGCCGCTCGGTCGGATTCTCCGGCGACTTACCGGGTGGGACCGCGTTGACAGCTGTTCAACATTCAGGCGTTAGACGTCCACGTGTCATGATTTCAAGCCCCACCTCCTCCCGTTTAACTCCCCGACGACGACAACCGCAGGCCCTCCCTTCTCTTCCCTCTCACAGCTAATCGTTTTAAGAGAGACTCAGAGAGAGATAGAGACAGAGAGAGAGAAAGAAGAGATAGGTAGAGACACAGAGGGAGAGAGAGAGAGAGAGAGAGAGAGAGATGGGTTATTGGAAGGCGAGGGTGGTGCCGAGGATAATGAAGCTGTTCGAGAAGGACGGAGCAAAGAAGGCAGCGGCGGGCGAGGCCTGCAAGTCCTTCGACGACGCCAAGGTCAACTCCTCCGCTCTCTCTCTCTCTCTCTCTCTCTCTCTCTCTCTCTCTCTCTCTCTCTCTCTCTCATGGCTAATTGTCTCCTTCCTCTCGCCATCTTCCTGGTTCATGGGTTTGCAGGAGGAAATGAACAAGGCTTTTGAGGAGAAGAAGAGAGAGCTCCAGCCGAAGGTCATCCAGATCTTCGAGCAGTCCTCCGCTGAGATCAAGGTTCTTCTCTAAACGGGCTTCCTGATCTCTCCTCCCCAAGCTTCTCCCTCAGAACCCTAACTTTCGTTCTTTCCTTGTTCACCACGACGCAGGCTACTGTGAGGGAACCGACGGAGGCGGCAGTGAAGAATATCCCTTCTGCCATCGCCAAGCTCTTCGAGGAGCTCTCTGAAATAGGTGAAGCTCCTTCTTGCCCCGATTCTTTGCCGTAGTCTAATATTCTTGGTAATTTAGAGAGGGGATGAGTTCTGCAGATTTTCCCGGGGCGAAGGCCGCCGGAGAGGCGGCGACGAAGTGCGGCGTCGCCCTCATCGCCGGCCCCGTCGTCTTCGTCTTAGAGAAGGTCGTTACCCTCCTCCCCGCCGAGGCGCCGAAACCGGAAGAACCAGACACCGGCGCCGCCGCGGACGGGGGCGGTGTGGAGACTGCACCGGCGGAGGAAGAGCAAAAGAAAGAGGAGGAAGCTCCCCCCGCCGGTGTGGCGGTGGTGGTTCCAAAGGAAGAGGTTCCAATGACGGAGGAAGCCCCCGACGCTGTTGTTGCGGCTGCTCCGGCGGAGGAATTGCAGAAGAAAGAAGACCCGAAGAAGGAGGAAGCTCCCTCTGCTGCTGCTGTGATACCCGTGGAGGAGGAGCAGAAGCCCGTTGCGGCGGCGCCGGCACCAGCGCCGGCGAAGGCGGCGGAGGGCAATGCCTGACCTTCCCTCCTCATCCTCCCTCGTCGCTGCCGTTCTTTTCACTATTCTTCTTCTATCCGCAGCTTCCGCTGCTCATGCGTATGTTTCTATTTTCGTCGTGGGGGACGAGATCTTCTCTTCCCCGTCGGTTTGCTATTTTGCTTGTATAAGATGAAAGCGTGCTTAGCTGGCAGAGCAAGGCCCCACATTATTAGTCTGAAACGAAGCCCGGAAAAAATACAATTGGGCCGCATCATTTCGGGCCTGACTTAAATGAGCCCGTATTTTCTGGGCCCAATATCTTACATAAATGATAAATGTAACATTCCCTATTTAATGAACCGTACGAACCGCCGGCTCGGCCACGTCACCGCTGTGAACCACAGCGGTTGCCTGGCATTTCGGGGAAAAAAGGGGGAGGCGTGGCTTTAGCGGCGTAACAGTTCCAACTCCCGGCCTGTGCCGGAGATCTCCAGATCCTCTCTCTCTCTCTCTCTCTCTCTCCATCCTTCTCTCTCCTCTCTCCTTCTCCCTCCTGCTCCCAGTGCCATGGCGGGGCCGAGCGCGGGGTTAAAGCCTTCGTCGTCGGGTTCGGGGAGCCATAGCTTCGCATCGAAGCTCCTGCTGCTGCTCACAGCGCTGCCGTTGACCTTGGCAGCGCTTGCCTTCGTGCTCCAGTGGAGGGGAGGGGTGGACGACCCGGCCGCGCGATGGCCTGCGGACGCTGAGCTTTTTCCAGGAATGGAGGTTCCTCAGTCTTCTACTCCCCCATCCATACCGTCTTCTCAGCACGTGTCCTCCTCGGACTGTGCGGATATTCTCGGCCAGGGCTCGTCGTCTTCTATCTCTTCCTACAACGGCTTGATGTCCGATGCCAATTCTGACCTGCATCCCAAGGTGAGGTTTGAGATTCTCTTTGGAGTCGATTTATACACGTGGTACGCCTGGGGATCTGATTGATCTCGTAGGGACGGAGACGAGGGATTGATATATCGGCGGGATCAGTAAATGGTCCAAAGATTGTTGGATTATTTTATTGACTTTATTTTTCACGTTCGGTATAAGGGACATCTTCTTCATCATCTTCTTCTTCTTCCCGGCTTCCTCAAGATATTTCTATCCGGCTACCCTAACCCCGATAAACGATAGTGTTATTATTGGGTTTCCTGTGCATTCACTTTCCTCCGTTCTGGGTGTCAACTAGGGTTAGGGAAGTCAATCAGTTCGGGAACGTATTGTATATTTTATTTTCCTAGCTTTCATTTACGAAACAATGAACTTAAACACCACTTGTCTCGCTGTATCAGAATATTATCCTTCATAGATCTCTTGATCAGTCAGTCTAATGTGTCTATTTCTAGTGGAGGGGCCTTTGTCGTTTCAAATCGATCCATGAGAGAGACCTATCTTGTTTCAGAATTTTAGTCCATTTGACGGTTGAGGTAATAATGTCTGTATGGCTAAAGATTTGTTATATTTTTGTGCAGATATGCATCACAACAAGCACTTCAGCTGGTTTAGAGCAGATTCTGCCGTGGATATTCTATCACAAAGTAATAGGAGTTACAACTTTCTTCCTGTTTGTGGAAGGAAAGGCGGCAAAACCCAATATAACTGCAGTTTTGGAATCCATCCCTGTAAGGCCGCTATACCCTCAAATTGAAGGAATGGCTTATTCTCGTTTATGTATTTTCCGTTTGGTCTGTTTTGTCCACTGCGTGTTTTAAGGTAGCACTGACTAAAAACATTCTTCAGGGAGTGAAAGTGATCTATAGAACTAAAGAACTTGAAGAGAAACAGGCAAAGAGGTCAGTTAGCTTCATGCTTCAATTCTCTTCGTATCTTAGTTGAAAACCTGATTGCCTTTTTTTGTCCCCTAAAGATACAAATTGTAGAAATGGCATATGCTAATAAATGGACATTCATCTTTACCAAGCTATGGTTTGTACCATGCGTTTGTGGTTCAACATATTGAAGACCATAGTTTGATATTCTGATATATTCTGCAGAATTTTCGTATGCTGGATTGGTTTAAGAGTTGTATTTTGTCCGCCTTTAATAAAGTCTTGTATTGATTGTATTTCCTATTTTAGTTGTCTCATATAAAACTTCCTAGTGACGTATCTAGTTTACGCTGGATGTCTATTTGAAGTGCTTAAAGCTGATTTTGAGATTAACTTCACCTACGAATCTATCGGACTCAAACGTTTCGTATACCGATCTGGCTTGAACGTTTATCGTATAATTTCTGCTGTATTTGAAGTACTATCGTGGTGAAAATCAAGTTGATATGATCTATAGCTAGTAGCACAGACCAAGTTAAATGGCGAGCATACCTATTCTCCTTCCCTGGCATTTTAGTGAACTACTTTGCTAGTTACGCGTATCATTTAGCACTAGATCTTTCTTAAGAGAGACTCAAATGTGGTGCATCATTACTTTTTAAAGAAACCTGCATCATCTAAGAAGGGTTAATGAAATGTTTAGACCATTTGTACAAAGGGATTTTCTAAGGGTGTACTGAGGCTACATGGTTACATCTTTTTTTCTTTAGAACTTTAATGGATTCTTACGGTCCTGATGTCACTGTTTTCTCTTTTCTGACTGCAGCCGAATCTGGAATGAGACCTGGCTTGCAAATTTTTTCTACAAGCCTTGCAATTACGAATTATTTGTGAAGCAATCACTTAATATGGAGATGGCTATTATAATGGCACGGGTATGCACGTTATTTTGTTGGTTTGTCATGATCTCCACTGTGTTTCATTAATTAGTGTTTGGGCTGTTCTTTTCCGAATAGTTAATACTTGATTCATTTTGTATTGGTTGATATTTACTGTCTGTAAAGCTTTTCCATTGCGTTCAGTCTCATTCTTTGTTTTTTCCTTGTCTGGAAATGTGTTGAGAAGACCGTAACATGCATTCTCTTTCTCCTGGCATAGGATGCTGGTGCGGAGTGGATTATTCATCTCGACACTGATGAGCTAATGTACCCAGCAGGTGCTCGGGAATACTCTTTAAGGCAGTTGTTAAAGGAAGTTCCTCGGAATGTTGATATGGTTATATTCCCAAATTATGTATGTGCTACTGTATCTAGATCTTGAAAACAGTTACTTCCTGTCACAAGTTTGATTCATCGGGGCTTATTTTTTCAGGAAAGTAGCATTGAACGAGATGATATTAAGGATCCTTTTAGTGAGGTAATAGCCCATGCTTTATTCACAAAAATTTGTCAGATAATGAGTTCATGATTAATCTCTCTTCGCATTTATATCTTGTTAACTAGTTTGTAGTGGATGACTATGAAGAAGAATGAAAAATACCCTCTGTTTGCATGCCTCGAATTCTCTCTCTCAACCCCCACAACCGAGTCATCAAATAAAAGAGAACAACCCACTGAATCTGCCGTCATATTTCCTATCCCTGATCTCTCTCCCACGAATTTTATGGGTGGAGCTTGAAAACTCGTATTGCATTGTTGGGTTAACAAGTTATGATTTCGGAATTGGCCTTGGTAACAGCAGGCTGTCCTGATTTTTAGTGTTTTCTGTAGTGAGGTGCTTACAGTTATTTAAATTCCATGTTTTGCTTTCTTTTAAGTTGGTACGAAGCTACAACTTTCTAGTTGGAATACAAAAGAAACTAGTCCCAAGATGGGTTTGCTGCTTTCAAATTGGCTGCTTTGATGATGAACATCAAATTCATGTCCATTCTATGTGGAATAGTTCTGCACAGTTATGAGAGTGATGATTAAACCTCTCCTTTAAATAGTATAATAGAAGCTTTACTCAGTTGAGGGTGGGTGGGAGCCAAACTCCATTTTTCTACCTGAGTCACTGCTTTGATGATTAACTTTTTCTTTTATTTTGAATCCCTTCAGAGATCATGGTAAAGACATCTCACAAAAAGAATGCATTGATGATGAGGAGACTTTTAGTTTTTATACTTTGATTTTCACATTTAATATTTTATCTTTATTATCATTATTATATATTTTTTCCCGAAATTGGCCGACTTTGTTTGATCCAGAATGGATGAAGGTCAGTTCCACTTCAACATTTCATGACGTCAATTACCAGAAAGTTTTTGCCTCCCTAACCCACCATTTGCGAGCTATTTATGTTATTAATGACCACCGACAACCTTGAAGGACAAAGACAGACTGATTAGCTATTTTTCTCTTACAAATTCCACTGAATATGTGTAAAATGGCTAGATGTTCCTCGGAATTGATGACTCATGTTGTTTCATGCCATTTAGATTAGGTTTTGTTCTATATCTGTTATTCTTTTGCTATTTTTTCTGGTGTACTGAAGTAGCTAAACAGATGCGTGTACATTGCTCTGATTAGTTGATCTTTGTTATCTCCTTCTTTACAGGTCTCCATGTTCAAGAGGAACTACGATCATCTTCCAAAAGAAACTTATTTCGGCATGTACAAAGAAGCAACTCGTGGTAACCCGAACTACTTCCTGACTTATGGGAATGGAAAGTCAGCTGCAAGAATCGTGGACCATTTGCGTCCTAATGGTGCGCATAGGTGGCACAATTACATGAGAACACCAAAGTAAGATGAGCTACCATTTTAGTATTTATTTTCATTGCTTTATTTTACATTTTTTACTCTTCTCGCCATTAAAAAAGAAAAAAGAAAAAAAAAAGGTGGAGATTTTATTCCCCGCAGTTAAGCTGTATTTTATTTTTCTGTCAGCGAAATAAAACTGGAGGAGGCCGCTGTTCTTCACTTCACATATTCCAAGTTTTCAGACTTGACATCAAGAAGGGACCGCTGTGGTTGCAAGCCAACAAAGGAGGATGTTAAAAGATGCTTCATGTTAGATTTCGACAGATCAGTACGTATCTTAAGCCTTATGAAATGATACTCACTTCTTCCTTGTACGTTCATTCCCTATCAAATTAGGGTTTCTCTATGCGAGTTGGTGAACATTTTTATTTTTATTTTCGTTTGCTATTTTCTCTGTTTAATTGATTTCGATTGCATTGGATCCATATATATATATATATATATGGATGCATGACTCCGTAGGTCATCTATTACATTTGGCAGACTGTCATTGTACTTCATATGTTAGCCTTTCTGGAAGTCACTGATTTCTTTTGCTTTGAAATGATTGTAAGTCAAGTCAACGAAGTTCACAAACCCTAACATGAACAACATGGGACTGGATCTGTGATCTGAGATGTTGAGTGATACCTATCATCTTCCTTTTTCCTTTTCCATTTTTAGTTAGCCGCATGAATGTGTTTCGAGTGTTCTGCATGATTTGTGGGGATTTTTCCTGTATAGGCAAATGCCCAGAAAGCAGCTTAGCATCGTAGATACGCTTCGGATTGGCCAAATCGTATCCGTCTTGTCCCGTTGACTTCTCTGTGACGAGTGGCACAAGGAAGGGATCGTTTTAGAGCTGACTTTTATAATTGCACATAGATTTATCTTTGCGTTGACTCATAATCTATTTCGTGGTCAAATGGCAGGCTTTTATCATTGCCTCGACTGCCACCGAAGAGGAAATGCTGCACTGGTAAATCTCTTTTCGACATCGTATGATATAAATAGTAATCAGATAAAGATTTACTTTCATCGTTGTCCCACATCAGCTCATGGAGTCGTAGGATATCGGATTATTTAGTTGCCCTTTTTATAAATGATCTTAGAACACTCCCTGCCCGGTTGATACCACCCACCCGTTGACCTGGAACCGCACCTCCTGCCGTTCCGTTCTTTTCATTACACCCATGGATGAAAGGAATCTGGGATTGACCCCATCCTGCTAGCCACGTTGACCGCCGTTTTTTGGGTAAGATTTCTCCGGCTTACTTATCTCTCTCGGTGTTGACCCGTGGCAGGTTCCGCGAGCGCGTGGTGTGGACCGACAAAACACTGAAGCTGAAGCTGCTGAGGAAGGGCATTTTGACCCGCATATATGCTCCCATGGCAAGAACCAGCCAATCTTCTTTTTTTTCTAAAAAAGGAAATAAAATATCGGGATCATTATGGAACTTTTTTTTCTTTTTTCTTTAAAATTTCAGTTTCATTTTGGGTTTTTTTTTGGTGCAGTCCATCATCCATAGCTTGAGGGAATCGGGCGTCTTCACCTCCGTCATCGCCGCCGCGCGGAATCATTCCGCCGCCAGGGGCGCCACCGGCGCGGCCCTCGATTCAGGTGGCGCCGCTGTCCTCAAGAGCGGCGCCGCCGTCGCGAGGGAATCCCAGGCGGCGGCGAGGAGGGTCCTCGAGGCCCTCCCCGCCACCTTTCCGGCGGCCGTTCCGCCGTTGCCGCCGCCGTCCTTTGCAGACATCCATGCTGTGGCATCATGAGGGACCCCCCCTCTCCTCCCCATCATCATTATTCTTCGAGGAACCCTTCTCCGCCTTTCGGCAATTAGGGTTCTTCCCGATCAGATCATCCAAGCGTCGGCACACTCCTCGAATTTTCCATGTATAGCAAAACCTCCGAGACAGTTGATTCAGTAAGACTACTCCCCACTACTCTCGAGGCAGCAAGCTTCTTCTTCATTGTATCAGAAACATTTGGGGTGGAGTTTCTTCGCCCGATGCTCAGCCAGAAATGGGCAAATACATGCGAGAATCCGTCCAGAGGATCTTTATCTGGCACAGAAGAACGAACGATACGAGCCCCGTAATGGATACATAAATGAGGTGAGATCCCCTACGAATGATCTCAGATCGATGAGCACATCGATGTCATGTCGGAGGAACTTGCAAGAACAATCGGCAAGAGCTCGCAGAAAAGATCAGGTTCTGATCTGCTCATCCAGGTCTGACGATCTCGTGACTCGTGGGAGAGGATGGTCGCACCGAGAAGGGGGGGTTGGAATGAGACCAATTGGTCCATGGAGCAACCGCATTCCTAGCAACGATCAGAAAGAAAGAAAGAACAAGGACGAGTCGAGGAATGCCACACACAATGTCCGTGATCTCTTCTTGAGCACAAAACCAGGCACGATAGAGACAACTACACACGCTGATTAGGGATCTCGTCCGAGGGGGGAGCAGAGAGAGAGAAGAGACGAGAAATCGAACGAACAGAGGATTTAGAACCTGAGCTTGGAGAAGAACCACCTGTTCTTCCCGGTCTTGAAGCGCTCCTCGAAGCGAGACTTGGTCTCCTTGCAGGCCGTGACCTTCTTGTCCCGCGACTGGAGAGAATCGGCGGTGACGATGTCCTTGAGGTCGACATCGAGGGTGTAGCGAGTCGGCATGATGTGGTTGTAGTTGACGAGCTTCACGAAGGCCTTCACTCTCGACTTCTTCGCCGTCTTCTTGGCCGAATCCTTGCGGATGACCTTCTTCGGGTACTTGTAGATCCCCGCAACCAGGCAGTGGCCGTAGGGCCGATCGCGAGTGCCTTCGTCGAAGTTCTTCACGATTACCGCCTTCCGGCCGGCGAAGCGGCCCTGCAACACGATCACCGCCTTGTTAGGCTTCAGAAACTTCACCATCTTCTTCTCCTTCCTCCTCCCGCCACTGAGCTCCTCTCTCCTCGCCGGCGGGGCGCCGCCGCTGCGTTGATTTGAGTGGGGGAGCTTCACGACCAGAACGGCGGCGAGGGCGGGCAGAAAGATGGGGGTTTTTATAGGTGACTCCACGAAACCCTAAACCGATATTTCGAGTGAATTACAATACTACCTCTGCCGTTATCGGATTCTACGAAGATCCGAAACCGATATTTCGAGTGAATTACAATACTACCTCTGCCGTTATCGGATTCTACGAAGATCCGAAACCGACAGCTCTCGATTGAGTCTTTGAGACCATCTAGCGAAACAGAGAGAGAGAGAGAGAGGACGATAATGGGCCCTTTTACGGGTCCAAAATCCCGGTAACCTCGGGTTATGACCCTACAAATTATAATATAGTCGTATTACAATAATACCCCTGTGTTTATCGGATTCTAACAAGATCCGAAACCGACAGTCTCCGTAACCATCTAGCAAGACAGAGAGAGAGAGAGAGAGAGAGAGACCAGATGGCGCCGTCAAGGGCCGGGCCATTTCCCTGCTCATGAACGTTGGTCAATTCCCGTGGGTCCCACGTGTTTATCCAAATATAGGAATAAAAACATGAGAACAAGCTTATGGGGGGAGGAGGATACGGGAATTCACGTTGACATACCTCTTGGGCTCTTACCAAAAATGACAACAACATTGGAGCTTTATGTCAAAAATATCAACATTTTCCAAATCTGGAAATGAACTGTCCGAATCATATACATCAATTGTTGCCCCCCCCCCAAACCCCAGAATAAAAAAAGGAAAAAAAGCTAGAATTTTCCAGCCACAGTGGAATTTATGCCCTTCTCACTCCACAACATTCCAGACAAAAAATCTAAACGAGACGACTACCCATAAATGGTATTTACATTATTCAGTGAGAAAAACAAAACTCTACCTATACCTTGTCTGAATTCCACTGTCCATCTCTTCTCTATAAGAGAAGAGTCCAAGTTCTTCAGCTCCAATTATCTCCTGTAGTTAAAAGTGAGATCAAAACCTCTCTCTCTCTCTCTCTCTCTCTCTCTCTCTCTCTCTCTCTCTCTCTCTCTCTCTCTCTCTCTCTCTCTCTCTCTCTCTCTCTCTCTCTCGCTCACTCTCAGAGATGGGGTATGAATCACAGCTTGAGGGTGGTATCCACTTCGCCAGCTGACTTTTCAAGTCCAGCTCTGAGCTTCTGGGCAAGGAATATGCTGCAGTCGGCTCCTTTCACCGTGAACTCCATCAGAAGCTCCTCGAAGAGCGTCTTCAGGAGTGACTTGAATTGCGTAGGCCAGCTCCCCCCGCCCTCGTCCAAATCCGGCGCAGTGTCGTCCCCTTCCACGCTCCCCACCTTGGCCCCATTCATGTATGCTCTGCAGGCAACTAATATACCACGGCCATGCTTGCGGAAATGCCCCGCAACAAAATCTTCAAAATTCTGCAGGGAGAAGAAGAAGAAGCAGAAGAGACACTCAGCAGGGGTCAACCAGCGCCGAAATCAGATTCATATGAATGCCACTGCCCAATAGATAGCATAAAACCCAGCCAGACTTCATTTTTTAAAAAAATGAAAAAATCACAGGACCCATCGAAAAAATCAATTAGGGTTATAGCCCCATAAATAAATAAATAAATAAATCTATATACATCATATCACCATTAATCATCATCATTTCTTTCTGAATACGCACTAGATCTGGAGCAATTTTTGCATGAGGGATTTCTTCTTCTTTTTTTTTTTGTGTGGGTAATATTGAGAAATAATGGTTGACTCAGAGACCTCACCTTTGGGGGTGTTCGCAGGGAATACAGCATTGTCTTGCAGGACAACAAGAATGTGTCCTCATTGTAAGCAGACGACTTCATGTCCCCAACTCTAGTGCTCTTCGAGAGTTCATACCCTGGCTCGTTGAAATATGGGTTCGCATTCAAGACCAGAGCTTGGATCGATACGAGGACCTGCAGCATGGTTGACGTTTTGGGGTTCCATTTCTCACATCCTTCGCCGCTCCAAGTGCCCAGAAGACTGAGACAGACCTTCCCTGAGGCGTACAGGTTGGGATTCAAGCGGAGACCACCGGAATGATAACGCACCACCTGCAGAATCACGGCGAGAAAATAACCATTTAAATGAAGTAAATATATTTTGAGTAGAGAAGGAGAAAGAACATACGGGTGGTGAGTCGGGGTACGTGGAAGGGAAAAAACAGTCGAAGAAGAAGAGGCCATCGTGGTAGGGAGTTCCAGATGGTCCAATGATGAGAGCTCTAAGAAGGTCCATCCTCGCCTCGTACACTCTGATGAATATTGTCTCTGCGAATGTGCGAGAAAATAAATAATAACTAATAAATAAAGAGACGAAAAAGAATAACATAGTAGTACTCTCTGAGAGGGTAATAAAATAAAGAGAGGAGAATAAGAGGCTCTAAAGGCAATCTAGAATCCATTGGGTGAATTTTATTTTATTATTTATTTATTTATTTTTCACCTGGCAAATCTTTCTGTAGGAGCTTCCACTCGTACTGAATCCTCTTCATCCAACACTTTGGTGGCTGTGATAAACATGCCAAGCAATCAGCAACAGGGCAATTCAACAGAACATAGAAGAAAATGGTGATGTAATCAATAATCTAGTCACCTCTTTTGCAACACAGGTTGCTGCTGCTTCAGATTCCAGTTTAAAAAAGTGATGGTCTGAGTAATCCTGGACACTGTCGAACTGTTTAAATTCTTTAAATTTAGCATCAATTTTATCCACCTCTATTGACTTGTTGCAGATACTTCCCTTGTCGGACGTCAGCTTTTGCCACCATGGGAATGTGGCCTCCACACCAGGAGGAAAATCTAAGTGGTCGAATTTCTCAGCCTGGTCGTAATTGAAATGACTATCAAATGCATCATTTTCATAAGCATAATCATCATAATTATCATCTTCGTCTTCATAGTCATCATCATCCCAAAGGTCACCATTAATAAAGGTGCCATTTTCTTCAGTGCTATTTAGATTTTCCAAAGGTTTGTCAGCTTCAGATGGATTAAATGAACTAGAGCCCACAAAATATCTCTCCCAATTTTGACCTTCAACGACAACCTGTTTGAGCTTGCCATTTACGGCACCTTGGCCAAATTCCAGAAGATTCTGAGCATCATCAGCATTAACCTCGATTCCATTTACATCATTCTGCTGACTCCAAGCATCAGCATACGCAGTGCTCGGTAGAGTTTCCAAAGGTTTGTCAGCTTCAGGTGCACGAAATGAACTAGAGCCCACAAAATACCTCTCCCAATTTCGATCTTCAACGATGACTTGTTTGAGCTTGCTATTTATGGTATTTTGGCCAAATACCAGAAGATTCTGGTCATCATTAGCTTTATCATCATTCTGTTGACTCCAAACATTAGCATACGCAGTGCTCGGTAGAGTTTCCAAAGGTTTTCCAGCTTCTGATGCATGATATTCACTACTGCCGACAAGATAATTGTCCCCCATACCCTGCAAAAGAGAGATAAGCAAGCAAAGAGATTGATTGGAAAGATGCATACAAGGAAAATCTCAAGAAATATATTTCAATGTCTTTTCCTTGCCTCTCTTGAATTCCTCCAATTTTGATCTTCAACGACAACTTGGTTGGGCTTGCCACTGATGGTACTTTGACGAAATACGAGAAAATTCTGATCATCATCAGCATTATCATCCTTGATCTCGATTACATTATTCGGTCTATTCCAAATATCTGTAGTGCTCAGTAGTGTTTCCAAATGTTTTCCTTCTTCTGATGCATGATATGCACTACAATCAACAGGATAACTACCCACTACACCCTGGAAAGGAGACAAAAAAAAAAGACATTAATTGACTGGAAAGGCGCATACAGACAAATTTTTCAAGAAAACTTTCAACGTGTTTTCTTGCCTCTATTGGATTGTTCCGATTTTGATCTTCAACGATCACTTGTTTGAGCTTGCCGTTCATGGTACTTTGGCCAAATATCAGTAGACTATGATCGTCATCTTCTTTGATTCCAATTGCATCATTATATGAAACCTGAATTTGTGCAGGTAAATAAACAAATGAAGTTAATTCACAACAGATCTTCAGTCAGCTGCCACATTGCTTCTGAACGTAACAAGCTAGACATTACGAGCTTAAATTATATAAAAAAAATCTTATTACGTGAATTCCAGGTTATGCATGTAGCACTCACTGGACACCTAACCTGAAATATGTTGGAAGAGAAGGCACGGATTCCTCATTAATATAGAGAGAAAAAAACACATCTACATTACATAGCAAGGTTCCCACGTTGCATCAACATTGGATTCAGTGAACCAGAAAATTTTGAAAAAAGTTTCTCTTTTCAAGTAGACTATTTTTTTCTTTCATGAGTTGAGTGGTGAAGATTTTTTTATTGCTGACTTTGGACGAGCTCAAGAGTAATCAGGAGTTCAGGTTAAACTGCAGAAAATCTTGAGAGGGTCAACAGTGAACTTACCCAGCCTGCCAATAATGTATCATTCATGTCAGAGTATAATTTTCCCTGGAATGGTACACATGCATATATAAGAAATAGAAAAGTACACTCGCGCCACCTTTGCAGACCGAAACTATGAGGCTTCCTCCCCCCCACTTCCCGCCTACTTTTTCTCAAGCATTAGATATACCAGGGAGGTTTAACATTTACACGAGCATATGTACATACGTACGTTTGTATGAATGATCCATGCATGAATGTATGCATAAAACGTGCATACCTCAGCGCTCACATACATATCACTCATCTAGTTTAATAGATATTATGTTTGTATTACACACGTGCGTTTGCATACAAGACTTCAGTATTCTGCACATAAGAAAACTATAGAAAATTGTCCATTTCTTTGATCCCACTCGTTTAACAATCACATGGTACAATAAAGAAAAATACTTCTCATTAAATGCTCCTACTCACTAAATTTAAATAAAAATAAAATTGATGAATTCAATAAATTATGATATTTCACGATCAAAAGTTCAAATAGTATCTGATCATAATCATCTCACATGGGGAAGAAAAATGACGATTCTAATTGTTCGATTGTTATCTCCTTTATTTTCACCATATTCTTGACTCGATCGGTGTTCAAGTTATTCAGGACTGCATGTGATCTGCGCGTGCCCGACCGTACTCTATTTGGCTAGCTATGTTTCAAACACGAACACATTGGAATAAACCACAGAGAAAGAAAAAAAATCATTAAGCCAATTCTGCTTAATTATTTTCCAAACCCAGGTCAAACGACTCCAGATAGCACACACACAAAAAAAATAAATCATTATATTCCGGTGAGAGGAATCTAAATACCCGGGTCCTCTCGCCATCACGTCGATCGAACATCCAGTGAGCCGACGACGCTTCGGCATCCAGATCAAGAAAGGAATCACTTCTCGAGCACTGGCCTCTGTCCATATGAAGACTTTCAGCTCGGAAGGGGCATATCAAGGATACAGAATAGAAAGCAGAACATCTTCCCCACCTCCTCTATCCCGAGTACTAGCATGAACTCACCCGTCTCCCCATCCCTCTGGGCGCTCCGAGGCCGGTTCCGCCTCCATGGGGCCAGAAGCACGCCCAACCTCCTGCTACCCTTCCTGCGGGCCACGGTGGCGATCCACCGCAGGAGAAGGAGGGGAGAAATTCCGGTAGGTGCGGAGATGGAAGAACTTCCCCTGCGAGGATCCGAGTTTCTCGAAAGGGCGACAGCGTTTCTTCCAGTTTATTGAATGTTTTTCCTCCACCAATATTCCCACCCCTCGATTACTCCCCTCCACCCCCGCCTCCTTCCATTTCTGGTAACCCAACTGGCCCTCCCAACTCGGGCTGGCGCGGAGAATATCCACACCGGGCGGATGCCGTGGGGAGAATAACATCAGTCTTGGTCGATACGTAGGACAGAGAACCGCGTAAACTCTCTCCCTACTCCGCTTAGTACTCGGAGAAACTGAACCGGAAAATCTCGATTTGCGCGCTATTGGTGCCGAAATTTCGAAACTACCATCGCTTACGTGGCCATTACTCTTGACTAGCCCGCGGACGACGTGGCTTTCGTCCCTGCTAAATCAGGAGCCGCCTAGTCAGATGGGCGTTCCCAAGAGCCTTTCCTGGGGCCCACCATCCCACCAACCCGGCATATGACGTGTCACAGGGGACACGGCGGGGCCCAATAATGAAATGGGCTGATGCTGATGGGACCAAGGTCCGAAACTAAAGCCCGAAACCCACCCACCACAACCCCTGTCTGGGTGATGGGCTGGTCCAGTAAGAGCCCAGGGGAGATGGGAAGGTCAACCCTGGACTAGGCCCGTTGACCCTCAGCCTAACCTCTCGAATCCCGGATGAGCAAGCATCGTAAATTCCGGTTCTTTCATGAAAGAGGATCGAGAGATGAGCTTCTCCGAGCCCACACCATTACTGCGCTGACCAAGTGGGGTGGGGTTGACTCCCCGTTGACCTTGGGTTGACGCAACCAGAGAGGACAGAACTTCTGCACAAATCGGGCAGGAGAGGGAAACAATTCCACTTATTTCTTGGATGCTATTTACATCATAACGAATAGATATCGACGCCCCATCGATAAAATCAGGCTGAAAAAATGAAAGGGAACCGAATGCATCTCTGCGCCTCTGGTGAATGATTCTTTAATTTCCGGATGGAAAATTGATCCAGGAAAAATGGGGCTCATTCGCTGTCCCTGCTGCCGGCGGCTCTCATCCGGTGGCGCCTGGAGCTCGGTCTCCGCTCCCTCCCGCGCTTAGCCGGCAGCTTCGTCGGCGTTGACTTTCCGGGTCTCTCCAGCGCGGTCCTCGGCAAAATGGGCGGCCTCGGGCGACTTGGGGAAGGAGGGGGCGGGACCACCATGCTCTCCAAGAGGTCCCGATGGTAAGACTGCCAAAAGTCAACGCTTACCATTAAAAGGTATTCTCAACAGAGAATACATATATATATATATAGTATACGGACAGTACAGAAGAAGAAGAAGAAGAGGAGGTAAGACTGCTTAAAATGTCAACGCTTATTCTTATCACCGTAGAATATAATACAGCTTATGAGCATTACAGAGAAGAAGAAGAAGAAGACTAACCTGGACGACGAAGTTGCGCCTCTCGCAGTCCAAGAACATGTCGAGCTTCCAGCCCACTTGTGCCATTAGCCTGTCCCTTACCGTGGAGAAGCTGAGCTGGTCCCTCGAAGTGAAGCGGTCAACCTCATTGAACCAGAGACAGGTGAAGAGATTCGTGATGGGGAGGTGCTCTCGGATGATCACGCAGCCCTCGGGGACATCTGGGAGCCAAAGATTGAAGCTTTTCTCAGTGCCATCCCATGAGAAGAGAGGGACCCACAAGAATAGAAAGGCAAACTGCCGCCGGCGTACCGCTGGTTATGGGAAGCTTTGCCGGAGAATAGTGGGTCAACCCCTCGTTCGCGTAGAACTGAATCTGGTAATCGATGGACGCGTTGTCGTACTTTCCGGCGGCCTTATTGGCTTCCGCTTCGTCAAAAACGTCGAAGCGCTTGTAGTGTCTCGAGATGGCGAAGGTGGTGTTCTTCCTCCACAGGAATCTGCATAGGGCGATATATATATTCCATACTCCATGAAGTAGTCTCATGCATAGGGCAGAGATGAAGAAAGATATTTGTGTCTTCAGGGTCGAATAAATAAGCATGCTTTGAATAATCGCATAGAATAAAGAAAATTTTCCAGAGTTTTTATTCGAGAAAGAATGCGAAAATAAGAAATACAAATATTATCTTTGAAATCACTCCTAAAATCATGTTGAAGTTATTTCCTCATGTGGGCTATTAATTTTTTCAGAGTTTTTATTCGATAAAGAATGAGAAAATAAGAAATATGAATATTATCCTAGAAATCACTGTTTAAACCATGTTGAAGTTATTTCCTCATGTAGATTATTAATTTTCCAGAGTTTTTATTCGAGAAATAATGAGAAAATAAGAAATACGAATATTATCTTAGAAATCACTGTTTAAACAATGTTAAAGATATTTCTTAAAGGCATGTAATTAATTTCTTTCATGAACAAATATTTACAAACTTCGAACAAAATATATGCCGTAGGACCACGCACCTCTCAAGAATCTGATAGGGGTCCACCACAAGCTGAAGTTTTCCATCAATCCACAGAGAATATCGAGCGTTTGGGAAGATCCTATGCAGTAGAAGCTTTGGGACCTGCAGATTCACTATGCACAGTGAGGAAATGACCAACGATGATGCAAAGTGCTGGAGGGGAGACTCCACAGAAAATACCTGGAAATCATTCACAACCTAAAATAAATATTTATTGACACATCTAAAAATAAAAGGTCAAAGCTCTTCAGCAAACTTCAAAGAACATCTCGTTGACTCTTAGGATGCAAGATGTGAGGAGAAGTTGAGTGAGCATGAGCGAAACTCACAGTCACAAGAGCAGGGTCGGGCCATTATCCGAATACTTGAGAAACTGCTGAGAGGTGACGTGGCCTCATTCAATAAGAGTAAGGACCTTATAAAAATAAAAACGAATGCCGTATGCGGATCATGTGGATTCACAGTGTGGCAACGGATCTGACGAGGTCTTCTTTGTGTGATGGCAGAAAAAGGATGGGCTATGTGAACCTGGTTGTGAGTTGTGTTGAAAGGGAGGAAATGATATAATCTGAAATCATTATTATTCACAGCTGTAAATGGATTCAAAATTATATATATACATATATATATAATGTGACAAGCAGGGTGACTGGGAGAAAATGCCTGAGGCAGCTTGGCTGCAGGGACCTCAGAATAATAATATGATAGGAAGGAATGGAAGCTCACAGGAAAGGATGATGTTAGCTATGCCTCATGATTCAACCAAAGTCTCGAAACTGAGATTTTTTAATCAAATATATAATCTATTTCTTTATATATTTTTAAGTGATCGGATTAACCGTCTGATTAGGAGAAGAGGAGGCCAAGTTTTATCGAAGATATACACTATGCTTGAAGAAAAGCTCTCAGAGAATGAACTCTGATTAAGAAGGAATAGAAGCAAACTCAATACTCGCAAAAGCTAAAAATGATGCTAACATAGCATAGTTCTTTGTGCTTTTATTTATGAAATCAGCTGGCGGATGAATAAATTGATATCGGCTAGAGGCAATCATCTATTGCAGAGATACAAAATGCTTGAAGAACTCTCACAAAAGATAAAAATGATACCAAAATAACATTATTCATTGCATTTTTATTTATGAAATCGGCTAGCAACGTAAGAACCGATATTGGCAAGCGGCAGTCATCCAGCTTTTAAACTTACAATATACCAGAAAAACTACAGTGACATAAGCATAACGATTTACTTTCTGCAACAATTGAAGGCTGGTATATTTCCCATCTTGGAAATTGGAGTGAAGACACTTATTCACAAGAAATTCAGAAGCAAGGGTACCTTTCCAGTGCGTCTAGCATCGACATAAGGAAGGTTCCTGACGACCACAACCTGCCATAACCCAACTTTGTTCAAGCTGTCCAAGGTACTGGAGTTCTTTATGTAAGCCTCAGTCTCTTCATCCACAAACATGTAAAAGCAAACCGTCTTCATTGATATTTCACTGATGTTTTGGGGCTGTTGCATTACATCATAATTCCCTAATGAAGAAGAACAGAATAAAATGGTCAATTTGTCCTTCTATTCGAGAAGAAATGCCGAAATGACAATGAGAGTTCATATTACCGAAAATGGCGGATGCTACAACTACACCGTGGCATTGCTCCATCTCAAGAAGATCACCAGTGTCGATGTCAAATCCACAGCCATTTCCAGGCCTATTTCCCTTAGAAAACCTGCAAAAAAACGAGTACATCTAAATTAATAAAAATGCAGTGAAAAAGTGAAAGGAAATATTCGATATTTCCCTGGATTCATATGGACTATAATAACCAAAAGGAATACAACCTAAGGGAATAGCTATTTCCCTCCGTTCTTTCTGACTTAGAGAGCGAGGCCCACTTTATGATTCATACAATAAAAGAGCTATTTTCATTCATCTAAAATCAAAAAAAGTAGAGTCATACCCACAGTGCACAGTCATTGATTCTTTAATATTAAAAGTCTCATTCCTTTGCTCTAAAGACGGGTGCCCACCAAATAAAGAACCGCCATTAGATTCATTAATGGTTGAATCTTCTTCAGAAAAGTATGTCAAATACTTCAGTACGGGAGATACTGATGGTGCAGATGGCATGAGAGCTATAGCATGCTCAACAGGGATGTAACAAACAGGACATGCTGAACAGACAAAGAAAAGAACTGTCAGAAACATCATCGACATTGGCAAAAAATAACATGTATTTAAGGTTTTGAAGAACTTACGACGAGGTCCTGTGCGTTTTCTATCAACTGGAGGTGGCGAAAATGAGAAGCCTTCACAAGGATGTTTTGAAGGTAAGGGGCTTGCAGAAGCAAATGCCAAAGATTGAGATGCATTCATCTCAACAGTTATGTAGTTATTCGGCGGACTAAGTATCTTTACACTTAGTTGATCTCTTAGTTGATCTCTCTTTGAGGTAAACAAGTTATTTGGGGGAACGAGAGCCACAGAGGGATGCCTAACTTGAGAAAATAGAGAATCGTCAGTTGTCTCAGAAATTTCTGAAACATCTCCACCTGAAACATGCATTCTCAATAGTTCAGAGGCGCGTGATTTAAAAAGCAATTAAACAGCAGAAAAGGTTACTATGACTGCGGGAATTCAGCAAAAAAACGTCCCCGAAATTATTTAAAGTATACTCGATGAGATTTTCGATCAACACAGAAAATTCAACAAGGATGAAACTGCCAGCAAGACAGAAAATTATCTTTACGGGGAATAATCAATCATTCACCGGCCCACCAAGAAAATAACTGGTGAACATGTACATTGAGAAAGTGCATCTTAACACATATCATACTAACTGAAACAAGGCAATTTAAACCATTTTCACAAAACATAGGAAGTTTAGTTCATCCATTAATGTAGAAACTTGATAATAGAAAATCCCTTTTCTCTGAGGGACGAAAATTCACTGAAACTGGGTGGTCCACCATTTACATGCCATATATTCCACACCCACCATCCCGTTAATACCATCTTCACCCACCAGATCTTAAGTTGTTGTTTCCAGGGATATAATCCCTTAAAGCCAGTCAAGTTCTATCATATAACGATTATGTTCAACATGAGTAGCTTACATCTTTCTTTCACTCTGTCCATAAATTTGAATTGTTACACTAGCGCATTTCATGGAAACCACAAAATTTAATTCATGGCTATCAAAACATCATATGGGTGACGCCGAGGAGAAAATGGGTAAGAGGGCAAGGCATGCCAAGTACTTGGGGGACCAGGGCTAAAAGGCGGGGCAAGGGAAATCCGGTGCATATTAATTTTCAAAAAATATATCATGTAAAAGTAGGCTTCAGTATGCCATCACCTTGCTCCATCGGCCAGCTTAACAAACAATAGTTTGATGGCATACTAATGAAATGCCCAAATCATATATCTGCAATGAGGTTGCTGAATCTTAAATCACTGGACAACAAAGAACACAGGCAGAGAGCAAGCATTTGGGTTGAGAAAAATTCCCATAGCGTCACATTAGAAAGTCGATGACATTGAATTCAAGATGGTTAAACCTTCCACTGCGAATAATATTTAGACAATTAAAGTAACTACAAACTTTTTAAATCAGCAACTGTGAACAAGCAATAGCAAAAATAGATGGAAGAAACAAGATAAACAAAAAACTCGCTACCTGAAACCAGTTACCTATTTTAATGGCAAGCCACCACTGATTGATAAGGTTTCCACAATACATTATTGAGCATACTATTTTCCTGATCAACCATTTACTAGCCTTTGATGCAACATACAATCCCTCTATCTGGTGAGGATAGCAACTAAACATTCATTTCTAGGCATTCTGTCTTGTTCTGTTTCTTCTCTTAGAGGATATGTCATAGTAAGAGATCCTCTTAACGCATGAACATTTATTTTTGTTTGTATCTCCTTTTCAGGGGGCTTCGATTGTTCCCAGTACGTAGCCTAAAAAGTCCTCGGTAATAGTTGCAATTGAGAGTTAACTGTCGTTCGTAATGATGAAAAATAAAAACAATCCAGACAATAAAAACGACCATGAATCGATTTGGCTTTCAACATTGATCTAGTTTCTGAAATGGGAAACAAGTAATAGGATGGTACATGATGAGAGAGTTCATTAAATTTTCTTTTTCCTTTTGAGAAGGGAAGAAAAGAAATCCCCAAAATGAGGAGGTAAAAGGAACCAAACCCGGGACCAGACCAGATGGATTTCTCGACCTTTCCTTTTTCTCTTTCTTTTACTAGATAAAGAGCCCAATGCAATTCTCACAGGGAGGTCCGAATGACCTGTATACACATCAAACGATCTCGTACGTTTGTACCCTTGGGCGAATTAGTGGCTGCCATCCACTTTCAAAAGAAACCTTCTACCCTAGCCTAAAAAGGCAATCGATCAATAACGGAAAATCATTTTACAACCTGCATTTGAAGTCATCTCCGCTCTACTACAGTCTTCCGCAGGGTGAAACCTTACAAACGGCGAAGGTACTGTAGAGAAATGTGCATGGCGATGACAGAACTTCGGGAGGAGCAAAATTACCATCCCAAATCAAAGACAAGAGGAAGGAAAAAGTTCTCTGGGGTACGCGATTGAAGGCCTTACCTCTCCTGAAAAGAAACACGCCCGCCATCACGATCATGAGAGCACCGACAGATGCCATAAACGCGAGGTACACGCCGACTCTGATTGGAAAACACAGCCTGTAGATCCGGGACTGACCCTTTTCCTTCCCGCCTGAGAGCGACATCCTCTGGTTCTTGCGACCATTACCTGTCGTCTGCTGAATCGGCAACCTGGTATCGTTGGGCAGATGCTGCTGCAGTGATCCATAGCTCCCTGAGCGTAGCCCCAATGAGCCCCCAGTCATCGTCCCTCCCAGCCAGCCAGTCCCCAACTCATCTCCCTGATCCTTCCCGGCTTCCTCCAATTCAAAGTTCTGACGCTGCCCAATACACGGCACACAGCCTCGTAGATCTGCACTCCACTTCCAATACGAAGCAGCCAACGCTGCCTTGCACAAAAACACACAGGTCTACGCAACTATTATCTTATAAGATAATTTCATTAATACCCCTACTATAATTATTTAAAACTAAAAAGTTATTAACTAGTTATAATTTCATATATACTTTAACATTATGTCCTTCACACCGACAATATCATTCGGGTCTGCTCACTTCTGCCCCAAGTCGAACTTTCCTAAAATTTAATAAAAATAGTTCATATTTTTTAGGACTTAATAGTGAAGGAGGCAGAATTACCTGGTTAACTACTTTCTCGGAGTAGTAGAAGAAGAAGGGAGAGGTGCGAGTGGTTCCCTCGCCGGCGGGGAAGGGAGTAATCGAACGGCGACAGTCTTCGTCATCCCCGCGGCCTCTCCCTGCGGTGAAGTTCCTCCCGCTCGGTCCGCTCTTTTGTAGCTCTCCGCCTGTTCGGTGAGGTGCAGGAATCGGATCGAAGAACGACAGATTCAATCGATCAACTGCGATTCGTGAAAGAATGGCGGACGCTGTTTTCAACGCACGCCAGAAAACGACGAGCCCACGGATATCCATTGGCGGAGACGGCGAATCCAGATCGAAGCGGGACCGGAATTGGTTGGAACGTTGCCGTCGTTGACGAGGAAGAACGGAAGGTGCGATGCAGATCGGCAGGTTCATCATCGGCGGCGGCACCCTCGGATTTGGAGCGTCGTCTCGCAGATCTTCCACAGGAGCACCCCGATTTCTTTACTGAAATTGAATCAGGTACGCATCGTGGTGCTTCGAGGGATTCAGTCGATCCTCTCTGAATATGACTTGCCCTAGTCAATTGTTCTCAGCACATTTTTCGATCAATACCAGCGACATCTCTGAGAGATTCTCACCCTCCATTCAACTATTTCAAAGAAGAATCATCTGGTTTCTGCTCATCCCAGACTGCTCGAATCATCAATAGGAAACAAGGAAAAAAAACGAAAAATTATCCCATGAGATCTCCATTTCTACTTGCAGTGTGAGCTGGTCGCTGGAAACTGGCTGAATGGCAAGATTACGCCATGAAGAGGGGGGGGGGGAAGGAGGGGGAGGACCCCATGAAAGCAATTCCCCATATGTCATCAACATGCACCGGAAGAGATGGGAACAGAGCCAATTTCTGTGCGGTTCAGGTGTTAAACTCTACAAAAAAATGATCACGCTAATTACACCAGGGAGGGGGGAGAGATCCAGATCACAAAAATTTGGGCTGCGGCGGCCCAGCTCCACCGTAGGTCAAGGGTTTGAGCTTCTGGATCCAGTGAAGCAGTCGCTTCTTGTGTTCTTGGCAGGTGATATCTTGAACGAGGTTCAGAGTCCCATCTTGGCCGATGGCCGATTCGAACTGCTCCAGGACCTTCACAATCTGCCAGAAATCGGGCCTCTTCTCGGGGAGCAAGGACCAGCATTGCTCTATCAGGGCTCGCAGTGGCGGCGGGCAGCTGTCGGGGATGGTGGGCCTTATGTTCTGCAGAAAGTCAACTCTTCTTTATCAGAGAATGCCCTCAGATTGTTTCGTAGAAGAAAATTTGCATTGGTTTCTATCAGTAGTAAACCCACAAGAATAATAAATACTTCAGGAAACGTTGTAAGAATCTTCCCAAGGCAAAATCCAAATGGGTTTCTATAAATAAACCTGAAGAGTTATAAAAACGATATGTTGGAGATGCTCTGAATTTTCCCAGAAGAAAATTGCAAATGGGTTTCTATTATAAACGATAAAATTCGAATTTTTCTCCGTAAAATGCTCTAAATTTTCCTCAGAGGAACTATAAATGGGTTTCCAAAAATAAACCACAAGAACGTTGCACAGAGTAAAGAACTATGATTATCACAACTAGAATCTAGAAAACTGCAGGCACCGCTTCTAGGGGACCCACCCACCCACCTTGTCGACGACCGCAAAAGCTGCCTGGACAGGTGTCATCTCCTCATACGGGATCTTCCCCGTCAGCATTTCCCAAAGGAGCAGCCCGAAGCTGTACACATCAACCTTGTGGCCGTAGGGCTTGTGCTTGATCATCTCAGGGGCCATCCACCGATAGGTCCCTGGGTCTTCAGCCAACACCTCGCAGTACGCCTCCTCACAGGCTATTCCAAAATCAGCAATCTTCACGCATGAATCTTCGTCAAAGAGGATATTCTCGGGCTTTAGGTCGCGGTGGATGACCCCCTGTGAGTGGACATACTCCATCCCTCGTGAAATATCAAGGGCAATCGCGATTGTTTTTTTCAGAGGGAGGGACTCGTTCTTGAGCTTGTGTAGGATTGCTCTTAGGGAGCCTCCGGAGAGGTATTCGGTGATGATACAGAAAACTGGCGGCGTCCTGCACGCTGCTACTAACTGCACCAGAAAGATGATAGCTATCAGTTGGCGGGGCAATAATCCATCTGGGTTCTCATCCTGATAGCCTAAGCAGAAACCGCTGCCAACATCTTCTCGGTGTTTGGCAGCGATTCCAAAAGAATCTCCAGCACAACATTTAGTAAGTAGCAATTCGAAAAATATATATATATATAATTTTTGGAAGAAATTTCAAGAAAATCCATAGTATTTGAGAACAATTCAAATGATAATTTCACCATTTGGAAGAAATTCGAAAAAAAAATCCCTATATTTGATAGACAGGTCTCGGGGAAAAAAAAAAGACATTCGGTAGTGCTAAATCTAGATGTCGGATACAAACCCGTGCCAGAGATTGCAGATGTGAGGGAAAATAGAAAATGAACGAACAAAACAGAACGGTCGGCTCCATCAATGAAAGCAGTTCTGTCTTACAGCAGATTCGAGAGAATTCAAGTAGTCTAAATTATAATTAATTGGGTACTAAATATACACATGGAGTCAAAAAATTCAATCAATAAGTAGCAACACTAAACTCACTATACTTAACAAGGAACAAGAAGAAATGGGATTTCTAAGGATTTCGGGAAAAAATGATACACAAATTATGGAATATTTAAAACTGTATTCCCAGATGTAAAAGAATAACTAAAAAAACCCATGTGGGTGACGAACATATTTCATGAAAAAGATTATTAACATATATCGACCACAACCTCAAGGTTAGGAAAAGAAGATAATCAAATAATTTTAAAATATATAGATCTAAGCAAAGCACCAACTGTTGTCAGGAAAATACCTTGATCACATTCCGATGGTTGAGATGAGATAAATGAGTCACTTCTCTAGTGAACTGCTTCTCTAATCGGGCAGCCAAATTGGCATTTTCGTCATCATCAGGTTGCGTTATAACCTTCACCGCAACAGGTAGATTCTTGTAGATACCATGGTACACCTTGCTGTGTGCTCCACAGGCAAACTTAAGGCCAAGATACAGCTGGGAAAGGTCGCCCTTCCACTCCTCCATGGTCTCCATGGCAGTCACCCGACCCCCTCCATGGTCAAAGTACCTTGCCCATGCGGTCTCCTTCTGACTCTTTTCCTTGTTAATTCTCTTCGTTGAAGATAGGCGCTGGGCGAGGCCAATATGCGGAGGTGATGGGGAGTTGGAAAACCGGTGCCCGGCAGCAGGGGTCTCTCTGGAGAACAATTTACCGATAAATCCCTTCTCGTAGTCTTTCCTCCTTGGCAGTGGGGTGGAGAACCTCTTAGTCTCAGACCTTGCTTCTTTGAATGCATCGGAGAGTACTGTAGCTGGGAGAGGGGATATAGATCGCTCCTCATTTGCTCTCCTCTCCTTTCTACCAGCGAACGAACTGGATTTCCGAGGATCAGGATGACTGGGCCTCTGTGAAGACTTGGAGACGGGTTTGGCAACATCAGAGGTTGTAGATTCCAGCTTCATTCTCTCATTGGAGTTCGGATTTACGGATGAAGCAAGGATACTCGGCCGGGTGGTACCAGAAACAGTTGACTCAGGTCTACTCGCAGTTGCCGAATGGTTTCGTGAAGCTATCTCTGGTCCCGGAAGGGGGTTCTGCCAATGAGGACGGATCAAGACTGGAATAGAAGGCAACTTGGAAGAATCTAGACGGACGCAGACTGTATGTGAGAACTTTGTCCGCCTCACCCAAGAACTGCATTCTTCTTCCATCTTCACAACCTGAATCGAATTCAATCCACCTGTGATGCGCGCGATTGAGCGCTGGCCTTTATCTGCTTTGTTCTTCTCCTCCCTCATACAATCTTACAGGATCATGGCCCAAGGTTCACATCCAACCATATCCATTATGACGAGTAGAAGGATCTCACCCTCCCTTGATTTCATCATTGCCTCAATGAAGAATTATTTTGGAGAGAAGATGATCTTCACCAAATATGATTCAACGGACCTTGCACGATTTCTGAAAAGCAATCAGGCAGGCATTCGTAAAATACATGAGAAATCATGGCAAAAACAGCGCAGGATATTATTAGAAGAGATCTGAAGGCAGAAAATCCGCCTCATGAGCAAATCACAGGTCATCGAATTCCGCAAGAAAAATTCAAAAAACCTCATAGTAATATAACGACGCAAAACCGGAGAATCAGTTTTGTATCTGCGCAATACCGACATGGCTTCATCAAGGAGGGAAATCAGTTTCGTATCGCCGTGGACGATCCTACCTTCTTTATCCACGCAACCGGAGAATTGGCGATCGTACGGACTTTGATTCCGTGATCACAGAACCACCTTCAGGGCCATAAACAATATCATCACGATCCCAACTCCGTCGTTGCCCCCACCGTCTTTGCCGCCGAGGCAGAGGGCCGAACCAGGGTAAGGATCTCTCTCACTTCGTTCGGAGTTTGAAAGGCGTAGCAACTCCTCGAGGGCCAAGACGAAACGAGAAGCCCAGACGACGCCCTCTTTCTCTTCCTCCTCCTCCTCCTCCTCCTCCTCCCTGTACGCGTCTGCCGTATCGTCGTCCTCTGTGAAGGATTGTAGGGGAAAGAACCGTGGAAACCTGCGTACGCCTCTCTCTCTCTCTCTCTCTCTGGGGTTGAGAGAGAAAGAGGAGAGAGAGGAGACGCTGATGCGACTATTGGTTAACAGAATATAAAATTTTCAAAATAGAGCCTTACGAAACTCACAATATTTTAAAAGCCTTCAATATTTTAAGTTTGTCAGTTTCATGAACTGCGGCGTAAAAAGGGCTTTTATGCGAGGTTCAGAAGAGTAATTCCACAACTGACAGAGTTTTAAGGTTTACTTTAGATAAAGAAAATTCCGATCGCGTCAGCGACGACTTTAACGTCGCCTTCTGGCCCGGCTTCTAGATCAAACAGACGGTGGGTGATGCGTGTAGACAAAAAGGGTCCCACCAACCATCGGGCGAGCATGGGATCGTGGGGATGAAAATGGCGGGCCCCACCTCAGAAAACTAGGCGTGAGAATCTCCTCCTGTACGTCCCATTAACGCTGACCAATTGTGCGCTGACACGTGCCATTCGAAACGCTCACGACCAATTCTGCGGGATATCACGTGCAAAACACACGTGTAGAATACCGTCATTCTGTGGAGCTAACGTAGACGGTTCTACCTATCCCGAGAAGCCCTCAGCAACCCTCTCTCTCTCTCTCTCTCTCTCTCTAAAAAAAGGCACCCCTTTCTATTTTTGTCGTAATTCCCTGGGGAGGAGATCATATGCATTTGATTCTATATATAGAAATGTTATTTTTATAGGGTATCATTTGATACGTGCCCATTTTCATGTGGGCGTTGTGTAATTTTTCTTCAACCTGGGGATATCCGTGTATTACCACCTAAAACAAAATAAATTTGTTTGTCTTATTCCGGAAAATAAATTATTTCCCGAGAGTTTTCATCAAGTTACAGTTTTTAGGTCGTTGGGCCAATAATATTTATTTAAAGAGTTATTATTTTAAAATTTGTATACCTTTTTTTATCATTTTAGTCAGGTTCTCTTCAACTATTTCTCCTTCGCTTCGTGGGGATCCGGATCATTTAATGCCACGTGGTTCGTGGGCCCCACATGGCAAAAATCTAAAGGAACATTCCTAAACTTCAACGCCCCCACCTTGTCGCATCTGTTGAACGGTCTTAGTGCCGAGGTCAGCGTCAGGAAAAGAATGGGCCCATTATTAATGTGGCCCAATACGTTAAGTCGTATTCAAATTCGTCGCTAAACGCCACAAAGCTCGGTCGACATCAGGAAAGATGGGCCGTCCTCATTGCTTGCTGACGTCTAATCTGTCGTTTTTTTGGGCCGTAGCTTCACATTGGGCTTCCGCCACATCCACCACAGCCCCAATGGGCAGATGGCCCACAGAAAGAAAACGACGTACACCCGGCCCGGTAAACAACAAACATTCACCAAGAATCTCTCTCTCCCCCCCCCCAAATAGGCTTGAATGGCCCATTAATCAGCACACGTTGCTTGTGTTAACAGGCCTCCCCGGGCCAGGCCCATTAACAATCAACATCAAGAGAAGAGAGGGAGCCAATCGAGGGTATGGCCAGCGGACATGGGGATGATCTCTCCGGAGGGGAAGGAGTAGGATTTCGGCACCTTCCATGGGGACCTCTTGAGGGTGATCGTCGAGGAGTTCCGAGGAAGCCCATAGAAATCCGGCCCATTAAAGCTCGCGAATGCCTCCAGCTTGTCCAGCGCTCCCGCCTGAGTTAGTTTCCACAAGAGAGATTAATTAGCAGAGGGGTGGGTCTCGATGGCCTTACTAGGCCCGAAAGCCCGGACATGGCCCAATTCAGTTATGGACTTTTTTAACTAGTAGGGCCACGAAGCACAGCCCAAAGGGGGTTTCACTAGAGTATCAGAGAGAGAGAGAGAGAGTCTTCCCCTCAACTGGAGGGATGAAGGGACTGAATAGATCACCTGCTCAAAAACCTTGGCATAAAGGGATAATGCGACTGGAGCGTTATATATTCCGGCACATCCGCATGAAGATTCCTTCCTCCCTCTCTCATGAGGGGCGCTGTCAGTCCCAAGGAAGAACTGCTTGCTGCCACTTGTCACAGCTGAGACAATGGCTGCCCCTACAAGGGAAAAAATATTCAGAGCAACCCAAGGCCAATTCTGTCTGTATCATGAGCAAAGAGCTGATCTTACAACAAAAAAAAGGTAAAATTTAATAAAATATTATATTATATAAAACTAATTGTGATTCTTCTCCAACCGGAACCATTTAATGATGGGATAATTAGAAACAATAGTAATTTCTGAAAATAATCAATTGGGCATCGCAGGAAAAAAATAAATGAGAAATATGTTTCTACTTTGACATAATACCATGGTAAGAACTAGGAACATTCTTCATTCATCAGAAACAGATTGCGGTAATTCTTTTTCAAACGCTAATCTGAAAAAAAAAAAGAGAAAAAAGAAGACAACTTGAACATACTATGCTCTTCTCGTTTCAGTACAGGAAGGCAGTAGTGATGAGGCCGCAGTCCACCCTGAAACAGCGAGTTTCTATTCAGAAGAAGATGCTGTGGCGTCACTGTGGCAGCAACATTGCCTAGTGCAAGCATCCAGAGCGTTAGGGGGTTAAGATCATCAAGAACAGGGTGGCAGTTATGGAGAAGCCGACAGAGCTGCGGGTCCAACGCGTACTTCCACTGCATGACTGGATGAACTTCACGGCGTCCATGGTGGTGATATGCTCCATCACGACCTTCAGCTCTGGAAGCTTCTCGATCAATGGCCTCAATATAGTGTCGATAAAGATCCTCTCTCGGTCAAAGATGTCAACTTCTGGGTCTGTGACCTCCCCATGCACCTGCCAAAGCAAGAAGGTTCCTAACATTTCCATGTGAGAAGAAAACAAGTGAGAGAAGCCGGAGAAGGAAGTGGGAAAATGCGCCTAAACATAATTTCCCCCCACTAATCTATAATGCCAAAAAAAATAAAAAATTGAACCAAATATAATAACTAAGATTTTCAGTCATAAAAATGGCCAACATGAGTTCAACAAGAAGCATAAAGATCAGATGGGGGCTACTTACCAGTAATGGCATATTCTGTTCTATCATTTCCTCGAGAACAGGTAGACACTTCCCAAATATGTCCGTCACACCATCTTGTGAATTTGTCGTTGCTCCTGCAGGATATAACTTCACGGCGTAGATAACTCCACTCTTTCCTGGAAAATGACGATAGCGTCCTCAGAAAATCTGAAGTGCACAGTTTTAACCAGAAAATTATCATAATGTGCACGAGGTATGATCAGTGAATTTAGGATAAAATCAAATCAGTAGAAAAAAAAATTATGATACAATGATGGACTGGAGTGACCCACAAGAACGAAGATCATTTTCGAAATTATAGTTGCAAAAGACGCATAATCTTGTGTCAATGGACAAATATTCACCTCGAACAATACTTTTGACGAGGTTTCTAAGGTGGCCAACATTAAATCGCATTTCTCGAAGAAATCACTTCTATCAAAGCATTAATAATATATATATATATATGTAGAACTTTATGAGGTTTTAATTTCGTCCTAGCTAAAGAATCAGCCATCTACAAGATCTGCGTGGTCTTCTGCAGTCTTCCCTAGGATCATCAAGGACCGAAGGCCCAAATCAGGGTCTCCATTATGTTAGCATAAAAGATTAAATTTCCTTCATACGAAGGATATCAGAAAGATCTTTGGGGTCTAGCCTGCCTTTAGCACCTACATATTGACTTAGAACTTGTCCTCTGGATCAATTGGTCAGATCCATGAGAAGCCAATCTAAACATCCCTGTTACCTGGGATCAGCCCAGTGTTGATGGAGTTACACTCTCCTTGTTCTGATTCAGTCTACCTCCCTCCCCCTGCCTTTGGAGTTTTGTAATGGTAATTACTCAGTTGATCTCACTTCTCCGAGCCTCATCCTTACATCGCTTCTTTGCTTCGTGCATAATCATGGTTCTCTTGATGAATTATGCAAAATTTGAAAGTGCAAGGTCTCTTTGCATTTTATACTCCAGTTCCATCACTATAAATGTTGGAGTCGGCTGTCCGTTTGTACTTTAGCCAAGGCTTCAAGGTTCACCATCGGAATCAGCTGGCGTTGCTGGGGTGGATCGGGCAGTCTCACTGATATGGTTCTTCTCTTGTCTGCCCAAGGGTGTTCAGGACTTTCAGGTTGAGCGGGGAACGGAGAGGGTTGGAAAGATGAGGTAGATACAGGGCAAACTTGATAAAAGTGAATAGAACAGAAATAAATAAATAAAACCTTTTTCTAACAGACTAAATAGCCAGCGAGAAATTTGTGCAAGAAAATTTTAGCGACCAGAATGGGTGAATTACAAAAACATCAGTGATTTACAAGCCAGCACAAAAGAAATCAAGAAAATAACAAACTTAAATTCAATCAAGACATGTTGAAATGGCTACTGATAAAAAAAAGTAAAATTTTGGGCACTAATCATTAGTGCAGCCAAAACATCAGAACTGAAGCAAACTAACCAACAAAATAGAACACATTCTTGCTTAAAAAACCAAATATTTTTTTTACAAGTGGCACTCACGGGCAAGTTTGATCTCCTCTGGGCTTGTATTATCTGTCAGGTACAAGGTCATTAATGGGTTAAAATTACTATCGGATGGCAGCACGTTTAGAATAGATTCTCGATAAACTACAGCTGAAGCAGTAGTTGTCACAGGAGGTTTCAGGTTTGGCATAACTATGGCCCTTCCGAAAATACCAGCACTGCAAAAAAGAAATGACCTGAGTTAGGAAAATTACCCCAGAACAAAAAGTTATGCCAGGACATTTTTTATGACAAAGTTGTACCACGACTAACTAGATCGCAAATTAATATGTTTAGGATAATCCCCCTTCCTTTAAAAGGACAGCCGCTGAGATAGCCTCTGCTCAGCCCGCTGGGACCCCACTCCCTACCTTCAAAAGGCAAGGAGATGCTTACCTATGCGGAACAACTGCTTCAAGAAGGTCACCATCCCGAAGATGGACATGCCAATCATCAGGACGAGTTATCGTCAGTTCCATAGATATCCCCTTTCTCCTAGAATAAGGATTGTCCCTTTTGCAAATGGCAGATGCTGATGCCTACAATTCAACCCATTGTGAAATTAATGGAAGTTATACAGTCATGGGATCCTTGTAATTCTGGGCGAAGAAAGTATCCATAGTCAAGAATAATAAAATATAGATTATCAACGTGAAGCCCATCTAAAGATATTTTAGAACTCGTTGGAATTATCAAAAATCAAAACTCACGGCTTTATCAGCTACAAAAAATGACCTCAGGAAGAAGCACGAGGCCCGAAATGGTGAGAGATGGATCCCTGGGGAGTTAAACAACGTCACCTAGTGTTACCCATGAATTCTCACTCAAAGTATTTCATGAGCATCAATCACATTTTAGTCCGCAATTCGAGTGCACCATTAGCCTGGTCATTGAGCGCAAGAGACCTCTACAGTGAGATGATCAATGAGGAGGGGCAGAGGAAAAAAATGTACGGTTCTTGGGGCACAGAATTGGTTGTGGAGTCAGTATCTTCTAATCATAATGGAAATCTGTTATACTAATTAAAAATATTTCTGGACAAGTAACATGATGGCTTTACCTTTGAAAAAATTACCAGGGGCAAATCTCACTGACTATGGAGAAAATCCCAATTGAAAGTAGCAGAATATAACTTTCCATTACTGTTCATTGTAAGCATGGCTGTGTATTCAATCAGATATTGGACTTGGCTCTTAGGATGAATCCAATGGAACTTGCATTCTTGTAAATTACAGAGGCGGGGAAGCTGTCAATCAGGACAACATTTGCTGCGCCAAGAGCGAACCAGTATTCTTACTAATGAATTCATTATTTTTCAAAATAACCAATCGAATCAGATATTTGCTTTATTTTTATTCGTCATTTCTGAAAGGTCCTTTTCGTGCGCTCATGATTTCTATCACTTATGTTACAAAAGGCAATCGGAACCTATATCGACTAATAGAATATAGATGAATCTGCAATCGTCTACCACATATCTCTCACCTGTAGCAGAACAAGCGAATAGTGAAAAAGTAGTAGTTTACTCAAAGTCAGACAGCTGCCCCACAATATGTTAACCAGATTGGCAGCTTCCCCACCATTGTATCGTACTAGAGGGCAAATACTGTCCTCAAACCATTACATTTGCATATCCGACGTGCACTATCCAAGAAAAAAAATTATACTGCAAAAGGACACATTCTCGTGCAATGAGTAAGCAAACAGAGTGAAGCATAGATGAGACGAGTTCTCCCTTTGATCTTATGAAAAATTGAACAAGGATATGAAGAAAACCTTGCAGGGGAGACCAAAAGTCCTTATCATTGCCAATCGTCAAGAAAATCAGGGCCTGTCATGCATTAGAATTCATCATTCATGATTCGTAGATCGCATAAAAATGTAGTTAGATATTCTAGTCTCGAAATTATGTTTTCATAAATATACCTCAAAGACTGCTGCACAAAGAAAAGCAATTGCCACTTTATCAAGGACGAAGGGGAAGACAATGGCAAAGAAGTGCACAAGTAGCCAAAGAAGATACGTGAAATCCATCTAACCTAATAAAGACTACTACACACTCCCTCATCCCCCTTTCCCCCGGGTCATCAAAAGGGGAAAAAGGACAAAAAAATCAAGAAAAAAAAACTCTGACAAGCACTTCGTTTGTAAAGTGCGAATGGAGGATACAAATATAAGGATAGTAAACGGACGAACGGAATAAATAAATTTTATCAACGTCAATGGTTTCTTAATTCCCCACAAAAAAAAAATCCTAAAAAACATGAACTAAAATATCAGAAAATCCAGCGGCATTTATCCTCTTCTCCGATTAAAACTCCTGTTCTTTCTCCCCTCCAAAATATACGATTTCTCTCCACTGGCATTGAATAATTACCGTTTTCTCAATAATCCAATCCCTCCCTATTACAATGATTCAAATGTATGGAAGAGTACAACCACGGTTGCCCCCACCAAAGCCAAAGTTTCCTCTCCACCTCCCGCCCCGTATTACGATTCCCTAGACGTAATAGAGGAGTAGGAAATGCCCACCAACACAACAAAAAGGAGCAGAAAACGCCAGGCTACGGGGCGAGTTGGAACGAAACTAATGCCGCGGGTGCACCTCGAAGAAAAGAGACGGAAGAATGGAGGAAATCAACGACGAGACAAGAAAAAAAGCGCCGCACCTCGTTCCTCCCGTGGTTCCCCTGCAGCGGCGACGCCTCCGCAGCCGCGGAGCTCAACGTCTCCCTAGACCTCGCCGTCCCCTCGCGGCCCAAAAACTGGAGATACGACGGCGCAGAGGGCTTTCGAATAAAAAACACTCGCAACGGATACTTTTATTAATTTGAATAATCCACTCCGTCGGACAGTCAAGAAAAGCAAATATGGGGGGTATAAATTAAAAATACCACCCTTTTATTTATTTTTCTAAATAATATAGTCTGGAGATGGCAAAGGTTTCAATCTTATCAGTCCTCATGCTGTGGAACCCGACAGATTATAGTTTTTAAAAATTAATTAAAAATAAATAAATAAATATGACCCATTGTAACTTTGCTAGAATCCAATAGAAAAAACATATATTATCTCCCCATATACCTATTTTATGCCTATTTCGCAACCGCCCCTCATTGGTGGAGATGGTTTTGTTTGACACGAACAGGTTATTTCACTAATTATAGAAATGATTAAGCACAATAATAATAATAATTCTAAATTCGGAAAAAAATAAATCTACCAATAATTAAGCTCGTGCGAATTCAGCCTTTTATTACTATTTTCTGAATAAAATAATACCGAGCAATAAACATGGGAATCTGGCATTAGATCCTCCGTGGCGAACTGTTCAGACAGATGAATACAAATAATCAAGCACGAGGGAAATTCTCAACCCTTTATTCATATTTTCTGGAAAAAAATATCGATCAAGATCGAGCTACACCAAGTAATTACACTGCTGGCGGATCGAGCACCAGGATCTATCCATATGGGCAAGAGTCAACTCCTCACGCAGGGGGCCTCTGAGGAAAGTACTTGGGCCGGGGGTCAACGATCACCCCCCTCCCCCCATTGATCTCAAGATCATGCCTGAACAGAGGAAGTCAACGGGAGTTCATCACCCAATCACCGTTTAAATCAGTTTGGCGGGGGGCGAGAGGACTCACTGGAACACAAAATCAGGGATGGTGAGCTGCTCTCGAGGGACATATCGGAAGAGCTGCAGCAACCGATCCACATAGACGACCTTCCGCCAAACCTGCCATAAAAGGGAAAGCTTAGCATGTTCTGGGTCTGGGTCTCAGAGGGTTAAGGTTCATGAGGGCAACCCTAAATCTTCCATGGTTATATGAGACGAGGGTACCTCTCCATCAACGAGCATCTGCAAGGCAAAGACTGCTGCTTTCAACCCAACAGTAGGATGGAGAACATATATTGCCTGCCCAGAGCAAGAGAGTCGATCAGCGGGGTACTAAAGCATCGAGACCCAGAAGCCCGGAGGATGATCGGATGTATACATGGAGATTACGCTGGTGTTTACGGCCAAGAATCTGCTGAAGGCGCTTCATCCATCCTAAATCGGGTTGCCTGCAGACCCACAGCCGCAAGAACCATTGAAAAACATACTAAGTATTGTAAAGGATCATGGGAAGTCAAATCCTTGGTCAAGTAGTGAGCAGGACCAGAGAGGAAGATCTCGAGAAGGCTGCTTACATTTGTAGCGACGCTGCAGAGTGGAAATAGACGATTGTGTATGGCTTGTGTATCAGTGGCTCAAACTCCTGGTAGGGAAGCAACGTAGAAGGCATCAACTCACTCCAACAAAGATAGATATATGCCGGGTAAAGGTGAACAGAGCCACAGATAGGATTATTCTGTTTGTTTGGTGGGATTTCCAGGAGAAAGTGGGATGAGATACGGAATAAGACTGCTAGGGCCGTCCGAGGTATACTTTGAGCTAAAACCATTATTTTTAAGTGGATTAGGGCAGTAGAAGACAGGAAATTGCAGACTCTGGGCAATTCATCATTGGGTATTTCGAAAAATTTGGGGATTCTCTTTTATCAGTTTCATTCCCCTCCCCAAGCTTATTCATCTGATTGTCGTGAAGAATGGGCTTCACGGGTAAGTAAAATAATATGATGCCCCCAAACCAACTGAAAGCGTACTATGATGGAGAAAACGGTAATATTGATGTAAATGTTTCACTATTGTTTCCAGAATTTAGAGATGTTTATGCCATGCTCAACTGGAGAAAACGTACTATGATGGTGCAAGCATTATTTTATCACAAATCTGTAAGAACCAACTGAAAGGTTTACACAAAAGGAAAATTATAGAACAAAAAGCACTCTACTCGCTCCCTAAATATCCAACTACAATCTGCCTAGTGATATCTTAATTAAAACATTGGAATTTCCACGGGAGAAGATAATTTTCTCATGCTAGTTTGCTTTTCTGGGTTCCCTAAAATAAAGCTCGCTAATATATAGGCAGATACTTCACACATTTGGAGGGCAATCTTGGACGTGGAGACAAATTATATTGAATATATCGTGCACAAAAAAATTGAATCGGAAAAGATGAAGACGAGATAAGTAATCTGCCATTTGAAGAGCAGATCAAATCTCAGACAAAAAGATTAGCCATATGATCTAGTACCTTAACAACATAAAGAACAAATCGCTCCAACTCAAGGCATCTTAGAAGAAAATGAGCCCCCACAACCACCATGACCGGATGTCCTTCGCTGTCAACTCCACCACGGTAACTGGAAAAAGATAGGAATTGCTTCAAATGGAGTGGACAATTAAATGGGGTTAATCCCACGAACAATGTAGCTCTTGATGAAGAATGGCAATTCCTTGAAGTAAATTAATCATAAAAGCTAGCACAACCAATCGAATCCACTATAATTTTGTGAAAAACCATGTGGATCCACAGAATGTTGGTCATAACTAACATGAGATCATTTTGTAAGTTAACTGATAACATAATATTGTTAAGGAAGTGTACCATGTGAAGCCTAAAGAATCCTCATAGAGTAACTATGTCCAAAATTTGAGTGATTTACTAGAGTTCAATAGCTAAAGTTTTTCTTTACTATAACATACACACGAAAAATGAGCATTTGCTGTATTATACATGTAGACAAATAAATAACTTAAACCACTTACACGATTTTCATTTCTGCAATCTCTGAAAGATTTAGAGAATTGGCTTTTGCAAGGTATCTGGCATGAAGTGAGTATTCCTGAGCAGCAGTCAATGGAGGACCACCAAGATCCCCAAATCCTAGCAATTTTGCACAATTAAAGCCACTTTCATTTTTAGCACTCCTTTCCCACTGTTCTTTTCTTCGTTGATCTGGATCTTTAATCAGTGACATGAATGCTGGATCAAGATACGAATCAACTTGAAAAGGACTCCTGCAACGACAACTAGAATCTAGTAAGAACTTGTCATAATCTAGAAAAGCGAAAAGCAGATTTGCCATGCACCACGGCTGACGTTTGCAATTTTTTCTTTAAGCCACACAGTACGTACCAGGCATAATGGAATGCAGACTATTTATTTCAATGTTTTTCTTTTCTAGTATGCATTGCTGATTGAATTATGCTGCATTATTTTCAGCGACTAACAGATAGCTCAGTCAAACTCCGACTGATGCTAACTGCATCTGTTCTTTTCAGCAACTAGCCAGCCTATGACTGCTTGATAAGAGATAAACAATCATGGAATGTACATTTACCTGAAGCTGGCAAGTGGATGAAAAATTTTATTGATACATTTTAAAAATAACAAAGAAAATTTCAGGATACAGGAGATGTCCAAAGAATGTCGAGACTGAAATATACTTCCATTATCGAGGCTAAATTGCAAATATGCATCCCCATTCCTTGACCTTTGATAAAGTAGATAAATAAAATTAATAGCTCCGCATATATCTGGGAGAGTCAACTTGCAAAGATGCAATATGTGCAGACCCAGAGAGGACAGGGAGAGAGAACCTCCCCAAAGGGATTGATTCTATCAATCACGAGGAGGGAACACTTTCTAGGTTTGTCAAAAAATAGAAAAAGGATAAACTACCCTAATAAGGGAAATAGCATACAGTATACAATATCAAGACTCCGATACGAATGATGGATTTATTTTTCCAATTTAATGTTTGGCAGATAATAGACAGCACCAAAAATCAAAACCCTCTTACACCGAGCATTATATGACTGTATTAATATAAGTCAGCCAAAAAAAAATTGGATCTTGAAAAGAAAATGCAAATTTTATGGATAATTGATTAAGTAATTACAAAGGGGAAAAAAATATTATTTTCACGTTCATACTCAAAATATAACTGCATAAAAGATTATCCAAAAATCAAGCGTCTGGGTGAACCCAGATGCTCTATGAACCCTCGGGTTTCTTCCAGATCAGAGTTGATATATTGATCCTTTTTATGAGGGAAATACATATATCGGAGCTTAAAAGCTTCCAAGTGACCAAATGAAATGTCCACTAACCGTTTCACTGTCATCCCAACATCACTGATAGGAAGATCCACCTCCGTTGTGGGAGATTTAGGGTCAACTGCTGAGATAACTGGAAGAGGTTTAATCCTGATTTTACGTTCATCTATTATTGTCTCACCATTCTCATCCCCTACGTCTGCAGGAAGCTTTGACATTGCAACCTCCTCTTCATGCTTATCTCTCGGAAAATAAAGTGGAAGCAACCTGCATGTCAAGCCGGTGACAGAAAACTTATCAGATTCTAAAGTATTAATCCGTTAAAATTCTATCAGTTCAAGGGAAAAACTAAAAAAACAGACCGATAGAGTTTAAAAAGCATAAAATCAGGAGAAAATATATATTCGTACATTTTTTATATTATGCACCCAAGAAAGTACATCCACTTAAGGTCTGACAAGATGATTGACACTTTTCTTTGGAGAATAATGCACTAATTAATAAGTAACAAGTAAAAAAGAAGATGACTTTGTTTCTGCGCACCTTTTGTAAATCTCTGTGTCAGATGCGGTACTGGTGCAGAAAACAACAGCAGTGATTTTATCTTTATGCTTCTCAAGAAATCGTCTAACAGTCCCTTTGACCAATTGAAGGAAATAAAAAAAGCTAAATTAGATCAAAAGAACAGGTTATGAACATGCATACGACTGTAAATATAGTTTAATCTGTAAATAACCATGAGCATGGCAACCGTAAAACAGAGTGATATCAAGTGAACAAAAATTCAATATCATTAACTCAGAGAGAGAACATAAGAAAAGAAAAATATATGAATGTAATTGAGTAAACAGTTGCGTTCCTCACTTATTGAAACATGTGCAGCAGGCTCACGAGGATAGTTTTTAGCCTCTGTGTATATACACCCTGTGGCAATGCTGCAAAGAAATGTTGTTAAACTGAAGTAAGGACAAGGATTCTCAGCAAAGCAATGCTGCAAAGACTTCTAAATATGTGGGATATTGAAAACAGGAAAAGGTTAAAGTGAGTTAGGGGAAACGACAATAGAGGGCAACCTCTGAAGTCCATTCTCGATCAAAAGCTCCAAGCAAGACCTGTAGCAGTGACTAAGAGCATTCTCAGCTGCGGTATGGTACTTGATGGCATACTTTGGTCCTACAGTGTGAATAACCCTCCTGAAACATCAAATCAAGCAGTTCTTCAAGATCATACTCCATCCCATTGGTTGAGCCTAGGAAGAGGCATACCCGATAAAAGTAAATCTAATTCTTTCATAACTCTAAAAAATACATGACTGCACATAAATAAAATCTTAAATATTTTAGAAAAAATGCGCTATACGGCATATATCAGAGTAGTGAGCATATCATGCCCTTTAATCAAAATAATGGGCAAGCTTTCAAGCCAAAAAAAGGATTTTTTATAATTCCCGTATTTATATGGGGAAATGATTCAATAACTGATTCCAGAACCTAAAATATCCAAAATAATAATAATTTTATTTACAAAATTAAGTTTAACTTTCTATTCTGTCAGCTATCCAAAACATTCAAAAGAAGAGAGGCAGACAGAATGCGGAATGTGGACGATCTTTCCTCATAAATAACATAAGCTAGATGCAAAAAAGTGACATCTTGCCAACAAAGACGTCTCATTCTGTAAAATCGGTCAAACTTGTAAAATAATTTCCATTCTCTAATAAAAAAAGGAACTTAAGTACGGTACATAGGCATTGAAGAGAACTAAAAGCTTTCAAAATACCCTTCCAAGCATGATTCGCCATTGTTGCTTTTTTAGCAACTTAAATGTACATCGGAAAAATGTTACCTCCAAGAACATCACAGCTCAGATATAAAAAAAAATGAAATTTCCAATAGACGAATGCATGATCCAACAGCGGGTCAAGTAACTGAAGGAATTTATTAATATATTTTCGATGTAACACAAAAAAATTCGAAGGTAATAGGAACGGGCATCTCCTACCTTGCAGGGAGATCATATGCATTTGTGACCTTCGCCATCCCAGTCCTGCAGCCACCCTGAAGGATTTCGAGACAATTTGTTAAACAAGTTGCTGACACGAGAAGCAGGACCGACCAAAACACAAAATCCATGAAAAAGCCTAGATTATACCAAGGTTGCACATTCTTCAGCAAGGCCAGGTCCAGCAGCAGCGTGCAAACCCGGGCTACTATGTGCTTCATCAAGACTCTGACAAAGAAATCACATACTTCATAAAAACCACTGAACAGTCTAATTATTCCAAAGAGATGAAACAGATTTGACCGATAAATTAAACAAGGGGAACATAGCAGAATTTCACCTCATTGGTGGAATTAACGACGGCATCCACTTCAAGATTCCAAGGGTTGCCACGCCACAGATATATCTTCGAATTTATTTCATGATCCACGGGAAATCTCGACACAACCCCACCAGTCCCCGTTTCATCACCATGCGAAGTGGCGAGAGGGTCCGAGAAGTAAGAATAGGACAAGGCAGGCCCATCTCCCTCGTAAGGAGAAGAAGAGCGTTGCTCTGTGTCGCTCCAGCACGGCACTTGATCGAGACCCACGACACCGTCGCTGCTGTTCAACGGCATCCCGCCGCGCAAGACAGCAGTCTCCGGACTTCTATACATTCCGCCGCCCCCGACTCGGATCCTCCAAAGTAACGCACAGATAAACTATCCCCAACAAGTCACGAGAAAGACCGCCTGCACAGATTCCCCACGCCCAAGCCCCTGAATCTTCCAGCAATCGACGCCTCAGCCCCCGCGAGCTACGGACAGCCCTCTGACTGTTTCACGAGAAGCATCAACATGGAACAGAAAACCAACCATTCCACCAGCTCGAAGGAGAGGAGTAGGAGGGGGATGATCGAGCCCAAGACTGCTCCGCGAGGAAAACAAGCCGAGAGGAGGACGATCACCGGGGGCCCTCCATCCGGCAGATATCGGGCGGGGAGAAGGAGCAGAAGGAATCCAACCTAATAGAATTTCCAGCTACCTTCGCCAGCGAGATTTCGAAAAAAACAACAGTAAGCAGCGGTGTTCTTACCTCCCGCTGATTTGGAGAAAACCGTTTCACAGCTCCCTCGCCACCTTATAATCACCGCTTCGAGGCGCTGCCTTCACCGGAGTTGCCAATCATCACGCAGGTAGCACGTTTCCGGTGGGGTTATTGGACCGGCCGGTCCGGTGAACCGAACCGGGCCGGGCCGGCCGGTGGCGCTAATTTTTATTACTTATTCTTTTTTTAACGACCACCTCATTAATTGCTTTAAGCTAGAGAAAATTATGCAGAGATTGTCCTAAAGGCCAGATTCGGGCCGGCCCATTACCCATCAAAAATCACGGTCCAACTGAACGTGGGCTCTGGAAAAGGCTCCAAGCTGGACCCGGTTTTCCGGGCTCTCTTCAGGCCCCAAGAAGGCCTGACTCGGGCCCGGCCCGTCCCCCAGAAGTCCACGCCCAATTCCTGGTCAAAGTCAAAGAGTACGAAGCATTCATTTCAGCGAGTTCTGCTCTCTAAAGTCTCATATAACTTCACAGGATGCGAGCAATGTTCCTGAATTCGTTCAAACAGGATTGGAGCATCTTCTGGCGCTTAAGGAGGTTCTGGTGCTCGTTCTGCAGAAAGTCAACTACACCGGGCATCATGAACATGTCCATAAACTTCTTGTCGTCCACTGCAAAGAGGTCAACCCCGAGAGCCGCAATCAATCGATCTCGACTGCAAAAAAAAAAACGACTCAACTCAGAAAATAGAAAACAGAATATCACCAGATGGGATTAATTTTAAAAAATGACAACAATGACAGCGAATTAATAATTGGGTCAGATTACATTAGCAATCTTTCTCTTCTGATTACTGTTAAAAGGAGTTGACTTTTTCCAGGGAGAATCGGAGAGAACATACCAAGGCGTCAGTAGACCAGAGTTCAAGGTTGATGGCACGTTTCTCTCGATGAGGACTTCCCGGATGCAGCTGAAATGCTGCACTGCCAAGTGGCAGATCTCCGAATAGGCAGAGCCCGTCCTGGAGCCGACCTCGGCACCGAACAGCAGGCCGCCATGGTGATTTCTTCCGCCACCGACCACCCTGGCTTGCCTCTTCCTTCCCCCATTTTCCACCAAATTTCCCGACTCCTTCTTTACTCCACATGATGGGTCACTGGCTTGCTCTGGGGAGGGCGTCTCCGGAACGGTCAACTGGCTCTCGCGAAGAGCTCCACGGGCTTCGCTCCTCTTAGCTGGCGTGCTCTGCTGGTGACTGTTGGGGTGCACGTTCTCCTGTGATGCACCGTGAGACTCCTCTTGTGGTGGTAATCCTTCTGAGAGATCAAGCATGACTGAAGATGCCGGCATATGGTGGAGTCTGGGAACGGAGCTCGCCCCAGAGCTGAAGACCCCGAGGATCTCAGACTCGTAACAGAGGCGAGAGTAGGCGCTGGTGACCGAATCGAGGTGGTGGCGGACCAGCTGCTTGCACTGCTTAGAGAGATCTCTGATGAAGGTGTTGTAGGAGCGCCGCACAGCTGCATGGAACCCAATGTGCCCGTCCATATCCCCTTTCCTTTTCCCATCTGCCCTGGAGAAAAGATATGAGATTTTTCTATTTTTGGGCAAAAAAGATATGTGAAAGTCAACGGGCTGATAGTAATATCTTCCAGACATGGATGGCATTTTGTACAAGCAATGTGCCGCGTTATGTGTGATCATTGTGCGTTATGGATAGCAGCTCCACTTACATTCTGAGGACTCATTGCTGCGAGTGCACTCGATGGCGATGTCGAAGAGGTTCCTTAGCACAAAAGCAAGGCGCTCACAGGCAGTGTCCAGAAGAGGAGCAATCCATGCTCGGGCAGCTGCACGTGCTATCTCTGCAGCAGCCTCGGAGATCCCCCCACTGCCACTTCGGCCAGCATGGGCAAGAAGTATATTTGCAACCTGGAAGGGATGAACAGTTCAAGTCAATATCAAAGCAACAAGCAGGAGGAGCACACACCATCAGAGTGGATGAAGCATTCAGCGCAGAGAAGTTTTGTTTACCTTCTCTCTTGAGATTTGTGGGCATTCGATTGAATAAGCAGCACAGCGGAATTCATGCATAACTCGCTCAAATGCTGCTCCACCGTATAGCTTTAGAGAAGAATTTGGGGTTTTTATCGCCACAGTCAACCCAGGCCAACTCCCGATGCCACTCTCAGTCTGCTCCTCGTTAGTTGTCTTACCCCATTGCTCTGGAGCCGGATCGGCAGCCCCCTCGATCAATGCTCCCTTTACAGAATGAAAGAAAATTATTGGATCCTGCAACAAAATCCATTTCTACAAAGAACCAAGAGGCAAATCATACCACGTGACTACAAATGGAAGCCACATGTAACATAGCTGATTTCCGAAGGCACGCAATGTCAGATATGTCCCGTAACTTAGATTCTATACGAGACAACTCGCTGTTGACTTCACCACACCGCTGCTCAAGCAGAGCAAGTGTGACTGGAGCTGCTTCTTTGTACCTTTTCTGAAGCTCAGCTTCCAGATACTCTTTGAGATGAGTAAAGCCTATGAAAGGCCCATACTTCTCTTCATCGAAACCCCCTTTGATGTTGTCACGCAGTTGGCGAAGAACGTCCATGTCAACCATCGAAATTTGCCTGCGGAATTCCTCGTTTGTTATAGTACCCCGATCCTTTGGTAAGGCTACGAAAAAGGGATGCGTGTTCTCTCCAAGATAACCGCTAGCACTCAAGTATCGGTCCACTTCCCATTTGTCAGTGAACTCCTGAAAAACAATCATCCAACAATGTGTTGTGGCATTCCTTAAATGGAGTCAATTTGGGGAAAAAGTAAAGAAAATAAATAACGGCCTCTTAACTAGGAGAATCAGGGGAAAACATTTAAAACAAAAACATTCAGGAGACTAGCTTGAAGCCAGACACCCCGACTCAGTTGGCCTTATTCCAATCCTCAGGCAGTGATGTTGGATATAAAATTAAGCAAAAAACTACAATGAGCATGAGTGAATTTTGGAACAAGCATGAGATGGGCCAAATTAACTTGTTTGAAATATTCACATTTTAATGGGAGTTGTAAGCATCCACATCCGCACAACGACCTTCAGACAGATGATCGGCTAACAGCCGCAACATGTACTGAGCCATGCAGTGGTTACCTTCAGCCGGTTGTCAAACTTGGAGACAACGATAATTGTGCGTCTGAACGTAGGATCAATTTCTCGAATAGCATCCAACCATAACGAAGAACACCATTCCACACTGCTTTGCTGAAGGAACAACAGAATTCGATGAGGAGGGGAAGCCAATGATTTAACCATTGACAGTATATCATCAGGGGTGTTCTCCGGTTCGCCCTTCTTAGCCTGCACAAAGCACGGTCAAATTTTAGGCAGAAAAGGAGAGGTCACTGATAATTTATTCCACATTCCCAAGAAAATGGCTGACCTTAAGAACAAATCCAGGCGTGTCAATGATAGTGAGGTTCGGGCAGTGGGCATATTCTACCCTCATTACAATTGGTTTCTTGGAAACAGAAGCTTGGATCTTTTTTAAATGTGCCTCCGTACGAGATTTTATGAGATCCGCAATAGCAGAAGCCAAAACCATGGGACCTCCATATTCTTCTGAATCCTCCTCCTGCAGTCACAGTGACGAAGTAAGATCTCCATAAGCCAAAACCACTCGCATTTATTCTGGGATACAGAAGTAAGATAGATTAAGATTAAAAAAAAGGGCCAGAGAATAGACAACTAACAAGTAAGTAAAGTGATGGAAGTGAAAGAGAACGGAGAATCTAGATCAGACGGGTCGTAACACTGGACAAGCAGCAGAGTACAAGTCCTCATCATCAAGATGGAGAATAACTGTGAGCTAAACTCTAGCCAAAAAATCCAGGAAGAGGAGCGCAGCGTCTGGAAGAGATGGAGGAAGGAGAAAGTAAGAGGGAAATAAAACGGAATTCGTGACGCTGTCAACATGGGAAGCATAAGTAAACACTAAAACGTAAAATTTATCATCATTACATAATCTATGAGCTCAATTTAGCAAAACTGGAAGCCTAATGCAATAACGAAACACAAACAAACGAGGAAGAAAAATGTGTTACTTTGGAGCCAGGAGGTGTTTGCAGGGGTGCATTACATACCTGGAATCGACATCGTGGTTCGAGAGCCGAAGCGTCGTGTACCATCTGCAGGACAAGAGGCCTACGAGTGCCCATCTCGACCTCACGGACGTTGAATCGAAAGCCGAGGAGGGCCTCCAGGAGGGAGCTCTTCCCATCGGACTGCCCTCCGAGAGCCACTATCTCCGGAATCGGCAGCTTCTCCCCGAAGGCCACCGCCGCCGCCTGCAGCCGATTGTAAGCCTCGAACCGCGATTTGACAGCCGCTGCCGATGACGAAGAGGCGATATGAGGAGCTGCGACGGCGGCGGAGGCGGAGGAGTCCACCGGCACAGTCTGCTGCGGTTTCCTGGTGGCGGAAGAAGAACTATACTTGCTAGCCATCGGCGTCTTGACGGGGGTGCTGCCGCCGTTGAATCCATCGGCTGCCATTGGAGCAGAAGGGGATGATCGAGGGATCTGCCGCCGGCGAGAAGAAGAGATTTGGAATTTGAAATGGGAGGGAGATGAGCCGACAACTGGGGACACCGGAAACCGGCAGTGGTCGGTATAAAACGGTCTCACCGGGTTTCAGCCGGTAAACCAGGGCCGGCCCATTTATTTATGGGCTCAAATGGCCAACTGGAATGAAATGTCCGGCCCAGTCCAACTCATCCCTGGAGAGGTCTCATCAGGCTGATATAGGCCACATTTTTGGTCCAATGGGCCGCATATGGCCCGTCAAAGTGTAGTACGGTAACATCGACAAATCCCGTAAAGGCGTCTTCTACGAATTTTGTTAAAATAAATAAAACAATATATCTATAAAAATAATTGCGTTAATGGGCGGTGGCCCATAATCTCGGACCGGTTGAGAAACAATGATGGGCTCGGCCCACCCGTCTCTTTTCTAGATCGGACTCAGGCTTTGAGATCTCTCTCTGCCATGTGACCATCTGTGCACCATCCAGCTCTCTCTCTCTCTCTCTCTCTCTCTCTCTCTCTCTCTCTCTCTCTCTCTCTCTCTCTCTCTCTCTCTCTCTCTCTCTCGCTCTCTCTCGCTCTCTCTCCTCCTCCTCCCTTCGTCCCTCCGTCCCTCTCTCTCTGTGCCGCCGGCTCACGTCTCCCTATCCGTCACTCTTCCGGCCAGCGCACCCCTTCGCGGGACCCTTACCCCTCTCTTTATCTAAGCGCTCTCCCTCCTTTCCTCTGCAGAGAGAGAAAGAGGAAGGTGCACTGGAGAGGGGGGAGAGAGAGCGAGAGGGAGGGAGGACACTATGTGCATGGTGAGAGGGAGGGGAGACGAGGACACGTAGCGCGCAGAGAGAGAGAGAGACTTCTTTCATTTATCGGGCCGGGCTATCGGGTCCATTGACAACCTCGCTACAGGGACATTTTGGGAACTTCCGTAAGTCCAGTGTCAATACATTAGTGACTGGAATTAAATGATCGGGAAAGGTCAATGCGGGGATTCTGTGGGAAGCCGCACTCCGCGTCACGTGATTTTGGCGCTTTGTCGGCTACAGAGCATCGATGGGTATCGCCTGTCCACGTGTATCCAGATACGTCGCCGCCAAACAAGATCAAGGGCATTAACTGCGTACCTAAATCTCGTTAATCGTGAAACGAACTACACCACATGGGGCCAAGCCTGGGAGAGCCCTGCACGAGATGGTGGGGAGAAGAGAGATGGCCTCAGTCAGGAGCGTTTGGTAGAACCATGCCGCGCTCAATGGAGATGGTGGGGAGAAGAGAGAGAGACAGGGAGATGTAGACGACGAGACAAAGAGAGCGAGGGAGAGGAGAGAGAGAGAGAGAGAGAGAGAGAGAGAGAGAGCTCACCGTGGCGAACTCCAAGGCAAAGACAATATCAGACCCTACGTGGCTACAAACCTATGAAATTTAAGAAGCGTTCTCGTACCAAGTAGAGGAGACTTTCAAAAGAGCGATTCACTGCTCACTCATTAAAGAACTCTCTCTCTCTCTCCCTCCCTCAATACCCCGTTGATACTTCCTCTTCCCCCGAAATTCCTTTGAATTTAGTCACGGCTTTTGAAGGAAATCGACGGGCATGGAGAGAGAGAGATAGGAAGTGTCCATTTGAAGTTATTGGATGCAGAGGTCTCAAGGGTTCTTACGGCAATTTGAGCCCGAATGTTTTCTACAATGGAAGAATTGAAGTCCGGGCCGATATGTCTAGCCCTAGCCTCCATATGCATTCATGAGAGGGGGGGGGGGAGAGAGAGAGAGAGAGAGAGAGAGATAGAGAGAGAGAGAGAGAGAGAGAGAGAGGGAGGGAGGGAGAGGGAGAGGGAGAGGGAGAGAGAGAGAGAGACCATGTAGTAGACTTTCTTGGATCTGTCCGAGTCTAAACCAGGCAAGATAAGTATGGGTGGTCGAGATACGTTTATTTTTATTTCGGGAATTATTTTATTGACGAAATGCAGGAAAAAGTTGACCAGGTTAGGCTCCAAACTTACCTAGCACATTGACTTCTGGAAGTACATACGAAGGGTTGTGGAAAAAAATATTATCAACAGGTTGAGGCCGAATCTTACGACGCCTGGACCATCTAGCCGGTTTTTCAGACGGGGCCCACTAGCTCCAAAATCCCAGGACGTTGACACAGTGTTAACTCACACTTAAAATGTCCACAAAGTCAACATAAACCTCCCATGCAAGAATAGGCCAGTGAGAACGGGGTTTTAACTCAAGCTCCCTCATTCTTCCACAAATACCATCCCCCCTCTTCCATCCTTTCCACCCTTCTCCTCCCTCTCTTCAGAACCCTCACTGAAGAATAACAAGGGTAGAGAGAGAGAGAGAGAGAGAGAGCGAGAGAGAATGGCGAGAACATTCCTGGCTATCGTTTCCCTTACGGTGGCCGTCGCTCTCCTCGCAGTCTCCACCACGGCGGAGGCGTCTCACCCAGACCGCTTCCTCATCCATGGCCGCAGCCTACGATTGGAAGACAACGAGGGGATCAGGAAGGGCCACAAATGCAACGCCACAGTTAACAACGTTTGCCCGGGGATCCTGGTGAAGGGAGGGACTCAGCTTCTGCAGTGCTGCAAGAGGCGCTGCCGCAACGTCCTCTCCGATCGGAACCACTGCGGAGTCTGCAGGGAGAAGTGCCGGTTTGGGCAACTCTGTTGCGGCGGCAGGTGCACCGCCGTCGCCGACGATGTGGATAACTGCGGCAAATGCGGCAAAAAGTGCGCCGCCGGGGTCCGGTGCGCGTTCGGTGTGTGTGGCTATGCTTGATCTGATGGTGATAGACAGGAAGAGGGAGGGTTTTGTTCGAGTTTGAGGGGTACAGAAGGAGGATAGAACTTCTCTATCCGCTGGGGAACGAATTATATACAGTATTTGTTCGATTGTATCTAGTTGTTTTCACAATGTGAGTTCCATGAGTACATCTGTCTCTCTGTCTGTCGCTCTCTCTCTCTCTCTCTCTTCAGTTTCTTACCTCTCTCTGAATTTCAGTTTCTCATTCTCTCTGTCCGCGTTCATATCTGCGGTAATCTCCCTCAGTTCCTCTCTCCCTCTCTCTCTCTCTCTCTCCCTCTCCCCCTCATCTTTCTACACGGGTAGGCATACCTTCCCCTTTGAAAATTTACTTGGAACATGATATTTCTCATATGCTAATTTTTAGGAAGAAGAAAGCTTCTACAGTTATTCCCTACGAGATGAACCGCTAGATTTCAAGAGGAACAAGGAAGTGGTGGTTGGCGTTCCTGCGAAAAATTTTAGATAGAGCAGAAGACGGTGATTATGACTTGGACGCGACCAGGCCCAAGGTCACATCCAAAAAAAGCCCGCCGGAAATTTGGGCCTGGCCCGGTCCGGACTTGATAGGGGATGAGCCTGGAGTGGGCCTGGGCATGGTTAGTATATGAGGTAGATCCCATATCCCCTCCAATATCTCCCCTGTCGTCTCAACCAATCCCTCAACGTATCATAACCTAAGATCCCAGTACGAGCGGGCCAGACTGGGCCGTCATAAACCTTCTCCGGGGCCCGGCCCGGTGGAAGATGGTGAGGTGGGCCCGGCTGACTTGGCCTGATACTGGTACGTTAATCTCTCAATAACCTGTTATTACCATTTAATCAAATGTATCGGTTCTTGAATTTGAGGCTAAGTTTAATGAGAATTGTATAAAATTATAAGGGAAAGCAGGATCTTAACCTAACGCACAACTATGGTCGATCCCGCGCCATTGTGCAAATGTGCACCAATGAAAAGGGGGGAGAGAGAGAGAGAGACAGAGACAGAAGGGAGAGAGAGAGACAGAGACAGAGACAGAAGGGAGAGAGAGACAGAGACAGAAGGGAGAGAGAGAGACAGAGAGAGAGAGAGAGAGAGAGAGAGAGAGAGATTCTATAAAGCAAGAATCATAGAGTGCCCAATTTATATTTGAGCAAAGGACCTCAAGCTAGAGCGAAATAAATGAGGAGAAAACAAGAAAGCAACTCTTCTCAGGAACACCTTCATCTCTTAGAGGATAAGAACTCCAACACACAGAACCAGAGATGCACCCAATCTCCTCCAAGAATCCCCCACGAAAGCAGACCCCGAAGCTGCCGGTCCCGGCGAAGACGCCATCTCCGGCGAGGCCTTTTCCGCCGCTGACGGCGCCATCTGGGGCGGCACAGCGGCCGGCGACGGTCCGCTCCGGCGGCGGAGGGCCAGCACAACGACGACCAGCCTTTGACCAGCCTGGCACCTCCCAGGGTCTCCGCTGACGAAGAAGAAGGCCCCCGATCGGCCCAACGGGAACACTGAATCTCCATCGTCCAGCTTCCTGACGATATTCGATGTGTTGCATGCCCTGTAGTCCTCCTCGTTGACCACCAGCACCGAGTCCTCCCCCTTCTTGTACTTGAACACTGTTTTTTTATCACAGATAGATGGCATATAAATGCAGAGAGAAAGAGATGAGAGAGAGAGAGAGAGAGAGAGAGAGAGATACCGAGCCTATCGTTGACTTGGAACCTATTCCTCTCGGCCCAGTGGTTGAAGCCCTCTGAGGGGTTCGTCACCCAGCCATCTCTCCCGCCCACGTAGAAATCGTACGCGTAGGACGAGCTCATCATCAGCATCATAGTGAAGAAGACAACTACTGAGCTTGACACTTTCGCCTCCATCTATCTCCTCTCTCTCTCTCTCTCTCTCTCTCTTCCCTTGTTGGACGGAATGTAGAGAGAGACTGGGAAGAAGGAAGCAACCACAGCACAAGTCTAGTGATAGAGAGAGAGAGAGGGAGAGGGAAGAGTGTTGTTATATTGTGGCTTCGGTGGGGTTACCGCGATGTGTAACGGACGGTGTTAATGGAGGTGGGCTGTCACGAGGGTGGCGGGCGGAAGCAGCGAGGATTTGCCGCTGGCCGAGAACGGAAGGGACAACGGCTATGTTTAACGGACTTGGGATGCCCTGCTGCGAAACGTCAGCCGTTGGTTCCCCTCGCTTTCCTCCCCATCTATGTTCTTGGGAAATTTTGAATTCGTTTATTTCGCCTCAATCACCGGATCCCTGAAGCTCGTTGGGTGCGATCAGAGAACGTTGATCTCGTGAGTCAATAGTGTTTCACGGGAAGCCCACGTAACTCTTTTTTTTTTTTAATGCGTGCATGAAAAGCTTGACTAATAAATCTCATATCAATATGGTTCAAACATAGGATAATTGACAAAAATTACCCCATTCGTCGATGCATGGTAAGCACAAAATTGGTAAGTAATAACTGGTGCTTTATGTTTTACTCAAATCGATGTAATATAGTTGACTTTTCTTATTATTAAGTCATCCTTTTATTATTTTGGATCGAAAATAAATGGCACCAATAATTATTTCTTCCCTTTTATGTTAATTTTTCTAACAAAAAATATATTCTTTTATTTATTTATGGAGATAAAAAAATAATTAATAGGGAGGAGGGCTAGTCAAACCAGGAAAATGTCGGGCCCACATGTTCTATGCTTGGGCCTTGAAAGCTTAGACCAGTTGGGAATATAGGCCCAGAGCCCATTCTTTAGGTTTGGCTTCGGACTGGGCCTTGATATTGGAATTACGCACGTGCATCTTCATCAAATATTTTCATAAAAACGCGAGAATCTCAGTTCATAAATAATAATTGTATAAATACTCATTAAAGTTGTCAATACTCAAGATGTGAGTCCACGCGTGAATGCGACTCCCTCCCCTTACGAGTTCCGCTTAACTTCTTCATCTCTGCTTCTACCTCTCTGTCTCTTAAATTGATTCTACATTGGTCAGAGCCACGAACAGCACGGCCATTCTCGACGAAGATGGCGAAGAAGGGCTGTAGAGGGGTGTGGAGCTTCACCAACCCCGGCATCATTACCCACGACGATATTCTGATTATGTACAGGAGCGACGTTGACCCCCAGTTTCAGATGGGTCAACTCCCACCCGGAGGAACAGGCCTGGTCCTCGTAGCAACAAACAAGCTGGACGCCTCCAACTTGGAGGAATTCCCTCGTCTCTCTCTCTCTCTCTCTCTCTCTCTCTCTCTCTCTCTCTCTCTCTCTCTCTCTCGTAATATCTCCATCTCAATCAGATATAATGTGGGCCAAGGTTTCTTCGATCTACTTAAGGGTGAGGGGGCATTACTATGAAGAGTACTTTGAATGACAAAATCTAAAATTCAGCTAGAACCCACTTGCCGCCGCCGGGCAAGCTGCTTGAGAAACTGGATCACGTCGTCGGCGGAGTCAAGCGAGTAACGGGCGCTGGAGCACTTCCTCCCCACCGCGCAGGAGAAGTAGTTCTCCCCGTTGAGATCTAACACCGAAGATCCCTCGTGGCAGGCGATGCCCTCCTGCAGCAGCTGTGCCGCCGCCGCTGCTCCCGACCTCTGCGCCTTGCCGTGCGACGCCGCCCGCAGGCCGCCGTTGCTCCTCGCGGTGGAAGACTTTGAAGACGCCCTCCGCTGCTCGCCCGAGGACTTGATCATCATCTCCGCCGCCTTCAACCGGCCGCAGAGGGGCTCCACGGGCAGCTCCGGCTCGAAGAACGTGTAGATGTCCTCGTCCTGTGCACCGCCGCCGTTGGCAAACAACGACCACCCAAAACTAGGAAGGAAAAAAGTCAACTCGACCCACCAATAAAAAACCCACCTTGCCGAGGAAGTGCCCGAGGCAGAGAACATAATCTATCGGAGTAACCATGCTCTTGCCGTGGACAATCTCCCCCAGTATGCGATCGATCGCCGCTCCCTGAGTGGACAACAGATTGGGGTAAGAACAGGTGAATGATCTGCAAGAACATGAGAAGAGAGAAAAAGAGCACAAAAAAAGGAAGGTTGACCTTGGTCACGCCGACGGAGCGGACCTCCACGGAGCGGCCGCCCTGGACGACGTCAACGGCGGCGTTGGAGATGGGCCCCGTCCACAGGTGCTGCAGCATGTCCCTTGCTTGGAGCCTCCCAAACTCCACATCTGAGGAGAGTCGTAATAACCCACAAGTCAACTCATGGCGGCGCGGCGTTGACTTTCTAACCCAGAAAAGGGTTTCTTTTTACCTGCGTACTTGTAGTTCCACAGGAGAGAAGTCTCGCGATGCTCGAAATGGGATCGGGGGGTTCTCTCAGTGAAGTACTCGAACACGTGCTAGAAGACAGAGAGAGAGAGAGAGAGAGAGAGAGAGAGAGGAAAGAGAAGGGCGGTTCAGACGACAGACGTCGCCGCAACGGCTAGAAAGAGAAGAAGAGACCGCGGAGAAGGGGGGTTTACCTTCACGCTGTCGACCCAGTCCATGTTCAGGTGCTCCGGCATCGTCGTCATCCACTCTCCCGTCGTTAGCCGAAGGAACATCCCGTTCTCCGCCGCCAGCCACATGTTGTAGTCTCCAAAGTTCTGAAGAAGAAGAAGGAGAAATATTTCTGAGAGTAAGAACAGAGGGTCTGATGGTAATGGGGAGGGAAGGAGGGAAGAAAGGGTCCGTACATCATCGAGGACGCTTCTGTCGCTTCCACTGAGAACGACGACGGTCGTCCTCGGGTCGTTGCACAGCGTGGTCAACGGCTCCTTCAGATCCGGGTGCAACTTGGGCTCCATCTCTCTGATCTGGTCGCCGCCTCTTCTCCCTGGAAACTCCACTTGCTCGGTCAACGTGGAGTTGAAACCCTGAGCAAAGTCAAAACAAAGCAAAACATGCGCAAGGTCAAAACAAGGCAAAAGAACTCTCAGATGATGTTCGGACCTTTTCCTTTTTAGAAAGAAAAAAAGTCAACATCAAAAGTAGTTCATGAAGAAGGTACCAGGATGAGCAACCGATTCTTAGACTGCAGAAAACGTTCTATAGCTCTTCCTGTGGGTAGCAAAGGAGGAACCTGTCTGGTCCTCAGCTGAGCCTCCACAACTGTGTCATTCAGTTCACTGCACAAACAAAAAAAAACAAGGTGAAAAAAAGAAAAAATATACTTCCTAACACTGATAAAAGCAATTAAAAAATAATAAATAAAACTTATAGAGATTTTACAAAAGAGAAGATTTTTACAAAAATAGCAAAAATTATAGAGAGAGAGAGAGAGAGAAAAAAACCCAGCCGAGCTTTCACACCTTACGAAGGTTTCGGCCCAGATCTGGGCAGTGTGCGTGGTGACGTGGGCGAAATTATGCCTGTGCCTCTTTTCTCTCTCATCTGGGGACATGTTCAGAGCGTAGCCTATTGAATTGGCGACTTCAGTAATGTTCCATGGATTGACGAGCAGCGCCCCAGCACCAAGAGATTGAGCAGCCCCTGCAAACTGGGTCAACGGGCGCCGCCCTCAGTAAGCTTATCCTCCCCAGAAAAGCTCATTCATGCTAATAAAGGAAAATAAATGAAGATATGCAATATACAAAAATGGGAGGAAAAAAAAAGAGAGAAGTGAGCAGAATCAGATGACAAGATCCGTTGGTACTCACTTCACTGAGGATGAGAACTCCCTTCTTTTGCTCCTGACACGCCACGAATTCATAGCTGACTAGATTCATTCCATCTCTCAACGACGTTATCAGAGCCACATCTAACGAGGAGGAAACCAAAGAAAGTTATTGGCAAAAAAATAAAAATAAAAATATCTGGGTAGTAGAAAAAAATCTTATAATTTTGTGCATTGGAGTATAATTTTCTGCTCAAATTTAGCATGATTGACGAAATAAACTGAAAATTATGAGAGATTAATTAATGAGAATAGGTCTCCATGGTGCAGACCAAAAGTAGTACTGTGAATTTCTTTCTATAAATAGTACTGTTTTCGGAAACATCTCACAGATTGAGTCATATATGATGAACTAGTCTAGTCCCACCCTGAATTCAATAAATACCTTTCATCACAAATTGACAGATATGTTTCGCCTATCATGTGCAGAGCCAATCTTACGGAGTATATTAAATGGTATCTAGCAACCAGTTATGCAAGCATCCCATTGGAAATCAATGGAAGAAATATATCAAATAAATTCAACAGGAGAAATGCATGGGAAATACCAGTGACAGCGTAGAGCGCACATAATGCATGAAAGTCAAGAGACCGATCCTGCAAGATTCGGAGGCAAACAGAAGAAAGAAATCAACGACAGCAGACAATCTACATCTAGGATGATATGATTGTAAAACGGCACCAAGGCTAGGTGAAAATTTTGTAGAAAATTCAGTGGGCGTGCACTGCCTTCTCTGAACATAGATAAACGATCTAGGAGAAGAAAGGGAAAGGGAAAGGGAAAGAGATGGAGACACAGATAACTCATTTTTCCCTTACAGGGATGTTCAGAAATCGTAACATTACAGCGTAATGTAATGCCTTTATTTTTATTCCATAAAAATAAAAATAAAAACAGAAATCAGAAAGAAAGAAGTTCAACTTTCCCCTGCGCGGCATAATAATCGCTGTGCTAAATAAAGATATATATAGTTCACTTATGTACCACTATTTTAGGATAATATTCGTATTATGAGGAATAGCCTCCTGACAACAAGAGGCACTGCTTTTCAAAACAGACCACGTCAAGCATTTCTCTACAAAGTCGTGATGGAAGAGCCAAGAAATAGCACAGATTAAAAGAATTAGAAAGCATTATTTGCAAATCTAGCCTGAATAAATTAATTAGATAGCATGGGATATCTTCTGCACAGTCCAGACGGAAATCAAAACAGAGCGTGACAATGAATACAGACCAAGTGATGTATAGGAACTGCAGTCAGCGTCCCAAAGCGACCATTAATACGCCCAACGATTTCATGAACTTGGCTGGTAAGCTTTTGATCTGTCAAACAAAATAGAGATGATTTAATAGATAAAAAAACACAGGAATATGATGCCTCCCATATGATGTAGAATTTCATTAATAAAGCAATAATAATAACCGGAACCATCAGCTTTCGCATCCTATGTTCACTGTCATATGAAAAGGTTGGAAGTAAAGAGAGACGAGAGACCTAATTTCATAATATCGTTCTTTGGCACTGAATTTCGAAAATAAGAAATTATTTTCTGAAAAATTGGAGCTTCATAGAGTAAGAAGAAAAATTGGTCTCTAGGTAACTCATTGATGGATACAACAGTTTATGTGGACTCAAAATAAATGGCGTGAGTGATAAAGAAGTTAGGGAGAGACTTATATGTTAAAAGTGACAGAAAATATGGAGATGAAAGAGAATAAATGGATACTAGGACTTGAACAGAACAGAAGAAATTGACCACGAAAATAATGACTTCACAGCACGTTTTGGCTAGAATACAGAAAAATAAAGGCTGAAACAATGAGAACAGAACTTCTGCGCCACACACGTCACTCTGATCAGCTCACTTTCTTCCTCAATCAGTTGATTGTGTAATTATTGCCTCCAGGGGGAAAATATCCTTTGAATTGTCACGCACTTACAGAAAAAATAGTAATAATCTATTGAATAAGTTGTTGTCCTACTAAATAATTACGTGAAGGGGGGAGAAGAAGAAATTTGAAAGATAAGGAAGAACACACATTCAGGGACGTCTGTTCTCGTTGGCACAGCTATTTGCAAAAGAACTACTTTATCACGCCAAGAAGGATTTTCCTCGAGAAACTTCTCAAATGCCAGAATCTTCTGAGGTATGCCTTTAATCATGTCCAGTCGGTCCACACCCAGCATTACCTAAAGGTGAAAGTCAAAAAGCATAAGAAAATATATTCTTAAGAATAGGAATAAAGCGAGTCTGACTTTCTGTATTATCACAGTTAAGAAGAAAAATAAATCAAAATAAGAATATTCCCTTGGTCATCGTACCTTTCTCCCCGCAAATCTTTCTCTCAAATCTCTAACATGATTTTGAACTTGTGGAAGCTCTAGTGCTCTTGTAAATCGGTCGGAGTCAATACCAATGGGAAACTGGAATCATGAAAAATAGTAAACAGTCAAGCTACAAACCGCATCCACTGGTTGCATTACACGCGTCAAACTAAGAAACTGAGTAGCGTAAATATGTCATGCAGAAGGATACTTATTGAAGCGTGAAGGAAAAAATGACACTAATAGAAGTGACACCAATTTTAGTCATTTTTTTATTGGGTAACAAAAGCGGTATTTTGTACACTCATCACTTAAAAGGTTACCACAATTTAATATGCAAAATAAAAATAAAAATTATATCGAGATAAATATTCAAGACAAGGAAGTCGAATCTTACAGCAGCGACCCGAGTCAGCTTTCCTTGATCCTCCACCCCTTCAGGCGTGCCTTCAAACCCAAGGATTCGAGTGCAGGCGCTGACAAAATGTCTTGCATAATCATAAGTGTGAAATCTGGAGGAGGATTTTTCAAATCAGCCAAATATTCGTTTCAAGTAACACAAGGAATGGATGCTGAAGAAACAAAAACCATCAAGCATGGGGTCGCCATTAAGCACGATAATTGCTGGATATTTTTTAAGTTCCAGCAGGAGGTATCTTAGGCACATATTCCGGAAGGTCATTAGGTTTCATGATTTTTTATTTGCAATAAATTCAGCGTGAAGAGGTCAAAGAAAGACCCGATCACATAGAAGAAAATACTAAAGTTTCAATGATCAGTATAGCAGCAATTAGGGTGATGACCATGGCACATAGCATTAAATCCATGGTCTTAAGAAAGAAATTTTAAGCACTGATTGAGCCATCTCAAAATTAGAAAAGAATATTCAAGGCATATTACAGAAAAGGCAACAAGTCTCAATAGCTCAAACGTTTTAATGCCAATACTCCTCAGCAGCAGCTTCAATTGAGCAAGCGTTGATTAGGAGTCACTAGAGACAAAAAAGACAATGCTCACTGGAAATGGGAAGGGAAAGGGCATATCCAACTGCGCAAATACTCATCTTCTACAGACTTATAGGGCCTTCTGGTTTTAGCAACTCAAGGAAGATTAACAAGAGAAGAGCCCACGATTCAACAATTGCAATAATTAGATACGATAAATAAATCAGAAAAAAAAAATTGGCATGAAATCTCCTGCCTCACCCGACCACATCGGCAGCTAGGACAGATCTCAGCAACTCCGACCGTGATGGGAGCGTCCTGTAAATCTCAGAGGAAGGAAAGGGCGTGTGAAGAAACCACCCCACTTTCATCTTGTGGTTATAATCTTTGAGGCACTTTGGGAGGAACATAAGATGGTAATCGTGGCACCAAACCACATCTCCCTCTTCATAGTGCTGGCTCACCACATCGGCAAACATCTGGTTCGCCCGCTTGTAGGCGTCGAACTGGGATTGAAAGCTCCGGGTGGTCGCCAGCCGGTCCTCTTGTGGGAGACCGAGGTAGTGAAACAGCGGCCACAGGACGTTGTTACAGTAGCCGTTGTAATACTGATGAACAATCTCTTCGTCCAGAAACACCGGAATGCACCTCTGCGAGGGATAAAAATTGCTCATTCCCGTCAGCAACTGGTTGAAAAAGGCGACTTTCGTCTGCCAGAGTCATGGCTGAAGCTCGTAAATTGAAACAGGGAATAAAGAGGGAACCTTCTCAGCCAGCGCCTTGGCGAGTGCCCTCTGCCCGGTCTCATCTGGGACGTTCACACCGGCCCATCCTATCCACCTGGTTTCAAACTCCTTGACACCTGAAGGAAGAAGAATCGTCTGTTCAGCTTAGAAAACTTCCTGCGGACCCCTGAGGAAGATCAGAAATCCGCTTCGAATTGTGCCGGCAAGCGAGATTAGATATACCCAGAAGATGGATGTGAGGCAAGGGTATCTACAGTCAGGCACGAGGATGAGACATGGAAGAAGCAGATAAGAGCTCGATATCGAGGAGTCCCTCCGAGTGAAGAAAGGCGAGAGAGGAATTCATGGAGCATAAAGGAAGCGGCGGGTGTTTCGCTTACCGAGAAGGGCACTGACAAGCCCGCCGGCGCTGATATCCAGGGACCAAGAATCCTCGGCTCTCCTCACTGCAGAGACAGGCAGGCGGTTCGCCACCACCAGCAGACGCTGCTTATGTTGACCTGTTGCATCCTGTTCCGCAGGGCCATCACCAGCAGCGGCAAGAGCGGCAGCCGCCGCCACCGCCTCCAGGAACTCTCCTTCGCCAGCTCTGACCCACTCGCCGCTGGCACTCCCAAAGTCTGAGAAACCCCCGTCGCCGAGTTCGTCGTTGAGTTGAAAGGTCCGGTTGAATTTCCGCAGCTCCCTCTCTCTGAGCAGTCGCTCCACCCTCGACGTGCCTCCGCCGCGGCCGCTGTGCCTGTTCCCGGGCATGTGTTCCGTCTGGGAAGCCATGGCCTACTGTTCCCGGCCGCTGTGACTCATCTAGTCCTCACCGTCACACAGTTTCTCTGCAACCCCATTCAGCAAAACAGAGCCATCAACCAGAAGCAGTGAGAAGAAGAAGAAGAAGAAGAAGACAGCTCCACGGCATGACAATGGTTTTAAGCAGGGAGCTCCAACGACTCCGTAGAGCATGGCTTTATTCAGGAGTCGGCAAAAAGGAAGAAGGGAGGACATGAGGGGCCCTGCTATACCTCCCCTTATTCCTCTTTGGGCGAAGAAGGTGAGCCCTATCCTGTGAGCCTTGGCGCCGACAGGAATCTTACGATTGTTCTTTAATAATCCGTGCATGCAATGCCACGAAGGGCATCGGGGAAGCGTGAAGAGGAAGAAGAGAGACGACAAGACCGTCCCCTCCACACCGCCTCCTCCCTCCAATCTCGCCTCGCCGCCGGCGAACAGTCACTGAGAAGTAAAGAAGAAGATGAATTCCGCCTCCTTTTCTTGCCTTCTCCTGTGCCCCAGCGGGAACAATAGAAAGAGAGAGAGGGAGGAATCTGGGGAGGAGGGAGGCTTACCGACGGTCAAATTGCAGTCGTCGGAGGGGGGAGAATGTGAGGAGAGGAATGGCGATGGCGGCCTGGCTATATCCTGTGTGCCTTTGAGCGTTTACATGCAGGAAAGGGGAGATCACGGGAAGACGTAGATCCAACCGATCCGATGGGTCCACGGAAGGCTCGTCGTTTCCTCTTCCTCTCCCCTTCCCTTCCCGTCTGATTTTTTTTGGTTCCCCGACTCCATCCCTTCTGCCAGTCGCTCTCTCTCTCTCTCCAACTCTTCCCTCTTTTTGCTTCTCTCTCTTTCTTCGGTCATTTCGTTCGCTCTCTCCCCTTCCCTTTTTGCTCTCCGGGCTCTTCCTCACCTTGTCTGCTCTCCCGCTCCTTCCATATCTGCTCCGAGGAATCCTCTCTCTCTCTATCTTCCCTTCCATATGTCTCTCTCTCTCTCTCATTCTGTCTGCTGTCTAGCCTCTTCCCCGTTTACTCTCTCTCTCCTTCCTTGTTTGTTACTAGAATTTCCCTCTCACACATTCTGTCCGCTCTCCCCCCCTTCATTTACTCTTCGGATCCTCTCTCTCTCTCTCTCCCTCCCTCTCTCTCTCTCGCTCTCTCTCTCTCTCTCTCTCTCGCTCTCTCTCTCTCTCTCCCTCCCTCTCTCTCTCTCTCTCTCTTTCGCTCGCTCTCTCTCGCTCTCTCTCTCCCTCCCTCCCTCTCTCTCTCTCTCTCTCTCTTTCGCTCGCTCTCTCTCGCTCTCTCTCTCCCTCCCTCCCTCTCTCTCTCTCTCTCTCTCTCTCTCTCTCTCTCTACAAAATTACAAAAACTAATTTTGTAGCCCAAATTACTTTTTGGGCTACAAAAATTTAATCACAAAAAGCCAATTCAGACACAAAACTTGCATTATTGTACTTTAGGATATATAGAACAGTTAGGTCGAACGATTGAGGACGAGGAGGGCCATTTTTGACAAAAGTTAGGAACAAGGGGTTTCATGCAAATCACAAGACCCCAAGGTGCTTTCGTAAGATAAGCTCTGTTTCAGGCCAGTCAAAGCCCGTCGACGCTTCTTAGCAAGGACTTATTGCAAAAGAAAAACATTATTCACACCTTAAAGTTATATATTTTTACTTAATAATCCAACATTATTCTCAAATTGTGCAAGAGGACACGATGCCCATTTATGATATATCATGATCATAACATGGAGGCAGATTTATGACGAAAATAAAGAAAAAGGAGTTTCATACAAATTGAGAGGGATTTTCAGGCAAAGTGTGAATTCAACCTCTCAAGTCCTAAAGTTTGGTGAGAACTCCAGGTTGAGACTGTCAATATTCCACGGCTTCTACCTTCTTTGCCTCTGCCTCTACCTGCACCATCATGATTTTAATGATTTATAAATATTTATAAATTAGGAATATAACCACTTTTAATGATTTATAATTACATTTATATCAGAATAACCAATATTATGGTCATTAGGCTCTCAATATTTCTTGGCTTCTATCTTCTTTGCCTTTGCCTTTGCCTCTGCCTATGTTGTAAATATTTTAATGATTTATAAATTAGTAAGATGACGATTTTTAATGATTTATAATTACATTTAAATATGAAAAACCAATATTATGGTCATTAGGCTCAGCTTTATTATCATTAGGAACTTAATATTTCTTAGTTTCTACCATCTTTACCTTTGTCTCTACTTATATTGTCAATATTTTAATGATTTCTAATGATTTGTAAAACATGAAGATATCCACTTTTAATGATTTATAATTAAATTTTAATAAAAAATTATATTACGGTCATTAGGCTCACCTTTATTATCATCAGGCTCTCAATATTTCTTGATTTCTACCTTCTTTGCCTCCGTCTCTGCCTGCATTGTCAACGTTTACCAGGCGTCAAACTAAAAAAGGAAATTTTCTAAAAACAACAATAAATTATTTAATGGTTGTCTCGTAAAGCCCTCTATGAGCCAACTCAATGGGCTCTAAAAAATATATTATGGTCATTAGGAAGATAATCAAATTTAATGTTTTAATTTAAATAAGAAAAACCAATATTATGGCCATTATGCTCACCTTTATATTATCATCTTGAAAAAAAAAAATATTGGGATATTTTTATTAAGCTGATGGAGTTGGGGTCTTGGGCTTCAGATGTTGGGATTTAGAGATGCTTACTTGGGCCTGATTGAGGAAGCAACAATCCACAATACCCACTTGTCGGCCCATTAATGCCCATTACCAGCCTCAATTCTAACAATTTCACTAAAATGAGCATGTTAATAATTATATATATATTTATTTATTTTTAAGACGAGGGCAATGTGAACACCTTGTAGACAAAATGGGGGGGTATCTTAATTATCAAGCTATTAATTTTAAAGTAATTTATAAATGTATATAAATACATAAAACAAAAAATATATATTTCATTATCATAACCCTAATTTTCATAAAATATATTTTTAAATTTTATGTAGATGGGATGTGGATTTAGAGATTCCTAGTATGGCCCCATGGGAAGAACTTTTACAAGTTATGTACCACAACAGTCTAGGACAAAATGGGCCAAACCCACTTAGTGATGACGGGAGCTAGCCTGGCCCATTAAAGGCCTCGACTTTTGCCCTTTTAGCTAAAATGAAAGGATTATTATATCCGCATAAATTTTATATTTTAAAAATCTTGGTCGTATCGTAGGCGAGACCAATTCCGGAAAAGAAAGACAAAAAGAGAAGAAGGAACAGGGATGTGGACACTTGAATGTGAGAATAAGCGAGCACGTACCGCCTTGACGACCCTCTCGAAAGCGTCGGAGCCGTAGTTTTGGATGTACCTCTCGACGGCCTTGCGGGCGTCGGGGGTCATCATCTGCATGGCCTTCTTCTGCCCCTCTGGGTACCCCGACCACCCCAGGTGACCGGCGCCGGTCTTCATGTACCTCCTCACGTGACTCTCATAGATGTACGCCGCACCGTTGAAGCACGGCAGCACCAACCACACGCACCCCAGCAGCTTCATATACGGCCATAGCGGAAACCTGCACCACCACCACTCCCCACCCATCACTCTAGAAAGAGAGAGAGATAGATACCTACCGAGATAGATACATAGATAGCTAGCTATCTAGATAGACAGGTCGATATATAATATATAGATAACAGATAGATATAATATTTTATATATATATATATATATATAGGGAGGGGGAGAGAGAGAGAGAAATGAATTTATTTACCAAGCGAGGGCCTTGTAGCAGGAGAGCTCGAAGAGGGTGATGAGGGAGTAGAGGACCCAGTAGGTGAGCCACTGCTGGTCGTCCACCGCGGTGGGGGTCTCAATCGCCCGTATCGACGCGTATCTAACAAGACCGTCGCACGAGCAAATTCTTATCCCGTTTATGCTGTTCAACGATATGCCCCACAGGAAATGAAAGCGCGAGGAATGGGGATGCATGGCTGATGGGGTTTTACTTACAGCGGATACAGCAGCATCACCCCCGGCCTGAAACCCCACCAACCAAGTCCCCATCAGAGATGCACCAAACCCACACACAGAGAAGATAGATAAGATAAATAAGGTAGATGGAGACAGATAGAGACAGAGATAGAGAGAGAGCGAGAGAGAGAGAGAGAGAGAGAGTACCCGACGAGGGCATCGAGATGGCGAGCAAGAGCGGCGAGGAAGCCCATGGTGTCGTTGAGCTTGATGGGGGTATTTGAGGTTGGTGATGGAGGAGGGGAGGAATGAGGAGGAGGATGTTTATTTAAAGGGAGGGTAGAGAGAGAAAGCGTGGGAGGAAGGCAAATTTTGCCTTCCCAGTCGCTCTCCTGGGAGGCCTTACCTCGACGCCGTCGCCATGGGGGTCTCCTCGGTGATGGCATCCTACTCCGGCTGGAACGGCGTCAAGATGCACGCTAACACCTACCTTCTGACCAGGGTCCTAAAGCAGGAGATTGGCTTCCAGGTTAGACAAGCACCCGCTCCTCCTCTAATCTCGGCCCGGCCTACTCACGTCTTCCTTCCCCCGTCTTCAAGGAAAGGAGGCGGGAGATGGTGGGGCCCACGTTGGACGGAGGGGAATTAAATGGCTAGCTCTCCACGGGCCCGGCCCGCAATCCTTAGTGAGCACGCCTGACCCTATAGTCTTTCCCCTTAAAAATAATAATAATAATAGATGTATATATATATATATATATATATTCACATAAATATGTGGCCCCTCTCTCTTATATTTCAAGGGGGACTTGTGAGGAACAGAAACCCATAAAAAGAAAGAAAGAAAATAAATCGAGGGCCACAAAGCAAGGGAACATACGATTAATTTCCACATCATTAAGAGCACGAGAAATTGGGGGGGATCGAGAATGAGGATATGAACAGAGAGACCAGGTGGGCCCCACACTAGGAGGAGCGGGAGGAGCGGGAGGAGCGGCTGCTGGAGTCGGAGGGATCCTTCTTCCAGATGGCCTCGAAGTTCTGCAAGCAATTGAGGGGTCTCACCTGGAGAGAAGAACAAAAGGAAAGGCACTGGGTTCAATTATTCACAACGCCCCACTAGATGCCACAACACCACGAGACCATCGATGGCTTATTCTTCTGCAGGGGAAAACCACCGCCCTATTTCAGGAAAAAAAAAAGAGAAAAAAAAAGAAAGAAGTTTTGCTTATAGCACAAGGTCGGAGGAATGCTCGTAATAAATTAGAAAGAAGAAGATTTTAAAAAAAAATAAAAAAAGAAAAAAAGAAAAAAAAGAGTTGTGCTTCTAGTCCCCGGGTCTGAGCTTTGATCGACTCTCTCTCTCTCTCTCTCTCTCTCTCTCCGTCTCTCATATGGAGGGCTAGGCTGAACTAACTTACATGGGCAGGGTAGAGCTTTCTGGGCCTTATTCGTGGGGGCAGAACTATGGGCCTGATAAAAAGATACCCAGCTTGGGTAGTGCTTAGCAAGGCCCAGGCAAGATCCGGCACAGTTTAGAGACCTAATAGTACTGGGAAATAATCCGATACTATCCTGATGTATGAAGGAATTCGTTCTCTCATGTTCCTAATAGCAAAAAAAAAGAAATAAAAAAAAGAGAGGCGACAGCAAGAAGCGTAGGTTACCTTCCAGCGCTTCTTGCGGGCCAAATGATTCTGGATGGAGGACAGACGTAAGATGATCGATCTGAAAGTGGGCCTCTTGGCGGGATCCTCCTGCCAGCAATCCTCAATCAACCTGGTCCAGAACGATCACGGTGAAAACTAATTGAAAAGAAAGAACAATTAGGGTTCTACAGTCTCCGTTTATCTGCTGCTAAGCGGAGATGATACGTACTCTTTCAGTCCGTGTGAGTAGAGTCTGGCTGAAGCTCTGAAGGGAGGGCGTTCCTTTGAGGCATATGATCCAGGAACGTCAGTTTCACGCCTTGCCGAGAATGGAGAACATCCTTCGATCATCTGAGATCATCGATCCATACACAAGTTAGTCAAAGAAGAGAAAAATCTCGTGAAATCTGATTCAGGCCATTCTCTAAATTGATTGGCTGGAGGGTTAATTCAGTCGCTAATTTGTCTTCGTGTTTCATTCCGAGAGGGGGGGGGAGGAATGGGGAGGTCTGCATCACCTAAGCTTTTAAATGCCATATAAAGAAAGAAAGGAATGCTCAAGAGCCGCTCAAGATCCTAAAGGACCAGACGTGTTTTCATGACGTGGGAGCATAGAAACAATCGGACTTTCTCGCAATAATCAAAAAGAATCAGGGTACTTTTTAAGACAGTGGGTTGAAAATAAATTAATAAAGGGTGATTTATTCAAAAATAAGGGAATTAAGCATTTATTATCTGAATAAATGCATCAGAAAAGTGGATATGCAGACAACATCCCAGGAGATTCCGCAGATGAAGGTGGAAAATGGAAGGAAGAGTAGACGTAAAAGATGAAGCGATCGACCACTATTACCTCCTGTAGAATTAAGGAAAATGAGAACACGTCGGCCTTTGTATCATATTCCTTATTGAGAAAGACTTCGGGAGCAACATAACGGCCTGGCAAATAGAGGACAAGAGAATAATATTAGTGCCTGGGAAAGAAGCACAGGGAGAGAGAGAGAGAGAGAGAGAGAGAGAGAGAGAGAGAGAGAGAGAGAGAGAGAGACTTAGCAGACATTAGAAAGCCGCTAATCAGCCAATAATGGCATCGACATCCCAGAAAGGATGATGCAAATGCATAAATCCAGTGCAAAGTAAATATCGAACATTGCTATTAACCGCAAAGCAATAAATATTTCCTTTGAAAGTACCAAGTAAACATTGTTAAGATCCATGCTCAGGAAACGAGAGAGAAAAAAATGATTTTTAAACCATGTTTGGTCAACTCAGGTGAAGAACCCAAATCATGGTTTTAAAACTCTAACGGAAGGAATCAAGCCAAGAACGAGCCAGTTTGATTTTGGCGTTTTAACTTCTTAATAAAAACTCCCTCTATCCGAACAAAATGCAAAAAATCTAGCATGATAGTATCGAATTCTTCCTTTTAGTGAATAAGGAAAAAAATTCGATCATTTAAAATAAATAAAAAATGAATGCATGATTTAGTCAGAATCAAAAACAATTTAGCCAGCTGAGACTTGAACACCGGTATTAGACAATATATCGCAAAGCAAATTCAATATGAGATATGACAAATAAAAAAAGAGAGAAAATTTTCTGGATCAACTGAGATTTTTTTCCCCGCAGAATCGCAGAAGCATTTGCCAGTATAAATGAATCACAGAAGAAAAATAAGCGAAAAATACTGGGTGGAAGGCCGTATGTAAAACTTACAAGAGGTGTCGTGACATGACAGTGGTCTAGCCTCCCTAATCGACATTGACTTTCTCAGTAATCTGCTCACTCCGAAGTCTGCGACTTTCAGATGTGCCGAATCATCCCGCAAGATATTTCTGTTATCTTGCTCGCACAGATCATGCAAGAATAAGCAAAAACGATCAGCCTTTTCAGATACACAGTAGTTTCGTTGTTTGTTTTTTTAAAAAAATCGTGAAACTCTAATGGAAATAAAAAAAAAACGAGAAAGGGTATCAGGCAGGAATATTTAAAAGCTATTCAAGATCACTTACGAAGGCTCAAGATCACGATGAATGATAGCTTCAGGCTTATGCTCATGCAGGTAATTCATCCCTCTGAAAAAATTAATAATTGAATGTCTATTATATCCATCTTGGGCACTTAGACATTACTATATGAGCATAATTAAAGAAGAGACCATAAAGTAAGTTTCAAAAAAAGAATCTGGGAAAATAAGCAATTAAAATTAGCATGATTATATTAGACACGATCGTATACTGACCTCGCAATATCAAGAGCAAATCTTACTGCGATTTCTGGCCTCAAAGCGCCCTTTCTTTTTAGATATTCACGAAGATCGCCCTGAATATTTTCGCAAAAAGAGAAGACCATATCAATTTAAACCATCCAATAACAATAATTTCCCTTCTACTGTTTCCACGTTTTGGATATGCAATGAATTTGATGGCCAAGATTTTAGAGCTATTTGTCAGCATGTCTGAATTAATTTCGCGCTAGATCAACCAATTTATAACAGAAAGTCTTTTAACTTAGATAATGAGTAAAACTGGTCGTTTGTGTAGCCAGTATTTTATTCTTGCTATGATTCTCAGGAATCATTTCAATGAGCAAAAATCAGAAGCATTTGATAAACAGAAAACACTGGAGAAACCTAGTTACAGTGGGAGAAAAAAAAATAAAATCTCTCTCAAACATTTTGTCGGAGACATTTAAGAAAGGCTTCAGCTGGAAATATGTGTTAAGCAGAATAAAACGTTTCACACCAACATGAAACCTCTGAAGACCAGCAGCAAACTGAAGGTCAACGCAAGTGTTAAAGAGGAAACTAATGGTTTCCATGTTACTGGCTTAGACCTCAAAATATCATTTTTCAAGAAAAACAAATCTGATGGAAGTTCTATGTCGTAAGGAAACACTGTAAAAGACAGAGGGTATTTTGGGACAGTTGCCTAGGATTCCTCCTTATATAAGGGGTTTTAGAGGTCAATGAAGGCTGAGGCAATTGTCCGCCGTTCTCCCCCTTTGTCCTCCGTGACAGACAGAGGTTATTCTCCATGTGCCTATGATTTATACAAAATCATCAAATTAACAGTGTTATCACTGTTAACTTGGATTAGGCACTTCTGATATGCTGCAATTTCCCCAAAGATGTTATAAAAATTTGGAGAGAATAGAAAACACAACAGACACAAAAAAATTAACAATCTACATTTTCTTGAAAAAAAAATCATTAGATGACCACAGAGTAGAAAACATAATATTTCATAAGAAAAAGGTATAATTTGAAAAGCACGTAAAACGGAAGGAATGAAACAACTAGAAGGTAAAAGGGAATAAGGCATACTATTTGAGTAAATAAATCACTTCCCACACTTGAGAGAACGAAACTATTAAAACAAGAAAATAACCTCATGTTTTAACAAGCAATATTATGTAAAGCATATCCTTTGACACGTGACGCGAATTAAGATAGAGGGAAACGGAATTCAATGGGATATCATATTAAACATTCAGTTCGGCATATTATTGTCAAATATTGAGAATCGGAAAAGAGTTGCAACATTAGGAACCTTAGGAAGATATTCTGTCACGATCATCATTGGACTGCTTTGGGTAACAGCACCCAGGAATTGGACAACATTTGGATGACGTATTTGCTGAAGCAGAGCAAGTTCATCTCTAAATGCCCTTCTGCGAAATCGGGAATACAATGCCCACGCCAAAAGGATAAAATGTCAAATATAAAACAAAAAAAATCAAATAGCACTAAAATAGGGAATGAATTGCGAAGAGCAACCCACACTTTATCTTCATCAGTTATTACTTCATCACGAAGCCTCTTGACGGCAACTTGAATTCCACGCCACAATGCAACTTGAAAAGTGCCCTGGAATTAATCATTTTTTTTTTAAAGTTAGAAGGATGGAAAGAAAGGACGAAAATCGTCATTTAAGGGGATTTTTCTTTGAAAATGTAGTTTTCATCCGAAAATATTTCAGAGATAACATCCATTTGAGTGGATGCTATTCTCAAATACATCCACTTATGACTAGAAATATGGAATCTTGATCTTTAAATCAATATATGTCTTCCAAAGGATGGATTATTGTCACAATCCTAAGGTAAATGCTTCTTCAAACTAAGCAAAAGCATATATGGAGCCCCTAGAACAAAGGTCTGTCCATGGTTTCCTTTGATTTAGTCAACATGAAAAATACAGACTTCACACGAGACGTAGTTTCCCAAACTGATGGTGTCCAAGATTGGATTGGATCATCAAAATTCTGGTACGGCCACTTTTAGGATACTTGTTTTTCGGACGAAAAATTTGAAAGTATCATAGCCACCCAATGGACGATAATTAGTCAATCTCAAAAGCATAGCCAGGAAAAAGGTTACATGAACATGGAAGCAAATAAGAACAGAGAAAATATGCATGCGCACTTGATAAACTGGAACAAAAGGGCTCACGGAAGGATACAGCTTCTATGAAATGCATTCATAGTTACAATTGCCTTTTGCATTTGAAAATGAAAAAAAGTCTGAGAATATTAAACTCATCAAACAATGATATAACATTGGCATTTGTTCATAAATTAGTTTTCAAGCAGACCGTAGAACAGTAGTTTAAAATAACACCGCACTACTTTAATAACATCTGAATCATTCAACATCAGTTGGAAAAGAGACATGGCAGAACATAACCGACTTCAATTAACTACCAGAGGCACCCACTAGATTATGAGAGACCAACAATTATTAAAAGATACTTCAGTTGCATTTCACTTCAACCAGCGGAAAGCGATACTCAATCATCAAGTGTCATCATTTTTTTGTCTAATGATTCATCAGGTAAACAAGTGAAGTATAATTTATGTTTCTCAGACACTAGTACACATTGACTAGCGCATAAATACCTTAGTTATGGCAATGCTGTTAGAAAAATCAAGTTCGCTGGGGTTGATTTCATACTCTGGGACTTCATAAGCACTTTTAACAAGCATAGGAGCCACCTACAAAAGGAATGACGAGAAAGAGATTTGTAATATTGTCTCCATCACCATTCTAAAATAGCTATAACGAAATCAGGAAAAAATAGAGTGAAAATCTGGACACTAAACAAGCAAGCGGTACAGGATAACCATGTAACAGATTTAAAGTGGAACACTCCCCACACACACCCGATAAAAAAATTGGTGTACAAGAAATACTACATAACAAGACCACCATGCTACTACATAACAAGACCACCATGCTCAATACAAACACAGATGGAAAACTGTACACAATAATAAGAAAAGTATTCCCGGACTGCCTTCTGTTTTACTTAAGTACCTCTTTTTAAACTAAATGTTACCTAACAAGGACACGCATATACTGAAAGGGATATTCCGGCATAATGCAACTGTGAGAGTTAAGCACACAATCAGATGACTGTGGTTGTGGAATCAAACATTGTATGATCTGATTTACCAAACAAGGACAACATAACTCAACATAAAACAGCAGCCGCATGGACAAAATGGTAATGGGTCACAACCATCAACAATTGTTTATTGATAGGTCAAGTAATCAATGAGAGAATATTTAAAATATTAAACGACTGATTGAACACTCACTGGTGATTATTGGGTATGATGATTGTTGAAACAGGAAGCATCATTTTATTAAACTATGGGTTAGAAGCATTTCCTGTAGTAGCGTTCATCTGATTTATCAACTTGATGAAATTCACCAGAATTACATCTTCTGGGAGTTTGCTTCTGTTTTCACGGTGTAACCAATTACTGAACTTTGTTTTTTTTTCCAGACGAAAACTTTAAAGTTAAGAGCATCAACGTAAGTTACAGTGAATTTTCCCGTAATGGTCAATAAGTAACCAAAAGTTGTTCCATTACAGAGAATTTTTTTTGAAGACCCATTCCCTTCATAGATAACAGCAAGAGGAAATTAAGCAATGGGTTGGCTCACTTAAACTAGAAGCAGCCCTACAGTTTCCAAAAACGATAATATTTTACAATACATCTCACAAGATTCGTAGGATTATTGGACAGCACTGACAAGGAACTATACAATGACAATAATCACAAGAAGAACCAAAACAATAAAACAACAGTTTTTCTCTGTTTATTGTTTTTCCATTTTCATCTGGAGACATTCCCCAGACAATTCTATCAATCGAGTCCACAGCAACACGTTGAAACTTCAACAATACATGACATGAGAATGATCTGTAATATACCTGAACCTTAGCTCCATGACTCTCCAATAGCACGATGACACCATTATGTTTATAGTGTATGGCATCAGCAAGAGGCTGTCAATAAAGAGATAAAATGAGAATTTCTGGAGTAAATTATTTATTTATTTATTGCTAAAGACTGACACTAAAACGCAACATGATCGTACAAATAACTCCGTCATGATACTCCGAAATGCTTAAAAAAAAACTTGGAAATGCAAGAAGGTAATAGACCCAGAAGTTCATCAGAAACCACACATCTCTAGATACAAAAAGTTGTTTACGTTAGGGTTTTCTTCTTCAATTTTTGAATTACGGGGTTGAGATCCGGTATATCCATACCTTTTCTCACTCAAGAAAACGAGATTTTAATTCTATATTTCGTAATTTTATATTTTTTATAAAATATACTACTGCAAGTCCATTTTAGGCTGTTAGTAAATAGAGTTTGGTATGGTTTTCTCACGATATTTGAAAATTTTATTCCGTAATTTTCATGCTATTTTACATATTGTCATTTTCGTAGACAAGAAAGTTACTTCACATGCAGCCCAGACAACTTTCATGAAATTGCAGGTGATAATGAGATGAAAACTATCACAGATATCAAAAAAATTGACAAAAAGTTACTGAGGAAATTTCTTCTTCCAAGCTGGTGTCTGAAGGGAATCAAAATCCTGTCAAGGAGATCAAATATCTACTAAAATCTGAACAACCATATCCCATCCATTAACATCTGTGATTTCTTTGTCCACCTCCATGACCAATTTATAGAGGTCAATGAAACCCATATATGATTTTGGCGTTGCTCTGATGACTTTTTGGCATTGCCACGAGGCACAATTCTATTTACTTTGAAACAAAGAACCAATGAACCACTGAAGAATTGGAAATTTGAGCAAATTGTCATTAAAAGCTGGAAAAACACTTAAAGATGGATAGAGGTTTGCCCCAAATTTTCAGCTATGGCCCATTCCGCTAGCAATCCACTTCCTTCTAAACGCTGTCTTAAATGTGAGTGAAGTAGATCTGAAATTCCCCTGGCTTTTCTGCAACCGACCATTGAATGATCACTATAGGATGGTTGACAAAGGAGTTTCCCACCAACAGTTACATATGTCTATCCAGCTGATATAAAATAGTCAACTTCATCATGTCGCTTCACTGAATTCCTAACGTTCAGAATAGTATCCGCCAAAAATGGCCACGAAGATAAACATAACCTCGTGTGTCCATAAGCATTTTGCAAGACTACGACTTTTATGTCTTCTTGATATTCGAGTCCAAGCTTTGGGCAGTCTAGCGACAAGAATTTTCAACTAAAAGAGATCCAGATTTCATTCGGTTGATTGCTATTCCCATTGCTGGATATTATTGGTCGGCCGTTTTTGTAAGACTACAAATTTCTCTGTTTCTCAGCTAGCGAGACAAGCAAAAATCTTAAAGTAGAGTTCTTGAACTTCCCAAATTGTCTGCAATCATTTCCCCTATTCTTGGAAATAATAAATATATCACTAAGAAAATAAACCCTTCCCCACAACTGATGTCTTGAAAACCTGAGGCGTTCTACCCAGATACTTCTCCATGCTGATGAGATCTAGGAACACAGACATTAGAGGATTCCATCCACTACAATGTCTGTTGTACTTGTCATATTTGCCCACAGTAAATGCCACTGGTTGTCTCATAATCCAATTACGCATATTCTATGTTTTTTTTAATAAGTGCTAGTATATAGCTATTAAATATTAAAAAGAGAAAAAAAAAGGCCATGTTGCATTACCCAAACTAACCAGGTGTTGTCTTTGCCTCATTTCTATCTACACTAACCTGTTGCTGCAGATACACTACTTTTTCCCCTTTTGGACCACCTTCCCGAAAAATGGAAAAGGTACTTAAAATACCATAAGGACTGACAGATAACAAATGGCCAGGTTTGACTTTTTTTTTTTATAAGATCCTCCTCCCACAGATTTTGGTGTTCTTGATTTCCATCCCCTTAGTTCATGATAGGATTTTATGTTGATGTTGTTCAATTTTGATTTGTCTATATTTCCATAACGTGGATCTAGTCATTAGATCATAAATATGCCCAAAAGAACATATGCATAATTCTGCAAACATTGTTGATGTAGATCAATGAATGCCTATATCGAATTCATTGAAGCTGATTTTGAATCATGTTGCCATTCTTGGGAGGAGAATCCCCTTCGAATTATACACCTTTATCTCATAAATAATTTCAAAGGGAATGTGCCATCACTGTACTGTTTATTGATGTGTAAGCTCGAAATTCTCACAGCCTATGTGTGTTCCTTCAGTAGAGCCTTCAATTCTAGCCTTATTACAAACGGAACCAAAGACTGAGCCACTGGGATAAAAAAGGGAAAGAGAAGGGGAACCTCTTTGCCCATGCCCTAGTGAATTTCAAAGGCAGCTACAGCTTTCCAAATTAACTGCTTAGTTGATCACTTAAATCTCGGCTTTCCCATGGAATCCCCTGGAATATAGAATCCCAAGTCAACACATCCAGTAGACTATGGCATATAGCATCTTTTCGAAATCAATCTTAAATACCACGCGATGCCTTTCCCATGACTTTTATGACAGTGGATTATCACGTAGGAAGGCAGAAGATCACCGAATAAGTAGTTTCAGAAAATAAATGACAGTGATCACCAATTTATATAAAGTTTCTAGTCGATTATCCGCTTAGGAATAGCTGCTATCATATCAGTTTGCAACATAGTTCACATTCTAGTTGAGGAATTATCCTAGGAATAAGAAGGCAAACTAATAATTCATCAATTCACACTGTTGTGCCATCAAACTCTGTCCAACTAGGCTCTGGACTGAAGAAATCCAGCGCCAATTAAGGAAATGTTCTGAGGAACAGTCAAGTGTGAGACATACTGCTAAACTGCCACATGCCTGATTTAGGGTTTGCCTCAAGTAAATGCTGACAAGGTTCCCAGGTTCGAAACAATCAACTCAGTACAGGCTTGGAGTAGTTGCACCATGTTCACAGGAGGAAATCTCGGTAAAATTTAGACAACCACGTCACAGCCACATGTGTAGCATTCCCAAGACTGTCAGCACTGCCACAATCTGCTCGGCGTCATTTTGCTACGATCTTGATGTTGTTGTGTTCCAAACCAAGTAGCATCTAATTTGCATCTAATAGTGATAAACGGGCCATTTTCTTCATCATCTAGCAAACTAGTCGTTTTCACCTCCCCGATATGTTGAGTTTCAGACTAAGCCAAAGGCCCACCACGATGACTAAGGATCACAAAGAAAACGATGTCGGTAAAATTCTTTTCGAAAATTAGGTGAAAATCTGAACATATTCATGAAATTTAAGACAAGAACCGTACATAAACTTGTGATCACATAGAATAAGAACGTGCATCGTCCTGAATTAATCAAAATAGTTGCAAGCACATACAAACAACATCCTGCCACAATTGACACCGAACCACCGAGAGAATCCTCGAAAACACGTAAGAAGACGAAAATTCACCCAGATTTCAAAATAGCGATGCTCAATAGATGCTCTCATTAATAAACGGCATAGCCTACCGTGCTGCCCCAGCGGTCCTTCGGGTCCACCTTCGCTCCACTTCGGAGCAACAGCTCCACGACTTCGGTGAAACCCTGACAGGCAGCGACGTGCAGCGCTGTCCGGCCATCTATGTCCTTGAAGTTGGCGTTCGCCCCGTCCTCCAACAGCTCCCTGATCCCCTCCACGTCGCCCTCGTTCGCCGCGTACATCAGCCGGATATCTTTCATGATCTCCGGTTCCTCATCACCGGAGTCACCACCGGCGGCCATCTCCACCGCCTGGAGGTCCTCCGCACTCTCCTCGCGACGCGGCATGAGCGATGACTGCTTCCCCAGTGGGAAACGGCCCCCCGACTTGGGCTCCATCTCTGCTAGATTCAGCAACCAGGCCTTCTCCTCCCCGGATCCCCTTTTGCTCTCCGACGGCCGCAGATCGGAGGAACCGGCCTTGCAGGGACGGAGGAAGGAAGGAGGGAAGGAGAACAGGCTACGGAGTCAACAAGTGTTTGATGGAGGGAGTACAGAACGGAAGGAAGAAACTAGACAGGAATATATATCCACGCCAAGATTGTGGAATTAATAGTTACTACTAGATAAAAAATAGATGATTCATGTTACCACATATTTTATCAAATTATATTATAATTACTTTTTTGATAAGAAGTCAATCTGATTCGTGTCCAATTACAAATAGTCGGGAGATACGAACTTTGAACAATTTTGAAGAAAAAGTGGGTCTAATTGACAAATACAACGATAAAGTGGATTACAGCTGGAACTCCTCGGCTGGGAATCCCTCTGACCAACAGGAGAATCAAATAAGATGCGAATAATTCCGTGGCCGAACGATAACGACTCGTAATTTTGGACATTTTTGCAAAGTCCGCAAAAAAAACACGATCCTATCTCGTCCTCCGGCGGCGTCATCTACCTACCGACAGTGCGCCGCCGTGGGCGTTGACTCCCCGCCGCCGCCAGAGGCCGGAACCCAAGACCCGTTCCTATGATTCAGGAGCGAAATCCTCTGGGTATCCTAATGGAGATAAGCTCATCGCAAAGTTAAGCGTCAGACGAACAGGATGGCGACGGGTGGCGATGACCAGTGGCTTCATTAATATCGCCCGCCGTCCAACGTCCCAGATATCCGCTGATCGACCCTCGGAGAAACTTCGTCATTGGTCGGATTAGTCAACAGAAGATTCCAGGGAGAAGGGATTTCAAAATAAATTAAAATTTTAAAAGTAGAACATTTATATCCCCGGACATATGAGAACATATAAAAAAAAGAGGGCCAATCAGAGATTTTAGTGGTTCTGCGGCCTCCCTCAGCTATTTTTCTCAGAGAAAAAAAGAGCTCGGGCTTCCCGGGTAATTAGTAAAAATATGGGAGATATTTACTAGTTTATTCCCATTTTTTCTCTCTCATCTTATTAATTCATCACCAATTAAAAAAGTAACAATAGAGAGAGAGGGGAGGAGGCGGCGGCGGCGGCTCAAGGGGAAACCTGGGATTGAGCACTGTCATCGCCGGCGAGCTCGAATACGGCGACTTTCTCCCAGGAATCGAGGGTCTTGTCGCCAGTGTCCGTCTTGTAGAGGGCGAGGGCGGCGACGGGGAAGCTCAGCCCGATGAGGTCATCGCTGGCGAGGGCCTCCCCCATCGCCGCCGCCCGCCGCCTCTCTTCCTCGCTCAGATCCCCGTAGAGGAGGCTCAGATGCGGCATGTACTCCGATGAAGCGCTCCCCCCGTCGAACCGCTCGCTACAGTGAGCTCTCGCCGCCATCACCTGCGAGAAAGAAGCAGAAGAAGAAGCAGAAGGAGGAGGAGGAGGGGCACTTTCTTTACTACCTCGGGGGAGGGATCGACGAGGAAGTAGACGCACTGGAAGAAGGAGGTGCCGCAGGAGACGGCGCTGAGGCGGGCGGCGTAGGGTTTGAGGGTGGCAGTGGCGGCGCCGCCGTAGACGACGGCGCGGAAGTTGCGGAGGGCGTCGTGGTGGGTGAGTTTGGTGGCGCCGACGACCGTGATGTGGGGGTCGAACTCGGGGCCGCCGAACTCGGACCGGAGGGCGCTCATTAGCTTCTTCAGCCGCTGGGTCACCCCCTCCGGCGGGATCGCCCACACCGAGTACACTGCCTCCGCCATGGAGAGAGAAAGTTAGAGAGAGAAAGAAAGAAGACGAGGGAGGGGCCAATAAAGAGGCGTCTCCCGCAGCCTCTATTGGATCACGTCCATCCGATAACTGTTGGATGGTGGGGCCGCCGCCGCCGCTGCTGCCGGAGATGGAGTCCGGCGCCGCCGCCGAGGCCTTCTTCGACGCCTCCGATTCGTTGCTGCTTCCAGAATCGGAAGAAGACGCCGGCTCCGCCACCGGGCTTCGTCTCCGGCGGGGATCTTCCATGTCCTCCACCCGACGTAGCAGGAGCCGGAGCCTCCTACTCGATCCCCCCGCCGGAGCCGTCGACCGCGAGGGGAGACTCGAAACGCCGGCGGTCGGAGAAGGGGGGAGCAGCGGGGAAGCCGAATCGTCTTCCGGCGGATCTCCCCCTTCATCGCCGGATGTCCTGGTCGCATTAACTGGTCTCGTCATCAAGGCGCTAGGGTTTCAGATCAGTCTGCTGGTCACCTCGGTCGCCTTCCCCTTGCGGCTGCTGTGCTTCTCCATCTTCCTCGTCGCGGATCCCTGCGGAACCCTAAATCGCGGAGCAGACGCGCTGCGGCGGTTCTACGCCGCCCTCCAGGAACGGATCGGCTCCCTGTTCTTCGAGAATCTGAGCGGCAATCGAGGCATGGGAAAGATCGCGCTGAGAGTATCTGTGGGATGCTTCTGGTCCCTCTACGTCTTCTTCACCCTGGTGGCATGCCTGATTACGGCTTTACTCATCGGGAGGCTGATCACGGCGGCGATGGTGGAGGAGCCTCTCCGCTTCACAGAGGATCTGAGCTTCGACTACACCAGGAACAGCCCCGCGGTGGAAGTGCTTCTCGGCCGTCGTCTTGTTCCTCCCGGCCGGAGACTGAAATCCACCGTCTCCCTCACCCTGCCGGAGTCCGACTACAACCGAAATCTCGGGATCTTCCAGGTAGAATCTGCTGGTCGTCTTGTTCCTCCGACTTCCCCCTCGTCGCTGACAATCCTGATGAATTCCTGCGGCAAAGGTGAAGGTGGAGTTCCTCACGGCGGAGGGGAAGCGGGTCGCCGGCTCCGGGCGGCACTGCATGCTGCGCTTCAAGAGCCCTCCGATCAGGTTCTTGGAGAGCTTCTTCAGGTCGGGGCTGCTCCTCGCCGGGTACTCGTCGGAGTCGCAGACGCTCAGTCTGAAGATGAGGAGCTTCACGGAAGGAGCGCCGCCGACCGCCGCCGCGAGGATCGTCCTCGAGCCGAGGGCGGAGCACCGGCAAGCCGGCCCCGGCGCCGGCTTGCCGGAGATCTACGCCGCGAGTCTGACGCTGGAATCGGAGCTACCTCTGGTGAGGAAGCTGCTGTGGGACTGGAGGAGGACCCTGCTCATGTGCATGACCATCGCCGCCTTCAACTCCGAGCTGATGCTGCTTCTGGTCTGCTGCGCTCCGCTCATTCTCCCGGGCTCTACACGGCGGAGGGTCCCCTCCTCCGCTCGGACATAGCCGGGGCGATTGATCGTATCCAAGAAGAGGTACGTGATTGTGTAGAAACACAGAGAAATTCAATATTTTTATTGTATAATCTGATGATCATGAACAGTAATTAACTAGGGAAATAAAAGTTTCCCACAAGAGCAGCAAGAATTATTTATACATCTGTAGATAATATTTCTTTGCCGTTTGTTATTCGGCCATCTGAAGAATTTCATGGGGTTTCAAGAGCTTTCTGAGCTCACTTGTCGGCATGGGCTTCAGACCCTCTTGCAGACCTTGGGGAGAATTATCCGAAGGAACCCGTTCCTGCATATTACCAAGATTTAATGGAGTTTTTTAATAACTAAAAAAAATTTGATGGTGGATTCGATCATATGAACCTTCATAGCCGTAATTTAATTTCATACAAAGTAAATGAGGTAAACCATCAAGGTTTCGACCAAAGATGGATGCATATAATTTGACTCCCTAGAAGGGCATGACGAGGAGAAATGCATACATTTATGTATGATAATAAAACGTTCCGATCATAGGGCATGAATACTTTTATTATTGACTGACCGACTCTATATATATGCAGGAAGGAAGAAATTATTATAAACAGTCAACATGAACGAGCTGCAGCTAGTAAAGGAAGATCATTTCCACCGCCCTACTGCCTAAACAGATGAAGTGATTCAACTACCCAGAGGGGGCTGAGATCATCAGAATGACTGAGCTTTGATTAAAGATCCACGGTAGAGAGAAAAAGAGAATAGGAGAGCATTCAATCCTGAGGGTGTCGCCACTTTTCTTTCAGATTGGCCGATTCTATGCATTTAATCATGAAGATTTAATTCTATACGATTATAGTTTCTAAACGTGAACTGCCCTCGAATGAGAAAAGAAGATCAATGAGTAAATCTTCATGATTAGAATTAAATGATGTAATCCTCAAGGCTTTTAATAATAATAATAATAATAAAAAAGATTTAACATGCGAAAGGGATTTAGGGTTCATCAGGAGAGCAGAACCTCGGTTAAGAAGAAATGATAAAGAAAAAAAACATAGGATGAGACGAATTGGGAGTAGAGATATGCTTACAGAAGTTCAGCAGAGACAGAATCCCTGTTAACATCACTTGGGAGCGGCCAGACTACTGAGTATGGGCCCTGTAATATCTGCTTCTGGTGGTACGTAATGCTGGCATCTTCTGAAGGAGCTTCCATCCTCCACCTTGGAGAAGAGCGCTTACCCGTCACAGTCAAGCTGGCACAAAGAGAAATTGGGCTCGTCCAGTGAGCAATTTGTTTCCTGGGGAGGAATCATTCTTCAATGCAAGGAATTTATGAAGGAATGTGACCATACTTTTTATCATCAACCTCCACTTTTATATCAACTATATTCGCACCAGGGAGTTCTAATGTGAGAACATGATATACTCCGGTTTCTGCAACATCCATTCTCGGTGGCAATTCTATACCTGCATTTGATTCCTAATCAAGCAATCATGGAAGGAAAAAAAAAACTGACTGGAGATATTAATTAAAGTTCTTAACCCATCAAAATTAAGAAATATATCATTAAAAATGTTTGTAATATGCATGTTAACCTAATATTTACTGAATCTGAGACTAGATGCATGGGAAACCATTTGTTATTTTACTCTCATTTTGCTTTGTACTCAAATTTATTATGCGGTTCATCAGTTTATACTCATGAATTTCGATAGCGAAATAAAAAATCTACTTAAACAGAAAATTAGCTGAATTTTATAAATAAGTAATACGGACGAAGGGATCTGAGAATGGCATACTGCCAGGGCTAGATCTCTCCACTGCTCTGTTGCACAGGAGCTGCTCTTTCTCACTCTCTCCACTGCCTGGCCGGGCAAACCTGGGTTGCTCTGTTGAAGCCTCCGTGTTTTCTTGTGCCGTTGGTTGATGAATTTTTAATAGTGGTGGAGTGGAGACTCGCTGAGAAGGTCTAGCAAACAAGGGTCCTCCAGAATGCTGAGAAGAGTAATCTCCATTTCCCGGGGGCAAACAATTGATGGGCGAACTCTGCTGAGCACACCCACCAGCTCTCAAACCCTAGACAATGTAATCAGAGCGAGAGGACCGTAAGCCGATTGCAATTACAACGAGCTTTGGCACGGAAATCAGGGGAAATTAGACTGCCTTTCACCTGCGCGACGGAAACTTGGCGCATGAAACACGCTTGCGATGCGGAGCCTTGGCGTGCAAAGAGCGTCCTGCTGTCGCGCCTCGGCGTCACGGCGTTCAGAGTGCTAGAACAGTTCTGACACATTACACAACCCCATCAAGCATTTAGAAGAGCAGAGAAGAGGAAATCGAAAACAAGAAGGTAGTAAAATATGAATGCGAGCGAGCTTGATTAGATGGAAGGACTGGAATCCCATGCGAGCACGCAAACAGTCTTTTCCATCTCACTCTCACGCTGAGGAAGGCTGTGTTTCTACGGATTACCTTGAAGTGGAACAAAAAATCTAAAACCTACGCTGTGTCCTTCTGATCTCCCGACGACCAAGAGGTGATGGCACACCAGAGAAGTCGGATACAATTATGGAACGGAGGAGACATCTCGCAGAAAATCCTCGAAAGAGAGACCATCCAGTTGAACTAGACTGCCGACGTGGAGGACGATCCGCAGAAGAAGAGATTAAACCAGGAAAAGAAGGCTGGGGAACTCACCACAGGGAGGAGCTGGCGGTGAGGCTGCGCGACGTCCTCCCGGCATCCGGCAACGTGATCGGCGATCCGGCTCATCCTCCTCCGCACGACTTCGCTATCGCACCCCCGGGACTCCATCTCCCCTCTTCCTTCCGGCAGTTATCTCGATCTCTCTCGCCTTGCTTCCGCGAGAAGCACAGAGAAGACCGGAAGGCCTAAATAGGGCGAGGGGGGAGGGGGATCGTCGGGAATATCTTCCCTCCCGGGAGGGGAGGGCCTCCTCCAGACGTTTTTCCTGGGGAGGAGGAAATATCTCGATCAGGAGATATTTTCTTGGAGGTCGGCCGCGGAATGGCCGGCCGTCGGAGAACCATGCCGGCGCCGGCGGGTAGAGCCAGTGGCTCTGCTCTCTCAAATGTAAGTGTGGGGGGAGGGGGGACGGAAAAAAAAATCTCGCTCGCGTGGTTCGTCTTCAGAAGTCACGATTCCGTGTTAGCTTATTGGGCCGGAATCAAAACAATCTGGTCCAGCCCAATATGGACCTTCTCTCTCTCTCTCTCTCTCTCTCTCTCTCTCTCTCTCTCTCTCTCTCTCGCCCGCGCGCGCAGGCACATCCAGTAAACAAGAGCTAGGAAGTACATCTGTTATATATCATGAAAGATGATGCACTGTAGATGCGAGGCGGAGCCCTCTCTCATCCATTCAGTGAACAGCAGCAAGCAAGTAAATCCATTTTATATTATGAAAGAGGACGCATTGCATATCATCTCTCTTCTCTCTCTCTCTCTCTCTCTCTCTCTATAATGCCGAGGCGATAAGCAGAAGAAGAAACAAAGAGAATGAAAGCAGCAGGAGGCAACGAGGGTGAGGCAAAGAAGATCAAGAATCACGCCTCGTCCTCGAATTGCCGAGAGTCAGCTCCAGATCCTCTGCAAGGCACTCCGCGTGGATCCTCTCCCCCTCCCACGCCTTCACCACCCCCTCCCCTTCTCCTCCAAATGCGAACTCGCCCACAGCCTCCGCCATGGCGATGTCGGCTCCTCCTCCAGGGGTGGCATCGCCGCCGCCGAAGAACCTGAAAGGGTTATGAGAGGAGACGAGGCTGAAGGTCGAGGACGACGGGGCACCACCGCCGCCTGGCGGCGCTGCCCATGGCGGCGGCGCGGAGGGGCAGTCCCACTCCATCTTCATCCTCGGCGAGCGGGCGGTCGGGGAGCTGATCGGAGGGGTCACCGGCGCACTGATGGATCCACCGTGGATGAAGAGATGGTGGCGGAGCGCCGCCCTGGAGGTGGCGGCGGCGGCGGCGGAGGAGGAGGAGGAGGAGGCGGAGGAGAGGTTCCTCAGCCACGGTATCAGGGAGTTGGCGTCTGCGTCGTAGGAGGAGGCCGGGCTCGGCTGGTAGGAGGACGAGCAGGGACTAGGCGAGGTGGAGCAAGCCACTGTGTTCCCCGTTGGCTTGCGTCCCTGGAACATAAATCATAGTGATGATGATGATGAGGCTTTAAATGTCAAGTAATCTTATCGAATTAACTCAATCAAGATGGAAATAAAAATGAAAATTTACAGAGCAGAAACCAGAATAGATATTGCGAATTCGGTTCTTCAGGTAGGGAAGGGAAGAACAGTGTTTCTTAGAAAAACCCACTCCAATTCACGGCTGTATACTATGCTCAAACTGGAGAAACCAATTGAAGAAATTGCCTGAAATTTCATCAAATTAATCTGATCAAAATGGAGGTAGAAAGGAGGAATATGAATTCGGACAATATGAATTCGGCTCTTCAAGCAGTGAGCTTATCCGAAGTAAGCTTATCACACAGGAATTAACAATAATCAACCTCATCGAACAGGAAATAAAGCGAAGAAATCACATGGAAACCGAGATGAGTGACGCAGAAACCAGATGGATTTTCTCAGAGGAATGTAATCGAACAATATTTAAGGAATAAAGGGTTCTTAGATTCACGGGAGACATCGGAGGGAGGAGCCCCGGGGGTGAGAGAGAAAGAGAGAGAGACTAAAAGGGAAAACAGAAAAAGAAGAGATGCCTCATCCGGTGCCTCTGCACGGACATCAATTACCGTTCACGTGGCCGTCGCTTTACCTGTTCCCTAGTAATGGCCGGGAGGAAGAAAAAGGAGGAAGAAGAAGAAAAGGAAGCACAGAAACCCCGGCGGCCTCTTGCCGCACTGGAAAAAGCACTGACAAAAGGGCTTCTCCTCTGGCCTGCTTTCGCCGGTCCCCGCTCTCTTTTCAAATAGCGGCGGGAAGACCATCTAGAAATCCAAACCCCCGGGGAATCTGATGAACTAAAAGCGGGGAAGAAATTTCACAGGAAAGATGAGGGCGATAAACGGGGAAAACGCGAGTAGAAAAAGGCCGACGGGAAATCGCGAAATCGCCCGCTCAAGACGTTGTTGCAGATAGACTTATGAGGAAGAAAATTGGCACAGCTCATGGCCCTGTGCGAAGCCATATGCGATGAAGATCCCGGCAAGATTATAGCCATTTCCTTTCTCATTCATCTCACGTAAACGATGCAACTAGGAAAAACATGGAAGCGATCTGGCAGAGTGCTGCTCAGGGAAGAAGAGGGATGAAGTAGGGATAGGGTTTACCTCGCGATATGTTGTGCCGTCGGCCTCGACCGTCCAGCCGGCCTCGGCGCACAGGGCCTTGAGCACTTCGTTGTTGTCGCAGTGCTTGGGGAGATTGTAGTTCCCATACATCCGCAGCCCGCCGTAGATCTTTGCGGCGATGGCCCTCCGCCGCCTCTCCCTCCTCTTGTTGTTCTCCCTCTCCTTCCATGTCGGCAGCCGAGATCCCGACGTCATCTCCTCTCCTTCCTACCCCCTCCTCGACTCCACTCCGCTCCGCTCCTGTCGCCGGCAATGCCGCAACCCGATCATATCAGAACCTCGGGGAGACCACATCCAATACCAGCAGCTCGCTAAGACCGTCGGAGAAAGAAGAAGAAGACGACGCCCTAGGGAGGTCTCCGAGAGGAGTTCGAGGAGGAGATCACCTGCGGGCGGTCGGTCGGTCAGTTGCTGCAGAAGAGGGGCAGGCGGACCCAGCAGTAACCGTCTGAAGGAAGACGAAGACCAATAATAAAACCACACAGACAGTTAGCGCCACTCTGCCCTCAATGTTCGATAAAATGACAAAAATGCCATTTGACGGTCCGCGAGCTCCCCAGTTGAATAATATATTTTAAAAATATTTTCGGACGAATTATAATTTAAAATATATATCTATTTCGTAATATGAAATTTGGTCCGGCTGAACAGGCCCGTTTAGGCTTAGAATGAATCAGTCCGTTGGATCGCCGGAGGCAGGACCGATTCGCCAAGAATCGCCCCTGACTCTGACGATTCTACCCCGACTCAGGACCATCCTCGGTAGAACCAGGCCGATTCCGAGTGAAATCGGCACAGAATCGGACGATTTAAACTGCGACACTAAACCATACACTCCTGGCCGTGCCAGCCCAAAAAGTCGGCATCTCCCTGATCCCCGTTCAAACAAGCCAGTTAATTACGACCGAATAAATATCTGATCAATACACGATAATTATACGAAGATAGCCAATCCAATTGATTAAATAAAATACACAGATACAAGAAATCTGTAGAAAAACATAAGGAGCAAGTGGAGAAAAACTCAGCTACAATACGATAGATTAACCACTTTGGCTTGGGAAATTACTAAAACAAGAAAGCGGGTATCAATAGAAAATTTTAAAAGGCAAATTTGGAGTAAAAATAATACAAAGCTAGACTGATGATGGATATTAGGCACTAATCTTTGGTATTTACAAATTATTAAACAATTCTGCCTGCTTACTCATACTGAAATATGAGAGAGAGAGAGAGAGAGAGAGAGAGAGAGAGAGAGAGAGAGCAACCTCTGTGCTCCGATTCTTCATTCTTCATTGGTGGGTCAGAAGAATGGAGCTCAAGCGGCAAGGCTGATCACCTCCTTCAGAGATCTGCCCACAGCAAGACACAGCTCCTGCGATTTCAGTGCCTGGGGAGCACCATAGCCACAGGCATACGCAGTAAGAACCCTCATCGCGTCGGCTAATGTCAATTTATGTTCTCTGCTGACGCTGTGGTTCGCGAATTTGCACGAGTTCTTCATCGGGCACCCTCTGCATATCTAAAGAGGAAGGCCTCAAAAAATGGCAAATAATCATACAAAAGTATAGATATATACGAAGAATAGTGACTTCACTTGGTAAAGCAGGGTTTACCACATCTTCTTGAATGCAGAAAAAGGATCTTAGCCGTTTGGCTGCGAAGACGGTCTTCCTCTCTGTGCAGGGACAGCCCGACAGGGCGACCTTCTTCAAGCTACTTCCCGACAGCCATCTGTTCATGCAGTGAGGTTGCTCGCGTCAGAGACGCAGAAAGGACTGAAATCTTCTGAAAGTAAGGGGGGAGGGATCAGAGGGAGAGAGAATTGATTCAAGAAACTGGCCAGGCAGACAGAATCACAGAAAATCCCACTTTTAAAATAAAAAATCATAATAATCCGGGACCTCAGACATCGTCAAGATCTATGATCCAAAATGGACTACTGCTGCAGTCTTTACTTTCGTTCAAAGGGTCTTGAATTCAAGAAGAATCATAGCCCCACCGCATCCATTGAATGATGCCAGCCATTCAACGAGCTCCATTTCACCCCAAGGACAAGAGGCGCATTAATGGGGAGCAGTCTTTTGAGATCTAAGCACTAGGGTTAGAAGTTCATGGGGGCCTGAGCAGATACTTATCTACTGTGTTGTCTCCATTTGTAGGAAAACAAAATATATGATGCTCGTTTTACCAAAATTATCCCAAACCTTCAGACTCTCATGACATGTCTATCATTACTTGTTGGAAGATGTGGAAGGAAGAACAGCGTGGCACACTATTGAAGAACATGATTGCACCTAACGAGAGATTTAGGGGAGATTATAGATTTAATGAGCCAAAAAATTAGGCCCAAAAAAATGATAAGTCTAACGGAATTCAATCTGTAATCCATTCATTTGAGATAAGATCTCATGGAGGATATCCTTAGCATTGCCAGTGGGTGATGAAGATCTCACACTGCATCAACATAGGATGATGAATCTGTTTGCGACATCAACATAGGGTTGTAGAATTTTCTCAGTAGAACGAACAATCGAGTTTCAAACCGATATACGATGAAGTTAGCACGGTTTCATAAGCACTCTGAAAAAGATATGTTCCTTCTTGGAAAGAATGCACGGCAGAAGGCGTAGTAGATTATGTTGTGCTTTGACAATTTAGGTCGCAAGTGCTAGAGTACTCAGAGGAGCGAGTTGTACTTACTTGGCGATCTCCTGGTGGTCTTCCCCGAATCTTTGCGCCGCAGTCATCAATACTCCTCGTACGAAGCCATTAACGGGAACTCGCTGGGGATCCAGCCCCTGCGAGAAGCTCACGCTCTTCAGATATCCCTCCTCGTTCAGACGCCTGACGAGCAAAAACATCTCTACCAATACTTCTCCCGTGCATTGGACTTCCACGGAGGATTCACGATCTTCCGATCTCGTCCTCCGTTGTCGCTCGGCAAAGCACCGGCGGATCCCCATACCCTGGGGTTTAACTCCGGCAGTCTTTCCATCAAACTCCGGGGCTCTCGATGAAGACGGCCTGGCAAACAAGGACGACAAAGAACCGATTCCGTTCGAACTCTTCGATTTACAAACCTCCTCCCCCTCCTCCGGCGCAGAGCTGAAGGAATTATATCCCCGTGGAACTGCGCGCCTTTGCTCACCCCGGTGGAGACCATGGCAGGGCCGACAGAGATCGGACGACCTCCCCTGATCGAACCACACGACGGCCGGAGAGTTTCGCGGCGGCGGCGACGGAATCTTTTGAAAGGCGCAACGGGAGAGAAGCCCTCTTCCAACAGACGCCATAGCTCAGCGCCCATAAGGTTAGCTGCCCAGTTAAAAGCGACGGTCCGGGGCCGGGCCGGACCGGACCATTTCGACCGGTTCGAGCCGGACTTCTATCCCAAGTCAACTGCCTAAGGGAGACTTTCAAATCCCAGAGAATGTTAATGGCCCCGTTAACTGCCTAGTGTTTGACTTCAACGTTACGACCTCTCTGCGTCTGACTCCCGAGAGGAATGCATGACCGCCCATCCCAGCGTCGCTGGCGGCTGTCGGAGGGCATTATCTGGTATATTTGGCTAATAAATGATCGCCAATAAAATTTATCCTCAACAAATCGTGTTCCCTTTAAATTATGTTTTTTTTTTGTATAGATATTTATATATATATATATATTTATTTAAGAAGTCAGAAGCCAGACTTAATTCCTTGGCATATCTAATTTAATGTGTCAATTGTATTTTAATCTTATTTTTAAACGGAATCATAATATTGTGGATTATCTTTTAATGAATTGGTTGGATTTTTTACTTTTAATAGTAAGAAGGAAGTTGACCGAGGAAAAGTTCCCTATTTTTTCCTCTGAGGTATAAGCCTCCCGGTAACTTGGAAAGCAAGTTGGCAACTTAAAAATACTATATTTGGATATATATATATATATAAATAAATATTTAATACATCTCTTAAAATTTTGGGTGAGGGTAGGTTTAAGTGGACCCATCATGTCCGCCCTGCGAGGTGCGTGGGTCAAGGTCCGCTAATCTCCAGGGGTAAATCTGCAACAAAATTATCTTATATTTAATTGAAAGGAGAAAAATACCAATTCAATTTAATTAGTTTGTCCGAGATTTTTTTTTCGGAGCTTAACTAAAAATAAAAGGGTTTATAGTTGTTGCACAGATTAACGAGGTTTATAACATAATTATCTAATATAAGCATAAAATAAAGACATTAATTAATCATAAAATACACTTTTTAAAAAATATTTAAAACACATTAATAATTATAAAATAAATACAAAAGCCTATCACCCCTCTCTCTCTCTCTCTCTCTCTCTCTCTCTCTCTCTCTCTCTCTCTCTATTTATATATACATATTATTATTATCCCTCGTGGAGGTCAAAGGAGTGGCGGCCATTGATGGCAGATGGGATTCCCCACAGAGAACGATCGGAAGTATTAAAACCCTAGAAGACCAAACTCTTCCGCCAACCGGCAAGTCGCCATGATCTCCGTCAGCTACCTGCCACCGGTCCCTGAGGGGCCAAATGAAAGAAGCGAGCCACCGAGGGGATGGGATTTCCCGGAATTCGACTCCTCGCCGATGCCTCATCCGCTCCTCGCAGTTCCTCGTGGAGATCGCCCCTCCGAGAACGACAGAGCGGGGCTTCATCCCATCGCCGCGGCGGAGATTTAGGGTAAAATAAGTCCGCCTCTTTGTCCCATCTTCTTCCCGGTTGAGATTTTCCTCCTCCTCCATTTCTGAATCCCTCTTGCCATCCCCCTGGGTTTCTGATATCTGTGATTCCTTCTCCGCGGGCTGTTGTGGGGTTTGTTTCCGGCTCGATCTCGAGTAAAGAATTATACCGGCGGAGGATGTAGGAGCGGGGGGAACCGATTATCTGGTTCAGTCTTCCGTCGATTGGAAACAATTTCCCAGGTTTTTGGAGGCCGAGGTTTCGCCACTCTCTGCGCATCGTTGTCCTGTTTAGGAGAGGGGTGGGTTCTCGAGATGGAATCATCCTATGGTAGCTCGAATTCCCCGCCGCCCTTCCTCACTAAGACGTTCGACATGGTGGATGATTCTTCAACCAACTCCATCGTCTCATGGAGCCCGACCAGTGACAGCTTCATTGTGTGGAACCCCCCGGAGCTCTGCAGGGTCTTGCTTCCCAAGTACTTCAAGCACAACAATTTCTCGAGCTTCATTCGACAACTCAACACCTACGTAAGTAGATGAAAATTCCGTCGATATCCCACTACGATTTCTTCTCTATCACGCGCAAACTACATATCGATTGCTATTCATTCTTACACAAACTACATATTCATCGTTGATTTTGGAGAAGAACCATAATTTCCAGGGAGAATTGTTGTCAGATCTTAGTTACATCGTTCTTGATTCAGATACTGGTCGTTGTAATCTCTGTTAGTCTTTTTATTTTTTCTGAATTTTTTCACCGAATCGAGAAACTCCGATTGTTGCTGCGCATCTGAATGGTCCAATGAAGCACATCCTAGAAACTATGACTTAGAAATTACAATCCTCATGTCCATAGAAATTCATCAGAAACACTGCTGGTTTGGATCATTCTCAATGCTCTGTGATCAATCTTGGATTGGTCTTCACCCCTCTCTCTCTCTCTCTCTCTCTCTCTCCCTCCCTCTCTTCCCCCCCCCTCTCTCTCTCTCCCCTCCCTCCCTCTCTCTCTCTCTCTCTCTCTCTCTGTCTCTCTGTTCTAAGAATGAAGATGTGGGTATTCTAATTTGTTTGGTAAGCAGGGTTGTTTTCTGCATCTTTTTTTTTGGATCAATCTGACCGAACTCTTTCCGTCATCTCCTGACATAGGACGAAGCTCACTCCCTCTCTGTAGCCCTTTTAAAAATGACGTCTTTCCCTCTCAACCAGCTGGGGGTCTGGAGACCCAGAAGATCGATCATATTTAGCCTGGTTAATCTGGGGGTCAGCCCCTCTTGGCCGATCGGTGCGGCCAGAATAATAACATTAATAGTTGACTACACTGATCAAGACCCAGAAGTCAACGACCTCCCTTCTTGCTCTTCGGCAGGGCTTCAAGAAAGTTGACCACGAACAGTGGGAATTTGCAAACGAGGACTTCCTGAAGGGCCAGAGGCACCTCCTGAATAACATCCACCGGCGGAAACCCGTCCACAGCCACTCCCCCCAGAACCAGGCCGCCGTCGCCGGGGCCCTCACCGATGGCGAGAGGCGGGAGCTTGAGGACGAGATCCAGAGCTTGAAGCGGGAGAAGAGTGCTCTGGTCCTCGAGGCCCAGCGCTGCGCCCAGCAGCTGCACGGCGTGGAGTTCCAGACGCAGGGCCTTGCTGCGCGGCTGCAACAGGTGGAGTTCCGCCACCGGCGCATCATCGCCTTCCTGAACCTGGTCATCCAGAGGGGCCCCGCTGGCGGCGGCGCCGCCCTCCTGCTGCCGTCGTCGTCGCCGGAGGAGGACCAGGGGAAGAAGAAGAGAAGGCTCGTGTGGCTCGACAACGAGGAGGATGATGGCGGCACCGCTGGCTCTTCCCGGCGGGTCTTCGATGCTGGGCCCGTTGACAGGATGGAGTCGCTACTGTATTCCTTGGAGGGCTTCATCTTGACCGTCGGCAGGGCCTCCGGCATGGACATGGACGGCGGCGGCGCCGCCCTCGCCGGCACCCCATCGACAGTGATCCTCATGGAGATGAATGCATCCTCCGGTGACACCGATGGAGAGCGGCGGTTGCGATCCCCCAAGCCGCATTCTTTTCCTCGTCCTCCGGGTCAACTCTCCGGGAACCGGAGGTCATTGACCCCGGAGCTGACGGAGTCAACTCTCCGCGGACGAGGCCGGTCAACAGTGTCCGAGATAGACATCAACTCGGATCCCACTCCGGCCGAGGGCCCGCTGACCGGGGCGAATGACGTGTTCTGGGAGCAGTTCCTCACGGAGACCCCCGGTCAGAGGGACGGCTCCGGGAGGAAGAGCGTTGACTGTGACAGGGGCCAACCGGTCGAGCTTAACAGTTGACTTCTTCGCCAACGAGGTACGGTTCTATCTCGATTCCCGGCCTTGGATCATGTGGTTGCAGATTTTGGCAATGTTCTTTACTTCGATGTGGGCTCTCATCTTAGATCGGCCCGCTCTTAAAGCCCGGGGCCCATCCACCCCGTGGACTATGATATTTCACAGCCCTGCGGACTGGGGCCGAGAAAAAAAGGAAAAGGGAATAGAATAAAGGGGCTTTATTCGCCCTCCCCACTTGCCCCAGCAGGGTAAGAGATAAGGGTAGGATGGGATAGCCTAACTTGAGCCACCGAATAATCTTACCAAGTGAATGAGGAGGAATAAAAACCCGGGAATTTCCACATACACACTCTATTATTTATATACTTGCTTCCGTACCCTTTTTAGAGACATTCTGACTCATATGCACCATAATTACATAGCAAATAAATTCCCCTCATATCATATCCTATCAGTTGATATACCTCCCCCACGCAGCATTTCTACTCGAAAAGCGCTACCTGAATGCCGCAGATTTGCCCGAATTGATAGACCATATATGGTGGGCCTCTTTGATCGGTCAACCGCCAAAAATGGAAAGATGGAATATTTGACATGTGGGCACGACATCGCTTCCAATTTATGGGTTTTTATGACGTCATAATTCATAATATAATGTTGAATGCGTTTAGATTGCGATGAGGATATAATGTCGTTCCACGTGGGATGACAAGATTGGTTGATGTCTAAGGATGACGTGTGAATTTGGAGTGGTAAGATTTTTTAATTCCACGTGGCATAATTTTACGGGTTGATTTTTTTTTGCATTGCATGTTATTACCCTCCCTTGATTCATCATCACCACTCCATCAGGGGTATAAAACCAACGATCATATGTGACACTTTACCATGTTAAAATAATTTTAGGGTTGTATTCTTATTGTAAAAAGTATATGGGGTTCCATTTTGAAAATGATGTGACTCCACCGTAGGGAGTCGTCGTCTCCTTCTGGAACCGCGGGGCGCCACACGCGGGAGGTTGCGATTCCGCCGCCAGGTGGCGCGACGGCGGCGGCCGCCCCCACCTTATCCTCTCTCTCTCTCTGTCTCTCTCTCCCCTCCCGGGCCCCCTTCCTCCCTCCGCCACCCACCGGTGGTTCCAGATTTTATCGCCGATCTTTCCCCAAAAGCGGGAAATTATTCTTCATCTTCTCCGGTGGGAGAAGATTCTTCTTCTCGTCGGGCTGCCCGCGATTGGATTGTCTTCTTCCTGTTCTCATCGGCGGATTAGGATTTTTTGTTTTTTTTTGGATCCGTTTTTCTGTTCTCAGATCGAATGCCCTCTTTTGGCTCCTCGTGTTGATCGATCGTCTGCAGAGATCGGATCGGATCGGCGGTGGGAGCAAAGATGATGTCCAGATCGTATACGAACCTTCTCGACCTGGCGTCGGGGAACTTCCCGGCGGTGGGAGGCGGCGGCGGCGGAGGGAGGGCCGGGAAGCGGCTGCCGCGGGTGATGACGGTGCCGGGAGTGGTGTCGGAGCTCGACGATGACCAGGCCAACAGCCTCGCCTCCGATGTCCCATCCTCTCTCTCCCAAGATCGGATCATCATCGTCGCCAATCTTCTGCCTGTCAAGGCCAGGCGGCGGGGGGACGGCAGGGGATGGAGCTTCTCCTGGGACGAGGAATCCGTCCTCTTCCAGCTCAAGGACGGCTTCCCTGACGACATGGAGGTCCTCTATGTCGGCTCCCTCTCCATCGATGTCGATCCCGGCGAGCAGGACGACGTCTCCCAGATCCTGCTGGAGCGATTCAAGAGCGTACCCGCTTTCCTCCCCGACGATATCTGCGGCAAGTTCTACAGCGGCTTCTGCAAGCAGCACCTCTGGTCGCTCTTCCACTACATGCTCCCCTTCTCCGGCCACCACACAGGGCGCTTCGATCGATCCCTCTGGGAGGCCTACGTCGCCGCCAACAAGATATTCTCCCAGAAGGTGATCGAGGTGATCAACCCCGAGGACGACTACGTCTGGGTTCACGACTATCATCTGATGGTGGTTCCATCCTTCCTGCGGCGGCGATTCAACAGGCTCAGGATGGGATTCTTCCTCCACAGCCCCTTCCCGTCGTCGGAGATCTACAGGACGCTCCCCGTCCGGGAGGAGATCCTCAAGGCCCTGCTCAACGCCGATCTCATCGGCTTCCACACCTTCGACTATGCTCGGCATTTCCTCTCCTGCTGCAGCCGGATGCTGGGGCTGGAGTACGAATCGAAGAGGGGGTACATCGGCCTGGAATACTTTGGGAGGACGGTGGGGATCAAGATTATGCCGGTGGGGATCCACATGGGGCTGCTGGAGTCCGCTCTAAGGCTGGCGGAGAAGGAGACCAGGGTGGGAGCGCTCAGGCGGACCTTCGAGGGGAAGACGGTGATCCTCGGGGTGGACGATCTGGACATCTTCAAGGGGATCAACCTGAAACTGCTGGCCTTCGAGCTGATGCTGAAGCTTCACCCGAGCTGGCAGGGGAATGCCGTCCTGATTCAGATCGCCAACCCTGGTAGAGGCAGAGGGAGGGACCTGGACGAGATCCAGGGGGAGATTCAGGAGAGCTGCAAGAGGATCAACGACGCCTTCTCCAGTGAGAACTACCAGCCGGTGGTGTACATCGACTGCCCTCTCTCCTACAGCGAGCGGATCGCCTACTACACCATTGCAGAGTGCGTCATCGTGACGGCAGTGAGGGACGGGATGAACCTCACCCCCTACGAGTACATCGTCTGCAGGCAGGGGGTTGATGGCTCGGAGACGAAGAAGAGTATGCTGGCAGTTTCCGAGTTCATCGGGTGCTCCCCCTCCCTCAGCGGGGCAATCCGGATCAACCCCTGGAACATCGAATCCACCGCGGAGGCCATGAACGAGGCCATCTCCATGGACGAGTCCGAGAAGCAGCTCCGCCACGAGAAGCATTACAGGTACGTCAGCACCCACGACGTCGCCTACTGGTCGAGGAGCTTCTTGCAGGACCTGGAGAGGAGCTGCAAGGACCACTTCCGGCGGAGGTGCTGGGGCATCGGGCTGGGCTTCGGCTTCAGGGTCGTCGCACTCGATCCGAGCTTTAGGAAGCTCCATGTGGACGCCATAGTCTCGGCCTACGAGAGGGCCAGGAGCAGGGCCATCCTCTTGGACTACGACGGGACAGTGATGCCTCAGACCTCCATCAACAAGGCTCCCGCGGAAGAGGTCATTGCCACCATCAACACCCTCGCCATGGACAGGAGGAACGTCCTCTTCATCGTGAGCGGGAGAAGGAGGGACAACCTGGGCAAATGGTTCTCCCCATGCGAGAAGCTTGGGATCGCCGCAGAGCACGGGTACTTCATGAGGTAACTCTCCTCCTTACCACCAGCCTCGGGAATTCCAGAAGGGGAGGAGAAGACCTGACTTTGTGCTCCCATGTCTTTGCGCCGCCATGTCAACAGGTGGAGCAGGAACGAAGAGTGGGAGAACTGCGGGCAGAGCACAGACTTTGGGTGGATACAGATCGCCGAACCCGTGATGAAATTGTACACGGAGGCTACTGATGGGTCGTCGATCGAAGTGAAGGAGAGCGCCTTGGTTTGGCACTACCAGGATGCAGAGCCTGGGTTTGGTTCTGCTCAGGCCAAGGAGATGCTCGACCACCTGGAGAGCGTCCTGGCTAATGAGCCCGTCGCCGTGAAGAGCGGTCAGTTCATCGTTGAAGTCAAGCCCCAGGTACTCATACCATCCTCTCTCTCTCTCTCTCTCTCTGTGTCTAATCATGAAAGTTGGTAGCTTTAGCTTTTGATCAAGCCCAAAGACCTTAGTTTTGTCATGGTGAGGCCTAGAAACCCGTGAACAGGTTGATGTACAGACCTCCGTAGTTAATCAGACCACCCCATTCCTCAAGGCCATATTGGATGTGATTACGGCCACACATAGAGAGAGAGAAAGAGAAGAGTTCCTGACACGGCCATCGTCCTCTTGTTGTGAAATTCGCAGGGGGTAAGCAAGGGCCTGGTCGCCCACAAGATCCTGTCGTCGATGAGGGAGAAGGGCCGGCGGGCGGACTTCGTGATGTGCATTGGCGACGACCGCTCTGACGAGGATATGTTCGAAGGCATCAGCTCAGTGACGAGGGACTTGGTCTCCCCAGGAGCCCCCATCTTCGCCTGCACCGTAGGCCAGAAGCCCAGCAAAGCGAGATACTACTTGGACGACACAGCCGAGGTCGTCACCACCCTCAAAGCCCTCGCAGATGCCTCCGAATACCAGTCGTCATCGTCTTCCTCAGAGGACGAGGGGGAAGGATCGAGCTGACCCACTCCGATCAACTCTCCGCCATTACTTCTTGATGCCCGGAGGAGATCTACCTGCGGCTCAGTGCAAGAGCCGCCCACCGAGATCTGGCGCCATGTCCAGAATAGCAAAAGATCAGACTGGTTAGGTGGGTTGCCCTGTGGATCAAAAAGCTGCATTCTTTTTCCCCTGATGGATGGATCGATGGAGAGGTTCGTCCAGATTCAGATTGGAATTCGATTCTCGGGTGAATAATGTGGATTCTTGGAGGCGCCAGGCCTTCTCTCTCTCCTCCCCGTCAGCGGCGGCGGCAGCAGCAGCAGCCGAATCCTCGGAAGATCGAGGTCGTTGGAATCCGGGTGTTTCCAACCCAACACCAGAGTTCCTTCTGGAAAAGATTGATTCAGCTGGCGATGCTGTTGAGGATCTGTGGAGGGCCACCGGGAGATTGGTGGGTTGTATTTAATAAGAACACAAATAGAAGTAGAACCCCATTATTCCTGCTCAGATGCACCCAGAACCGGAGCTACTTCTGTCAGAGATGTTGGTCTCCTTTCAGATCTTCGAACTCGTTCCTCTGGGAGATACTCTCAGGTGTGTCCTTCCCTCCCTCTTCCTCCACCTTTCCCTCTCCCCCCCCCCCTCTCTCTCTCTCTCTCTCTCTCTCTCTCTCTCTGTATATACCTGGTACCTGCATATCGTAGTCTAGCGGTGCGCATGTTTTAGAGAGAGAAGGTATGAACAAGGGCGGTAAGAGAGCAGAAATCCTGAGTCAACGGCAAGTCATCACCAAGATTGTGGTATCGAGTGGTTGACCGTCAAACAGGGCTCTTGTCGTCCGCATGAAGAGACCGGGGAAGGGGGGAGGGTGGAATTTTTTTGCTTTTGGTCCTCTCTCTCTATCTCCTTTGCGCAAGGTCGAGGTGCGTGGCGATGCGAAGGAGCTGTGCAGTTGAGGTAGGCCGGAGAGACAGAATCTGGTGGGGCCCACAATGCGTTGGTGGGCCCTTCGCTCATAAAAACAGTTGGGCCTGTTTTGGGCTTCCACATAGGACCCAGCCCGGCCCAAAACTTACGCCTAGGTATCTACGCAATTTATCCCAGGAATCTCGGTATTACTGCAAAGTTAAACCCGGGGGCTTCTGAAAACTAGACATTTTCTTCAGTTGTGGAGAAGGGACACATGCAACATAATAGAGGACGGCAAACTGGCTGATGAGGGTGTATACATAATTTATTTTTGAATATGGGTAACATTTCTGAAACGCCGCCACGTCAGCCGGCCCACGCCCCCAGGCTTGTCTACTTGCAGGAGGTTCCCGACAGAGAGAGATAGAGAGAGAGCCGAATGAGGGAATCTGGTGAGGAATAAAGGAGGAGAGCGGGGGGGGGGGGAACTGACAGTTGGTCCATCGCTGCTGCTGCTCCTCTCTCCCTGCTGGGGCTCCGGGGGAGCCGACCTTCTGAACACTCGGTGGCGGACGACACAGAACGGCGATGAAGGCCTTCTTTCTCCGGCCGCTCCTCCTCGCCGCTGTCCTCTTCTGTCTCCCTGTGGATGCCTCTCCCTCCGGTGAGATGGATTCCAATCTCTCCCTCCCACCTCTTCTTCCTCCTCCTCTTGTTCTTGTTCTTATTCTTATTCTTCTTCGACTTGTGTGTGTGGATGGGTGCAGGTGGCTTGTTCAGGCATTTCTCCTCCATTGTGAAGTGGACTGCGAGGGCGTACCCGAAGTCCTCTCCCGCCGGTGAGTTCCGCCTCTCCCCCCCCCCGCCCCCCCCTCTTCATCTTCTCGCTTCTTCTGGCGATCGTCACCTGTGTTTCGATCTGATTCTATCAGCGGAGGAGAGTGTGCTCCAGTTCGAGAATGGCTACGTCGTGGAGACCGTGGTGGAAGGGAGCAGCAAGCTGGGGGTGAGGCCCCACTCCATCCGCGTCTCCCCGGACGGGGAGCTCCTGGCCGTGGATTCGATTAACAACAACATCGTCCGCATCACGCCACCTTTATCTCCGTGTAGGTCATGAAGAACCGCGAGGATTCGCTCCATTTAATTTGATGCTGATGCTGTTGATGATGAAGGGGTTCTATCGTCTTGTCCAAGCTAAACCCTATTTGTGTTGCAGACAGCAGGGCAAGGCTTGTGGCAGGGTCCTTTCAGGGCTACTCCGGCCATATCGATGGTAAGCCAAGTGACGCTCGATTCAGCCGCCCAAAGGGGGTCGCCGTGGATGACAAGGGGAATCTGTACGTGGCTGACACCGCAAATCTGGCGATTCGGAAGATTGGAGAATCAGGTTGGTTTCTTGTTGGGGGGGGGGGGGGGGAAGAGAATCTAAATTGCTGATTACTTGGGAATCTGTCTGGAAAATTGAAGGTGTCACGACAATCGCTGGGGGAAAATCAAGCTCGACGGGATACAGAGACGGGCCCAGTGAGGATGCTATGTTTTCCAGTGATTTTGATGTTGTGTACTTGGGAAGCAGATGCTCCCTGCTGGTGGTGGACAGAGGCAACGCCGCCCTTCGGCAGATTGCCCTTCAGCAGGAGGACTGTGACCATAAATCTACCTCAATCTCTGCCTCAGGTTTGCCCCCAAACTATTCTTGTTAAAGAAAGCTGAAATTCGCATGGTCCAATATTTTTAATGATGGTTCTTGAGACGTTGGGGGTTCCTTTCTCAGTATCGTCGAGAGTTCATGTGGGTTTGCGAACTCTCGAATTTGAGTTGATGGTTCTGGATTAGTATGTCCTAATTTTGGCTAGTCGAGGGTGAATTCACTGTTCTCGGTGGTTTTCTGGTGTGGAATGCTGTTTGTGGGATAATCTCACGTCAGTTAGGAGAAAGATGAACACGTGGTGGAAACTAGGACTTGATTCTTTCACACGAGCACGCAGATTCTGTCCTGGCACAGCTCACATGGCAGTCTTAACATAATCAACTTGGATCTAATAGAAGAAGCATGTTCAAATGGTTGTACATGATTGAGGATGAAAAGAAATCTGAGATTAGAGATGTTGCCAATTGGTTTTGAGTTGGATGGCCTGATACTTTCTTAAAAATATATTCTATGCATTAGAGAAATAAAACTAGAAACTTTCTTAATAGTTTATAGTTTTGTAACGATGATGACTTGTTCTGACTTGAAGATTGATACTTGTGATCTTACACTCTCAGCCGACTCCTTCATCCAACAGTCCGAAAAGAACTGTCTTGGGAACATGGGAAAAAGCTACTGTGATAGTAATTTGCGGAACATTTTCTTTTTCTCAATACTGTGGATGACAAAAGATTAGTTGAGGACTTGGTTGAGGATGAATTCGGAGAATTCCCATAGGCTACTGGACATTCCATCAAAGTGGAGCGAATAAAGAAGATATTGATGAGGCGCATGGCTATGGAAACCTAGAGACATACATTTCAGTAAAATCGTCAACCAAGTTTCTTGTTGAGTGGTTCTATGCACGCTGTAGTCCCAATCATGTAACAGCTGTTAGTTGACTATCTTGGTTCGCACGTCCCCTTTTTTTTTAGTCAACCTAACAAAACCTAAAAGTCAGAGTTAGCTTACATGGGAGAGGTGGATTAGAGTTGACGTAGAAAAACCTGAAAAATGCAGCCCAAAAGGCCCAAAGTGGTGGAACGTCGATGATCCGAAAATTGCTGCTGAGAGGGCCCAATGGGGGTGAAATAGAGAAAGTCAAGATGTTACAAGGACGTGGACATCCATTATTTTAGCGACGCTAATTGCTATCATTTTAGGGTTTTTTTATTTAAGCAGTAATGCCCTTAAAACTTCCTCTTAAAGCAGATCTGAGACTTACCGATGCCTATTTAAGGAGGCACGGATCATACAAGGGATTTTTTTTTGCCCAAGTACTATGTTATCTCATTCTCCCTTATGGATCAAGGGTCGATTCCTTTCTCGACTCTTGAGTATTCAAGGATTTTCAAGCTTGTTCCTTGTGAATTCGAGACTTGATCTTTTTCTTGGCTTTGGCAATGTCAAAGAATATTGGATTCTTGGCTTTTCCATAGGAGGACAATTCACTTTTATAAATCTTTCTGTAGTATATCACCTTGCGCCTTTGTCTGGATCTACTGCTATAAAAAATTGAAATTTATGATCTGCCCCTGCAGTCTTCTCCAGGGCTTTACTAATTGTTTTTAGGGTTTCTGTTCTTGAGAGGCTCTGACTCATATAATATCATTGAATAGAACAACGCTGGATTTCTTTTGCAGACATTGTAATGGTGATTGGCGCCATGTTGGTGGGGTATGCTTCCTGCCTCCTTCAGAATGGATTCGGGCCTGCTTTCTACAGCAAACAGGTGCGGGGTTCTGTCAGGGTCATGGGCTTTGACTTCCTCTTCTCCCAGGGAACAGCTGACGGCATTCCTTGTGGTTTTCACCTCAGAAGCAGCCGTCAGGAGATGAATTCCAGAAGAAGATGGGCATGGCGGGCGAGACCCCTCTCGTTGTGGAGAGGCTCGAGGAGGACTCCATCGCCTCGTGGCCATCTTTCGGGAGGCTGCTTTTCGATTTGGTCAGATTCTCCGTGGAAGCACTGGGCAGTGGGCTCCTCTACTTAGTTCCACTCAGCCCCACGGTTTGGAGATCCCCGCAGGGCCTCCACCCTCTCAAGGACAGGCTCATAATCCCCGAGGACTACCCCGTAGAGCAGCCACAGCCACAGCCAATTCAGAAGCAGACAACCCCTGAGACGAGGCAAAGTCTCCAGAAGATGATCGGTAAGCCATCGGCCACGCTCAAGGACTCTCTGCTCCCTAATAAGTACAGGAAGAGGCCAGAGTATGGAGAATTCTATGGGTCTTCTGTCTCCGGCGAGGTCCCCTCCGCTGGATCTAAGCTCCAGAAGGAACGGGCCCGCCACCGGCACCGCGGCGGTGTCACCACCACTGACACAACCAAGCCTGCGGACATCAAGCCGGCTGACTACGCAGATCCAAAGTATGACCAGCCCAATTACAGGAGCAAGTTTCGTACCAGTGATGGGTTTCCCTTCTGATAGAAAGCCTCCTGTGTAGTAGGTAGGCATTGGCAGTATGCGCTCTCATAAGCTCGATTCCATGAAATATGCCTAAGAGAAGGTTGGACTGGATGGAATCGACTGGTACTCTCTACTTCTCAGATGTTCTGTTCATGAAGCCTTTTTCCGTAAATTGATCAAGATATGAGCTGCTGTGATGCTTCTGGGCACGTCCTCGCCAGCCATTAGAAGCAACCGAAACTCAATAAAGAAACCTCCTTGCTGTGCCCAGCCTCTGTACATGCATCCACTCTGGCGTGTACTTGTGTGCTGCTACGCTGGCAAGCGAAGCTTCTCACTGCTCTTCCAGCTGAAATGGGAAACAATCCGGATGCAAGTCAAGAGGCACACTTTATATCTCGCAGGCTAAAAAGACGATGAAAACTTGCAGAGACTCGATGAACTGCACTCCACCTGATAAAATAATAGTAGAAGAAGTCCAGGTAGAGAACTGTCTGCACGAGGCCAGAGATCCACGCTGAAGAAGACCATGCACCTCGTGTTAGAAGGAGAGGGAATGAGGGTGGGTGGGTGGGTGGGTCGGATTTTCATCTGCCAATCAACTCACATATCCATCGGCCGGCATGCTTCTCTGTGAAGTAGCGGTAGATCCAATTGAGGACGTACAATGCGCGATATGATCTGCAAGGCCGCAGAAGAAAACTGAGAAACGAAAAGGAGACATGTCCGAAGGTGGTGTGGGTACCTCTTCATCTTCACCCACCAGCAGACCGAATGTCCCTTTTGGGTAAGGAATGTATGGTAATAATGGCGTCAAATTGACAAGAGTGAGTGAGTGAGTGAGAGAGAGAAATGGAAGGGACGAGGAGATGGAATTAGAAGGACAGATCATCCTATTTGAATCCTCTATAATTGTTTGTACGCATGTAAAGAGTGAAAGAAAATCGTGCAGGATTGCTGATTTCTAGAACTTCTCAAAATTATAAGAAATTTTGGTGTCGTCGGGTTCTCAAATCAAAGAATGATTGAGAGATAAGGAGAGGGATGGAAGGGAGATGCCCTTTGATTAGGAACAGAGACAAGATGAACAAGGATGGAATCAGAAAAAAAAAAAAAAGAAAGAAAAAAAAAGAAAGAAAAAAAAAGAAGATTTAGATAACTACGTTTCAGAAAAACATACCCAAGGAAAAAAATGTAGTGTGTGGTTAAATTGTCGACGTTCCTGCATCTCTGAAGCAAAACTAGTTGAGGAAGGATAGCCACTGCTTCTAAGTAAATGGAAAATGCCCAAAGTACCTGCAGCAAGGGAAAATGGAAACGATTTCTTCCTTCATTAGATCTGAGGGGATCAGAGACGGAAATTCCCTCAGATTTTACTTCTTCTGGAGAGAAGCACATGAACATCATAAACTGTGATTCAACTCTATTTCTTCATTTCAGCAGTAATTCTGTGTAACGTCGTTGGGAAGGTGATTCCTACGATGACACTAACCATAACAGCTCTAGAAAGCGAGGAAAGCGAAATATTAGAGGTTCTTACAGAGAAGTCGAATTGCAATCAGACAAATGCCAGTTACCTCTCGAGTGGTAAAAAGGTCGGGGAAGAAGAGCGCCATTATGAAGCTCAATAATACGAGAAAGTGATGGCGGAAGGTGTCCTGGTCCCTGTCATAGGACCGCCGGACGGTAGGATGCGCGCGCATGCACCAGACAATCGCGAGGGAGCTCGTGATAAATATCACCTTCATCACAGTGTTGTAGATCGATATGAAATCAGTGAACAAGTCCAGGTAACGCGTCAGAAAAACCAGCGCGTACAGTTCCTGCGTCTTCAGTGAGATCCCTAACCACAAGCGCGCACAACGATATTCATATTCTACGATAACAATTTCCCGAAGAGAGGGATCCATCCAACGCTCCCTGGCTTGCGGGGGGAGGAACAGGCAGGAAGAGTTCACCTGAGCAGGATTTGGTGGCGTAGATCTTGAGGAGGAGAAGGAGGACGCTGACGAGGTGAGTCATATCTCCGGCAAACCGGAAGATGTTCATCGCTGCCCCAGCTCTGCGTCGACGATGGAGCAGGCGAAGCCCTAGAATTTCCCTCCCCTGATTCTTACACAGTCCTCGAGAGGAAGAAGATGGTGAGAGAGCGGGAAGGGAAAGCTGATGACGTGTCCGCCGGTAGGACCCCGTTTCCTATCCTCGCGGCACGTGGCTCGCTTAAGACAGGTCATAAACAGTCCGATTAAGGTTATTAACGATGCAAACACCAATTTAATAAATAAATACCCTTAATATGTCTACATAATTATGAACGGGCCTGACGGGCCTGGCCAAGCCTTGTTGAGCCCGCTACGTAGGCCCGACTACTAAAGCGCAGCACCCTTTCCGGCAGATAAAAAAAATATACGTAAAGTTGCCACATAGGCCCGGCCCGCTACGTCTCAAGCCTAATGGAACCTTTGGGGGTGGTGGGTACAATATAAAGGCTATGAGGGTAGAATATATATTAGTCAACTTATGAGGAAACTTTCTATAAAATGTGGGAGGTGCTATGAACTGAGGTGATATTAAAAGGTGGGGAAATGGAGTCGACACCGCGTGGCCGTTCCCCACAGATCGAGCAACGAACACTCTTTCTTTCTCTGACATCACAACGACCTCATAACACCACCCTCTTCCTTCCCTCCCCGGCTCCACCGCGTCCGGGGGAGCTCCGGCGACCGCCGTCCGATTGCTTGCCGGAAATCGAGGGATCTCAAAGGCTCAGAATAGGCGGCGGCGGCGGTTGTCGTCGATGATCTGACGTGCCTTTCCATAGACCGCGGAAGGAGAGGGGGAGAGATGGGCTGTGCTGGATCCACGCAGAACACAGCAGGTCATCTCTCTGTCTGTCTGTCTGTCTGTCTGTCTCTCTTCGTTCTTCCCTCTCTCGCTCACATCACCCGCAATGCCCTGAATTTGAGTGTATATATCCAATTTGGTGGATTCGCTTTAGGTCTAATGTTTTCCCCGTGCATGTCTGGGAGTCGCACAGGAACCATGGATTGTTGGAGGAAAACCCCTGCCCGATCACCTTGCCTGTTTAGATGGCCCACGGTTGTCAACTCGATCAAATTCTCATCAGATGATTGATTTTCCCATGTATATTATATATATATATATATATATATATATATTTTATACCCTGCGTTAGAGGGAGCCCTTCCAGAAATTCTCGACGACCCGGTTAGTGTCCGGGGAGGGGGTTTGGAAATAGTTTTCGACCAGCAATTGACGCGTCTCGGTTATAACCTTACTGCCTGCGCCAGATTTATTCATTCCCTTTACACACATTCCTCTTGAATCTGGTTTTAGTGCTTTCGAATGTATCTTTGGTATTTTGTGCCGCTTGGAATCTAGGAGTTATGAACTGGAGAAGAATTTGTGGATAAATTTGCATACAATCCGCCATTGTACTCCCGCAATCTACGTCTGCGTCACAGGATTTCTTATTTCTCTCTCTCTCTCTCTCTCGGTTACGCGCACCCCCCATCTCCCCCCAAGAGTCATGCATAAACATGGCTCACATGGCAGTCGTTCATATTGACGCCTCTGTCGTGCAATCTTTATCGGCTAATGGTTGTTGGGCTGTAGGACGGACTGATGCATTCGGTCATCTCATTTTAAAGGTAAAAAGTACTCGTTGTCCTCCTGGAACATTGAAAATTGTGTTGTAGAGTCCTCTCTTAAATGGCGATTTGTCTAGTTATGACGATATAAAGGTGTGTGACTATCAACCCTTAAGACCGTTACTGAGTTTCCGTCCTTTAACTGATGAATCTATTAGAATAGTTTTTCCAGACCTACCTATTTAAGCTTAACTCACCAGGTAGACATGAAAATCTTGCCCCATCTTAACTTTTTCAATGCACAGACCAATTGTCAGGTCTCGATCCTGACTGATGTCCTTTTTCGCATATAAACTGAAAACTTGATTCAATAAATAATACCAAAGTGACTTTTGAGAGACTTTTCATATCCCGATGTAAACACATTATTACTCTGGGGAGACAACGTCAGGTAAATTTAAAGCCACATTTTCGTTTCATTATCATGAGAACTTTTTCGAACATGGGATAAACTCTCCACGCCCACATTTACTCCTTAATGCTCTTGTGTTTGACATGGTTGTGGAATGGGGAAAGGGCGTTTATGTTTCTTAAGGAACTCTCCATATCCTTCTCCATTTTAATTTCATCTTTTAGTTTTCACTTATCATATTTCTTCATTTAATATCTCATCAGGTGCCTTCCTCAACTTATGACTGCTTCTGAACATCCTTGGCACCTAATTCTTAAATTTTATATGGTAGTTATTGTCTGGAATGGAAAGAATCTTGAAACATTGTATTGTTTCATCCTGTCATCCACGTTAACTTCTTTAAAAAGGTCTATACCATAAAAATTATTACCCGTTACCCATCCTTCATTTAGCAGTCATATCTCTGAAACTTTTTCTGCAAATTTGAAGTTTGGACATGGCCAGATAACAGGATGCTCTCGTGGCTTTATGCCATCTTATCAATAAAGGGTATGGTCTGAGGTAGGTCATGTCAAGCGTTTGACTTCTCTATGGTGAAAAAAAATGTACCTTTGAATAAATTCTGTAGTACTTTTTTAGCTCGCTTGGAACACTACTCTCCTGGCCATTTGACCTCAGATAAGTATTACTGAGAACCTTCTAAAGAACCAGTCTGGAATCATAAATAATATCCTTCCTTGAACAGATACTGCATGAATGACTAATCCTAATCCAATCTTATATGATTTTTTTTGAGAAACACGCTTGTTATATGTATCTCATCGATAACTAGAGCACAAATTTTCATAGACACAGTCTATGATCTTTTTTTAACCTACCGATTTCACCCCAACTTATTATTTCAAAGTGCCGAAAAATTTGTTCTCATATTTGGGGCGGGTTTTTGTGATGATGGGGGAGGTTTAATTAAGTTAATCTGAATTACAAAGATTGGGATTAACGTAGCATGTCTGAGATGGTCAATGATGGAGAGCAATTGGGGAGGTAGGGTTCTAGACATGTTTACAGTGGGTGCAGATGCCCCTTTTAATGGAGTAGCTGGCCAGGTTGAGGTACTCAATTTGCCCGGTTATGGTATTATCTATCATTTAAAATAAAAGATCTCACGTTTTTAATATGGCAGAGCTGTGTTTCCAGAGTCATCTGTATATTCCGCCTCTTCTATGAATGCTGGGAGATACTGTGGATTGGTTTAGGAAACACAGTATTGAACAAGTGATTGTTCTTGGAATTGACACATCAAACTCCCCAATGCTTGTTTTTCTTAATTTCTCATTTGGAAGCTTTCATTAGTCTAATGAAGGAGCGTTGAGAGAGGTCGCCTGATTCCTGGTTTTGTACGCTGGTACTATGTATTCTGAACTTCTGTCGGATGAAAATGTAGGAAAACGGAAGATCTTTCTTCCATTTGACCCTATATTTCATCTCGACTTGAATTTCTCTAAAGGCTGAATCTTCGAGTACTTGAATCCTGACATTCTATTAAGGTAATTTATTTTCCCCCTTTAATTCCTTTGAGCAGGATGTATGTATCAGTTTGGTAGGATGATGGAACCCCACTTATTTGTTACAATCCATGATAGTTTACCTCAGATCTATTTTTAAAATTCAAAGGACATTGTTTCTGGTGTTGACCATACTCATCTTGCTTCGTTATATCTGGAAGAACATGGGGTTACATATTTGCCTACCATACAGAGCAAAAATTCATTTATGTCTCATTCTCTTGTTCAGTTGTATACTTTCATCTAAAAAGTTTCTGAAAGATCCTGATCTTGATTCGATGGTAAGAACCCAATTTTCATGTTCTTCTCCTCTGATTTTTTAATTAAAATTAGTGTTAACGTTCTCTTTATGCATCTTTTGTAACTGCAAAATTTAATTTTCAAAACTTTCTTAAAGGTTCCATGAGGTGAGATATTTCATCCTTCCACTTTACATTCTATGTACCATGAGTCGTCCAATGTATTGCCCTCACACGTTCCCTTTGAGGCCCTTGATATGTATCAAGTTCGTAGATTCTGGTGGCTTTAAAATCTCAGATTTAGAAGCCCTCAACTGTGGATATTTACAATATGAGGGTCTTAAATGTGACGGTTCCTTCTTTCGTAGATCATTTTTCAACGACTTCGTGGTTTCTCATATGCCTTTGGTCTAAAATATAATTGCAAATGACTACGGATTGATTCACTTTTTGAATAACTTGTGAAACTTGATATACCCAGACAATCCAAAGAAGCTGCGAAAGCCAAAGCCTTGGAAGCATAGTCAGGCCCTTACTAGGGCACAGCTGAAGTGCATGCGTGATGAGTTCTGGGACACAGAACCTCACTATGGTGGCCAGAAAGGTTTTCTTTCTTTCCTATTCACCGAATCTATTTCTTTTAATAAGAAAAACAAAGTGCTTATCATAGTTTGATCTGAACTGCTACCCTAGCGTTTGCTTTCTCTGGCAAATGTACGTTTTTAATTTGATGCGTTTCATCAGGCTTCTGAGTCTGTTTCATCTTCCCTTTATTTACCTTTCCGTTTATTCATGTGAAGCAATTTTACTTAATTGACGTATCATCCCTTATTGGGCGTCTCTCATACCAACCCTTTCATTCTTCAAAAGGGGTAAAACCTCGTATCATTATCCATGGGGGAGTATTGGTCTAACAGACAACTATTTGGATGTCTTAACCTCTGGGTCAACCTTTTGCCAAAATTCTGGTCTTTGATGTTTGCTAGATTGCATTAGTTCATATCTATTGTCAACGGGTTGTTTTTTTTAATAAAGGAATACGTTCTGTCAAATTTTGGAGATCATTTGCGAAGAGCAGGAAGGATTTTTGGGTTTTAGGGAATTTGTACTATTGGAAGACTAGGGCAAGCAATAAAATCTAACGTTATTGACACTCGCTCGATAATACTTCAAATGGAGATTCTCGATTTCAAAGTATGACGCAAATGAGGATATCAAATGAAATAAATGAAGACATTGCTTACAAAAATCTGAACTCAGACAAGGATCAGTGAACTCAGATCTGGCGATGGTATCTTTATCCGACTGTTGAAAGATGGATCCAAATGTCTCTGACTCTCCGAATGTTCTTCTAATTTCCTACAATCCTCTCTTCCCATTCTTTTTTTTCTCTGTTGTTATTTTAAGTGCTTAGGGTTTAGGATTCCTGATGTTAACGTTGTTCTGGTACTCTATGGTTGCTGAATCTACTCTAGGCTTCGACTTAGCTCAGGGCATTTTTCTGTATACTCTCCACTTCTGATTTCATATTCTTATTTTTTTTTAAAAGTGTGTTCCGAGGCTACTGTTGCAACATGTATATCCAAGTCTTTGTGTTGTTGCGAGGATGTCTCTTTGTTTCAGTGGTGACTTTTTTTCCTAGGAAATGAGTTATAATGAACTTTATCCAGTGCACAATCCGTGCTTTGTGCACACTCCTGGAAATACTGCTTGTGAAGATGATCACGTATGTGGCCAAGGCTGCTTAGAAAATGAGAGGGTCTGTCAGGCTGGTAACCTAAGATGATCACGTAAGTTGAACAGCTTAAGCTTATGCGGTTTGGAAGAAACCCTATTTGTTTACCTAGAAAAGCAACGGGGAAAGATGGTTTTTTTTTCGTTTTATGACTAGCTGTTTTCAAGGTAAGAATCATCTAAGGAGTAAGAAAACCATGTTCTCCGAATAATTGATAACATTATTCCCATTAATTAAGATAAAAGTCAACGAGTATCCTGTTTCAAAGGGTCAGATGACATCGTATTAATGATTTGGATATGGATGTATTCGTCTTTGTCACCATCCGTCTGTCTAATGGCCAAGTCTATCCATTATGATATAACTAGTAAATTATGACCTTTTACCTTAAAACTCCCCATACAAGACAGAAAAGAAGAAGAAGAAGAAAGAGCTTTGACTTTTAGCGTTTCTTTTTTTTTTTCTTAATAGAACATTAAGAAGGTTTACAATGTTCTCCTCAGCTCTCACTTTTTTGCCCACCAGCTTTTAATTGATTATTAAGACATTAAACATTTTTCCAGTCAAATTTGTAGACAAGAAATCCGTTAGCCCGTTAATTTTGATGAAAGTAATGATTTAATGGCGTCACAATAGAACGTTGACGACGGTTTCCCTGAAGGAATGTTCCCCGTATCATTGATATTTCTTGTTTTTAATCTTCGGTTTATATACTTATTCTGGTATTGTCATTTTTTTTAATCCTAAACTTTCAAGAGCGTTCAGCAACCATTTGAATACCCACCTCGAGATGAAGATCATTCTCTCTATAAAATCTCCACTCGCTTGAGCCTGAATTCAGAATGATTTAGGATTCCTTGGTTGATTTTAATGTTTTGAGAAGAACAATGATGATATTTTATGAATCCACATAAGCTTGCCAACCCAAGGACGAACCATGTGCGCAAGCCTTTCCTTCTCTCATCATTTTGGCTCCTGGATCCTCTCTCCCTTTCTTCTACGCGAGGATTACCTCGATCCTCGGGATTTCTTCTGAGGCAGAGTCCAAGTCTGAAGAAGCTTTTGGGGCACACCGGCCCTCATGTTGATCTTTATAACCATATGAAATCGGAAGAATGGTAGTGCTCATGTGGTTTAATTCATCGAAGCAGAGATCTGGGATGCCCTTCGAGCTGCAGCAGAAGCCACCGATCTGGCCCTTGCTCAGGCGATTGTGGACAGCGCCGGCATCATCATCTCCAGCGCTGACATGACGACCTGCTATGACGAAAGAGGTAGGCCCCACTTGTTCATTGGTTTTTTTTTCTCATTCGTCTGGGTTCCATAAATATTTAGTTTTTCAAATAAAACTTTGTCCAGGTGCGAAATATGAATTGCCCAAGTATGTTTTGAGTGAGCCCACCAATCTGATCCGAGAAAGTTGACCGAAGGGTAAAACCTCAACAAAAATGAACAAAATTGGCTGTATAAAACCTATGTATATGAGTCTCCACCCCACTCTACATCCAAAGTCAACGCTTTAGGGTTTTGTCTCTGTGAGCTCGGCCAAAAGGCCGAGTCTGGTCAGCTTTTCCGTCTCCTGTTTCGCTTCGTTCCCGTCAATGCCGGAGCAACATCTGGGCTATCTGTGTTCCTTCTGATGAACTGGAAGAATTCTGGTTGTGGGCTACATGTGTTCATGAGCTTGTGATGTCCTGGTCAACTGATATGCATTATTATCACTATCATTGGCGTTTAATTGATCGCATTAATTGGAATCTGAGGTACCAAAAACCTCTTTGCATTAATTTATTCTCGTTTGCCATTATTGAAGGTTTCTACTTAAATATAAATATAAATATATATATATATATATATGTATATATTATTTTATTTTATTTTATTTTTCTTCTCCATCTCTCGGATTATCTTGTTGCTTCTATCACTGGATTAGGCGAACGAGGATATCACAATGAGGAACTTAGCCATAAATGTTGATAGGAACTTAGGAGCTACAAACTCTGAGTCTAGCTAGAGATTAGGTGTCTCTTCCTCCTATCTTTCTTACCGGATTTGGTCTTCAGCCTGCTCTGAGTCTACCTTACCTAACCTAGTGATATCAATTCATACATCAAAAAATTACTCAAAGAAGAAGGTACGTTGAAAGATGCAGATCTGAATGGCAACCCATCCATTGGCAGCCCATCCGTTGAATCAGGACCAGGATTGATCCTAGGTGGTCCAATGGCAGCCCATCCATTGGATGATCTTCGCTGGCAGATGCTGATATACATATTTTCTGAAAAGAAATGGGTTGGCGTGACCTGAGATCAGCTGAAATGAACAAAATTTTCTGCAAATTTGTGGATTATGAAATTATACCCCCCCCCCCTCCCCCCCCACATTGGTTGAAATCAACGAGATTTTCTCAAAGTTCCGGCTGATATGCAGCCTAAAGTCCCCCAAACTGCTCGATATTTTCCCACCAAATCAGTTGGAATGCACCAAGGTTGAACAAATGTCAACCCACATCATCTCAATCTAATCGATGCCCGGTTGGGTCGGAGAGTTTTGGGTTAGCTGATGCTTCCTGAAGCTAGTTGACCCGAACAAGATTCCTCTTCCCCTCCCCCAGATTAGGGCTGACGTCACCCCCCAAACAAGTAAAAATGGAGGGTATAAGCTCAAGCTTGTTGAAATGGAGGGCTAACTGTTAATTTGCTCCTGATCTGAAAGATGGCATTTGTAGTCAGACGTGTGCCCCTATAAAGATTTTCCTCGAGGGTGCAGGTACGCAAACTATAGAAAAATATTGTGCACGACTTTGGGAAATTATTTTATTAGGCCGTGTGGCTGTCATCTCCTCTTGCTGTCGGGAAGGCAGCCCCACACTTTACCGCTGTCCTTCCCGCGGTGGAGGGCGGTCGGCTTTTTCGAATCAACCAGGGGTTATTCACCAATTAGTTACTTTTTATTGTGCTTCACCGGAAAAATGTAGGTTTATTATGTCAGCGAGAACTCCCAGCTAAAATAGTTTAAATACTATTTGTCTGCATTATCCATCTGCGGTGTCACCATCCGGGCACCACCTAATAATCTCTCTTAATTAAAAAAAAAAAAAAAAACCCGCTGAAGCTTCCATGAGACTCCTAGATTCAACCCAATGATTGTGACTCCTCTCTCTCTTCTCTTTCTCTCTCTCTCTCTCTCTCTCTCTCTCTCTCTCTCTCTCTTAGCATGACCTGGCGGGATGACGCCGCCCCTGCACGTGGCGACGATGCCATGGCCCGGCGACTTAAGGTTCCATAATAATAGCCCTAATAATAAATAGTCCTGCAGATGGCGTCATTGCTTTCTCTCTCTCTCTCTCTAGATTGGTTTTCTGAGGAGTGGCCATGTGAGGGAGAGGGGGTGGGGGGGTGGCTATGGCTACGCAATGCGAAGGAGTAAATGCCCATCTGGCATGCGTGGAACAGTTCGTTTGACATTTTCGTGGGGGATTTTTCTAATCTCTTGACCAGAATTGTATGTTTTTCAATTCTAGTTTTTATAGCATTGAGCTACTCCTATACTACTCGTTCACACTGAGAGCGAGAGAGATGGGGTCTAGAGAAGTGGGCCTTCGGAAGAGAGAGAGAGAGAGAGAAGAGAGAGAGATGAACAGAGCGGTGCCTTCGAAGAAGGTTCTTGAGCAGTAGGCAGCGCTAGCACGACACCAACAGCTTTGAGGGATGGGTTGACTTTCATCACGGAGGAATAGACTTGCGAAGGCTTGACTCTCGCTGTCGTTGACTTCCCCCGGCCAAAAAATAAGAAAACTAAGCATGAGGCCACAGACGGCCTTCTATCTACCCTCCCCTGTTATGAATCACGCCGCCGCCACTCCCCTCCTTCCCACTAGAAGATCCAACACTTCTAGGTCATGTAGTCCCTACCCTTTTGTTGGGTGAGCTCAATGAAGAGCCGGTCAATAACCCATATGAAGTCAGCACCAACTCCCAGACAGCGAGTTGATCTGGATCCCCCACAATGCCCACCACTTTGTTGTTTCCCATAAATAATCCCTTCTCGCCTAATTATCATGATTGGTTCCAAAAATGTTTTGAACCAATCATCATAATTATCAAATTATCAAATTATCAAATTTAAATAGAAAAAATATTCTCATTATTGGTTTCAAAAATGTTTTGAACAATAATTTCTCTTCTTTTATTTTTTTTAGCTCATCGTCCGATCAGATCCAAAATCCTTGAAAATTAGATGATATTCTTAACAAAATAAGAACGATGGGCAAGTTGAATCAATCTCCAAACAACTCGGACAAAGCAGAACAATCACAATCTCAACCCAGCAGCTGGGCGGGCTGACAATTGGTCAACATTTAAGTGGACCATGCTGTGGTGAGTCAACCATCAATAGAATGAGGAAATGCTAGGTCATTTACCCATTTATTCATATATGTTTATACATACACGTTGCATTTATTCACATTTATTGAATAAGAGATAATATAATATATTTATGATTAAAAAAATATTTACATGTCATGTTAACCATAAAAGGATGTATTTGCTAGATGGGAAAATTTACACCATCACACACAAAATTCTCTCTCTCTCTCTCTCTCTGAGTGTTTGAAATTCTCATGTTCTTATTAGAAGTTTCAGGATACGAGATATACTTCTTAATCTCACACTTAAATATTCATTATTTATTTATTTGCAAGAAATTATATGTGGGGTATTTGTCCCCAGTGCTTATGGGAATATATTTTATACTATGTATATGAGAGAAATATCATAATTTATGGAAAACACTTGCCTTCCCACCCAAACTGAGAGTGATAAAATGCAACGGCTCAAAGAGGATCAAGAGAGTTTCTTGTAAAAAATCATCCAGTTTTAGATAAAAAAAGAATATTTTTAGGTGATATTATTGCGATTTAATGTCATCTCCCACCTAATCGAACTAATTACTGGTAGAATTATTGACAATCTTGCCTTATATTGTTGATCAAAGTCTTGTTAAATAGACTCCATTGCTTCATCATTGAAAAATATCCGGTAAGGGAGGGCGGGGCCCACTTAAATGTGGTCCCAACCAAGAGGGTCCAAACTGTAGTGGACGTGGCAACAAACGTCCCATCTACCCCGGGGCAGATGCGTCTTTTCATATAACGTAGATGCACGTAATCCAATAGGCCCACGTGGGCACATGGGAGAAGTCGAAATCCCGCCACGTGGGCGAACTCGGAGCCCACCATAAGGGCGGCGGCGGTGGCGGCCGCGGCGGTCTAATTGGAAACCTCATGTTCGGTCCCTATTTTATTTCGATATTTCAAGTAATACATCTAACAGAATGAATTTAATTTAATTATTCACGTGACAGCACGTCTCAACGTATGCAACTACAATATTTCCAAAAGAGAGGATATAACTGTAACTTTCTTATAATCAAGTGTGCTCTTGAAAATCAACTAATTACACGCGTAATTACGCGAGCCTGTGATCCGTCGATCTCGAGATCAGCGGAGGGGATCGATCGATGGGGTTCCCGGGGGGGGGGGGAGAGGGGGGAGCAGGGCAATGTTTTATTGCTGCCGTCATCTCGACGCAGCGACACACCCTCTCTCTCCCTCTCTCTCTATCTCCAGCTCCAGCTCTTTCTCTCTCATCCGCCAGAGGAGGCGGTCGTCTTTCCCGTCTATCTGCATCCGAATCTGACGGTCGAGGAAGCCTCTGCGGAACACGACGGCGCACTCCGGCAGCTCCCCGAGCCCGGCGAAAAGCGCCTCCTCCTCCTCCGGCGCCGCCCCCTCGCTTCCGGCGAAGTCGTCGGTCTCCTGGTCTACGGCCGGCGGGATCATCAGAGCTCCGCCGTCGCCGATGGGCCCGCCGAGGAAGGCGTCTCCGGCGGGCGGCGAGGCCGAGACGTCGGAGAACCAGCCGAATTCGTCGGCCATCATCGCCAGCGACAGATCGGCGGCGAAGATCTGGCCGTCGCCAGCGGAGGAAGGGGAGGAAGAAGTTGCAGGTGGAGGGCTCACGATGGCCTCTGATTCTTGCTTCCCCAGCGCTGGTTTCGACGGCGAACCGGCTGCGGCGGAGGGCTGCCGCCGGTGAATGCCCTCCTTCTGCTGCTGCTGTTGGTGGTTCTTGGGGAGCGGCCAAGGATGGTTGTGCTCGCAGGCGTAGGTTATGACGAGCAAGGAGGGGTCAGCTCTGCTACGCTCCACCTGCTTCCGAGCTGGGCAGCCTTTGGAGCTGCTGCACCGGTAATAACCCCTGCCAGAGAATAGGAGAGAGATGAAGATGAAGGTGAATTCTCTCAGCAGGAGCAGCGGAAATGGCGGGGAGGTTGTTTAATTATTACCTTGGGTAGGGGGAGCCCTTGATGGGTTTCTGGCCGTACTTGCGCCAGGCCCAGGAGTCCGACGGCGGAGCTCCGCCGCCGTCGCTTACTCCTCCCTTGGAACGGGATCCCTCCGCCTCCGCGATGGGGATGGAGACCACCCGCTTCTGCACCGACCGCCGGCTACTGCAAGGGCGATTGCCGCGGTTAGGGACCTCAAACTCTGGTACGGGAGAGTGAGAGGAAGAAGGAGACCGTGTTCCAGGTAGCGAACCTTCTCTTCTGAGGCGAGGAGGAGGAGGAGGCGCCAACGGTGATCTGCGCCGCCGTCGTCGGACTGAGCTTGTATTCCGTCGCCAGATCAGTGTGGAGAACGGCGGGGACCGCCGAAGCGCCACCGCCGTTCTCCGGCGCGGCGTAGGCTGGTTCCTCTTGCTCCCCAGAGAAACGCCCCCCACTGCAGCCGCCGCCGCCGCCGCCGCCGCTGTAGCCGCTACCGCTGCTGTTGCTGTCATCGTCCTTGGCGCTGAAGGAGTCCATGAGGACCCAGATCGAGATCAGGAGAAGAGACAGACAGCGGGCGCGGGTGGAGTTGGTGGAGGAGGGAAGGGGGGGGGAGAGAGAGAGAGCCGCCGGCGGGGTTATAAGAAACGGAAGGGACGAGTGTAATGGCGACAGATAGATGGGCATTTCTAATACTCCAATTATTTATTATTTACCCATTTATTTATTATGGGGGAAGCGAAGACGAGAACCCACCCTCTCACACGAAACCTTCAACAACAGCCTAGCTATATATGATGTGCAGATATGTACATAGATTAGTGCAGCAAAGTTGCAAGGTTCCTTCACATCAGCACATGGGCGGCGACGACGGCGAGAACTTAGAACAGGCGTGGGAACGCCGATCCATATCGACGCAATGTGAAGGTTTCATGATAAAAATTGGATGGTTGCATGAATTATATATTTAAGTGGTTACTTGTGACCTTTTATCTTGAATCACACACACGAGTTAATTTTTGAGAGTTAAATGCGAGTTATTCATTTACATTTTAATTTTCCAATACTGGGGGACGGTCATAGCAGGCATTTAGTGTTAAGCTTGGATCTGCCACATGGGTAATTAAAAATAAATAAATTTGAACGTTTATTGCCCAGGTTAGCATTTACATGATCTTCAGCTAACAAAAATCATATATGAATCATTTATCTTCACTATGTTGAAATTTCGAGATGCGGTAGCGGAAAAATCGCAGACAATATCGGTGCAATTCATGAGAGATTGTGGTATTTCTCATCATTATTGTAATTTTGTAATAATGAGCGAGGTGGCTTAGAGAGAATCTCTCTTTCTGTGGTTGACTACAACATTTTAACATTTTATTTATTTGTTTAAAGAGGGACCTTGTACATTTCTTCGACTCACAATTATCACCTTGAGAAATGCTGATGTTTAATTTAGGAGTTATCCAAGCTTAAGAGGTAGTGACGATTTAATGATTTATGCATGCTTACACAACCCCCCCCCCCCCCCTCTCTCTCTCTCTCTCTCTCTCTCTACAGTACTCCCCCGCTTTCAGAACCTCGATTCGCATGTGTCAGGTTTCTTCAAACTCCCCCGCCCATTCTCAACACTTCACTCTACCCAGCTTCCCACATTCATGACAGTCATAATCGAATCCAGTTAGATCTTCAGATGAGTCAAGGCCGATCCCCATCGTAGTCCACGTCCTAATCTCTTGAACTTCCTCAGAACTTGAACAGATTGAGTCTCACTAGGCAGGGACCAAGCCCCTGGATTGGACTGGCTGATGCCAATTGAGTTGGATTTTAGCCAAATCTACTCCTCCCCATGGATCTCGGTGGGTCAACTCAGTCAATTTGAAGTCAGATTGACTCGAGCTCAGTAGAACGCTCTCCATCTCGCCGTCAACACTATGACAAACGGCTCAGATGATTTCACGATTGCTCTTAATTGAGACCCTCATGGCCTGCCAGCCACCGCTGCCACCACCATCACCGCCGCCGCCGCTGCTTGTCGGTGCTTGCTAAGCATCCTTCTACTTATCTCAGCAGCCACAATTCTGTAACACGCTAGATGGATTGAAGGAATATGCACTAGATTATGATAACTTACGTTTAAGTTTACGTGTGTATTCATAATGGATGAGGATGATAATATATAATATTTGTCTAAGGGTTAGATGGGCCTGATTATTTTTTTAATTTTTTTGAATTAAATTACTGTTGACTTTTCACCGATAAATTTCCCAAGGAATCACATCATGACCTAGTTGTCGTTTGGACGGACGTTTGTAGAGCCCACCCCCTTGTAAAGTACATTGATACCACGCTTGATGGATAATTACTTATGTATACCATCATGGAAGGTAACTTTTACGTAAATTCCTAAGTTTCCTCTTCTTCTGCTTCTTCTCTCCTCTCCTTCTCTCTCTCTCTATCTCTCCCTACACGTTCCTCCACGAAACTAGAGAGTCGCGGAGCTTCCGAGTCTTCTGGCAGTGCAACCGGCATCGGTGATGACCACGTCCCATGTTTCCCCTATCTTGTGTGGCTTCCGCTTCCCATGATGCTCCCTGACTAAGGGACAGAGAACGGGAGGGAGGAAGGAAGAGAGAGAGAGAGAGAGAGAGAGAGAGAGAGAGAGAGAGTCGGTGCCATGGCACATAGATTAACCACCTGGGAAGTCTGTCTACCTCATCAACCGCTGAGATAGTTGACTTTCCGAGAATTGGGTTCTTTAACCTGGTTCCTCTCGTCAAGGCGGCGGAGTTTGGGACGTGGCGGTCGTGGGTTCGCCGAAGTCGACGGGAAGGATCATAAGGAATCCATCCCTTGGCCTCGTCCAAGTGCGCCAGCTGAAATTAAAGAAGAAGATGACCCTCCCTTTCGTGGACGCTGTTCCCTGTTAAATGCCCACCCAGCCCTCTTCATCACACGTTGAAGAATCGGTCCTCCTCCACATTATGATTTCTTCAAACTGTGTTCCCTCTCTCTCTCTCTCTCTCTCTCTCTCTCTCTCTCTCTCTCTCTCTCTCTCTCCCCCTCTCCCTCTCCCTCTCTCTTCCTCCGTCTCTCTCTCTCTCCCTCTCCCTCTCTCTTCCTCCGTCTCTCTCTCTCTCCCCCTCTCCCTCTCTCTTAAATCCATGTAAGCTGGGATGGGTAGTCGTAAACATGAACATCCGCGATCGGAATGCGTCAGCATTCTTCACGCCGACGCAGTATTATGCGATCTCCGTCCCGTCTGTTCTTCTCCGTCCATTCAGACCTCAAGATAATAAGTAATGAAGGCGCATGCTCGAAATATCCGCCCCTTACACCGCGGAAACTACGTCAGATTATATCATTTGTTCTCCTATTTCCCCATTTTTCATTTTTCAAAGAGATTTTCGCCATGCTTGGGAATGAGAAGTACCAATCTTTTTAAGGAATTAGAGTAGGATAAAACGTTCGAGTGACATAGCTAGATAAAGTTCAAGCAATGTTTGGAGGTAGGGTCAGATTGATGGGAGGTGTTAGAGAACGTTGTTCCCGAGCCGTATATGCATCTAGATCAGCTTGGATCGAATCGGCCAAATCGAATGATCCATCCCTTTAGAATCATCAGAAATTTGACCGTATAAGCTCGATTTGGTCTAGAATTTGGGTCGTAAGGGTTGGACCAGCTAGTGAGCTCTGACCCAACTGAGAGCATTGCTAATCCGAATTGATGGTCAGACCAACATCGGTTTTGATCAGATCGGGCCGGCCGGATCAATCAGCCCTCTTCCCGTGGAAGGCTTGACTAGTTCGAAGTAATCCCGGTCCGTATCGATTATCCTACTAACCTTGATGAAAATCAGACCATATATAGATAAAATGGACGGATAAAGTGTCTTGTTTTTCCCTTCTTGCAATCCTTCCTCGGACTAACGTGAGGTGGACCTCCTACCCAATGGGCCTGGCCTGTCCCATTTGTCTGCTCTGATCCAGTGAGGGGGGAGATGGAGGAGATTGGTGGCAGTGTGATTCTCTTTTGGTGGGCCGTGGAGAAGCCCGTCGTAGCTTGGACCTTCGACGGCGGCGGCGGCGGCGGCCAACATCTTAAGTAGGAAGTGATAGTGAATGAAGGAGACTGATATGGGGAGAAGGGGATGCGGAATCAATGCAACCCACCGGCGGAGAACCTCTCTCGAATGCTTCCATCTCTGCCGTTGCTCCCTGCGCTGAGCCATCTCCTCCGTCTCCGGCGAGGCTACGATGAAAGACGAAATTGCACCGGCAAAACCCTAGAGCGAGACATGGCGGGGAAGCGAGATGGCGGTGGCGACGCACCTCTGACGAACAGGAATGAGCGCATTGGCATTGGTTGTGAGGGAGGCACTAGTGCCTGCCGGAGGAGAACCGCCCGTTGATTTCCTTCACCTACGTCGCCTCCTCTGGCCAAGACAGACTCACCTGGGGATTCTGGCGCCGCCCTTCCATATAGGTGAAGGCATTGTTGCACCGGGGAGACCTCGATAGATGTTGATGGTGGTGGAGAATGACAGGGCAATTCTCCTTTGGCAGGGCCATACAGGAGCGAGTTGGCTGCCCACACTGCAGCCTGCCAGAGGAGAACCGCCCTGCTATTCCCCTCACCTCCACCGCCGACGCCATCATCGCCGCCGCCCTTGCGCAACCTGCAAGACGCAGTTGCACCGGCGAAACCCTGGAGTGGCAACTGTGAAGGCGAATGAACTCCCCGTCATTCCCCTTCACCTCCGCAGCCACCTTCTCCGGCGATGACTGACCCGCCTGAGGATTCCGGCGTCGCCCTTCAAACCCTCGAAAAGGGATGCCGGTGGAAGAGAATGGCAGGGCAATTCTCCTTTGGCGGGGCATGCAGAAGCGCGCTCCGACCACGCTTCGCCGCCTGCCAGAGGAGAACCGCCCTGTCATTCCCCTCACCTCCGCCGCCTCCGCCGCCTACTCCCTGGTCTCGCCCGGGCCGGTTATGTACCCTCGAAAGCACAAGCTCCAGGCTTGGATATGCCGAAGGAGATGCTCGGCGATGGCACAATTCCTTGGAGCTTCTTCGTCCCCCCGGGGCCCCAGCGATGGTCCTCACTCCCCTTTCTTTCCCCATCCTCTCCCCACCCTCAAAAGCTAACCCTAGGGGGGGGCAAACGTCTGTACCCTTTGAAGCATATGAAATTGTATTCGTACTCAAAACTTTCATCTAATTTTCGACTTCGTGTGGAGTAATCTTCTTACATAAAGGGTATTTTTAATTATGGCACCAATTATACACAATTACACGAAATCCATATATTGATTACTTAATCTTATAAATAATGGGGATCTTTGTTCAAATATCATCTGTCCGTCTTCACCGGGCTTAAATCTTTTTTGTATAAAATCCTACCATTGTTCATATTTGTGCATTTGTCTTCTAATTCGCCGACAGGTTGCACCGAGGCCCGACAAGAGCAGCATCCTTCATGCTGATTGACGTGCAAAAGAGTAGATATAGGCATATATTTTGTAGAAAGAGGGGTATGTATGCAAAAACCGACGTCTACGTCACCGGACGCCTGGGCAGCCTCGAGCTTCTGCACGGTGGGAATCATCCCCTTTTTATCAATGACGGCATCTGCTCCTCTTCTCGGCTGCCGCATCCACACAGGGGAAGAGGGGAAGATTTCCGGGGAGAGCATATTCCGGGAATCTGCATGGATGATCGGCTCCTGCTCTCCAATGGAGGCCCGAAAGAGAAACCCTCCGGATATCGTAGCCTTGTCCCAGATAAATGAGATATTCTTGAAGGCGGACTGAGATTTTCATGAAGAATTCTCTTTCTACTCCTCCTCTTTCTTCTCCTTCTCCTTCTCATTCCACTCCTCCTCTTTCTCCTTCTTCTCCTTCTCCTTCTGTTGAAGAGAGAAGAGAGAAGAGAGAAGAGAGAAGAGAGAGAGAGAAAAAAGAATGAAATAATACGGCTCAACATTCAACAAAATAATCCATATGGATTTATACTTAAACTCTAAGGACAAAAATACCTTCTAACTAACCCCTAAATAGTCTTGGCCCAATTAACCTAGCCTATGTAATTGGCCCAATCCTAGTTACTTCAACATTCTCTTGCAAGTTAGAGCATAAAGGTCACAAATGCTTAACTTGGAGCAAATGTTGAATAGCCAATGATGAGGAAGAGCCTTTGTGAAGATATCTACCAATTGATCCTCTATAGAGATATGTGGAGTTAATAGCTCATCTTGAATGAAATCACAATAAATGCGACAATTTTCTTCTCTACCATGACGAATCAGTTGATTTAATGTAAGATTTAATATGTTTAACGTGCTCATGAAAGATTGAATTATTGGCAATAAAGGTGGTGCCATAATCTACAATACAATTAGAATCACATAATCACAAGTACCTAATTGGTCAATCACTGATGCAGCAGTAGATAAGGTTGAATGTTATTTTGCTTAATTATGGTGATGAAATGTATCATGCTCTCCTTTGAAAATTGTAACTTCTATTAACTCAACATAGTAGATATTTGATTAGGTTGTGGCGTTGGTTGTCAACTAATGTATCTATGCTTAGCCCAACATCGATCTATATTATGATTTGTTTTATGATAATGCTCACAAAATAATTTATCTCATCTGCGACTGCAACTAGCATTAGTGAATTGTCTTCCTCTCCCTTTATTCAGAAATCCTCCTTTACCTTGACGTCTTGTTGCCATTATAATAGAAGACTTTGATTGTGAGATAGAACTAGAAGGCTAAAGTCATGCAAGGTGTGCATATATCTGTGTTCGAGTTGAGATCTCCTATAAGGTCATAATCTGATCTTTCATTACTTTATGCTCTAGGTTTAGAGCAGACAAAACCTACATTGATCAGATGCCATCCCTTTACTTAGTCATCTCAATGATATCAGATGTGATAGGTTGATTAATGTCATGTTTATTCCATAACCCTCTAAGGATTCCATAGCAATCAATTAAATCTATATAAACTTTTTTAAAAGTTTGAATGCCTTTCAATACCTTGTAAAGACAATAAATATTTTTCTTATTGGAGTATAGCTCATGTATTGTCTCCCATATCTTGTTTGGCAAAATATTGTCGCATACTTTTCAATAAGCATGTAGGCACCCAATCATCATCAGCTTTCCAATCTTCATTCTTAACTTGACGAAGTATATACCTTTTCTTGTGAGCACCAATAAACCTTTCAAAAAAGGTTTTCCACAAGTGAAAATTAGTGCCATATAATTTAATAGATTTACCCTACATAACATGAGAAGAAGAAGAGTTAGAGCTAGATGTATTTTACACAATGTCTCTAGAATCTTATTTATTCTCCATTTTCTTGAAAGATTTACCTCTAGATTAGAATTAGAAGTTTTGACGATGTGAGAGAGATTTGGCTTCAACACCCTTTTTGTAAATATAATTGATAAATATTGAAACAATGCTTTAATACTTTGACTATGAAATGACTTCAATTTCACTAGGTTGACTAGAGTTTAAATCCTACAACCGACAATGGATTGCCAATTTTGAAGATATATCGACAATGTAGAATGCTCTAGAAAATTGATCCATGACCAGAAACCAACCCTAAACATGTAGGATGGATACGACTTGATCTAGTTCATAAGAGAGATGACAACAAGCCTAATCAAAAGCTTGATCCATAAATGATGAGCCCTAATCTCAAGAGAACTTGCTCTGATACCATGTTGAAGAGAGAAGAGAGAAGAGAGAAGAGGAGAGTAGAGGAGAGTAGAAAAGAGAGAGAAAAAAGAGAATGGAGTTAAACAGCTTAGTGTTCAACAACATAATCTATAGGATTTATACTTAAAACCCTAAGGACAAAAATACCCTCTACCAAATTCCTAAATATGCTAGGCCCAATTAACCTAACATATGTAATTGGGCCAAGCCCAATTACGCCAACACCTTCTCTTTCTTCTACTTCTCCTTCCTCTCCGTCTTGTTCTTGATCTTGTTCTTCTCCTTCTTCAGTGAAAAAGATGGGACTCGCGCTCTTTCATGAGGGAGATGTGATGAGATTCAGCATGATGGCCCGGATCATCGTCGTCATCATCTCCTCCTCCTCTTCCTCTTCCTCTCTGTTCCTTCCGTCATAAATCTCATGCTTTCCTTCCCTCATCGAGGAGACGACGAGGTCCAGCTTGATGACCACCCGGGTCATCACCGTCATCAGCATCTTAATCTTCTTCTGTGAGAAATCTCAGACTTGCCCTCTGGGCTCGGGCGTTTACTGTAAAGATAACCCCCCAAGTTTGCCGGGGGGTCCTCTCCTCTTCCTCCTCCATTACATTACGTAGATCTTTTCTCACGGACACTTTCCGGCAATTCGCCACCAATCTCTCTCTCTCTCTCTCTCTCTTCTTACAGGAGAGCCATTTTCTCGCTCGTCATAAAATAGTCTCGCTTCCTCATAAAATCTTAAATCATGGATAAGGCTCTCCTCTTTTTCAGGACTCACAAATTACGCAACTCCCATGACCATCCAACTACTTTATTTTCTTCCTTTCTTATATTTTGGAGAGAGAGAGAGAGAGAGAGAGAGAGAGAGAGAGAGAGAAGGTTTTACATAGATTACAGCAGGTTAAGAATAGGAGGCAGGGCAACCGCCTAATATAGAGGCCCTGCACCGTTAAATCAAATGAGCATGGTATACACGATATCTTCTTCACTTCTCGCTGTTGGGGACTGCTTCCGGCAGCTTGTAGGTGGGAGGCCTGTCCGCACCCCTTCTCGAGTACTCCCTCCACCTCCGAGCTGCCGCTGCCGCTTTTTTCGCCCTCTCTTTTATTTCTTCATCTGTCAACGAGTAAGACAACCCATCTGACTCTGAGAGTGTGTGTGTGTGTGTGTGTGAGATAGAGAGAGAGAGAGAGAGAGAGAGAGAGAGAGAGAGAGAGAGAGAGAGAGAGAGAGAGAGAGAGAGAGAGAGAGAGAGAGAGAGAGAGAGTAGGCTTCTATAATCAACGAGCAAGATTATCCATTGGCCCTTGATGTAACAGTAAATCATTGAGCCAGACGAATTTTGTTGCATAGAGAACAAAAACGAATAATAATAATAAAATACAAAATTTTCAAGAAAATAAATCAAAAACAGGATTTATATGATAGTATTACTTAAATTCCAATCTTCATGGGCAATACCTGTGTTCTGGTATTCCTTTCGACTCCCCCACACGTTGTTCCAGTACGAGTCCTTCTTATCAGACCCATTTTTCTTTGACATCTTTGCCCTTACTTTTTCCTGCACGAAGGTGATCCCTCGTAATCATGCAAATATTAATCTGAATCAAGCGAACAACAAGGGAATATCATCGTCAATCTATTTATTTTTGTTTCGACATCTATAAATATATCTGAGAACAAAGGTCATCCCCCATTTCTAAGCTCGGAAACTGAAGTAGAACCGAGTAGGTACCCATGGCGGGTGGTGACCAAAAGGATCAATTAATCAGCTTTAGGCACGGGTAAGAGATGCAGCTGGCGACCTTATGGGACAATTGAATGAGATTATTCTATTTTGGAAAATAATGTCAGACTGCATCTTATCTACTTGATATTTGAACTTTCCTTAAATCGAAAAACGAAAAAAAACGATGCAAAAATAGAATATTATTATGATAAAATGAGGGGAGAACATACGGTCATATGTTTCCTAATACCAATAATTGAGTTCATGTGGAAGATACCAACTTTAGAAAGCTAGATTGATTGATTCGTTATATTTTTTTTTTTTCCAGACATGAATCACGTCGGATCAAAACCCACGTGGGAATTATTCAACACGGATCAAGGTATTAACGTGGGAAAGATAAGTCTGATTGGTTCTCGAAAGGGCTGAAATGCTCAGTAATGACTCGCCTCTGCTTCCTGGTGTCTTTTTAAGTGCAAAATTCAAGAGGCAGGAAAGTTTCAGCTTCAGTGAAGATGACGAGAAATTTACAGTATTTACATGACTTGTCCTACAGAATCTCCCAAAAGGATGAAGAACTTGCTCATGCACATATTCAAAACTAGGAACACTGAAATTTGATTGTTCAATGAAGAGGAGATCGTCCGTACCAGCATTTTTGTTTGACGTTTCTCCCATCGGATGCTCGCCTAGCGTCAGTAAATTAATGTGAAAAATGTGCCGATGAAAATAAATATTCCAAGTTAATGAAAGAAAGATACAAGAAAATAATGTACTCCATAAAAAAAAGGAACCACAAAAATCAGGCTGAGTATGCGATCTTGTTGCCCAAGAAATATTGCATAAGTCATCAACATTTACTAGAGATATTGAAGGAAAAATAAATTATCATTCAAAAAACAAATCTGTATCACTCAGGGTTCATGAAAATTAAAGGATCATTTTGAGAAATTATTGAACTGGCATAGGGGACAACATTGAAATTACTGAAATTATGAGTGACCGAAACATGCACGTATATTTTTTAATACATTTCTTCATTTTTGTAGTCAGAATCCACTAGAAACAACACTAATTATGACAAATCATTACATAGAATTTACGCTTTTCTAATTTTCTTAATCAGATTCTGATACAACGTATTTTTAACCTTTTAATAAAATACAAGTTCTTGTATTTTGAGTTTACCAAATTTTTCCAGTTCATGGGGTCGAACTTTATCATCAGCATTATGTTAGAATCGGATTTCAAAACGCATTTTTATTGCATGGCTTGGTTTTCAGTTTCATTAGACTACTTCAATCCTTTTTACTGCAGACAGCGTCCTAATTGAAATCTAGACAGTCTACCACATGAATGTGACGAAAACAGAGTGAATGAGTTTGAGAGAGCGAAGGTTCCTTACCATTCTAAAGACATCATATGACGCTCCCATACCCGCAAGCATCAGACCAACCTGTTAGAATGCAAATGGATTTTCATTGTGGAGGATGCTACATGTACGAAAAAAGTAAACTCTTTCTAAAATGTGATCACATAAAGAACCTCTCCAACTAGACAATAATGAGCACACCTCCTACCATTGTATGAAGAATTATTAAAACAAGATTTATGTCCAACGTCCACCAGGTAATTTTTCCATTGGAGGTGATACTCTCTTTCTTTATTCCTCTAGAAAAGAAAAAAAACTACCTCTAGCACCATGTTCGTCGTGTCATGGTGTCTGGAAAAAGAGAACCCAGGTAATAAAGAAACCAAAGTTGCATGCACGACGATTGATTATGAAGAGCACATAGAATTACAATGAAGGTATTCGTTAACCACAGAACGAACCAAAATATTGTATTTAGTTTATTAAAACAGATGTGTGAAAGATGATTATCGGAGCCAAAGTGGCATACGTGGCATTAAAGAATACAGCCATGATATCTGAGACAAAGTGATATTTGATACATGGTTATGAAGATTATGTACAGTTGCAATTGAGCCATCTGATAAACATAGAACGGTAGGTTTTATTTCTTAATTTAAGGACACAGTAAATTTTAGCAGAACTACTGTCAAACAATCTACCTGGGATTTAAATTTTAATTCCCCTTAAAGGGCCGGCAATCCGGGGAAGGAGGCAAACTCATGATACAAAAGGTCAGTGAGTATTGTCTCTCATTAGTGGGAGTGGGATGCATTTTTATCGAATTTAACAGTCTAATTTGGAACTTAAAGCGTATTTATAGCGTTCTAACTATATAAAGTCTGAGGATCAAGGAGGTATGCTAAAAAAAATGATGTCATTTTTCACCATCAAACGAAGATGTGAAGTCATAATAATTCATAGTCCTCTCTCTCTCTCTCTCTCTCCCTTTCTCTCTCCAGAATGAAGCTTTCCTACTCTCCAGGCCCCAGGTGGCAGGCCGTCTTATGGATATGCTTCTTGTTGGTTCATTTTCTTGATCGGATTATTTTCTTCCAACCTACTTTGCAATGGTATCAATTCCGTTGTGCAAAGAAAAAAAGACCAATTCATTCGGCTAAAGAAAAAAGGCCGTCATTTGGATTTTGGAAATTTTCTGAAACATTAACTTATGATGGTAAGAACAAGCAAAGATTCAAAGATACTAGGGATGTTTTGAGAATGTAAGACACTGTTCACTTGTGTACGTATTAAAGCATTCAAGAGAAATGCTAATCTAATGCTGAAAAGATGCCACGAATCCTCTCAGTTTTATCGCTCCAGAAAAACATTCAGTAAATTTTAAGCACAATCCAGAGTTTATGCAAACAGGCATGAAGATCTAGTATTGGACAAATAAATTAAAGAACACTTTACGTAAAGGACAGAACGTGTGGTCAAGTAAAATATCCTACATTTACTCTTTCCACTCTGCGCATTTCGTCTTCAAGGAGAGAGAGTTGTGCAGCAGATGTCCAGTGAATGCAGTCAACTGGACTGAAATTTGAAAAGAGAGAATTAGCCAGACAATGAGTGAATCTGACAAATATTTTCAAGCAGAGGAAAAAATACCAATGAAAAGCCATTTTCCAAAATACTTCGAAAGTTTTTCTACCTTAAAGTTAGAAAATATTTAGATATTCCGAATTACTTAGCGTACACTCACCAGCTCTCAATAGCTTGTTGGACTAGATTGACATTTCCATTCTGACAGAAAACTCTCGCTCTCCCAAAGTCCTCTTCAATCTTGAATACGTCTGGGGCAAGATTTGCACAATTCTTGCAACCTGTTATATCAATACACTCTTGAATATGTCCTGATGGAATCTTAAATGCTAACATTCCTTCCAAATGCCATTTGCAAACAAAAATTTCATGCTGTCTCAACTTCTCTTATCAATAAATTAAATGAATGTTTCCTGCCAAATGGGCGTTAATCTTAAGAAAGGAAACAAGACTAAGTGCCCGAATAAAAGTATATGGTATCACCGAAACTGCCAATGTATCGTCTCTCTTATTAAACGTGGAATAATGTGGCTAAGTGAAATCTTCGAGTACAAAATTCTTATGAGAACAGAATCTACTTGTCAAGGAAAGGCTACAAAGCAGAAAGAAATGAGAGACCCACGTGACGAGTACGCACAGAAGAATTGAGGTGGGGAAGGGTCAGATATGCACCTATGCAGCTAAACTCGTCGACAAATGCGTGATCCTTGGTAGTAGTCTCACTCATGAAAGGGTTGGTGGCTGTTGCTGAGTAACCATGGATATCATCATAGACCATTCGCTGTACAGGATCACTCAACACCTGCTTTCCCCTGTCCACAGTTAGCTCACGTGGGAGAGGAGAGCAAAAATGTGGGGTTCCGAGAGAAGGTTCTTTTACATTAGTTGCATCCCAAGAAACTCTAGACTCACCGCATAGACCTCGTTGATGAACATGCAAAAGTTATTGGTCTCTGGGTCGTTGCCGCTCAAGTCCGGGTGGCAAGACTTCATGCAATTATAATAGGCCTTCTTTATCTGTGTCGGCGTCGCATCCGGGAGCTGGTAGGATGATAGATGTGGATTGTTAGATGCATAACTAAGCTCCGAAACTCGTTCGCCGTGCGGTTAGACATGGAGAAAAAATAACCGAGAAGAGATGTATCTACGTATGCGTTTAATCACGGGCGAGGAATGTGAATTTGGAACAACCTTTACCGACAAAAAAAAAACGACGGTCAAGAAGCGATGAGCAGAAGAGTCATACAGAAAAACGGCGACGGCACCGGAGGAAGAACACACAATCCAAACACTCATCATCAAGGATACTCACCAGCCCCAGCACGGAGTAGTAGTCGTCTCCCAGATCATCTCTGGAGAGAGAGTCCCGCGAGGAGGCGCTTACACCGAAACTCCTCCGGCGCGGCTGCGTCCGAGATCCCCAACGCCTGGTCGTGGACTCAGGCCTGTGATAGCTATTCCTTCGGCAGAAGGAGAAGAACAACGCCGACGAAGAAGAAGAATGGCCCTGGAACTTGAACGGGGTCTCCGCGCAGACGGAGGACAGCAGCTGAGCCATCGATCCGATCTAGAAGACGAATCACGATCAGAAGAATGAACAGGAAGTCTAATCGGGAGATCGGAGACTACGATCCCCCGCCACCGTCGGCGAAGATCGCCCGTCTCCTCCTCCGTCGTAGCCACACAGCGGCAAGAAATCTCCGCGGCGGAGGTTCTGTTCTCTCTGGGCGATATTTCCCGGCGGGAAGAAGAATCCCCCTAGTGAGATCACCGCAAGAGAGGATAAGCAATCTTCAACCCTCACCAAGTGCCACTAGCGGGGACGGGGGGAGGCATAGAAGTAAACCCGGCGGAGCAGAGCGAGAAGAGCCGAAGGGCGGTGTAACGATCGCGTGGTGTGTGTTGACGAGGCCCATCGCTGCCGTGGGGTCCACGTGGACGTTTTTTGGATCGTTTAAACTTGCAATTTATCCTGCGGATGATGACGTGGCATTCCCATGGCCGCGGGTTTCCCTCCACGCTGGGAACGTCGCTCCGCTCGTGGGGCCACGTGGAGAGGAGACTCCAAGGGCGGGGCAGGCTCACGACGGGGGTTTCGTGATCTTTGGCACGCCGGAAAACCATTCTTTTTGGACGGTCCCAGGAGGGGGAATCGCGAATCCGGAATTCCATCCGTTTCCCACAGAGCGACGAATCGAGATTTTTTTCCCCCTCGGTCTGCGGATTTTCTTCAGTTTGGTAAGCATATAATCCCCTCATCCATCCAAATAATTATCCCTATTATTTATTTATATTTTTCGAAACCTATTATATCAAAAAAATCAGAAACTGGAATACGTCACGTATTTGTCCCTCTAGATTGAAATATTTTATTACTTTTACAGGTGGAATATTTATACTCTTTAAAATTTTATTTATGGGATTTATTTTTAAAATATAAATATCTAATATTATTCTGCACGAAAGATATTCTGCCAGTTCAGCTTTGCTTCGAGGCCCAATTCGGTAATAAATGGGCCATGTCAGAACGGGCCAAATGGGCCTTCCGGCTTCTGATAAAATTAGCCGTTAAGCCGTCGGTGACCTAAACCCTAGGGTGGCTCTATACAGAGCCAGTCCTGATTCAGAATAGCCGCCGTCTCTCCCTTCTTCTGAAGGGAGCTCGCTTTCTCCGTCCCCTCGCCTTCTTCGGGCAGCGACGGCCGGCATCTCTGTCCTCACGGGTTTCTTCTTCCCTCTCCAGGCCCCTTCTTTTGTGCTTTTTCTTGGGATTTGGGGAGGAACTTCTCCAACGCGACGAGGGAGAGGGAAGCGTAGAAGGTCGTCCCCGACATCCTCGTTGTTGGTGGAGGTCGAGACAGGCTCGCCATAGAACTTTCCCACTCGAACCCCCTCTGGTTTTGCTTTTTCTCGACCATCTGTCGTTTTTCCATACGTTCTTCTAGATTCAGCCCGGTGATTCATCAGTTGCATTTTAAGAGTTTATTTGCCTTTTGAGAGAACCGGGACGCTGCCGTGTGCCGTGCTACTCGGTTCCGTTGCGGGCATAAAGTCAAAATCTCCCAGGTGGTCATCTTCTGTGATCCGAAGCAACCCTTGTTTCAGATCTCTTGCACCAGGAGCACATTGGGTATCCTATACAATCGGTAAGAATCGTGTACATTTTTATTTTGGAGGTAAAGTTCAGCCGCTGATTGAACAAACATACTGTTCTTGGGTCCGTCCCTGATTCCCATGTTGATGTATGTCTTCTCCTCCCTTCACCTCCAGTACACAATTTCTCCAATAATCCTGGCGGCTAGATCTTTGCATCGAAAGCAGATGGTTTCCCCAAGAACGCTGATGCTCTGTCATCGTTTTTCTCTTTCTGTAGTGATTTCCCTGCTATTAATATCAGAGGGTCCGGCATGTTCGAGCTCACCTCAGCTGTCGGCGCTCAGAGTCGACCCGGGTCGAGATGAGTCCATTTCCTCAGCCCATTTGAGCTGGTGTTAGATTAATTTCATGGATAACCCTGTTTCCGTTCCTTTCGATCTGGTGATTTCAATAAGTTTTTGGATTGAGTAGATATTTATGTTTATATCTAGTGTGATGTGCTGGGTGATTATCGGAGTCTCTTTCAGCGTTCACTTGCCTTTTGAGAGAACCGGGATGCTGCCCTGTGCTGTGCTACTCGGTTCCGTTGCGGGCAGAGATTGAATTTCTCTTGGGGGTGCTCCATATCTGTGAGCCCAGGCAGTTCTTGTCCCGGCTCTGCTTCACCCAGAGAACATGAAGTCAAATCATTCCTCACCAGAATCTCTGGATTGAGTAGTTGAGCTAATCGCCAAGAAATTGCTCCCCAGATGTCGACCGTTTTGCAGCCAGGGAAGCTCTATTTTCTTGTTAATACGGATTATTACTTCTTTTCTATGCCATAATTATGATGGGCTTTCATTAGATTTCCTTGTTAGGAAGTCAAGCTGTTTTTTTTTTCTTCTAATTCTCTTTTGCCCGCCATTTACCCATATCGCCGTCGCCTGTTTCTACCACGGCCGTTGATTTCCACGGTCAGTCAACCATGTGCCCATTTCGGGATTCTTTTTAAACCTAGAGGTCAACGATGGCTGCGGTCGTGTGGAGGTGGGGGATCAAGCAAGTCAACAGGCGTAGCGTGGATATTTTGCCTGGGTCCCTCGGAAGTCGCTCCAGTTAGCAAATGGGGCGTTTATTTTTTATTTTATATTCTTGTCCTGGAAGACCTACTTTCGTCGTTTCAGGGAGGACTTGATGAGGATAACGATCCACAGCAAAATAGAACATACGGGTTGTTTTAAAGATTGGAAAATTAATCTTAAAACCCTATTAAAATTTCCAACTTGTAGAAAAGGTTCTACGAAAGCCCAGACTTCGCAAAGGCTCTCTTCTTCCTTTGGGGTCAGTTGGTTTCCCCTTTTTAACAAATTAACAAAAGGATGGAGCGGTTTCTCGAGGACATATTGCTAATTTAAGATTTATTTGTTAAATCTCTCGCACCGGCAGGGGCAGATATAAGATTGTTCATTGCTTCCACCTTTTCATAAACTAACAAAAATGAGGGTGGACTTTCTCGAGAAATCGCCAAATATGCATCTCCTCCCTTTCCCATCGTCATGAAGGAAGATCGTCTCCGTCGTCTTCTTCGCCGTCTTCGTGGGAAGAGCGACGATGTGCTCTCTGGAGAAGCGGGGTCGGGTCTACGTCCTCACCCTCACCGGCGATGGCGAGCACCGCCTCAACCTCGCCCTCATCGACGGCCTGCGGGCCGCCCTCTCCCGGGTCCGAACGGAGATCGCCGCCGAGCCCCGCGGCGGGTTCGCCCTGGTCACGACGGCGGAGGGCAAGTTCTTCTCCAACGGGTTCGACCTGGCTTGGTCCCTCGCCGCCGGCTCCCCCGCCGGATCTCGCAAGCGGCTGGAGCAGTTGGTCTCCATGTTCTCACCCGTTGTAGCGGACCTAATGGCCATGCCGCTGCCGACCATCGCCGCCGTGAACGGCCACGCCGCCGCCGCCGGGTTCATGCTGGCGCTCAGCCACGACTACATCTTCATGAGGAAGGACCGGGGGGTCCTCTACATGAGCGAGCTCGAACTGGGGCTGTCCTTCCCCGGCTATTTTCTCTCTCTGATGCGGGCCAAGTTTGCAGATCCTTCAACTCTGCGGGATGTTGTTCTGCGGGCTTCGAAGTTCCGGGCAGCGGAGGCGGTGGAGAGGAAGATCATCGACGCCGCAGTGGAGACCCCGGAGGCGACCCTCGAGGCGGCCATTCGGATGGGGGAGCAGCTCGCGGGAAGGAAATGGGAAGGGATGGTGTACGCCTCCATACGGATCGGAGCCTTTCCAGAACTCTGCCGGGCCGTGGGTTTGGTGGTGGAGGACGAAGAGATGATTAAGATGTTCAACGCGAAGCTCTAGAGAAGGTACATAACTCCGATCTCTCATCCTCTCTGTCTTCTTCAAGCTTTTGGGTCTCGGAGAATCCATACAGACCAGACTGCAACTTCGTGGTGGGGAAGAGGAATCAGAGGTGATGATTCCATAATGTTCCTGTATTGGTATCATGATCTAATAACTCCGTGTTTGTGGGAGACTCTGCATCAGAACCCTGTCTAAGGCACCAATCAAATCGGGATGAACATTCACTGATCCCTTTCCCGATCTGATCCCGGTTCCCATGAAGATATGTGCACAGGTCTTCATGTCTAAAAAATGCACCCCAGCCCAAGAACATCGCTGAAAATCTCTTGGAACGCTGCAGGCGTGGAGCGGCTGGTAGTTGTTCTCATTGTTCTTGGGGTCGGGGCCAGTAGTTGTTTAGCTTACCGAGAGACCCCGTTGACTTCCAATTTAGGAAACTCTGAACCCTCTTGTTGTGACCGTTTGCGGCGTGTTAGATGAATATAAGGAGATGGGTTCTTTTCCAAAGTTTTATTTTTTATTTTTTTATTTCAATGGAGATGCGACCAGTCTAGGAATGGTGGGAAAGGTAGAAACTAAGCTTATCTGAAGAAAATGGGTACTTCGGTGATCTTCTTGGCTGTCGTCGGATACCCAGCTCTGGTCAACAATTAGGCTCGGGAATTGAAGGGTTTTGGGTTGTTAGTCCTAGGCCTTATTGCTTGTTGACCCCCCAAGTCAGTAACCAGAGCTAGCATCGGGGTGAAGAATTGATTCTTCCCATTTGACTCTCGTCCGGGATTCTAACTGTCTGACTCTCGCAGTTGTGAAGAAATTGATGAATTATTCCACGGAAATTAATTCCTGATTGATCTCCACCACCTTTCTGATGCTGTGGAGACGATCAGAACAGAGCTGATGCCGAGATCCTCCTCTTCTCTTCTGGCTTCACAGAACTGTCCTACAGGAAGCCTGAGAACCCCCAAGAGTTGAAGAAACCCCTCTAGAGGCCCACCACTATGAGCGAACAGCCGCCTCCGCTGCCGCCACAGATCACCGCTTACTCACATGTACAGTCGCCGTCGACCGCCTGTGCCGGCGGCGGGATGTAATAGCCGACCTGACCCTTTCTTCTGGCCGGGCAGGAAGAGAGAAGAGCAGTGGCGCCGCCCGCCCCCCCCCAAGCTCGGTTTTGTTGTCCTTGACGAGCGAGCTCAAAGAAGAAATCGGCATTAGCGGCAGTGGCGGCTGGCTCATGTGGCGGCCGGATGGAAGGGGCCGAGCCCCCCCTGGCGCCTTGCATGCTCCGGGACCAGCTTGTTGACCAAATCGGGTGAGGCCCCCGCCAGCTATTTAGAAAGGGAAGGTCAGACCCAATAGGAAATGGCTGTCTGAGGTCAGCCCAAGGCCAGTTGCCGTAGTTAAGAAGGCTCGAGAGATCAAGATACCTCCTGTTTGAAGTTGAATAGCGGGGGCAGAGCACGGCCGTTGGGCAGACGGGCGGTGGGCTCCCTCAGCTCGTCGAAGAACGGGTGGGCGCATGCCTCTAGCTGCCATGCCAACAATGTGTGGAGATCTCTTCAGTACATCGGATGGGACAATGCGACGAGTAAATAGTAAGTAGCAGGAACCCGAGAGTGCGGAGGATCGAGGAGAGGAGAAACTGACCGCGGTGCAACGAAGGCTCGGCGAGTATTGAAGGAGTCGCGACGTGAGATCTATCGCCTCTGGAGGCATTCTCTTGTGGAAAACCTGGGGGAGGCCTACCATGAGAGAGAGAGGGGGAGAGAGAGAGAGAGAGAGAGAGAGAGAGGGAGAATGGGCACCTTATGCCACGGATGGGCCTTAATCTGGGGGAACCTGAAGTCCGTGTAGTTGGGATTCATGCATCGTATCTCTTCTCTTGTTGGGGTACCGACGACCTGGGATGGTCGTAAATGTTAATAACTCAGGAGGATCTACCGCATTCCCCATCTCCACATGGTCCGAGTGAGCAATCAATACCTTGATTATCTCAACCAGCTGGTCAACGGCACTCTCCCCAGGAAACAGTGGCTGCCACAGAAAGGTCAACATTCCAAAAAAGGCAAAATCATCAGCATCAGCATCAGCATCAGCATCAGAAGAATGGCTGCCAGGCTTTATATCTCTGGTGTTCATCGAAGCCTGACCTGTCCAAGAAGTAATTCCGCCAGGACACACCCAGCTGACCATATGTCGATAGACGTTGTGTACTCCGCTGCCCCAAATATGAGCTCTGGGGCCCGGTAATAGCGAGAGCATATGTACGATATGTTTGCCTCGCCCTTCACCTGGTTAAATATAGCCGGAGAGATTGAGTCAGCCGTGGTTGAGTTAGCAGAATGACGCCGAAACCATATCTTTGAAAGATTTAAGTACACAACTCTGTGGTTGGTTTTATGCGGGCTTCTATTGAATTATTCTTGGCTACATATACATACAGACACAATTTAGTAGCATAATGAAGAGGTCATAACATACATACATACATATATACATGAATTAGTAGCATAATGAGGCTGTAATATATCAGATTCCTTTATATGGTATGAGAAACTCAAATTCAATCAATTTATCCAGATAAAAGATGAACTTGGGTTGAATTCCACCCTTCACTAGAAAATGAAAAAGACTGTAACGTGCCTCAGTGAAGAGGCCACTCCCTCTCCCTACCCTCTCTCATTTCCTCTCATGAAAACATAAAATTCGTCTCCTTTCTTTGTTCACATAGGCTTAAAGAAGGGTAACTGAAACAAACAGGAAGAATGATCAAGCCTGCGGGAGAAAGACGGCAGACTCACTCTATCCATCGCTCAGGTTATCTAAGCAAGTTTCACCACATATAGTAGATTGCTCATAAGGAACTTTCAACTATTTGAAAGCAATTAATGAGGCGGAAATAGCGAAAATGGCCCTTACAAGAGACCAGAACAGCCTTCATCAGCTAGACATGAAGGTGCTGTTCCATTAATGTTGGGAAATTTCTGCAAGAGATCTTACACACATGAACAACAACACAGCTGGAGTGCATGGGAATATTTGGACATGCAAGCATCAAAAAGGGCTGAAAGCAAAACTTAAATGGGCATATTCAAACAAATTGAAGAATTTCTAATTTTAAGCATCAAAATGGATGAATTTTGCGAATTTATAAATAAAATGGCTAAATATTATATTCATTTGTAATATGTGGATTTTCCTTGTTTTAAATTTTCTGTTTCAAAACCTTTAGTTATTCACTTATTGTACCGGCAATGGGTGAAAGACAGCCTAAAAAATCCACGGTGCTCTCTCTCTCCCACAACTTCTGACTATGATCATCAACCATTCCCAAGCAACTGACATGTTACGCATAAGGAAGACTAGTATATAAGCACATACCAACACTTTGGCACTTCCGAAATCACAAAGTTTCACCTGGTGAGTGAGAGGATCAACCTGCATATTCAAAATTTCAAAGTAAAAAATAGTTCATAGAAAACAATGAAAAAAAAATCAGCGTCGTTTGGGTAAAGCCATGTCTAATGCAGAAAACAATTTCGAAAGAAATACCAGAAGATTCTGTGGCTTGACATCACGATGACAGACACCTTGAACATTGTGGATATAAGCCAGTCCCCTAAAAACCTGGATACTCAATTAAGGATGTCAGGTTGGGCCTATGTGCTGAGAATCCACAACGAGTTTAAAAGAAACATTATACCACTATTGCAGTGTGCCAAAAGAAACATTATACCTGGTATATATAAAGTTTGACATATATAAGTGGCATTCTCTGGCTCACATTACTGTAATGCTTCAAGACACGATACACAGTTTCTGGAACATATTCCATTACTAAATTGAGAAAGAGGTCATCTCTACTTGTGGTGGAGAAGAAGCAGTGCTTTAAAGATATAACATTTGGATGATCCATTGAACGCATCAATTGGAGCTCACGGTTCTTGTATCTCTTGTCTTGTAAGACTTTTTTAATAGCAACAGTTTCCCCAGTTTCCAAGCACTTGGCCTGTAACAAAATAATAATTACAAAAGCCAAGATGAAATTCAGCTATTAAGCAGAAGGGATCAGATCACTAAGGATGACCTGGAAGACGATACCAAAAGACCCAGTTCCCACAACCCGCTCTGCCATGTAACTGATGGTCTGCAGGAAAACAAAATGCGACTTTGTGATTAAAAGCAAGCAAGCAAAATAGTGGGGACTTATCACAAAAGAAATCGTTTTCCCCAATAAACAAAGAAAAGCATCAATGAAAGAGTAGATCAGGTTATTATCAGGCAGAATATCAAATCAAGGAAAAAATGATCGTTGGAACAGAAGCTGAGCAAAAGCTTCACGGGAAAATATCGCCAGTTAATTTGGTTCAAGGGATACCTGCTTGGGTTCACCATTCTTTCCTCCAATCGTCGTAGAAATTATGTGGCCAGTAAGTGGATTGTTTCCCTCGACGACTGATGCTTTCTATAGCAAAAAAATTCACCCTAACCATTAGCCTCCTTGGGTAAAATTCCAGAGAAATAAACATAATCCAATAGGAACAAATACATTAGGAGTTATAAAAATATAGATCTGGCAAAAGGATCAAAATATGAAAAAATACAGACAGTTTTGAAGCATTTCTGCAACATCAAAGGCCAATTCGATAAGAGTGCAAAATGATCCATATAGGCATGGAATGGAGAAAAATAAAGCATTGAAAGAATGAATCAATTGCTCTCAAGTTTGAAAAGGAGACCAAGGAGCTACAAAGAGTTAATGAGGCTGATCAAGTACGATGTCACCACTCTGACTGAGCAAATCTGAGAATTCTACAGCAATTAAACAAAAATAGCTCATACAATAACTCCACGGAAATCGTGCCACTTAACATAACCATCATCTTTATACTAGTAGACGCCCCTAGAAGAGAAATGGCGCAGAACAAAACGAAGCAATATCTGAAAGTGCATATGAAGGATGACATCAGTGCGACATGTCAGATGAAACAACAGAAGGTTTGGGGGTGAAAAGTCAAAGGAGGCAAAAGAAAGGGAAAGACATGACAAATCCTAGATGAAAACGAGGGAGAGAGTATGGCGCTGGAAAATGAAGAATCAAATTAGGGGAATGAGTTGTCCAGGGATCATTGGCAAGATGATCCGTAATTTAAAAGAGCTAAAAAAAAGAACAAAAACAGAAGGCAATAGAAGTAGAAAAGACGCATGCGTCTCATGGACTCTCCTGTGGTTCTGAGGTGTCGCAGAAAAGCATCAGAAGAAATCAGAATCCCCCAAATCCGACGAGATCAGCAAGACGAACCCAGATAAAGACGCTGATGATTCCCGTGGAATGAGAAACTGGGAAGATGGAAAACACGTAGGGATCTTCTTGCAGTGAACTCAAAAAAACAAAAAGAGCTCATAAGAGACTAAATACACCAAAACAAGAAAAAGAGTCAGGGAAGAAACGCGGACCGTCATTTTCTCGTTGCCCATCTCCGATCGCGGAGGAGGGATCTTCACTGAGGCCTCATTCTGAAGCTGTTGCTGCTGACGAAGTTGATGGTGCTGGTGCTGCTGTATCGCCTCCGGCTGTAGGTTCGGCGGCTGCTCTGGCAGATGATGGGTCCCCAGCGGCAACGAGGCCATGTTGAAACTGCACGACCCCTTCACCTCTTTTCACACTCCTTTCTCTCTCTCTGCTGCATTCATCAACCATCCATCAACAACAAGGACGAGGAAACGATGTACGAACAAAATTTCGCAATGCAATTCATCCGATCTACTCCACAAATTTCAAACAAGAAGGAACGAGAACATACTCGAAGGCAGAAAACCAACGGTTAGGGGTTCCCGGAGGTTCCCGGAAGCACGACCAGGCGATTCCGAGGTTGCCACGAACCCGACGACCCCCGCAAAAATGGAAACCAACGTAAATCTCTCTATCTGGACAACCGCATCACTGCCCGAGCTCGACCCCCCCAACCCCGGCCAAATGCCTCTACTGGAGAGCTACCGTTGACTTCCCAGTGGCACTCCCGTCTTCCTCCGCCATCTCCGGCGAAGGCTCCTATCCGATCCAAGCGGCCGCCGGCGAGACGGGCGCCGCCGGCTTCTATCGGCTTCTCCACCTCACTGGTCTCTCTAAATTCTCCCCCTCCGTACGGTCTCCTTTCTAAAAAACCGAAAACCACATGAATAGCCTAAATTACCCCCATTCAGCTGTTCAAACAGTCGGAGACAGCTCAGGGTAGTTTCGCCCAAAAAAAGTAGGAGGTCTTCGCCGTGGTCGTCTGCGGACGCCAATAGATGGCGGAAGGAATCTGTGTACGATGTATATCAGTGTGCATCAGTTACGTGCGCATCAGTTTACTGCTAGACTCCAAAACATTGTCATGGAATGATATGGGCATATTGTTGAAGCGTATGAGCTGATCTCATGTACCTGAAGTTTGTGACAACGTAACTACGTCGTGCGTATCATATAGTACGTTTATATCTTGCTTTGTCGGCACCTTGCTTTTCTGATGCATGCTCTGCCGGCGGTCTACCTACCTCCTGTAACTTGACGGTCCTTGTCGGGTCTCTCTCTCGCTCTCGATCACAACCGTCCAATGAACTAAGAGACGACAATGGGTGGTGATGATGGGACGAGGGAATCGGTAGCCCTGCTCAATGATTGGCCAGACCCTCGACGTGAATCGGATTTATGGAAGATGGGCCAGTCGGACGGGTCTGTCACGGACCTTCATCAGATTGAAAGCCCGAAAATCCGAACTCCGAGTCGTATCAGATGAATCTTGGGTCGGGGTTATCTTGCCGTCTCTACGCACTGTTATGCCACGGAGTGAGAGAGAGAGAGAGAGAGAGAGAGAGAGAGAGAGAGAGAGAGAGAGAGAGAGAGAGAGAGAGAGAGAGATGATTGCTACAACCATGATGGGGACTCGGCCATTTTCTTTTACTTGATTTGATTAGTTGTGTTGGACTAGATAGGCTCAAGTTACATTGATAAAGCCTTTAGTCTTAATGCAATCTCATGTAAATACTATATATTAGCTAAACAATGCTATTTTTCTTTGTACTTGTTTATTTGATGAACAACTCAAGGACAATTATATGTTTTGAGAGTCTAACAAAGGAATCAAGAAAAGGGGTAGATTAGTCTTCTAAGAACTTACATTTTTGGCTCATATACTTCATCACCTTAGTCTACGTCAATCCAAGCTTTACAATGAGAACTAATGGTTTGTTGTAGTTTTAGACATTGCACCTACTTTGCCAACTAAAAAACATATTCATAGGTCCTACTAAGCCTAGTTAGTAAAATTTATGAACATCAATAATTTAACTATCATTCACCAGATTTACAGTTCCAATGAACTGATGGTTTGTAAAATGTTTAGGCATTGATTTTTGACTATAGAAGACCAAAGCATATGAGAAAACCATCGAGTTCCTTTTAGATTTAACAAAGATAGGTCAACCCAAGTATGCAAGATTCACAAATTTGTATATTGTAGGATAGAAAAAAATGAGTTACTATAAATTTGATGTGCTGCACATTCAATATAGAATATGGGATGAGCGATGGTGAAGCTTTTTTCCTGCAACAGCTTTCAATATTTCAGAATGATATAAAAACATAATTTATAGTGTGCAACACGTTCAATTTTAGAAAGGTTAACCTTTTTATAAGACAATATTTTCATTTAGTCGTATGCTTGTAATGCTGAAAAATTACTTTAAAGAATTATCACCATGGCTGTTGACAGTGTTAAAAGATTTACCATTTTGTCTTTTCTACATTTTGTCATTTAGTGACACATGTTCGTCTTCTTTAAGTCAATTGAGTCAACTCATTTCTTATAATGAAGTGAAAACACAACCTTCATAAGCAATAAATCTTAATGGTAAGAATAAGATGCTGTCAACCGATTAAATATCTAATATTTATATTAGTAATGTAAAACAATGTTGTACTTTTTTCATCATGATTGTAACTTTTTTTGACAATGTGAGTATAACTAGTCAACTCTCTTCTTGAAAATAGAAAGGTACGTATGAGATCTTGAAATTAGACTTAACATCATCTAAGACTTTGAAAAGGGTTATCAAAATATTTTGTGAATATTAGATACACATTCACCATAAATTAGATAACGTAAATTATTACTTTGTTGTTGTATTTATTTTTTAATATGAAAAATAAAAGGCTTCAAAAGCATACAATTATCTTGACTTATTCATTGGACATAGAGCTAAGTTGACATTGCTAATCTATATATTACAATGAAAGCTTTATATCACAATTTCAAAGAACTTGCAAAGTATGTTCGATTATCATACGTGGCTGTTGTTGGCTTTTGGAGCCTTTACAGTCTGATATTAACAACTAAATACAAGGGTTTTACTACTAAAAATTATGCTGAGAGTTTACAAAAGTTTACAACCCTTAGAAAAGGTCATATGCTTTTAAGGCTAATTGCATGACATATTGTCTTTTGTTATATTTTTCTAGAAGTGAGTCAATTGATTAGTTAGTTATATAAGTTTTACACTCATAGTAAGGAAGCCATAACTTTATATTTTTTAAGATTACATTCTAAATTTATGTCAAAATTCCTTGCACTCAATATGCAAGGCTTCTTTATTGATTTTTTATAGGAACTGAGTTGGTTCACTTGATATGAGAAATGACCAAACTATTATTATAGGAGTGAGTTGATTTATCTTATTTAAAGAAGGCTTAACACTTCAATGGTGAAGTAAGTGAGTTGACTCATTTAATAGGAAAAAAATCAAGTAAAGTATGATAAGATAACTCAAAGAAGAAAGCTGAGTCATGTAGTAAGAGTATGTAACAACTATTTAGAAAAGTGCACACAAGAGTAAAATAGTCATTATATATCTAAAAATATTTAAATATATATTTGATTATGATTTCAATAATCTAATTAAATCTTATGAAGGTCCTTCATCTTTTTAAACTCTTTGACTGTAAGGTCTTCTATTTTGTACCTGTAGGAAGTGAGTAGACTAACAAGTGGAGTCATATTAGGATAATGTAGGTGGGTTGTGGCACTAGATGAGAAAATAAGAATGAGGAAGCTGATATATTACCTATAAGTACTAATTGTAGTGTGTGAGTATTATGGTGATCCTTTCTTAATACTTTTTAATATAAAAAATATTATAAAGAGACAAAAAACACCCAACTATAGCTAAAATAAAATGATTTAATACTCATATAAGTTTTGTATATAACTCAAGTTGAAATGATTTTTTTGCACTCAAAAGTGCAAAATATTCTTTAGAAATCAGCCACTTGATAACTTGAAATGGTTTTATGTAGTGTTGCATATTATGATAGGCCATTAGGTAAACACTTAGATTGTCTACAGTCATTAAATTAAGAAGTGGCTAGTGGTAGCCTTTTGTCTTCATTCTTCATACTAACTAGAGGCCATTAGAGAGTAAAATAGCTAGTGTATAAACCACTATAAATTTTAGCTCTAATAGTTTGATGGGAAACAATAAGTTAAACATGATCTTCAAAAAAACAATTTACACCTTTTTTGTTCCTCTTATAGATTCCTTAAAACCAACAACTATGGCCTTTTACATTGACAAACTAAAACGTCATATTATTTTTTTTTGAGTTACTTCATCTTCCAAAATGATCAAAAATTTCTAAAGTATTCTCAAAATTACCTAAAAACGTCATAATTTTTTTTTTGCACAACTTTTGAAAGTAATATATATATTTAAAATTTTTCTTTCCACTTTGCAAAAATTAAAGTTTTTGCACTTTTTTAGTGTTGGCATATATTTGTAATCTTTGTGATATTTTTGGGTAATATTCAATGAAAATTCTTATTTTTTATTGCTATCTAATTGGTATTCTCATAATAAACCTTGGAACTCAACATCATTTCTTACTAAAGGGTAGAAACAATTATTTTACAATATTATATTGTTGTCAAAAAAATACTAATTTGAATTTTATTTTTTACCACATTATTTGAGACAAGTAGTTCATAGTTTCACATCTAAAATTATGTGAACTTTTTATTAGATAGAAAACTTTATTATGTTGAGTTCAGTGTGACAGTAAATATATTTTATTCTCACTTTTAGTGATAGTAAACATAGAGATTTTATATTGGTTCACCTTTCCTTGAGCTATGTCTAGTATTGGAGGATACTTATTTTAGATTATTATTATTTTTTAATATAAATACAACTAATTTCATAGGCTTAGATCTTTCAATATAACAACTCGATCTTCATAGAGATCTCACCCCTCAAAGATAGATCTTAACTCACAACACCACATGTTTAAGTTAATGTATAATTTTTCTAAAAGAACAACACCTTTTATACGTAGAATCCAACTCTCAACATCTCATGCCTCAGCCTTAATTTTTTTTCACTCACTATGCAAGTTACATGATGGAGAAAGATAACTTTCAATATAATTATTTGATTCATATGTTATCATAGTTGATCGAGTATAATGAAGCTTTAATTCCTTCTTTAAAACATGTGGTTACTTTGTTGTAGATGATTAAGTAGGATTTATTCTCTTACTATGTGAGTGATGTGGATAAAGATTTTTTTGCTCAACATTAACTTTGTCTATTCTCAACTTATTTTACTTGCACTTCAATAAATCTATGTCATTTATTATTTGTATGTGTGAGTGATGTGGATGAATATTTCTTTATTGAACATTAACTTCGTTTGTTCTCAACTCACTTTACTTTGACTCTAATATATCCATATCATTTTGACATATAAAAGTGACATATTATATTGAATATCTTATTGTTGCTCTACAAGTATTCCAATGACCTTTATTTACTTTTTTGTTTCAAGCTTTCTTCTCTACTAATAATTATTTATTCTATCTTGTATGAAGATTCGTAGTTGATCTAAGAACATTCTTCTTTCATGGTCTTACTCAAAGGTGATTGTTTAGTTTGTGTTTAGTCCACGTTTTCTGTTGATGAGTTATTGTCTATAATTTGACCTTATGACCTTTTTAGCTTAGACCTTTCTACTTGTAAATATGTTGTCTTTGATATTGTATATATAGATATTCAATTGATAACAAACTTATTTGTCTTCAGAATCGACTAGGATATTGCCGTTGAGTCAACTATTTAGTACACAAACTCTGATGATGTAATTTTGTCTAGAATATGAGTAGCTGACCTTGAGTCTTCATTTACTTCATAATGCACAGGTCTCTCACAAGTTGTCTTCAAAGCCTTTATTTGAAGATATGTACAACTTCAATAATTGATCTTTTACTTGATATTAGGTTAAAATTTGATCATTTCTACTTGTCATTTTCTCTAGTAGGACTTTGATATGTCACCATGTAGGGTACATAGCAACAACTTTTCTGCCTCCTTCACTTCATGCAAGCAGTCTAACTTAGTTATCTTGTGGGTCTGGAGTTTAGACCTTACTTCAGTTACTAATTATATATTTTTACTTTGAATATCTTGATCAGCCTTTCATGTGTCCCTATAGTGCTTCAAATTTAAATTTTGCCCATACTTATATTTGAATAATTTAGTGGTCATTTTTCCCACTTCCATATAGTTTATTTATTGAGTTTGAGCCCAATATTTATCATAATGTGTCTTTAGTATTTTAGACATTTTTAGTACAGATGCTTTATTTTTCACATTGTTGAGGTGTTGGATTCTAGTATGGCTGGTGACTTTAATTTTTTAGAATATATGTGAGGCTTTGTCACATGTGTTGACACTTATTATGCTGTACTTCAATACATATCATCATCAATGTTGTGCTATATTACTTCAATACAAAAAAATGTCTCAAGAGCATGACTCTTTATATTTATTATTGACTAAGATTACACATATCATCATCAATGTATCTAATTTGAATGTTTGTTAACTAAACTTGTCTTGCACTGAAAATAATCATAATACATATATACGAATTATATATTAACTTATTTAAGAATAATTTATAGATAAAATTTCCATTTTATGTGTCAAAACACATTGTGTGTTCAAGACTGATTGCATCTACACATCATGACAATCTTTCACACATTTGAAATAATTTTTTTTTGAGCTGAAGTTGTGTGCTTTAATTAATCAACATATTCTTAGAACATACTTTAAAATAATATATAATATTTATAAATAAAATATAACCAGCTTATTACATAAGAAAAAATAACAAAAGATAAAAACAAAGATTACTTGATTGAAAACCACATGATAGTGATGATAATATTTTGAAAAGTGACTTTTTTTTGTAAAAACATACATAATCTTATGATTGCAATGATGACCTGAAAAGGTATTGAAAAGTTAGATTGTCCTACCTCCTTGACATTGCCATAAAAATTTCCCAATGTGGTTTAGGAAGTAGAGATTTGTAAATCTCTCATCTAAGTCAGTGGAATACACAAGATCAAGAAATCAACTAAAATAGATCACCAGATTGTATTCACTTTCAATGTGTTTCAGATAACATTTTTTATCCTATTTTTTTTGTCTTCAAGTTATATTTTTATCATAATTTATTGACATGGAAGAGATCATTTACTACCATCATCAAGTTCTATTTTGCATGCAAAATAAATTTTGTTTATGTGCCCCAATTTTTTATTTACTAGAAACCCTAGTTTATTTAGCTATAAATTTTGACTATTAAACTATAATAGTATTGTCTCAACCTCAACCCAACTCAAAATTAAGAAAGGCTTCTGGATTGACATTAACCTAGTTTATTTTCTTCTCTCAGAGAACTGGTTGTATATTAAATTTCCTATGTAAGTGTAAGAATCATTGAACTTTTTGCTAAATACTCTTCAACTCTAAGTTATAGATAACCAGTGCTGTTAAAGACAAATGATTAGGTTTAAGAAATGTTAACTAGGTTGCAAATGAACTCTTTGTTTTAGTGTATTCTGTTAACTTATCATTATAAATAAAATCTGTCCAAAGAGCATTTTGTCCATGAAATTTTATAATAGAAAACTCTTCCTATGATCAAGAAACATTACAAATGTTTCTTGTTTGACTAAATTCACAAAAAAGCCCACAATGTTACTATGGTAAATATGAAAATAGATTATTTTTTTAATTATGAACATGATAGTTTGATTATGATGACAATAAAGTCTCAATTTATCACTTCGTTATGATATTTATACGTTTTTAAGAAAAAAGAATAGCATTTTGAACAAAAGCACCCCAAAAAAAATAAATTAGATCTACATAATGTTAGATCTTTGTATTTCGAACAAAATGAACGGAGGAAGGGTTAAATTGATTATGAAAATTTCCTAAATATGTTGTATCTTTAAGCACTAACTTTATTATAATCACTATCAATAGTGTAAACTGAAGATTTTTATAGTAGTTTGATCTTCTGACCTACGTCTACTCTTTATGAATCACATTCTTAGGTTCCATTAAAAGGTTAGTAAATATGATGACATACTAATTATTACATTAATATTATGATTTCACATGTATATTTACATTAAAATGATCATCTATGCATATTGTCACAGCTTAAAATGATTAATGCCATATTTTAGAATGATTATAGAATTTTTATAAACTTTTTAGTTTTTTTTTCTGAATTTTCTGACATCAAATTCACAAAGAAATTAATTTTACAAGTTAGAATATATTTTCTCAGATTTATTTATAGGCTCTTATGGTTTTAAATAGCTTTTACTGAGATTCAATGTCGTCTTGACATGTGTTTTAATTGTGTTCTCTCATTTTTGCCAATGATTGGCCAATGCAATCATTATGGAGAGGAACATGGCATCACGATGAAGCCATGCACATGACTAATGTTATTATTTAAAGTGTGCAAGGACACATGATGAAAGGAAAAAGATACGATGATTAAAACTACAATAAATGTAGGCTGATGCCTATACATATGGTGGAACCTAATTCAATGGACACATGTCAGAGGATTAATGAGGCAAACAAAGTAAAAAATTTATGTCTAATCACGGCCATTCATCAGTGCTTACAAGGATGCAGAACCCTAAATGAACTTGGTGGTGGCATGGAGGAGAGAGAGAGAGGAAGATCAATGACTCAAATTAATCCAACTTTAGATCATGATATTTGATGAACCATAATGAGTTTTGGGCTGAATTTTGAGGGCTGCTTTGTCATTATCTCCTTTTTCCATCCATGCCCTAACCCTTATGAGAGGAGTGTCACAAACTTGGATCTTCATCTTTGGAGTCTTGCCCCCAACATTTGATTGGCCAGCAGGAAAGACAACTACTAGAGATCAATCCTGTGTTTAAACTTCTGATTTAGTGAGTTCTTTCCTTTCTCTTTTGATTCATCTTGTTGGTTGCAAACTGCTATGGCTTGAACGAAATCTATAGGTCCTTGATTGAATGATTGTTTGAGGAAGCATCATTAATTGAATTTCGTCACAGCTATCATATGGAAATTATAAAAATGAATTTAAGATTTTCTCTTTTCATACTTATTTCGTGGTTCATCAACCCTCATATCATATTTTCACATCCCACCTCTGATCTAGAGAATCCTAATCTTAGAAACAAGATCGGAATCTTCAAGATCATCTCTTCATTTCTTCTCGATCTCCTCACATATTTTTCTGTTTCTTCTACCTGAATTTTCTCCCTCTCTTCTTGAAAAAATTGAATTCAGATTTCCACCATTCCTCCTTGTGGATTCAACTCCTTACTCACACTACCTATATTGAGTGATTAAGGTGAATTATAAGTATCATTGCATAAGTCTAAAAATCCAAACAACGACATAATTCATTATGATTTTTAGATTTATCAATAAACTTGCTGATTTCTAAGCTCAAACCATGTATACGATTGTAAAATTCTAAATAATTAAATAGTTTCATACAATTTCTTTCTAAATTTCACACCTCTAGGCAGTTCAAGATAAAGAAGGTCTTGATTTTCTCTTCATAAATTACATATTCTATGGAGACATTGTACAAAAAAATCGTGATATATGAAATAGAGCGACATTACTTGTGAAAATATTTCTGTTGTGGCATGATCATTGTTACTGATGAACCAAGCCAATAGCAAAGGAGCTTGGTTGGAATCTTTCTGGCTCAAGAGGAATGGTTTGACATCGTCTCAATGTGATGTAATCCCTAGCAGGTACATTTTAGATGCTTGATGTGGGCTCAAGCTATATTACATGTTGAGGAGTTTATGTGGGATCAATCTTCTCATTGTAGGCATGATGAGGGATCTTTGAGGGATTTCTGTTGCTACTGCAGTAGTTGGGTGATGCCTTGACGCCTCTCTATGCAGGAATAATCTATAGCAGTCTTGAGTCAATTCTTTTGTTCTCCCCTTCTCCTTGGTTCTCCCTTTTCTGCGATAGTCGGCACTCAAGAATACAAAGAGGGATTGGTGTTTATGACTAAAAAGTGGGCCAAAATGGGTTGTCAACAAAGTTATTAACGGTATGTTCCCCCTGTCTTACGAATAAGGGTTCTGACAGCTAAATCAATAGAACCAAATACTTGATTGTCTGGAAGTTTCGAATCTATGCAGTGTAATGGTTATGTTCGTTTGACGGACTATGACGTAACGTAGTCCTTTATCCTATATCTAGAAACAGATCCAATATAGCTATTCTCTCAGGCTCAATATATTCCAGTACTCCATAACCTCAAGCCTAAACGACACATCTATTTTGACTTTAATATAAATCACAGCCAATTTGAGAAATATTCAACAGTCCTATCTAGTAAATATCCATCTCACTTCCTCATCATCTCACACTCACCTAGAAACACCTGGAGTTTTCATCCATAGATTCATACGATCGAAAGTGTCTAAAATCATCATGTACTATGCTCATTATCAAAACATGTAGAACTTCTAACTCAACACATAAAACTTGTCCCCCTAAAGCCTAAATTGAAGCCAAGAATCATATGCAAAGACCCTTATAGCTTAGCAGTCTATACCATGTTTCAATAGTGTTAATTACAAAACTCAAAAGTATGGACAGTCACTATAATAATAATAATATAGATGAACCGGCAAGAAAATGTAAAGAAAAGCTAGTTGTCTAATCAGGAATTTTGACAATAGATAATCTGAAATAGCTTATGGATGATTAAAGAAGAAGTGATTTTTACTGAGGTTCATCATCTAAAAATTAGAAACCTTTGGAAGTCTCCATTTTTAAGTCCATGATCATTGGACATCAAAGTTAAAAAAGTGCGCTCTTGAAGATGATTTGGATATATATTTTTTCTTTGTGTTTTGTAAAGCCTATTATTGAGACAGAGCTGAGATTTCAGTTCTGAAGATCTTTTAAGAAGACAAACTCGATGGACTGTTCTATTCATATTTTAATAAAGTCGAACAAGATTAAATTTGAGAAAACCTAATGTAATGACTAAATTTGATGCCTAAGTCGAGATTAATTATAAGATTTTATCAAACTCCTAGAGAGACAACCATTTTAAAAATCTATTGAAGGAAAATAATACAAGTATCACACCTAAATGTGCTCTTTTTATTTATTTATGAAATAACTGATACCAAGCATAATACAAAATCGCGGAGCTGTTAACGTTCCCTTGTACAATCAGGGTCAGTGTTGAAACCTAGGCCCCGATCACTCTTGTCCTCATTCCTTCCGTTATCGTTGCATCCAGCATTCAGCAATGCACATCATCCCATTAGTTCACCCTACTGCAGATCTGCCTGATCTCTCCATTGGAGCTGGTAAGGGGGCTGATGTTGCCTCTCTTTACCATCGCCACCGCGAAGTCTCTGAAGAAGACGTAGCTGCTGGCCACATAGCTTTGGATGAGGGAATCTGGGGGGCCGTTATTTAAGAACTCCTAGTTGGAGTGTCGAAAACCATGGAGGGACACGAGATTTCTATAGTAGGCATTGTTGAAGACCCTCAGCATTGAGACATCGAGCGGCGAGAAGCTGTTGCTGCCGCCGGACCAATGTTGACGTGGCAAAAAAGTTGGGGTCAATGTTGACATCGCTGGTTCAGAAAAAGAAGCAGCAGGCGAAGCCGATGGTGTGCGCGCCAGAGAGGGCCACAAGATCCTACAAACTCAGGCCCTTGATGGCGATCCTGATGGTGTGGGCAGAAAGGCTGGACGATGAACTAGGGAGGTCTCCATTGTACGACGTGAAGTAAGGTAGAAGAAAGAACAACTCACAACAAGAGCACCGACACAAGAATTTTACGTGGTTCAGAGGTTGGCCTCCTACGTCTATGGACAATGACGAAAGTTCCACTGGATGCAGAAAATAGTACAAGTGATCTTGGCCCTCTGATGCACTCACTAACCCAAGAGATCTTCCTTGGAAGCTCTCTCTCAAACACTCTCTCTATATAGTGGAACAAAGGTAGAAGAGGTTGCTGTGTGTTACCTCGAATGAGGAGAAGTGACCCTCTATTTATTGGCACCTCACAGCCACCGGTAACCGTACTAGCAAGAACCTCGGAAAACATGTCAGACAGTTTCCCTTTCTTCAGCCTGCACCGTTCATACCGCGAATTCGTTCGACGGAGAATCGGCGGGGACGATCTTAAGGATGTCAAGGCGAAGAATTCACCAAGACGACGCCGTCACTGGTGGTGAGGGCAAGAATGTCGGCGCACGTCACGGTGCTGTTGCACGCTGCCTCGACTGCAGATTTGATGTCCTCGATGACGTCCATGCCGCGAATGGAGTTTACGTTCTAGGGAGCGGTCTGCTCGCCTTGGAACGTCGCGGTGTCGACCAGGAGCACCGACGCATCGCAGCCCTGCAGGATCACACGTGCGGCAGCATTAGAACCGTTGCGGCGGAGTGGAGAGGGACCGGCTGTCCGTTATCTACAAGAGTCTGTGCGTGCGCTTTCTTGGACGAAACAGTAGTGAAAGAAGAGGCGGAGAAGGGAGGCGGGCAAGCGGGGCTCGTTCCCGACGGCCGTTTGCATGGCACTTTGTACGATCGTCTGCAGGTTGGGGCAGCTCGGCGAGTAGAAGTTCGCTGTCAGCTGCGCGTGTGCCGTGCACACGTACGAAGGAGGAGGAGGAGGAAGGAAAGGGAGATGCAGCGTGTGACCGTCATTTCTAGCGATGGAAAGGGGCCTTCTCTTTATATATATCTCTCTCTCTCTCACTGAAGTGTCGAGTGATGGTGTCCAGGGCTCTTCTCGTTAAATAGAGCGAGGGAGGGCTTTTAGCCGTCTTCATTCACATGGAAGGCTTCCTTGGCTTCGCGGTCGGCTGTGGAAGGTACGTTAACTCTTGTTCCCATCTCTGAGAGTGGGAGAGGGAGAAGGAGAGGGAAGGAGAGAGTCATTCTGGTCTTTGTTTCTGTTTGAATGTGTTCAATGGTAATTTAAATGCAGGGGTTTCGAGAAATCTGCGTCCCCGAATAAGAAGATAAGGCGAGCCCACTTAGGATGGGAACAAATTGGAAATTAATTACAAGGTTTTTTTGTAAAAGCTCTTCGCATAAAAATATACAGATTTAGATCTTCTGGAGACATGGTTTCAAGTATTCTTTTACTATCCTAGTAAATAGGACTCTTCTATTGCCGTGTTGTGACTTATTTACGGATATTTAGGCGCAATTTTTTGAAAAAGTACCTAAATATATATATACCACAGTTTTTTCTTGATAAACGAAATAATTTTGTTTCCTTTCTGACTTTCATCCGGCGACAACGACTGCTACGGCGGCGGCGATTGTGCTCCAAAGGAGTGAAGAAAATCTACCATCAGCAATATCGTTCTGAAAGAGGACGTACGACTATTTTTTTTCAGTCGTACGTCTCTCTCTCTCTCTCTCTCTTTCTCTCCCTCTCCTATATGGGGGAAAGGGGTTGCATGGTGACAACCCGAAAAGATCTTTCCTCTTTTAAAAAGAGTAGGTGGGGAGATAGACATATAAAGAGAGATGGGAGAGAGAGAAAGAGAGAGAGAGAGAATTTTTCAACGCAGAAAAGATATTTCCTTTAACCTCATGTAAGAAGACGTCATACTGTAACCCCTACGCACGTCAGGATCATCGGATCTTCGGATCTCAGAGAACGAGACGTTCCTCCTCGACAGGTCTTTTTCTAAGTGGACCTTAACAGTACTTGCTCGCTATTTCAGAGAACCCTCGATCTTTTCATTTAAGAAGACTCACGATGTTGTGACAAAAAATACGAATGACAAGATATGAGATAATCCAAAAAGCACTTGATCATAATCAAATTTGTAAGCCGACGTGGATGTTGAGCATTTACCTGTAAGAACTTAATTCTTGCCAATGAATTGATTGTTGTCTATTGGCACGATTTTCCCTTGCCGTTTGATCGCCGCCAAACAGACTTGCCTTGACAGCTGGGTGACATGTGAGATCTACCCACTGGCAATGTCTGCATCATTACCAACTCTTAATACTCGTCAAGAACAAAGAAATAAATAGGGAGCTGGAAGAGCTGCCGAAGACGGTCAGAGATACTGACTTTTCCACGCGTCGGAGTCCCCTCAGTCAACAAGGTCGGGGCAGCGGGTCGGCTGTCTCTTTTAATCAAATTCTCTTGACCTTCGAGCTGGTAGCCCTCTTATCTCTTGTCATGGGTGAAGGGAGATCTTCACCATTGCAAAGCTGAGGATTGATGGCCCTCCATAAGTACACCTCCCTCTCGCTTTCTCTATCTATCTCTTTCCCTCTTTCCTTAATTTGTATAACTTAAGCTTGCCCCCGTGTACTGGTTTTGTTCTATTTATCCACTCATTCACCTTTCATTCTTTCTGAAAGTGAAGCAAATGCTCGGGCAGTATTCAAGTAGAAAAACAGATGGGTAGACGGACAGATGGATAAATAGACAGAGAGGAGGAGAGAGAAAAAGACAGGGAGAGAGAGGGGGAGAGAGAGGGGGGGAGAGAGAGGGAGAGGGGGGGGGGGAGAGAGAGAGAGAGAGAGATACACACACACACACACACACACTTACACTTTTTGATAGGTGAAATCACCGCAAGAAATATAATTATTGAAGACAAACTTTGTGGAAAAAAAAGTTTGCTATCTTTATCCTTGCCGTCAGGTCGTCTAAGTATCTATCGGCGATTGATGTTGGTAGGTCCTCTACATTCCTTGGGGCCCCTGTCATGGATCATCGTTGTCTAAATACTCGTGAAGAATTTTCGTATTATAGAGGCAAAAGAATAAAATTATTGCTATATATTTTTGGAACAATTTCCACGAATATTTACAAAATAAATAAAAAACTTTATTCGGATACTTGGAAATATTACGATAGTAGAAGTATACACGCATGCGCACTTTTCCATCCTAAATATTACCACATTATGTTCTAAAGGCAAGATTATGTGTACATGAAAATATCTTTTAAGTTTCTACTTTTGTTGCCCTCAGGAGTGGGCCACCCCTCTCTGATTCATGACGGTCTCACTCCAGCAAACTAAAGATCGTAACAACTGATTGTGGAAGGGGTCAATTGGCCGCGGACCCATATTTGACTATTGACTGGTTGAAAACCCAGATGTAACGTAGAGCGTCATCAGCATGCGCTTTAACGTATTGGATTCGCGAACCAGCATCCTCGAATGCGAAGTCTATGGAAGAATAACCGTGAACCTCCGCTCTATGATAGTAAAGGGATTCTATAAAAGCATCTGACTTGTCACCGTAAAAGATCAGAAAAACTGGGGGGAGGACAATTGATGACGGCGGATAACGGCGCCGCTCTCTCTCTCTCTTTCTCTCTTTGTCGCCCGCCCTTTCTTTCACGCTATCAGAGATGGGAATATCAATGTCCGTCGCTTTCCTTGTTGACTATGGAAAAATGAGGCAAAATAATGAGGGTGAAGAGCCCTTCCTCACTCTATATAACGGGCACTAGTCCTGCAAGAGCTTCACCACGACACACTTCTCTAAGTGCGATATTTACATTTAGAGCGAGCGAGAGAGAGAGAGAGAGAGAGAGAGAGAGAGAGAGAGAGAGAGAGAGAGAGAGAGAGAGAGAGAGAGAGAGAGAGAGAAGAGAGACAGAGAGAGAGAAGAGAGACAGAGGCGTCTTTCCATCGCTGAAATGGCCACACGAAACTACTCTCTTGTCTCCCTCCTCGTCCTCCTCTATGTGTTCACGTCACACGCGCAGCTGACGGCGAACTTCTACTCGTCGAGCTGCCCCAACCTGGAGTCAATCGTGCAAAGTGCCACGGAAACGGCCGTCAGGAGCAACTCCCGCACGCCCGCCTCCCTGCTCCGCCTCTTTTTTCACGACTGCTTCGTCCAAGTAACCTCACGCACAAACTCTTGCAGATGACAGAGCCGGCACCTCACCGCACCGCCGCAATGGTTCTAATGCCGCCGCACGTGTGATCCTGCAGGGCTGCGACGCGTCGGTGCTCCTTGTCGACGCCGGAGGCGAGCAGACTGCCCGGGCGAACAGAAACCTTCAAGCCTTGGACGTCATCGAGGCCATCAAGTCCGCCGTCGAGGCGTCGTGCAACGGCACCGTGTCGTGCGCCGACGTCCTGGCCCTCGCCACCAGGGACGGCGTCGTCCTGGTGAGCTCTTCCCCTCGAAATCGTTGGGATCCTCCCGTTAATGTTCTGTCGAACGAATCAACTATCTAACCAGCGGAGGCTGCCTCCATGCAGAGCGGAGGACCCTCGTGGACGGTGCTGCTAGGGCGGCAGGACGCTACGACGGCCAGCGAAGAAGAAGCCAACCGCAACCTCCCCGGTCCATCGTCCAGCCTCTCTTTTCTCATCAACTTGTTTGCAGGAAAGGGCCTGAATTTGCAGGAACTCGTGGCCCTCTCCGGCGCGCACACCGTCGGGTTCGCCCCCTGCCGCGCCTTCCGAACCCATATCTACAACGAGTCCAACATTGACACCGAGTTCGCCATATCCGCTCGGGCCAATTGCCCCTTTGAGGGCGGCGACGACATCCTCTCGCCGTTAGACGTCACCACCCGAGCTGTCTTCGACAACGCCTACTACACAAACCTCGTGTCCTTGCGGGGTCTCTTCCACTCCGACCAGGAGCTCTTCAATAACGGCCCCGCGGATTCCATCGTCCAAAGCTACGTGGCCAGCGGCTCCGTCTTCTTCAGAGACTTCGCGGCAGCGATGGTAAAGTTGGGCAACATCAGCCCTCCCGCCGGCTCCAGCGTGGAGATCAGGCGGGTCTGCAGCAGGGTAAACTGAGGGGACGTTATGTGAAAGACTCTTTGGCGGATATGAGATCAGTGGTGGGAATAGAGAGAAGAGTTACGTCGCCGCTAAGTTTCTTCAGTGACCGGTTCTTGATCTGCATCAGAAATGGATTTTCTCGTTTAAAAAAAAACTGTACGATTCAACGTTAACAGCTTCCCTGCGTAGAAGGCGACTTTTCGAGATGTCAAAAAACGACAAAAAATATAGGACAATATATATATGTGATTTATATTGGCAATCACCCTAAAATAAACTAAATAAAATAAAGTATCACCGATATTTTCATTCAGAAGAACGAATTTGGAAAATCTAATTGTACTAAAAAAGGAAGAAAAACCAACACAATTTTATAAATACATCGAAGGTAATAAAAGCAAAGTAAAGAATAATCTGTACAAGTTGATTTCCGAGGTTTTTCTGTAAAATTATGCATATTTGCAATAAAAAACTTGTTAGGGATGATGTGTAGATATATTGAGGTTGATGTAGTCTAGATGAAGATGAAAAATGGTTTGTAGGAAGATAATAGTCATTCGTTGAAATTGAATTCATTTTCAACATTTCTACAAAGATATAATTACACTTAGCCCTCATAGAATACTTTTTTAGCATAATAACTCTTAGAAGTTTATTGATCGATTAGATATATTAATTCTTTTTGAAAATCATGAATTATATATAACATGAGACATTTTAGGACTATATTGCTTTCGGATAGTCAAACAAACAATTATTGATAAGCCCCTCTTTTCTCATTTGGATTTATATTGCTTGTAAACTATCTTAGTTCTATTTTTAGGTCCTTTTTCTGGATAGTTATACCAAATAGTTAATTTTATGTGGAAGTGAGGGAAGGAGGGAGAGAGAGAGGTCAAGGGTGGGAAATAGTGGATAATTTTGATTAGGAAGTACCTTTTTATTAATTAACACATGAATGTTCCTCTCTCCAGTAAGTTTTCTTGTCTATCTACAATTGATTGGGATAATGATTGGTGGATGACGGTGACCTATTTATGGTCATGAAAACATACTTTCAGTTGTTAAGTAGAGAAGGATGTTTTACTGAACAGGCCATCTTTAGAGTCTCAAGACCTAGGCTGGTATCAAATAAAGATCCCAAAAATGAATCATGACAGGAACCTAGCCTGAAGTCAAAAGGGGGTCGATGTAGCTGCCCCCCACCTTTGGAGAGAGGGAGAGAGAGAGAAATAGACACTTTTTTGCAAATCAAGGTCATGTTATTCCTGCTGATCATGTCATCTTTTAGCTAGAGATTCTGGTTCCCAAGGACTATTGTTTGTTGCAGTAGTCTCCATCATTAGTGTTAAACATACAATAAAATTACTTGTTTATCAATGAAAACAAACATTTGAAATCAATTTATTTGAATTTTCAAACATGTTTAGACATCCAAGCTCATAAATAAATAATGACACAATAATATAGAATCATATTTATTGACCTGATTAGGTATCTTTGGAACCTATGTTCATAACATTTATGTATAATTTTTTATGAGAAGAGCATAAATAAAACTAATATTCATCCCAAAAAGAAATGGTAAGTGAAATTACTCTATGAACAACTAACAATCTAATTTTCAGTTCCTTCCTTTCCTACAATTTCTTAAATGCTCTTTATCCAATTTCATCGAGGGCCATTGGCTTGAATAGTGTTAATGCTTGATTTTTTAGTTCTTAGTTTGCTTCATTTAAGTAGTTTACTAATTTAATTTGTAGAAAAGTATAGCTTTATATAGTTAATTTTGAAGGGTAGAAGTTAAAAGAGTTGATGTATTTTTTCTTAAAAATAAAAATAATAATCATACATATTAATATTAAAAAGTAATATATATATATTATATTATATTTTATTATAATGGGCTATAGACATGCATCCCTGTGTTCCATGGCTTGTGCCTAGATTGCCAACTTGTCGGCAGAAAAATAAAGTATTATTACATGTGACATTTCTGTCAACAAAATTGGATGTAGGACTAATGTTTTTTCTATGTTTCTGGGCACTCGTTCATGACGCCCAGATCTTGTGGCAGTCAGTGCACCACATCAGTAGAAAAGGTAGATCTCACAGTGAACAAAGCAGACGATACCCAAAATGTAAAATGTTTGGGTGGCAGTTCGTAGATCTTATATTGCTCAACACATCATGTGACAAGAAAGGTTGACCCCGTGGTAGGAGAAACACCATGACACTTGGAAACTTAAAGCACTCATATGACAACGGTTCATGATAGATTGATCTTGCATTGCTCAACATGCCACATGACTAGAAACACTTGATCCAATGACAAGCGAATCATCACAATACTACGAACTTGAGTTTTTGCTTGTATTAATGTCAGAGATGTGAAGATAATTCTTGATTATTATTGGGTAAAATAGATATTATTGATTATCTTTAAAGTTTCATCAGAAATTGTTAAGATGACATCCGTTCTTTCTTTGTTTTGCATGATCAAAGCCTCAAGTGATCACCGAGCTTGTTCCTTCCTTCTTCGACTACACTAAAGGCCTCTAGCAAGTGGTCAACTCTTCTCTCTCAGACAATAGTGATAATATGGTTGACTTCTCTTTATGACGGATCTCTTCAACAAGTGGTGCAGAATGTCTAAATGACACTTTTATAATTTTTGGCATGATATGATATGTTCATGTGAAACCAAACCACCACACTTGTGTCTCTAGTTGTTCAAGAGGTAGACTAACTTTAGGCAGTTCAAGAGATATAATTTTTGTTTTTAGTATTTATTTACATACTTTGATTTAAAACTTGACGAATGATTTTTTCCTCCTCTAAATCTTTTGAAAGTCATCTAAGATCAAGTTGATATTATATCCCACTTATTTTCTATGAATATTTGTAGTTGAATCTTGATGCATTTGTGTTCTCAACTTATTAGAATAATGATTATTTTTTTAATTTTAAACTTAAAATTAGTGAGATTAAAGGCTGATTAATGATTATTTAAGTGTTAAAATAAGGTTGAGACATTCACACTTGACCTCATGCCATGTGTGATAATTTTTGAGCACAGATTCATCTAAGAATCATGGTGACCATAACATGTTGATCATTTTCTCTCCTTATTATCATCTTATTTCCTTCTCACCCTCTCTTTCATGAGACCTCTTCCTCTCTCTCACCCTCTCTCTCTCTCTTTCTATCTCTCATAAGATCTCTCCTACTTTCCCTATCTCGTAATATCTCTTTATTTCCTCCTCTCTCCTCTCTCTTCGTGAGAGATCTCTCTTCTCTCTCTCTTTTCTTCCTTTACTTCTCCATTATCTTTATTTTTCCCACTTCACACTTTTATTTTATTATTTCTATTAAGTAGTGTTAAATTATTCAATTCGATCTATATTTAAACTAAATTGATTTTTTATGATGAATTAATCAATTTCTCTATGTTCAACTTGAAACTTGCATCTATATTAATATCTCATTAAGTTATAAATATTATTAGATAATAGACATTTAAACACAATGATAAGGGCACATCAACCAAATTAACACTGATATGTGATTCTTAGTGTTATAGGATGTGATTCAACTTATTGGATCTGAGATAAGGAAGAAGGTAGAAGAGAAAAGAAAATGAAGGGAGAGGGAACCATGAAGTACTAACATACACTTGAAGTAATTCAAGAGATCACAATGTCAAAATAAACAGTGGCAGTCACAAGGATACAAATTAGAAAGCTTACTTATTAGGTTTAGAATCAGCATATTAGGATTTTCTTCAACTACTTCTAAAAAAATATTGTGGAGGCAAAGGAATGAGAGATATGAGAAACAACTCTATGACAGCTCCATGTGCAACCTGCCAGGTAGTGGCTATATCTCTCAGCGAGAGATATGAGAAATAGCTCCATGACAGCATGCCATTGAATGATGATGGTGTATGAGAGTTCCATTGGCTCCAACTGAGAGATCAGATAGGTCTGCAGTAGGGTAAACTAATGGCTCGGAATGCTTGACTATGTCTGACAATGTTAGATGAATGTAGCTTTGTAAAAATAGCAAATGTAGAAACAAAAGACCGTAAGCCTTGATATGTTTTTGTCATATTGTAAAAAAGGTTTAATTTTAATAATATAAGAGCATCATTTTGTGTAAGGTAGAAGTCAGTCCATTTGCCACTTCCGTTATCTTTGTTTCCTAAGTTTTGTTTCTTCTGTAGTCTCTTATATCTCTATCCGGGGAATGTCGAAATACACAAGTTTGATGTGAACTTCGATTTTGTGATATCTACATGTGCGTAGATAGTTTTGACGGTACTTACAGATGAAAGTTTGTTTACGTTACTTTTCAAGAATATCTAGGGTGACTTAGTTATAATCTTGAATACATAATTATTGATAATATATTTATGTTCGGACGTTTATGGTTGGACATTTCAAGGAACAAAAAATAGTAAGATACCAGCCAAAAGGGCTGAAGTTAAAAAATAGTTTAACAATTCTTCCTGCATATTGTTGAGAGGAAACTCTTTTATGATATGTTAGCGTAGAAAAAAAATAAATTGGACGATGTAATAAAGATTGGCTGAAAAGGAAAGTAGATTTTATCCTGATAAGAGCTGAAGTTTGGAGTGATTTAATGATCCCCTAGGCTGCTCTGCCTTCTGTAGAGGGGCGAAGAACCAGGGAAGACGTGTTTGGCTTCAATGGTGACAGACTGGAGGGGTGTGGACCTTCCTCAGTCGGCACTGGAGGCGACGGCTAAGTCAGTTCCCATCTCAGAGAGAGAGAGAGAGAGAGAGAGAGAGAGAGAGAGAGAGAGAGAGAGAGAGACTTGGTGAATCAGTGTTATCGATGGTTAAAAGGAAATCACTGCCCCAAGCGCCAAAAAAGGCCGACAATTTTCGGTTAAAACAATAGAAACTAAGCCAGAGGGTTCGATTTGTCAAATATTTCGATGGAGGTGACTAACGTCCTTCTCCAGGCATTACGTGTTTGACTAATATGAGAGCGGTTTGCAGGGTTGTCTTGCACCCCACTGTCTTCGTAACACCAGGCCCAACCTGAGAAGCCACATGAGGATTTATCAGGTCGGAGGTCTGATCTGTTCAATCACATTCTGCTGACTCTCTCAATCACATCTGAGGTTGGTTAACCGGTCAAATGTCAAAGGTGGACCCGCAGCCTGTTTGTCCCTCATACCCGGATTTATTCTGGTCTTCGTTTTGTTGGAGCGTGATTGCGGGTCCTTTCCAATTTCATTTGTACTCCTACCACAGAAGGCGACAAATGTAAAATTAAATTTTCATATTGGTTCAATTGTTTTATACTCCTTTTTATCGTAAAAGTGTTACACTTGTATCCTTTTAGTATCCGTTCACCATGTTGAATAATTAACATTATAAAAATATTATAAATATTTCTATGAATGTTCAGTTATGAAATTTAAGTTCAAATATTTCACCTCTTTTTCTCAATCATTGGATTTTAACAAAAAAAATGATGGAGATGGAAAATGTTGAGGACATAAAGCCAAGATTCTCCTATCAAAATACAACGTGATGATAAATATAATACTAACAATCTAGTTCCCAAGATGTTCATTTTCTGTTATTGCATGTTGGTCCCAATCATCCACCTAACCGTCTCTTTCTCTTTTTTAATCTATCTATCTATCTATCTACCTATCCATATAGAATAGATGTTCCCTGTGAGATGGATGAGAATGAGAACGAGAATGTGGAAAAAAATTAAATAAGAAATTTAGAAATCACAAAACTATCAAAAATAGAAGAAAGAGAAATCTAAATTTGGCTCAAAGTCATCTATGATTAGGAAAGCAGGGTTAGGACTGAGTGGTTTAGGCAAACTGTTAAACGTAGGGTGCTCGTAATTAACAATGCAGATCTGACTTATCATGGAGAAAAGACCACACAATGTATCTAAATGGCGGCTATCTTATAAGGATCACTCAATGTGACGACAAGTACACAAAGAACATATTAGAAGAGCAGTGAATACTAGGCGTAAGATGTGAATAAACTAGATGCGAAAAGAAGCCACCATAGAGACCATGGTCAAACAGGGTCAATCGTTGACTGTTTACTGAGTGGAGTCTTTGACTATTGAACAAGTCCCCCAGGTGTAGTAAGCAAAAACGTAGGGCTAGTCGTTGACCGTTCACTGCGTAGGGGCCGTTGGCGCTGGACAAACGGAGGGCTGGCTGCTAGTGGACTACAGCTCGGAACTCTCGAACCCGATAAGCCGGTACGGACCCGACCCAGACCCGATCGGTGGGTGGGGAAGGAAATAACCCCAGTAATGGGCCTGGGGGCAGCCCAACAATGGCTCGCCGGCTTTTAAGCCCTAACTGCTCCGGGGGAGCCGAACCGGCTGACTCCAAAAACCGGAGCGTCGTCGGGGGAGGGGAAAGCGTGGACGATGGAGGAAGAGAGAGGGGATGATGGCGGCGGACAGTGGTGGTGATGGCGGCGAAGGGCGAAGGGTGGGCAGCGGAAATGGTGGAACGGCGGCGCCGGAAGAGACGGCGGCAACGGCAGTTGCGGAAGGCGGAACACGGCGCCGGGAGGAGAAGGGGTTGACGGAGGAAGGGGCGACGGTGGAGACGACTGGGAAGTGGAGAGGCGGCAACGCGGGGAAGCCGGCGTGGCAGCGGCGGCAGCGGAACGGTCGGATGGGAAATCAAGGGGATGATGGTAGCGGACGGTGGCGGCAATGACGGCGAAGGGCTAAGGCTGGGCAGCGGACGGCGACACGGATGGAGAGGGTGACGGTGGGGCGGCCGGATGGTGGAACGGTGGCGGCGGAAGGAAATGGCGACGACGGAGGCGGCTGGAAGGCGGAACGGCGGCGGTGGCGACGGTGATCGGTGGAACATCGACGGTAGAGGGAGATGGCGACGGTAAACCTCCAACCGGGAGCACGGGGTCCTCACGACCAACCCCACCGTTCATTGCCGCCCACCCTAGCCGGGTCGACGGGTCCTCACGACCAGCAACAGGCGACGGAGCCTCGACGAAGGTAAGTCTGATTCCTAAACTTCCAGTCTCCCTCGAAGACGGAGAACCGGGCCTTATACAGGCCTTACATAGAAAAAACGAAAAATAAAGAAACAGAAGCCTACTAAGATAACCAACTTAGGATGAGCTGGTCCCTCGTCCTGTGTCACCCTGGTTACAAAGAAGGAGAGTGAGCGATTAGAAGCAAAGTGGTGCTGAGGGCTAACTCTCGTTAGTTAGATAGAGATAGATGTGGCTAGGATAAGATCGACAATCTGGTCCCCCGGATGTCCATTTTCTCTCGCTGCATGTTAGTTGCAATCGTCCACCTAACCGTATCTCTCTCTCTTTCTCTCGCTATCTATCAATCTATCCATCTAGAATAGATGTTCGCTAGTTAGAAAGAAGGTGAGTCAAACAAAATAGGAGAGAAGTGGTGCCGAGGGAGAACCTTCGTTAGTTAGATAGATATAGATGTGGCATAGTCAAGTGTTGCTCTATCGTAAGAGAAAAGGAAACTATATCATCATGCACAGTTATTGTGTGATGAACGTGTCTTAGCTTGACCTGGGGGACTCTAACAGAAATGATCTGCTTCGACCCTCCACAGGAGATGGGATGTGCAGTTAAACAAGGCGGGAAACTCTCAAAACCGTGAAAACTTCAATAATTTTGAAACACCAAAGTTTCTTCCATCAGATTCCGCGTCCGTGACGGTTGCCCTTTTCCCCATTGGCTCTTTCTAATAGAACAGGCCCTTCCCTCGTAATCTTGGCTTTTGTTGCTTGTGGGGAGCGGGGGCGGGGAGCCGGCGGATCGAACAAGCCCGCCATATGGACAGATCAGGATTTTTGACGGGATTCCCTCGTCAGACTCACCTCTCTGCATCGTTGTGATCCAATGGGTCAATGCTTTGAAATTCGATCGACTTAAATTTCGGTTAACTATACTGCATTTGCCTACCTAATCGTTTAAAAATCGTACACTCTCTGATGTTTCTGGTTTTACTTTTGCCTTGATGAAAATATCGAAAACTGTCTGATCTTTGTCGGTCACTTTTTCTGATCTTTCTGGTTTTACTATTTCGGCGGATATGTAATGTTCAAAGAGCCTTAGGGCAAGGGTTAGCAGTATAAGAACCATCTCTCTCTCTCTCTCTCTCTTTCTGCCCATCTTCCTCCCTCTCTCAAATATGAAACGGCACTAGTCGTCGCCCCCATCACCGCCCTTGGAGGGTCAACTTCTCTCCTATCCCATCCAGCCTGTCAACACCCGGACCAGAGACACTTTCCCTGGTCAATCAATCTTTGATTCCTGACAGGCCTCACGCGGGAAGGTGACGACTAATACCCTCCCCCTCTCCACTCTTACGCCGGCTACGACATTGGGTGCTGCCGTCTATATAAGACGCAGCAAATGCTCAAGGTTTCATCACACCGGCCTGAACTTTAGCTACTGAGAAAGCGAGAGTTTCAGGGAAAGAAGAGAGAGGCAGACACAAACTCACGTAGGGAAAGGCGTCTTTCCATGGCCGCCACTTGCAAAGGCCTGAACTTCACTTGCAATGGCCGCCACTCAGCAGCTTGTCGTCCCTTGCCTGTTCCCTCCTCATTCTCCTCCTGTTGGTGTGCAACACACGCAACTGAGGCCGAACTTCTTCTCGTCCAACGCCATTTATGCATTAATATCTTATATATAGATACTAATTAATTAGTAGAGAATATAATTATACATGTGTTACTAACTTATTACAATATTCATAATGTTTTCTCATTTAAGTCCTTATGTATATTATTTTATTTATATTATAAAGTAAAGTGGTGATTCTCTCACATTTTCTTGATAATTATTTGATTGTAAAGGCTTAGGTGAGCTCTTGTTATGAGTTGGAAGTGATGGAAAAAATTTAAGTCTTCAATCCAAAGAAAAGCCTAAGTCTTATGGAGAGAGTCAGCCTAATATATTTATGGGCCTAAGAGAGGACATCATTTTGGCCTAATCTATTTGAACTTAAAAAGGCTATCAAGAGATGAGATCTAAGTTACCTATCTTAGAACATGTTAAGATGAGATTCAAATGAGAATTATAGCACTATCCTTATTGAAGAATCTAGGCCGTATACCAAGAGAGTCGGTTATTAATCATAACCGTCTATTAGAGGGGCCTAATTCTCTAGAGGTTTAAGGTATCTCGCCTTTCTCTTGGAGGGTGCTTTTTGACTCTCTCTCTAGTAGTGTGATTGGCCAAAGGAAAAAGAAGAAAATCAAAGCCCGGTCAACGGCATTCTCGTGCTCAAGATTGTCATGAAAAAAGTTTACCTAGAGTGCATCAAGATTGTCATGGATCAAGCACTACTCAACCTAGGACTAATGCACAATGAGGTATGTGCAAGATCTAAATTTGAGGCATCCTTATAATCTTTTTTATAGATAGATTAACTCTTAGTTTGAATTAGTTTTACCATTTATTCTATCATTTCAGTACGTTAGATTCATTCTCTCCTCTTTGGCACACTTTTCATTTCTCTTGTCTGTACCCTTTCTAGGTTTAATTTCATCTTTCACAATCTCAAATATATCTATATATATAAGAAAGAAAATAAGTAAAATTTTTACTCTCATTACTCATACTCTCTAAGGATCAACCTTTACTTATCCTAAGTAGAAGAGTGAAATTTTATAAATATTATTTACATGAACTTGGTTGTATCACAATGACATATGAGTACCTCTAAATCGAGTTCATCACTAACACAACATGAGTTATTAATGGAATAGTGATTTTTGATAAAAAAAATTATTTATACTGTTTAAATTCTCAATTTATAAATTCTATTTTACCATTCTAATGCAAGTCAACATGATATCATTGAGACTAAAAGATTGCTCTTATACAATATCCTATGACTCATGTTAGGTTTCCATGTTGCATATTTGTGGAGGCCCCAAAATACTTGATCACTTTGCATGTTTTCTATTAAACTAAAGTTAATTAATTATGCCCTATTTAGTTTCCAACTACTTCAATTTAACCCTTCCTGAAGTCACATATTTAGTAAAGAAACAAGTTAATTTGAGAAAACACAATCAATCTAGAAAATTTTCAATAGTACTATCTCGTAAATATCCATTGAACTTCTTATCATCTCAAACCAACCCAAAAACAAATGGAGTCTTTATCCATAAATTCATATTTACTAGAAATTTCTAAAGTAATCCTTCATGTACTATGCTCATTATCAAAACATGTAGAACTTCTAACTCAACATATAAAACTTCTCCCTGAAAGCCTAAATTGCTGCCAAGATCCTTATATCTTTGCTGTCCATACCAAGGTTCAAGAGAGTTAGGAAACTCAAAAGTATGGATAATCACTGTAGTAGTCAGATCTATGCACCACTAACCAAAAACTAACAAACCCCTCAGAGGAAGGTGGCTTAATGTTAAGAAAAACTAATTGTTTGATCAAGAAATATTGCCAATTGATAATTTGAACTTATTAAAGACTAAGGATAATTTTTTTTCACCAAGGTTTATAAAAAATAAATTCAAAGCCTTAGAGATCATCACTTTTAAGCTTGTAATCATTCGACATCAAAGCTCAAACGAGTCTGCTTCAAGACGATCTGGATAGATTTTCTTTATATTTCTGTTTTGTAAAGCCTATTATCGAGGCAGAGTTGAGATTTCAGTTCTGAAGATCTGTAAGAAGCCAACTCGAAGGACTCTACAATTCATATTTTAAAAAAGTCGAACAACAATATTTGAGAAAGCCTCATGTAATGACTAAATCTGAGGTCTAAGTGGATATTAGTTATCAGATTTTGTCAAACTCCTAGAGAGACAACCATTTAAAAATCTATTGAAGGAAATCTAAGTGAATATTGAAGTATCACACCTAAATGTGTTCTTTTTATTTATTTATGAACTAACTTATACGAAGCCTAATTTAAAATTACGGAGCTGTTATAGCTCCCTCGTACAGTGTTCAATTTAAACAATCAAACCATAAGTTTTACGCAAAATCATACCTAGGAGTTACAATCAGAGTCTGTGGGGAAACCTAGGCCCCGATTACTCTTGTCCTCATTCCTTCCGTTATCGTCCCGTCCAGCACTGACCAATGGACATCGTCCCCTTAGTTCACCCTGCTGCAGGCTCGCCTAACCTCGCCGCTCGGGCCGGTTAGGGGGCTGATGTTGCCTAACTTTACCATAGCCGCCGCAAAGTCTCTGAAGAAGACGGAGCTGCTGGCCACGTAGCTTTGGACGATAGGATCCGCGGAGCCGTTATTGAAGAGCTCCTGGTCGGAGTGGAGGAAACCCCGGAGGGAGACGAGATTTCTGTAGTAGGCATTGTCGAAGACCCTCGGGGTGGAGACGTCGAGCAGCGAGAAGCTGTTGCCGCCGCCGGACTGGAGGCAGTTCTCCTGGACTGACGCGGCAAAGTTGGGATCAATGTTGATGTCGCTGGTTCGGAAAAAGAAGCAGCGGGCAAGGCCGATGGTGTGCGCGCCGGAGAGGGCCACGAGATCCTGCAAACTCAGGCCCTTGTTGGCGAACCTGGTTGTGAGGGCAGAGAGGCTGAACGATGGACCAGGGAGGTTGATGTTGGCTTCGTTCAGGCTGGCCGTTGTGGCGTCCCGCCGCCCGAGGGGCACCGTCCACCAGGGTCCTCCGCTCTGCATGGAGGAGTGAGTCTACTATGTTTAGACTTTGAATTCGTTCGACGGGGACGATCCCAACCATGTCGAGGCGAAGAATTCACCAGGACAACGCCGTCTCTGGTGGCGAGGGCCAGGATATCGGCGCAGGACACAGTGCCGTTGCACGATGCCTCGACGGCAGACTTGATTTCCTCGATGACATCCATGCCGCGAATGGAGTTTATGTTTGGGCCGGCGCTCTGCTCGCCAACGAAGGTCGCGGTGTCGACTAGAAGCACCGACGCATCGCAGCCCTGCAGGATCACACGTGCGGCGGCATTAGATCCGTTGCAACGGCGTGGAGAGGGACCGGCGGTCCGTCATCTACAAGAGTCTGTGCGTGCGTTTACCCGAACGAAGCAGTCGTGAAAGAAGAGGCGGAGAAGGGAGGCGGGCAAGCGGGGGTCATTCGCGACGGCCGTTTGCACGGAACTTTGTACGATCGTCTGCAGGTTGGGGCAGCTCGACGAGTAGAAGTTCGCTGTCAGCTGCGCGTGTGCCGTGCATATGTACAGGAAGAGAACGAGGAGAAAAGAAAGAGAGACGCTGCGTGTGGCCGCCATTCCTAGCGTTGGAAAGGGGCCTTTTCTTTGTATCTCTCTCCCCTTTCTCTCTCTCACTGAAGTGTCGGGTGATGGTGTGCAGGGCTCTTCTCGTTAAATAGAGCGAGGGAGGGCTTTTAGTCGTCCTCATTCCACATGGAAGGCTTGGCTTCCCGGTTGATTGTGGACTGTACAATAGCTGTTGTTCCGATGTCTGAGAGAGGGTGAGGGAGAGAGAAGGAAAGAGGCATTCTGGTCTTTGTTTCCGTTTGAATGTGTTCAATGGTGGTTTAATCCAAGGGTTTCGTGAAGTCTGCGTCCCCGAGTAAGAAGATAAGGCGAGCCCACTTGGGATGGGAACAAATTAGAAATTAATTACAATGTTTTTTCGTAAAAGCTCTTCCCATAAAACTATACAGACTTAGATCTTCTGGAGGCGTGGTTTAAAGTAACGTTTACTATCCTAGTAAAGAAAAAAAATTATATTATCATGTTGTGATTTATTAATAGATATCTAGGTGCAATTTTATGAAAAAAGTTACCTAAACAGATAAATGACACCATTTTTTCTTGATAAATGAATAATTTTCTGTTTCCGTTCTGACTTTCATCCGGCGACGACGGCTACGGTTGCCGCGGTTGTGCTCCAAAGGAGTGCAGGAAATCTACCAGCGGCAGTCTCCTTCTGAAAGAGGACGTACGACTATTTTTTTCAGTCGTACGTCTCTCTCTTTCTCTCTCCTTCTCCCATTGTGAGGGAGGGGTTGCACGGCGACTACCCGAAAGATCTTTCCTCTTTTAAGGAGAGTAGGTGGAGAGATAGATAGATAGAGAGAGAGAGATAGAGATGGGGAGAGAGAGAGAGGGTTGGAGAGTGGTGGGGAGTTCGCGAGAGCGAGAGGACTGCGCTGACTATTTGATCAGGGGAAACGACCATTTGCCTTGATCACCGGAAGTGAGAGAGTGAATTTTCCAACGCGGAAGAGGGATTTCGTTTGACCCCATCTAAGGAGACATCATATTATATTCCCCTACGCACGTCGGCATCATCAGATCTTCGGATCTCAGAGAACGAGGCGTTCCTCCTCCACAGGACCATCTTTAAGTGGACTTTAAAAGTACTTGCTCGCCAGTCTCTAAGCGATCACTATTTCCGAAATGCTGTCGTCCAGTTAAGAATCCTCGATCTCTATCAGCATGGTTCTCTCTTGCCGTTTGATCGCTACCAAACAGTCTTGCCTTGTGACCTGGGTGCCATGCGAGATCTACATACCGTCAATGTCAGCATCATTACCAACTACTAATACTATTAAAGAACAAAACAATAAATAGAGATCTGTAAGAGTGGCCGAGCAAGCATTTGACTGCGAAGAGAGTCAGAGATATTGAGTTTTCCAAGCGGCGGGGTCCCCGCACTTAATCAACCAAATTCCCATGACCTTCGAAAACTGGTAGCCCTGTTATCTCTTGTGAAGGGTGAAGGGAGATCTTCACCAGCGCAAAAATATCTGTTCAAGTTGAGGATTTATGGTTAGATGTAGGCACCGGGATTACGGAGTATTCACGACATGCCATTTGCACAGATTTCAGGAAAAATGAGTCCTGACTGGACCCTAACGAAGTGTAGGCTCCACCCCGGTCCTCCATACGCACACTTCTCTCTCTCCCTCTCTCTCTCTCTCTCTATTTAAATATATCTATATGTTTCTATATATCTATCTATTTATCTACCTATCTACACCTATCTATCTATCTATCTATCTATCTATCTATCTCTGATTCACTATATCCTTCAATTTATCTAACTCAAGCTTGTCCCACTGCACTAGCTCAGTTCTATTTATCCGCTCACCCACCTGTCGTTCTTTCTGAAAGGGAAGCACATGCTTAGGCGGTTTTCAAGTGGAAGAACACATGGGTAGGGAAACAGAGGGATAGATAGACAGAGAATTAAGAGGGGAGAGAGAGAGGGACTTCTTGTTTGGTGAATGACCGCAAGAAATATCGTTATGAAAAAAAATCTTCTTGAAAAAACAGTTTGTCGATCTTATCCTTGCCGTCAGGTCGTCATTTAATTGGCTGTTGATGTTGGTGGATCCTCTATATTTCGTTGGGGGACCTGTCATGGTCATTATTTGTCCTTAAATACTTGCAGAATTTTCGTCTTATTGAAGCAAAAGAGTGAAAATATTTTTACATATTTATGGAAGAAATTTTCACGAAATATGTATAAACTAAATAAAAACAGTTATTACGATGTTCGGAAAAATTACGATAGTGAAAGTATACACGCAACCCTACTTTTCCATCGTAAATATTAATACAGTGAGTCCTTAAGGCAAGATTATGTGCCCATGAAAATAAGTTTCTTCCTTTTGTTGCCATCAGGAATGGGGCCGCCCTCTCTGACTGGATAAGTGCTTGTCGAAGGGGTCAAAGACCGGATAAGTGCTTGTCTAAGGGGTCAAAGACTGGATAAGTGCTTGTCGAAGGGGTCAAAGACCGGATAAGTGCTTGTCTAAGGGGTCAAAGACTGGATAAGTGCTTGTCGAAGGGGTCAAAGACCGGATAAGTGCTTGTCTAAGGGGTCAAAGACTGGATAAGTGCTTGTCGAAGGGGTCAATCGGCTGCGGAACCCACATTTGACCCGTGGAAAATCCAGATGTAATGTAGAGCGTCATCAGTATGCGCTTTAACTATCTGATTTGCGACCCTGAATTCTCGAATGCGACTTCTATGCAAGAATAACCGTGGGCTCAGCTCTATGATAGTAAAACGTGTAATAATATCCCAGGAGGATATTAGCGATTCTATAAAAACAGTTGACTTCTCACCGTAAGGACTCAGAAAAACTGGGGGGAGGGCCATTGATGAAGGCGGATAACAGCACTACTCTCCCTCTCCCCCTCCCTCCATTTCATTGTCTTTGTGTCTCTGCCTTTCTTTCTCTCTCTCTCTGCCGCCCTTTCTTTCAGGCTATCGGAGAGGGAACATCAGTGTCCGTCGCTTCCGCTGTTGACTGTGGAAAAATAAGGCAGAGCAATGAGGGTGAAGAGCCCTCCCTCGCTCTATATAAGGGGCACCAGTCCTGCAAGAGCTTCACCACGACACGCTTCCCTAAGTGCGATATTTACATTTAGAGAGCGAGCGAGCGAGAGAGAGAGAGAGAGGAGGGGGGGGGGGGCTCTTCCCATCGCTGAAATGGCGGCCACACGCAGCGTCTCTCTTGCCTCGCTCGTCGTCCTCCTGCTCGTGGTCACATCACACGCGCAGCTGACAGCGAACTTCTACTCGTCGAGCTGCCCCAACCTGGAGACGATCGTACAAAGTGTCGTGCAAACGGCCTTCGGGAACGACCCCCGTTTGACCGCCTTCCTGCTCCGCCTCTTCTTTCACGACTGCTTCGTCCAAGTAAGCGCACAGACAGTCTCTTGTAGATGACGGACAGCGGGTCCCTCGCCATGTCGCCACAACGGTTCTAATGCCGCAGAACGTTTGATCATGCAGGGCTGCGACGCGTCAGTGCTCCTGGTCGACACCGCGACGTTCCAAGGCGAGCAGACCGCCCCCCAGAACAGAAACCTTGGAGGCCAGGACATCATCGAGCTCATTAAGTCCACCGTCGAAGAATCGTGCAACGGCATCGTGTCGTGCGCCGACATCCTGGCCCTCGCCACAAGGGATGGCGTCGTCCTGGTTATTTCTTCCCCTCGACATCCTTTGGATCCTCCCGTTTAGCCTCTGTCGAATGAATTCACTCTCTAACCAGAGGAGATTGTCTCCTCCGTGCAGAGCGGAGGTCCCTCGTGGACGGTGATGCTGGGGCGGCGGGACGCCACAACGGCCAACAAAATCACAGCTACAGAAGACCTCCCTTTTTCGCGTTTCAACCTCTCCCTCCTCATCACCAACTTCGCCAAGAAGGGCCTGAACTTGCGGGAACTCGTAGCCCTCTCCGGCGCGCACACTGTCGGCTTCGCCCCCTGTCGAGCCTTCCGGAACCGCATCTACAACGACACCAACATCGACACCAACTTCGCCAACTCCAACAAGGCGATCTGCCCGCCGTTTCCTCCGGAAGGCGACGGAAACCTCTCGCCGCTCGATGTCAACACCTGGACTGTCTTCGACAACGAGTACTACAAAAACCTCGTGTCCTTGCGGGGTCTCCTCCACTCCGACCAGGAGCTCTTCAATAACGGCGATGCGGATCCCATCGTCCAAAGCTACGTGGCCAGCAGCTCCGACTTCTTCACAGACTTCGCGGCGGCGATGGCAAAGTTGGGCAGTATCAGCCCTCTTACCGGCTCCAGCGGGGAGATCAGGCGGGTCTGTAGCAGGGTTAACTGAGGGGACGGTGTGCAAGACTCTTCGGTGGATATGAGGCCAGTGGTGGGAATAAAGAGATGACCTATGTCGTCGTCAGGTTCCTTTAGAAACCAGTTCATCTGCGTAAGAAAAAATGGGTTTTCTCGTTTCAAAAAAGATTGTACGACTCTACGTTAGCGACTTTCCTCGTTTTATCTAAGACTTGCACGTTATTTATCCCTGTACGACAACAAAAATAAAAGGAAAAAAATCTCATAAAATAAAAGATACTATCACCCAAACATAAAATAAAAGATGCTAGTATTTTCGGACAGAAGTTTAAATTTGAAAAATCTCATTGTAGGGCAAAAGGAAAAAAAATCCCATACCACTCTATAAATACATGGAAAAAAAAGAGTAAAACTATGATCGATGCAAGACGATTTCATAGGTTTTTGGTAAAACTAATCATCATTTGAAACTGAAAGCATTTTTCGTGATAATGTGTGGATGTGTTGACGTAATCTAGGTGAAGATGAAAGATTGTTTGCTGATAAAGAAGATCATTGTCACTCATTGGAGTTAAATTCATCTTCAACATTTCTACAAAGATATAATTATTCTTTGGCCTCTCAACATACTTTCTAGTGTTGTCAGTTGAAACAGTTTATCTATTAAAGAGATATCTTAAGTTATTTGTTTTAAAATCATGAACTTTGAGATGATGCATTTTAGGAGTACATGATTTTAGCTTAGACAAAACAAAAAAATTATTGATAAGGCCCTCTTTTCTCAATTGGATTTCTGGTCCTTGCTCTAGCTAATTATGTTGGAGAATTAATTTTATGTGAGTGAGGGGGAGTGGGAGAGAGAGAGATGAGGGCAGGGGGAGAGAGATAGGGGATACTTGTGATTAATAAGCTAAAATTTGGAAGGTTTTCAGAATTGCTCAGGTCAGTTTTCATGTCTATCTTCTCTCATGTAGAGAATAATATCTTGGCCATTGATTGAGATGATGATTGTTGGACGATGAAGACACATTGATGGAGACGCCAATATAGCTTTCTTTTGTCAAGTAGAGGGGACTGTTTGACTAAACAGGCCATCTTTAGGGTGTCAAGGGCTAGGCTGGGGCCATCATTAGGGCCTAAGCTGATGCTAGGGTCTCAAGGCCTAGGTAGAAGTCAAAAGGGAGTTGAGGTAGTTCCCCCAGCCTTCCCTCCACCTTCGGAGAGGAAGAGAGAGAGAGAAACAAAGAGACTCTTACCATTTTGGAAATTAAAAACATGTTATTCCTTCTGATCCCACTATCTTTTAGCTAGTGATGTTGTTGGTGAAGACCATCTTTTGTTGCTGCAGTATACGTTAGTAATGTTAAAAAGGCAATAAAATTATTTTTTATTAAGAAAAAACTGTTGTAACCAATTTATTTGAATTTTCAGACCTGCTTGTATATCTAATCTCATAAACAAATAATAACACAATAATATAGAATCGTATTTGTTAACTTGATAAAGTTATATGTGCCACATAGATGATCCTAGTGGGGCACTACTAGAGAGAGCCAAAAAATGCTTTCCAAAGGGGGGGGTTGAGATGCCTTAATCCTCTCGAGAATTATGCCCCTCTAATAGATGATTATGATTAATAATCAACTCTCTTAATGAAAAACTTAGATCATTTTATGAGGGTGACACTCTAATTCTTCTCTTACTCTCATCTTAAGGTGCTCTAAGATGAGTGACCTAGATCTTATCTCTTGATAGTCTTTTTAAGTTCAAATGGGTTAGGCTAAGGTGATGCCCTCTTTTGGGCCCATAAACATATTAGGCAGGCCCTCTCCATAAGACTTAGCTTTTCATTAGATTGAGGTCTTAGGCTTCTACCATTACTTCTAACTCATAATAAGAGCTCACCTAAGTTTTTGCAATCAAATAATTATTAAGAAAATATGAAAAAGTATCACTTGACTTCATAAAAGGCAAGTGAGGTTAGTCTCATAATATAAATAAAATAATATATATTAGGACTTAAATGATAAAATATTATAAAAGTCATAATGAGTCAATAACACATGTATAATTATATTATCTATCTATCAATTAGTGTCTATGTATAAGATGTAACTACTAGTTTATAATTATCAGTGTTCTCTTCAGTTGAAGAATTTTTCTCTTCACGAGTTGAGTAATAGTCCTTTCCTACATTTCTATTTCTAAGTTATCTTTTGGGATGTTTAATTTAAGCAAGTTTTTGTGATTTTTCATGGTAATCAAGCAAATAAAGTATACATCATTACATAGTTGGGCCCAGAGAAGCACTTATCGCTATTTACCCACTCACCTTTCATTCTCCATGAAGCATTAGCTTAAGCTGTAGCCTAATTGAATAAATACATGGATATAGGGAGCAATAAGCAGATGATTGCGACAAATCTGATTACTAAAAAAAGCCTTTTGTGAAAACAGATTGTCAACCTTGCTGTCACATCATATTTCAATACGGGATTGTTGTTGGTATCCTATATCTTTTGTTTTTGTTCATGTGACTTGAAGTTTTCACCTCCTCTCTTATTTACTATGCTATATACATATGTGGAATTTCTTTCCCTCATTTATTTCATGGATAGGTAACTTTTCTCATTTGCCATAATTATTTTTCCTTCTCTTGTATTTGGGATACATGTGAAAATTCAACTTAATGAGATGAGTAAATAGTATTTTTCTTCTACATTTGGGGATTTCACATTGTTGTGCTATATGATCTTTTTATACATACATGATGTGATTCAATGGTCTTCTCCTCATAATTCCTCTGACCAAACATATATGACTTCAGTCAAGCCTAGGTGTTCAACAAGATTCTCTTTGACTAAATAGATACTAGATACTAAGTTTTGAAATGTAAGTAGTACGATCTGATCCATTTGACCTACTCTATACTCTAGGAGTATTTAAAGATGTTTAATCTCTTCTTCAAACTTCTAGCTTAGACATGGTTGTCTTAGAATATTTCAATTCAGTCATTTATACTAATTTACCTCTTTGACACTAAACATGAGAAAATGAGACTAACATGATTTTTTGCATCAACTATGTGTCTTTTATGCAGTAATGGAATTCTATAGGTTCCACGGACGCTAGATGAAACACAGAGAGGTGAATTGGATTTCTGTAGGTTCTTCTAAATTCTCATTTCTATCTATCAATGGAAGTTTTGACATAGGTTATCTCATTCCTTTCTCTTTTTCTGTGTTCTCTCAAAACTCTTTCTCTTTTGACTTAGGTTCTTTTAGAATTCTCTCCTCACCACCAAAGACACATAAGCCTTTTATATTAGTTTACCTCTCACTTGGCTACTCCTAGTCTTGGAGAATTTTTTATATTGAAGTTCACTATTTTCATTTGAAATACATCTAATTTTAAGAAGATTAGTACCAAACCACATTAGTTTACTCTCCTAAGAGGCTTTGTCCTTTAAGGACACAACTAGGCTCTCAACATCATGTTCTTTAGCCCAAACAGCTCTTCACTCACCTCCCATGTATCTTAGGGTCTGATCGAGAGTCAGTCTTTAAAATAAATCTAGTTTTAAATCATTGCTATCAAATGAAGGATTGATACATAGATGTTGAAGTTTGCAGTGACTGAATTTAGTTTTAAATCTAGTTTTCAATTGATGTTTGTAGTGACTAAATTTTGCTTGAGTGAGAAGGATATTCATTGGAGTGTACATAGATGTTGTAAAAATGTTTTGTTATTCTTCTTTCCAAACTTTTCTCCTTTTATTCTCCAATATTCTCCAATCATTTTGAGTCCTAAAAAATGGTCATGTAGATTCAAAAATCTCCCTATTTCACTAATTGCACACCAACAACCTTTGGCTATTTTTTATTTCAAGACTTATTACTCTCACATATGTTCATTTGAAACTTAAGTTGAAGATTCATTTCTTCTCAACAAACATCTTTGATGTTGAAGTTAAGTTTAAATATCCTTATTTAATCCACAGTTGTATCCACATAATCTACTGACACATCACTATCTAAAATACATGGCAGTAGCCTTTGCTTGTTTCATGCATTAAAGCTCTTTGATTTCTTTTTTGTCTTATTTAAAATTTGAACCAAAGATTTATTATTGTCAAAATCATCTTCTCTATTGAGGTCAAGTCTAAATAAGTTATTTAGTTTGTGGTTATCTTCATGTATTTTGCTGACATGACACTCTTTCCTTTTATGGTTTTTTATATATTTTCTCAAAGAAGCTTCCAAGTTATTGTCATATAGGTTTCAAGTTGGAATTTGAAAGTGACTTTGATACTTCAGATTTTCACATATTTCTTTACTAAGGCTTCTATCTTCCAAATTTGAAGTTCGATACTTTGCTGGTGCCTTTAATACTTTGATTTTTTTAGGCATTTCTTCATTGAGGCTTTTGTCATCCAAATTTTGAGTTTGATACTTATCGATGTCTTTAATACTTCATGATTTGAGGTATTTCTTTTATGAGGCACCATTATCTAGATTCCAAGTTTGACACGTGCTGGTGCCTTTAATATTCTAATATGTTTATGATATTTCATCACATGTTGACACTGAATTTTCCATATTGATATTAAAAATCTAAGATGTTGCATTAGTTTCAACATTTAAGGATCTCAAATAGTAATACCTTGGATTGGTTTGTTAGTCATAAGATCATAAGAGCATCAATATTATATAACTTCAATACTTCTCATAAATATTATACCTTTAGCACAAGCTATCATGAAATTCATTGAATATTCAATAAGTAAATAAATAAATTTTCACTTATAATATGAAAACCAAGGGAATCAATGGTATACATTTTGGAAAAAATTATAATTTTTTTTGATCCTTAACCCTAACTTAGAGTGTCATTGTCCTCAAATGACATCATCCATGAAAATGATAAATGTATGTTGATAGGAAATGTAGCCACATATTGAGAAACTCAACAAAGAAGCCTGCAAGTAAAATCATGTATGCTAATAGGAAAGGATGATTTTTTGAAAAAGAAATTAATATTACAAGATATGGTTGCTCTTAGGCTACACTTACCTCTTAATTGTTTTGACGTTTTGTTTGTAATCTGATTTTATTGACAATGAAACTAAACAAACAAAAAAATAAGGTAAAAAGAGGTAAAATGAAAATTTGGGTTGCTTTCCAACAAGTTCTAAGTTTTATGTCTTCAGCCATGTGTAATGATGTCGTGCAACACATATCACTCCAGAAGGACTAATTCTTTACTATTAATGTACTCATTTTTCAAGTATGGTTTTAGTCATTGGCCATTCACTTTGATAGTGAGATCTGTTTTGGGATCTGAAATTAGTACACCTCCATTATCATCTAGTTTAAGAAAAGTATACATCTTATTCCATATTGACTTGAGCTCACTTGGAAAGAAACAAAACCTAAAATTATAAAGTTAAACTTTTTAATCAGGAGAGGTGCCTCTTGCTAATTAACTTTATAAATACTCAGGTTTTCTTATGCTTTGTTTCAGATTTCTTCTAATTCTTTTAGCTGTAGAACTCTATGTTGTCCTATTTGGGCTAAGCTCATATTCAATTGGTTAATTGCCCAATATACTTTATGATCTAATTTAACAAGAAATGGGTAAATGATAAGGTTTTCTGAAAATTAATCTGTATGATGATATGGTGATTGACATTTTATATATCATTTGGTGTGGTCATAAGGCATCATCTAATTGTGTCAACCAATCTTTTATGTTTGGTCTCACTTTCCTCTATATTGTATTCATAATTTCTCTATTGGACATTGACTTGTCCATTTTTTTTCTAAGAAAATGGGGTGACCACCCTATGGTTCACTCTATTTTTTATAAGAAGGCTTTTGAAGTGTACATTAGTGAAATAGGTTCCCCAATCACTTGTAATTATTTTGAGACAACAAACCTCAATTTTTTGACTCCATACAAGTTTAATGACTACTTTATGGTCACTAGATCTAGTGGATATGGCCTCAATTCATTTGGACACATAGTGCACTGCTACTAAAATATTCTCATTCTCAAATGATGGTGGAAATAGACTTATAAAATCAAATCTGCACACATCAAAAAGTTCTAGAACTAAAATGAGGTTTCATCACATCTTTCTTTGAGATGTTTATTAATGCCTAACGCCTAGTATAAGTTGTAAAAATGATATGCATCCTTGAAAAATATGGGCCAATAAAATCAACTTTGTAAGACTTTAACTATAGTCTTTTTCTAAAATAAGGACAATCACAAGTTGATGAATGGCAAAAGTCCAAGATACTATATTGCTCCTCCTTTGGTGCACCTCATCTCAATATCAAGTCTGATTTGAAATGAAAAAATCAAATTCATTCCAAAAATAATACCTAACTATAGAGACAAATCCATCCTTCTCCTACTTCATCCATTAATTTGGAATTCTACCTATGATTAAATAATTTACAATGTCTGTATACCAAGGTGAGTTTCTTTTGGAATTGTCACTTCTAAGACACTATTAGTGGTATTGAGGCGTGACAAGTGGTCAACCCCATATTCTCAAACCCTTTCTTATCCTCAGTTTAATTTAAATTCTTAAAACAAAGGAATCCATTTGGTCAATCTAGGTTTGGCCCATTTTTAGTAAGTAAATATTTTAAGGCCAAGAGACTTGGGTATCCAATGACTTTTTCTCCTAAGGAAAAAATAACTAATAACTCCTCCATAACTGTGTAATTAATTTGTGCTTCAAATATAATTTAGTTGGTAATAGATCACCATGGGTTTCTAATCTATTTTTTATCTTAATTCAAGGGTTTGATGTGGTTAAGTGGAACATCAAGAGGGGGGTGAATTGATTTCCTACAATATGTGTTTTACTCTTGAGTTATAGTTACAAGTTTATGTGTCAATATAGGTTCTCACATAGCTTCTCTATTATGGGTATGAGTTTACTCAAGTAGTTTCTCTCTCTATATAGGTTCACTATAATCTCTCTCTCTCTCTCATCACTACTAAGAACACAATTTTTATACTAGTTCACTACTCACTAGTGTATATCTAGTTTTAGAGGATCCTTCATACTAAAGTTCACTATTTCTTTACAAAAATACAAGCTGATTTCATAGGATTAACAACCCAATTACACCAGTCCAATGTCCATAGAGATCACACCTATGACGTACATAATATGACTCTAAATGCCATGTGTCTTAGTCTAATGTATTAATCTCCTCAAAAGCCACACTCTTCACAAACACTAATAGGCTTTTAGCACATTGTGCCTTAGGTCAAATCCGTCTCCACTCACTACCTAAGTACCTTAGGGCCTGAATGAGAGAGTCAACCTTTGAAATAATAGTTGACTTGAATCACCACAATAGAGTGAGATGTCTAATGTGACTTTCAGCTCTTCTTTGAACTGCGTACTGATTTAACTTGAAGGAACTTAATAGAGATTTTTTCATTCAACATCATTGTCTCCTTTTTCATAAGCTTTTTTCTTTTTTTGCCCAATGTCCTCTTGTCTTTTCATCACTTTAAAAAATGATCACGCAAATTAAATTTTTTTCCTATTACTCTATTGACATGCCAATGACCTTTGCTTGTTCTTTTGTTTGAAACTTACTATTCTCATATTTGTTTTCATTGAAACTTTGTTTGGAGATTTTTTGTTTATCAACAAACATTTTTCTTTCAAGTTCAAGCTCAAATAATACCATTAAAGTCATCATTATCTTCACATACTCTCTCAAAGTGTTATCATCTAAAATGCATCGCACTGCTCTTTGCTCGCTCCTTGCTTTGAGGCTGGTTATTCTATATCAGCTATATTTGAAGCTTGATCTTGAGATATGTGATTTATCAATGATCATTTTTACTTCTGTGGTTGAGTCCAAATAAATCTTCTATCATTTTCTCCATGTATTTTTTTTATGTGTTATTGTCTATAGTATGTGGCAAAGACTTCTCCCCTTGTGACTTTACAATGGCTTCACACATATGTTTCAGATTTGTCCTTGTATAAGTCTTGAGTTTGAATCTAACATAAGATATTAATCTTCTGATATTTCTTTGTATTTCTCCTCTCAACTTTCCAGCATGTCATCACTCTATTTCCAATTTCAAATCCTAATAGAGACGTTGCTTCTTCATGAGTATTAAGCACTTTGTTGCTGAGGGTTTGACCTTTCCATTATTTAGCTCTTGAATCTGAATCCTTCACTTGACTTTATATGCTGTAATTTTCAAGGTTTTTTCTCATTGAGAGTTCTGACTTCCCATTGCTCAAGTTTTCAATTCAAATCTTATAAGTGACTTCATATTTCTTGATTTTCTAGAAGCTTCATCACATATGTTCACACTTTATTTTCTATTCTTATGTTCAAACTATATGACACTATTAAATTCAACATGAGTATCTCAAGAATATAACTCTATGGATTTGTTTGTTAGCCATAGGACAATTTGAGTATCATTAATAGATACATTTAATATTTCTCAAATATATTAAGCTTCTAAAATGTTTTCATGAAGTTGATTTACTATTTAATATATATGTTTGATAAATATTTCATAAATATTCTATAAATAGATTTCACTTGAAAGTGTCTAAGCAAGGGCTTCAACACTAAATCCACCCTATAGCATGATCCAAGACATCACAGAAGGTTTCGAAGGTTGGTGACTAGTCAAGAACCTCCTAGATAGGTTCTTCAGTTTGCACCTTCTTGAGTGTAGAGAATGACTCTTAGCATTGAGCATCTAACTGAAAATCGATGTCTTTAGTCCAAAGCATGGCCGTCTCACAATTTTAGAAAATCTATTATAAATTATAATGAAATCATACATGCTCAAGGAATGCTCTAATTTATTTCACTATAGAGGGATGTAGTATAGCAGTGATGATATCCATTTTTACTATGCTATCTTAATCCCTCTCTCAGTAACAATATGTCCTAAGCCTACTCCTTGTCTAACCATGAAATAGATCTTTCTAAACTTAGAAGAAGTCTAAATGGCACCTGGTTAGAACCCTCTATATATTCTCTAGGTAGTGACTAAAAGAATTCTCAAACACTAAAATGTCATCCATGAATACCTCAAGATATTCTTCTATCATTTTAGATAATATTGACATCATACACCTTAAAAATGTCACAAGGTTATTATATAAGCCAAAAGATGTGCCTAAATATAAATGTCTCAAATGGGGAAGTGAATGTTGTCTTCTCTTGATTGTCGAGATGTATCGCCACTTGGTTATTGATGCAGGAGAAATTGAGAAACTAATGATTAGATCACATAATTTTTTCCAAGTAATATAGAAGTAAAATCATGACATTGAGTCCATAAGAAATGTGACTTTGTTGAAAGTGCTTTGCCTTGAGTAAACAAAACGAAGAGATTTGATCTTAAGCCCATTAGGATAAAAAAGAACCCTTGAATATATAGTGTCACTAAAATCTACCAGTAGAGATCAAATATGTCGAAAGAGGAATAGAATTTGTGAAACAGATGGAAATAAACTAGAATGTCTCTTGGACTACAAGGTGGACCTTTAGATAAAATGAAATATAGTTATGAAATCCCTAGAAAAGAGGGTGTTCGATTAAAACATCCCGAAGAAAAATATGGTTTTTATTAGAAAGTCTCTAAGGAGAGGGGTTTTGTTAAAGAAAAGGAAGGCTTTATTAGAATGCCCATAATAGACGAAGGGGGATTATTTGAATTGAATAAAAGGTAATAAATAAAAATAAAGGTGAGATTTTAGGTTTTTGACACAATTAACATGTGTCCAAATCTCTTATTAGGTCATCTCAAACTGATTTTGGGCCAACACATGTCTTCACACATCTTGGGCCTCTACTTGAATTAGGTTGAAATGGTTGTACTATTGAGCGTGAAAATAGTTTCTTTTGAAGGACCCCAGATGCTTATTCTGCTAGTTTTAGCCACCTAGGTCGAAGAAAATCGTCATCCTTTTGATAGGATTTGATAGACTACATTAGTTATATCTTAAGCGCCCATTTAAGAAGTAAAAATATTGTTGCCCAACTAATTTTATGTATAGACACATTGGGGCTAGTTCTCTTCAGGTCTACCATTGACAACCTTATAGCTTCTTTATGTTATTTTTGCATTTCAATAACTTGTATTTCGTGCTTAGAGGATAGGTCAGAAGCTATAATGACTGGAAGTGTATTATTTGAACCTAGATATCCATACATCAGGGAATTTGATAAGGGTTTAAGATCTCATGTAATGGGTTGTTATAGAGAAGGTTTTGACTCTCCATCTCTCACTAGGCAATGGGTACATTGATAAGTGCATTTGCATCTTGAATGCCTTCATGTATAAATGCATCTATAATGTAGATGGTGACACTCTTCCTCTCCATCAGGATATTTAGATGCTCAAAAAACATTTAAATATATTTTTTGACCATGTGAGGAGATGTCAACTATCTCTAAGACAATTAACATTGGCTTTAGCTGTGACAAAGAAAGACCACCCTAAAATAATCGACAATTGACTCAACTCCTATGATGACTGCATATTGAGCATGAGAAATCTACAAGGAAGCGACAACCCTTTATCTCAATAACAGCATCCTCTATTAAACCCTTGGGCCACTTCACTGAACTATGAGCTAATTGTAATATCACTACCCTAGGTTTTAGTTTGCCCATGTGGGATTTGCTCATATACCAATGTAGGCAAGAGATTTACACCAGCCCCTAGATCAAGCAATGCTCAATCAAGGGTCTCTCCTATTTCATAGGAGACAAGTGGAGCACATAGATCTTTCAATATCTTCGGGGGATGGTTTCACTCACATCTTCTGAAAATTTAATCTTCTTAGGCTAATTCCTTAAGAAACTTTGCACATTCAGGGACATGCCTAATAATATCATTAAGAGGGATATTAACATCTACTTTTTTTAACATCTTTATCAAATCTTCATTTTTTAGGAGCTTTTTCTTAAATCTTGACTCTAAGGCTTCAGTGAAAAGCAGTGGTCGCTGATATTCTTTAGGTTCCACAGTTACCTTTCCTTTCTCCTTGTTATCCTTTCCCAATTTGATGGGTTCATTATCTTCATCACTTTCCTACCTATAAAAGCTTTCACCACTTTAGCGGTCTCATCTTAAGGTGCTCTAGGCGGGATTGAGGAGCTACCCTGAGGAGCTGCAGGAGGTTGAGTTTGAAATCCAAAGGCTGCAGGATGCTGGGCAGAAAATCCTAGAAAGAAATTCTTCGGGTTGCTCACATGCTGGCTAGGAAGTTGGCCTTCTTGACACCTCATGGTTCCTTCTTAATGTTGTTGTTTTTATGTTCCGTCGCCTGGTGCCTCTCCATCAGCTGAGTCGTCATGTAGTTTTGTCTCTCAAAAAGTTGGGCCAACATCTGATGTGCGCTATTTTCAGTTTGGTGTTGGCTAAAGCTCTGCTGAGCATAAGAATAATTTTGTGTTCTCCCTAAGCCTGACTGATCTTGTTGTTTCCCATAAGTATGAGCGAGAGGTCCCCGATTTTGGGACAGCCACAGTGACTGGATGGAATCATCATCCGGGATTAGGTTATAGGCGTTGGAGGAAGGGTCGAATCGTTGTTTGGGTCAGCCATAACTACACTTACTTGCTCCTCCGTGTGCAGGGTTAGAACTGATGGAGCAGACTACACGAGGGTAGGTTGGTTGAAGTGCGGAAGAGGATGTTAGCTATTGTTTTTCGTTCGATGCTAGGAATTGATCAAATTTATCTTCCAAGGCATCTATCCTTGACGTTCCTTCTAATCTCTCTAATTTTTTCTTAAGTGAATTCTTGAGTCCTAATGCTTTCTTCTAAAGTTGAGTACCAATAACTTGCTTTATCCTTTAGTAAGAAAGGAAAACGGGTGAGCCGCGAAGAACTGTCTGTGCCTTTCACTACAGCGCAAACACTCAGAAATTCTTTCAAGTGGTCGTAAAGTGGCTGTAAGGGCTCCGTGTTGCTGACTGTTAGAATAAGTGATATTGGGCTTAATAAGTCCAATTACCTATCGGTATTGGATCTAGCCGCTTATACCCGGCATAGATCCGATACTTAGGACATGTATTAAAGGGTCACGAACCCTAACTCAAAAGAAAACGAAGATTTTTTTTCTCTCACTCTCTCTTGCTCTAACAGCTCTCCTGCTCGTGGGTGCAGTACCCTAGCCCAAGGTTGGAGAATCTCCGACACTGACTATAGAAAGCAAGAAGTATTTGAAACACAGAATAGGGTTTAAGATAATCTCTCAATTGTATAGGTAGGTCTACAATTTCGTTGTTCTGTACCTTTTATTCAAGTTTTTTGGATTTGAAGGTGTGTGATGCCTAGATTTTTGGAAAGGTCTGATAAATTTGATTCAGTGATCTCCTGCTTAGCATGCACAGTCCATCACTATCAGAAAACTATATAAAATAAAATTTGCGAGAATTAAAACTGAATGATTTAAAAACAGTTCTATTAAAAACGGAATGAAGTACTAAAAACTGAGAACAAGTAGCGACCAGGGTATGTAATTATTTAGTAGGAGAAACTATCAGAAAACAAAAGTGCTTCGATCGAATTGAAATACTCCTAAGACAGAAAAAAAATTGAACAGCTGATATGGAGATATTTTGTGAAGATAGAGTAGAGATATAGAATATTGGAATTGATAAATCAATAGAAGCTGAAATGACTATATCCGAAGTCAAAACAGATTTAGCGCACATGATCATTTTCAGAATCAATCTCATCTTTCTTGACTCCTGTGTTCTTGATTCTCATCTCTTCTTCTTTTATCTGTAATATATGTATATATATATATATATATTTCGTTTATTTAAAAAAAAGAAAAAATAAACCAGAATGAGAGAATTACACATTGAGAAATCAACCTAATTTGATGCATAATTACTTTATACCTCCCCAGCAATGGTGCCAAAATTGATGTACTTCTTATTGTTGTATTAGGAAAGCAATCGATCATAAAATTTATAAAAAAACTGAATTCACTAAGAGAGGAATTAAATTTCAAGTGTATAATGATTTCAGGTCGAATCCACAAGGAGGAAATGGAAATGTGCATCTAATTTCTGATGTTACCTCAGCTATTCCTTAATTACAGAAGTAAAAACAATGAAAAATAAGGAAAAACAGTGGAGGAAATTCTCTGTCCAATCTCTACAATCTTCAAGTCAAGCTCCCCACTCCAACTTTTTGGCTTTATTGTGCATGATCAAGGCTCAATCAGGCTTTCTCAAGATCTGAAAAAGATGAAAAATATAACTAGTGGAATTGCGAATGCTAAAGGAAGAATTGCAGAGATTGAAGAAATCAAAAATCACAAAAGGAAGATTGAAGAAATACAAATTCAATGTCACCAGAAGAGAAGTCCTAAAACGGAGAAAATAGAACATGCAAGAATGGATTTACAGAGAATTCAGAAGATTTCTTTTTACAATTAAAAAAAAATCTAAGTTTTTAAATGTTTTGAGGATCAATCTAGGTACATAAGTTATTCAAACCTAATCTTAGACGATTAATATCTTAATCGCTGGAGGCATGGCTGCAATTCAATTTCGCAATTCCTTACAAAATCTAATGCAAAGATAAATGAAAAGCATTTCGAAAATGATTAAATTAATATGTATACAAAAATCAAAAGGGGATCCAAAAACAGAATGAAATTGAAAAACCTCTCGGTGTCCAAAAATTCGTACTCTGCTAGTGTAATTTCTTCCCTAAATATTCATCCCGTCCTGATGGATCTCCTTTGAATGGAACCAATGAATGGGTCTGCCTAGCGAGCCATCCTAGTAAGTCGGCCTAATGGGTCGACATAAATAGATTTTTTAACTACACCATAAAGGATATTGTATAGTTTTGACCTTAAAGGGTATGATATCACTTAACGACACCATAAAGGATATATCACGTGTGATAATTTGAAATCCATTTCAGAAAAGATTCATAAAAATTTCCAAAACTAAGGAAAATTTCTGTAAAATCGAATAAAATGAATTAAAACATTTCAATCATGATTTTACCAGGAAAATGATGAGCTTAGGGGAAAAAAGTGGTATAATGCATAAAATATGGATTCTATGAATATCTTTAAAATATATATGCTGTAAAAATATGCGAAAATCACCTAAATAATTATTTATTTTATGGAATGGATTTAAAATATTCTTTATCTGATTAGACCCTAAATTTATGTTATTTATCATGAATTAATGCAACAAAATAGGAAAAATGCATGAATTATCATATAAGAATGCAGTGCTATTACCTGTAAACTACCTTGTTGACTTTGTCTACAATAGTACATCTTGAGTCCATTAGAATGCAATATAGATTATGAGTAACAGGTTTGAGACTTGTATCCTACATTTTAGGTTCTTTGTATTGACGAGTGAGTTTCATTTATATTAGCATGGTTATATAGAGCTCAACACTTGTATTCTTCAAACTAAATTTCATAATGTAGTAAAGTATGTAAACTATTTTACAAGCATAATGTCTATGCACTTAGTCATTGTATCTGGCATACTATGCAATTTTGCAATGTAATTTTGAAGCAGCAAAATATAAACTTCTATAATAAGTCATATGTGAGGAACCAAAGGTTCACCATGGTAGTCCATATGGGAGGATCACCAAGACTTGAGACCTGTAATAAATCAACCTTTTGTAATCCAATTTTTTATCTACAATTATACACACAAGAGTAATTCACCCCCTCATTTGACTTTGTAGTTTAAAGGATTTTGATATATAAAACGAATGTTGCTTCCAAGTTTGATAATGGTGGTTTAAAGGAGACTATAAAAAAAAAGTAGTGTGAATTAATTTTTTCGAATCCCTTTATGAGAGGATGAGAGAGGCAATGATGCCAATGAACAAGAAAAAATAGGGAGGGCCTAGTGGTGCTCAAGGGAAGATAAGAGAGAGAGATAGCGAGATAGAGAGAGAAAGAGATGGCAATGCAACAAGATAAAATGTAATGGAAAGACCAATTCTTACTTTTGGGATACTTTTTAGGGGCTTAAACTATAAAAAGTAAAAAGATGAGAGACTTACTAAATATAATGTCAATAAAAATCCTTTTGTGTTTGTTGAAAGATTGATGAATCTTGAGGAGTATATTTTATTTTTTAATTAATAGATAACATGAGGGATACTAGAATTGTAGTTACCAACCAACTAGGGCATTAGTATTTGAGATGATTTTAGAAGAAAGCATGCAAAATTGATCAACTATTTTGGGGCCTCCACTAAGATCCAGGAGGGAAACCTAACATGTGTAGGATGTTCAAAATAAGAGCAATATTGTGGTCTCAAGAATGTCATGTTAGCTTAGTAAAATAGAATGTATCAATTGAAAGTTTGGAAGATATAAAGAAGACTTTAATCAAGTCCATTGTCATGTTTTGGGTTACATTCCATGGATTCAAGATTATTTTCTCATTTTACAATAGTGTCAAAGATGCTACATTATACAGTTTTCTGTATTACACAATGCTACATTATTCCACCCTAAAATCGTCCTCAAATACAATTTTCTGTTTACCTGAAGGGAAACTAAACTTTGATGATATATTTGCTCAGAAATTTTTGCCTACAGTATATTGACTTCCACCTTGCTATTTTATTTTCATCAACTCTCAGCATCGTAAAAGTTACACAAAAATAAAAAAGGTCACATCTAAAAACATGTTTTATAATAATAGCAATAATGTCCCCAAAAATTTTATCAGTCAAAATATCAGCAAAGTCGTGCACGTGCGCGTGCATAGTAAAGGGAAAGAAGTAAAATCTGGGAACTGCGTCGATTTCTGCGTGCTACTCAGCTGGCAGTACTAGATTAAGGAAACTTAGAAGTGATCACTTACTTTGACAATGATTTAAATAATATTTTACAAAACCAAAGCTGTTGATACTCTCTCGCTTACGTTTATTCAAACGAGCTAACCACAAATGAATCTGTTCTAATGACAGCATCTCTCGATTGTGATGGCTCGTGTCATGATTCATTTTGTTTACGTCCCATCCACCGGGAACGGGAACCCATGCCGCCTGCGTCCTTAGTTCACCCTACTGCATACCAGCCTGATCTCCCCGTTGGAGCCGGTGAGGGGGCTGATGTTGCCCATCCTCACCATCGCCGCCGCGAAGTCTCTGAAAAAGACGGAGCTGCTGGCCGCGTAGCTGCGGACGATGGAATCGGCTGAGCCGTTGTTGAAGAGCTCCTGGTCGGAGTGGAGGAGACCGCGCCGGGACAAGAGGTTGCGGTAGTAGGCGTTGTCAAAGGCCCTCGGAGTCGTGACGTCGAGCGGCGAGAGGTTCGCATCGCCGCCGGACCGGGGGCAGTTGGTCTGGGTGGAGCGGGCATAGACGGGTTCGATGTTGGCGTCGTTGTAGATGCGGTTGCGGAAGGTGGCGCAGCGGGCCACGCCGAAGGTGTGCGCGCCGGAGAGGGCCACCAGTTCCCGCAGGTTCAGTCCCTGGTTGGCGAAGCTGGAGATGAGCGCGGAGAGGCTGGACGACGGGCCGGGAAGGTTGCTGTTGGCTGCGCTCTGGCTCGCCGTTCTCGCGTCCCTCCGCCCGAGGGGCACCGTCCACGAAGGTCCTCCGCTCTGCATGGAAGAAGGCAGTCAGTATCCTTTGGTTAAAGAGTGGACTCGTTCGATGTAAGGCTAAACGGGGAAACGGGAGGAGCCTAAGGCACTCACCAAGACGACGCCGTCCCTGGTGGCGAGAGCCAGGATGTCGGCACACGACACCGTGGCGTTGCACGACGCTTCGACGGCCGACTTGATGGTCTCGACGACGTCCATGCCTCGAATGGAGTTCCTGTTCGGGAACGCGTTCTGCTCGCCAGTGAAGGTCGCGGTGTCAGCCAGGAGCACCGATGCGTCGCAGCCCTGCATGGTCACACGTGCGACGGAATTAGAACCGTTGCGGCGGCGTGGTGAGGGAATCGGCCGTCTGTCATCTACAGCAGTCTGTTCTGTTGTGCGTGCGCTTACGTTAACGAAGCAGTCGTGGAAGAAGAGGCGGATCATGGAGGCGGGCAAGCGGCGATCGTTCCTGATGGCCGTTCGCATGGCATTTTGGACGATACGGTGCAGGCTTGGGCAGGTGGACGAGTAGAAGTTCGGCCTCAGCTGCGCGTGTGCGGTGCACACGAACAGGAGGACGAGGATGGAGAAGGCAAGAGATGACACGCTGCGTGCGGCGGCCATTTGCAAGTGGTGGAAAGATGCCTTTCTCTGTCCGAGTTTGTGTGGGTTTCTCTCTCTTTCTCTGTAGCTGAAGTTTGGGGTGGTGTGATGAAGGCCTGCGGGGCTGCTGCGCGTTATATAGATGGGAGTATGCGGTGTCGTGGCGGGCGTAAGTGTGGAGGGTGGGAGAGTCTTAGTCCTCATCTTTCCGCGTGGGGTCTGTCCGGAGGCGAACCGTGGTTTACTGGGGAAAGCGTCTCTGGTTCGCACGGCGACAGGCTGGATGGGGGTAGGAGGGAGTTGACCTTCTGAAGTCAGCGTTGGAGGCGACGGCTATGTCACTTCCCATATCTGAGATAGAGGGAGGGGAGAGAGGGGGGGGGTGGTAGAGGGAGAGACAGAGAGAGGCGGTTAGGTGGACGATCGTGACTAACATGCAGCGAGAAAATTGACATCTTGGGGACCAAGATTGTCGATGTTATCCATTCCATCACGTCATATTTCGATGGGGGATTACAGGTGTTCTATCTTCAACATTCTCCATCGCCATCGTTGTCGTTCTATCAGTGCATGGAATTATCCAATGCTAGAGAATAAAGGTAAAATATTTTAGCCTAAATTTTATGGCTGCATGTTCATAAAATATAAAAGCATATTTTTATAATTTAACTTATTGACATCGTGAACGGATACCTTAAAGCATATTTCTTTAAATATCCAATTCTAACTTTTACGATAAAGAGAAGAGTATAAAATATAGAAAACAATATGCACATTTAATTTTACATTTGTTGCATTCTGTGGTGGGCATACGAAACTATATCTATTTAACTCCTCGGCTCCTAGTGTTATTTGAAAGCAGCGTTTGACCCTCGATCACATTCCAACAAACGCAGACTGTGATAAGTACACGAACCAGGCCATAGGCCCACCTTTGACATTTGACCGACTAACCCTCGGATGTGATTGAGAGTGTCAGCAGAATGCGACTGAACGAATCAGATAGACGTGAAAAAATCCCTGAATGGGACATCTCTGGCTGGGCCTCGTTCTACAACGACAATCGCTGCCGGTGCATAACAACCCACCCTGGAAACCACCTCCACATTAGTCAAACATGTAATACCAAGAGAAAGATGTCAGCCAGCTCCATGAGAGGTACTTGATGTGCCAAACCATTATGGCTCATTCACTATTGTTTTGACCGAAAAAAGTCAAACTTTAGCACCTTGGGACGCTGTTTTCCCTTTTTTCTCCAGTTATCCATCCATAATACTGATACATCGCGGTACTCTCTCTCTCTCTTTCTCTCTCACTCTCTCTCTCAGAGATAGCAACTGACTTCTAACTTAGCCCTCGCCTCCAGAGCCCACTACGAAAGGTCCACCCCCCTCCAGCCTGTCGCCATGGGAAACCAAAGACGACATCCCTGGTTTCCCGCCGTTTACAGAAGGCGGAGCCGCCTCCAAGGGGTTCACCACACAACCCCAAACGTCAGCTCTTATCACGATATAATCCCTTTGATGCTTTCCTTTCCGTGCTACCTTCATTACACTGTCGAATATTTTTGATGGAAACAATGCAGAATGTTGTTTCCACAACAATATTCTGAAAGAATTACTAAGATTGTATTTATCTTTTTAGCTTCAACACGTTTGCATGTATCGTACCATTTTTGTTTCTTGAGATTTCTAACCATAAACGTCAGGGGCATAAATACATTATTAAGAATTATTTATTCAAAATAGTAAACTAACATACAAAAACTTTAATCCTTAAATATCATCATATATATCTAAGAGAATGTACCTAACAAAAACTCAAAGTTTGCGTCAAATTTAAGTATTTCGCCACTCCACCGACGTAGATATAAGAGATTACAGTAAGAAACAAAAAACCTGGTAAAAAATGTTAACAGGTGCAAATGAGCTGACTTCTACGTTACACAAAATGAAGCTTTTCGATTATTAAAATTAGAACTGTTTTACGACTTGATAAAAACATGTCATGACTTGTTGACCATTGTGTCTAAATTCGTATATTTATGCAAACGTACTTTCATCTAGTGTCGTGCGATCAACAACAAAGTCATGCATCCCAACCTACGTTTACCCTACTGCAGGTTCGCCTGGTCTCCCCGTTGGAGCAGTTGTCGTTCAGTGTCATGTTGTCATGGAGCTGTTTCACATTTCTCCCATTGAGCGAAATAGCCGCTACCTGTCAGGCTGCACATGGTCAGCTCAATGATTTATTTGTTTCAGCTTACGCATCAGGCTATAGCTCATTTGCCTTCACGATCTGTCTCTAAAAATAGTTCCAAGAGAACTCTAATATGCTATCCCAAACCTCATAAGTTACTTATTTGATTTGTATGCATATGACTCTGTCACCGTTTCTTCTGACCATCCATCTCCCTCGGCACTTGGGGCGAGAGGGGGAGAGAGAGAGAGAGTTGAAATATTTTATAATACCACTCGGCGAGGTGGAAGCTTTCAACGCGTAAAAGAAGAGAGAAAGAAAGGGGAACAACGGCCACACACTCTAACGCGTAGTTGAAAACTGTCACACGTGGATCGTGATCGCTTGTCCTCAGGATGTCTAAGCTGGTCCCAACTATGAACGGTCAAACCGACTAGGCCCTTGTCACTAACCTCTTGGATCGAGACCAGTGGCTGACCCTCGATCTCCTTCGCTAATCGCTAGCTCTTTCGTTTCGATCACTGCCAATTTACAGCGCCGACAACTCACCTAGCCACCTGGGAAACATATGCCCTACACGCCGTTAAAAACGTCGACGTCGTAACCGCTGCAATGAAGAAAAAGTATAATAAGAAAGATCCGGAAGAGTGCCTGAGGAAGCTTTTGACCAATAAGGAATAATAATTAACTGAGGTTTAATCCAATCAGCTCCCCCAAAGTTTGACCTGGCCCGCTATGAGCGTAGGAATTCCGTTAGATGTTGATCGTTCCACGCGGCGGGGAAGTTCAGATCTGCCGCCCCTCGCCTTGTCCCCCCCGCCTCCCAGATGCAACAAATGTTGAGAAGACACCCACGTACCTTCCTTGAACTTTGGTCAGCGTAGGACTAACGGAGGCACGTACATCACCGAAGAACGGTCATGATGAAATGTTTTTCTTTCCATATGTAAGACGAGAATGCAGGACAATTGCACGCATCTATCTCTCTCAGCGCTGCAAGGGTTTTCCCTCATCACCACTTCACTTCAATTTTAGCCATTTGGCTTCTTTGTTGATAGGACAGATCCATTCGGAAGGTCAGCTAATGGAAATCCCCAGCGAGCGAGAGAGAGAGACAAAAGCGGGCAGACAGGCGATCGCGACTGGTTGACAACCAACCAAAAACGCTCTTTTTTTGGAGACCAGAATGTCAATGTTGTCCCTGCCGATACAGCTTATTTCAATAAGGGATTATTCAATATTCCCAATCGCCAACGATGTTGTTATAACCGGCCATGGAATTAACCAATGATCGAGAAAAAGAGTTAAACATATCAATCTGTTTGACTTTTGACGGTTCAATCATCCGGATATGATTGAGACTTTCAACGGAATGTGATGGAACTGATCGAATCTCTACCGGAAATGTCCCTCTATTGGATGCCCATGGTAGTGCCTGGTGTTACGAAGCCAGGCTACTCAGGAACAACCCAAAATCAGACTCTCTACTACGGACAAACATGATATGTCTGCAAAGGGCTTTCAATTATCTACGGAAGAAATAGACGACGAATCATATAGTTCTTGTTGTTCCTCCCGGGTTGTAACCGTAAAACCTTAGAATGTTTCCAGGTATAGGATAAGGCCGACACATTCTCCCTCTCTCTTTGAGGCGGGAACTGCATTAGCCGTCGCCTCCAAAAACGACTTCGGAAGCTCCACTCCCCTCCTACCCCGTCCAGACTGTCACCTTGCCAACCAGAGAAACTTTCCCTGGTCAATCACGAATCGCTTCTGGATGCGCCTCACGGGGGAAGATGACGACTGCGAACCTCCCACCCTCCACTCCAGCGCCGGCCACGACATCACATGCTCCCGTCTATATAAGAAGCAGAATCCCTTCATGGCTTCATCACACACTCCCAAACTTTAGCTACAGACAACGAGAGATTCTGAGGGAGAAGAAGATAGAGAGAGACAGACACACAGGCACATTGTAGGATGGAGAAAGGCATTTTTCTATCACTTGCAATGGCGGCCACTCGCAGCGTGTCGTCTCTTTCCTCATTCCTCCTCTTCCTTCTCCTGTTCGTGTGCACCGCTCACGCGCAGATGAGGTCGAACTTCTACTCGTCGACCTGCCCAAACCTGCACAGAATCGTCCAAAATGCCATGCGAACGGCCGTCAGGAACGACCGCCGCTTGCTCGCCTCTATGATTCGCCTCTTCTTCCACGACTGCTTCGTCAACGTAAGGGCACGCACAACAGAACGTATTCCACGTACATTTGCAATGCGATGTACGTGGAATACGTACAGCCCCCTCATCGGCGGCGATGGTGAGGATAGGCAACACCAGCCCCCTCATCGGCTCCAACGAGGAGATCAGGCGGGTCTGTAGTAGGGTTAACTGAGGACGCGGGGGTCATGGCTTCCTGGTGGATGGGACAGCGAGATTGACTCGTTGCTTAAGAAATGGATTAACGTGGGTTAGCTCATTTGAATAAACTTCCGTAAAGTATCAAGAGGGAGAGTGAACAGCTTTGAATTTGTACAGTATTATTCATTTGATTTGTTGCCAAATAAACCGATCACCCCTAAGTTTATTTAATGTTATTTAGCATACAGAAGTCAACGTAGTTTCCAGATTTTACATTTTTTACTTTATTAAGTACATGCACGTGCATGACTTTGGTCATATTGACCCATTATTATTATAAGAAATGCTTTTCGTTATAACCTTTATAATTTTCGTGTAATTTTCATCATTCTAGGAGATAGTAGGATAGAAGTCTTTATACTGATGGCAAAAATTAAGCAAGTTATTTATGAGGAAATATCTTCCATGTAAGATTTATAGAAACAACGTTTGTGTTTGTTAAAAGATAGAAGAATTTGGAAAACCATAATTTTTTTTGATAAATGTATAACATTAGGAAGAGTACAATTGAGTTAATTACCAACCAACGAAAGCATCAATAATTAAATTGAGTTTCATACAAAATATGCAAAGTGATCAACTATTTTGGAGCCTCTACCAACAACAAGGATAAGTTGTCAATCTGTTTTCTCAAAAAGATTATTTTCATGATCTGCTGCCAGTATGAAAATCAAATTTTGGTGTATGAAGTTAAATAATTCAGAAATTCGGACAGAAATCATGTGATGGTATATGATTTATTTTCCTGATTGGCATGACAAACTGATAAATTTGATTAAATTTAAGAGCCCAGAAGACGGCCTGGAAATTGAAACGGGGAGGATTATTACACAACTGGTGAAGAGAAAAACTCATCCACTGACGAGAACGCCTTCTCTAAGAGGCCGTTACGTGTTTTCAGCAAGCAGCTCTCTATGCTTAAATCCATCATTATATACATCTCACTGTCTAATTGAATGTCCGCGACTGTATATCTCTGAACATTATCAATAAATCATTGCGTCCCATTCATACGTTTCAGACGATACATGACTAAGAATTCGATCGGCGAAGACTCAAAGGGCCGATCCTAAACACGTCCAGGTTGACGTGTTGATGGCAGACTTGATGGTCTCGATGACGTAATGCCGCTGAGGGAGCTCTTGGGGGAAGACGTTTTGCACGCCGGTGAACGTCGCGGACTCGGCCAGAAGCCTCGACCCCTGCAGGACCATCCGTGCAGTGGCATTAAAATCGTGACGGCGTGGTAGCGGTTACCAGTTGTCTGATTAGACACCTACCTTGACGAAGAGGTCATGGAAGTAGAAGCGAATCATGGAGGCAGGCAGGCAGGCGGCCGGGGTCGCCCACGGCCGTTATCATTGAGTTTTCCACGACCCTCTACAGTCTGGGCAGCTCGATGACCAAGAGGACGAGGAGCGTGGCAAGAGAGACGCAGCATGGCAGACATTTCTGACGTTGGGAAGAGGCATTTCTCTGTGTTCTCTCTCTCTCTCTCTCTCTCTCTCTCTCTCTCTCTCTCTCTCTCTCTCTCTCTCTCTCTCTCTCTCTCTCTCTCTCTCTCTCTCTCTCTCTCTCCCTCTCCTCTCTCTCTCTCCCTCTCCTCTCTCTCCCTCCCTCTCCCTCTCCCTCTCCTCTCTCTCCCTCTCCTCTCTCTCTCTCTCTCTCTCTCTCTCTCTCTCTCTCTCTCCCTCTCTCTCTCTCTCTCTCTCCCTCTCTCTCTCTCTCTCTCTCTCTCTCTCTCTCTCTCTCTCTCTCTCTCTCTCTCTCTCTCTCTCTCTCCCTCTCCCTCTCTCTCTCTCTCTCTCTCTCTCTCTCTCTCTCTCTCTCTCTCTCTCTCTCTCTCTCTCTCTCTCCTCTCTCCCTCTCCTCTCTCTCTCCTCTCTCTCCCTCTCTCTCTCTCCTCTCTCTCTCTCTCTCTCTCTCTCTCTCTCTCTCTCTCTCTCTCTCTCTCTCTCTCTCTCTCTCTCTCTCTCTCTCTCTCGCTCTCTCTCTCTCTCTCCCTCTCTCCCTCTCCCTCTCTCTCTCTCCTCCCTCTCTCTCCTCTCTCTCCCTCTCTCCCTCTCTCTCTCTCTCTCTCTCTCTCTCTCTCTCTCTCTCTCTCTCTCTCTCTCTCTCTCTCTCTCTCTCGCTCGCTCTCTCTCTCTCTCTCCCTCTCTCCCTCTCCCTCTCTCTCTCTCCCTCTCTCTCCCTCTCTCTCTCTCTCTCTCCCTCTCTCTCTCTCTCTCTCCCTCTCTCTCTCTCTCTCTTTTTCCCCTCTCTCTCTCACACTTAGGTATGGAAGCGATGTAAATCTGCGCCAGTGCTGCACTTATATAGAGTGGAAGAGGGATTTTATTAGTTATCATCCAGAGTGAGACGTGTCTGGATCCGGATACTGGAGAACCGTGGAAGGCGTCCTTGGCGGATTAAAGCAGAACTTCCGGCGGAGGGCGCGTGACTGTTGTCTCCATTTCAGCGAGAGACATTATCGCTGTTATGCATGGAACCACCCCGACATTACGACCATCAGAAGTGCTCTGACTTTTGAAGGTCGGAATCCCAGTGGATGATCACGTAGATTCATCCCACTCGGAGATTCCTCGGGTCCTAGATGCGATAGGTTGAATCACATACAATGACGCTCTCAATCACATCTGGGTCATCTGGTCAAAAGCCAACGGTGGGCCATCGATGAACGTTTGGATAAAGGGCATCCGAGAAACGGTAGGAAAGGGAGAAATTGGAAATTAAGTTCACAGTTTTTTTTCTGTTTGTACTCTTCTGATAAAAAATTAAACATTCAAATTTTCTGAGGATAGGTTGCACATATAACTTTATCAGGACAGTAGATACGAGTCCATTATTGTGTCATTATTTATTTAAGGATAACCCAAACATGTTTCACAATTCAAATAAATTCGTTACAACAGCTTTTTTTCTTGATAAACAAGTAAATTTATGGTCCGTTTAACATTAATGATGGAGACTACGGCGATGGTCTTCACCAACAATAATTTCCGGCTAAAAGATAGTGTGACCAGAAGGGATAACATGATCTTGTCTCCATCATAATAATTCTCTTTGTCTCAACTACAAAAAAGTAAAGTCTCTTTGTCTCATCATAGTAAAGGTGGAGGGGGGACAACTTCCTCAACTCCCTTTTGATTTCAGCCTCTAGGGGATGTTTATTTGACCCTAGCCTACAAATGGCCTGTTTTGTCAAACATTCCTCTCTACTTAACAAACGAAAGCTCTATTTCCATGTCCATCAAAGTCTCCTCATCGTCCATCAATCATCATCTCAAATCAATTGCCAAGATATGCTTTGACCCTCTACAAGAGAGAAGATAGAGACGAAAACTTACTTGAGCAATTCTGAAAACCTTTCAAATGGTGACTAATTAAATCGCACTCTTCAAACATGATTATCCACTCTCTCCCTCTCTCGCTCCCACTCTCACATCAAACTATTTTTCAATAAGATTAGTAAGAGAAAGGGCCTAAAAATATAGGTAGGATAATTTACAAGCGCTAGAAATCCAATTGACAAAAGAGGAGATTATCAAAAAAATCTTTTTGGTTTGTCTATGCTAAAATAATGTACCCCTAAAAATATCTCATGTTAGATATTTGAACAAATAAATTAAGATATCTATTTGATCTATAAAATTTCAAGAGTGATAATGCTATAAATACTTTTCAAGGCCGAGGCATAATTGTTTTTGGTAGAAATGTTTAAAATAAATTTAATTTCAATGAGCAGCTATGATCTTTATCTCGATCACATCAACATCAACACATCTGTGCATAATCACTAAAAAAAATTGGTTTCAAATGATGAATAGTTTTACAAAAAACCTAAAAAATCATCTAGCATTATTACTATTTTAATTTATGTTTATTTTTACATGTATTTATAATATTGTATGGGTTCTTCTTCCTTTTTTAGTACAATTAGCCTCTTCGATTTCATCTTCTGCATGAAAATATCTGTAAGATTTTATTTTACTTTTGGGTAATATCCAGTAAAAATCAGATATTATTCATTGTCGTCTAATCTTGATAGTTATTCGGCATCTGGAAAGTTGACTTATATTGTATTTTTGGTTGTGGTACAGAGATAACTAGCGTTCAAGTCTTTGATAAAAGGATTATTAGCCTTGTAACGCAGGAAAGCTGCTAACGTTGAGTCGTACAAGCTTTCTTGTTGACTTATATTCTATTTTTGGTTGTGGTACAGAGATAACTAGCGCTTAAGTCTTTGAAGGATTATTTGTCTTGTAACGCAGGAAAACTGCTAACGTTGAGTCGTACAAGCTTTCTTTGAAACGGGAAACGTATTCCTTCTGACGCAAATGAAGAACTGGTCACTAGAGAAACCTGGCGGCGGCATTGCTCTTCTCTTTATTCCAACCCGCTGACCTCATATCCACCGAAGAGCCTTGCACACCGTCCCCTCAGTTCACCGTGCTGCAGATCTGCCTGATCTCCCCGTTGGAGCCGGTGAGGGGGTCGATGCTGCCCAACTTTACCATCGCCGCCGCGAAGTCTGTGAAGAAGTCGGAGCTGCTGGCCGCGTAGCTTTGGACGATGGAATCCGCGGAGCCGTTACTGAAGAGCTCCTGGTCGGAGTGGAGGAGACCCCGGAAGGATAGGAGGTTTGTGTAGTAGGCGTTGTCGAAGGCAGTCGGGGTGCTGACGTCGAGCGGCGAGAGATTTTCGTCTCCGTTCGGAGGAGAAACCGGGCAGTTGGCCTTGGTGGAGTTGGCGAAGATGGGGTCGATGTTGACGTCGTTGTAGATGCGGTTTCGGAAGGCGCGGCAGGGGGCGAAGCCGACGGTGTGCGCGCCGGATAGGGCCACGAGTTCCTGTAAGCTCAGGCCCTTGCTGGCGAACCTGGTGATGAGGCTAGAGAGGCTGGACGACGGACCAGGGAGGTTGATGTTGGCTTCGTTCAGGCTGGCCGTTGTGGCGTCCCGCCGCCCGAGGGGCACCGTCCACGAGGGTCCTCCGCTCTGCATCGAAGAAGCCAGCCTCTTCTGGTTAGACTGTCAATTTGGTCGCCGGAGAATCGACGGGGACCATCCTAACGATGTCGAGGCGAAGAACTCACCAGGACGACGCCGTCCCTGGTGGCGAGGGCCAGGATGTCGGCGCATGACACGACGCCGTTGCACGACGCCTCGACGGTGGACTTGATCTTCTCGATGACGTCCAGGGCTTGAAGTTTTCTGTTCGCCCGGGCGCCTTGCTCGCCGGCGAACGTCTGGGTGTCGTTCAAGAGCACCGATCCGTCGCAGCCCTGCAGGACCACAAGTGGGCCAGCGATTAGAACCGTTGCGGCGCTGTGACGAGGGACCGGCTGTTTGTCATGTACAGTAGTCTGTGCGTGCGCTTACTTGGACGAAGCAGTCGTGAAAGAAGAGGCGGAGCAGGGAGGCAGGCGTGCGGGGGTTGTTCCCGACGGCCGTTTGCGTGGCACTTTGCACGATAGTCTCCAAGTTGGGGCAGCTCGACGAGTAGAAGTTCGCCGTCAGTTGCGCGTGTGACGTGAACACATACAGGAGGAGGACAAAGAGGGAGGCAAGAGGGACGCTGCGTGTGCCCGTCATTTGTAGCGATGGAAATATGCCTTCTCTTTGTCTCTCTCTCTCTCTCTCTCTCTCTCTCTCTCTCTCTCTCTCTCTCTCGCTATCTCTGTCTCTTGCTCTTGCTCTCTAAACGGAGATATCGCACGTATGAAAGTGTGTCGTGGTGAAGCCCTTGTCGGAGTAGTGCCCTTTATATAGAGCAAGGGAGGGCTTCGCCCTCATTGGTCGGCGCTATCTTTCCAAGTCAACAACGGAAGCGGCAGACATTGATGTTCCCATCTCTGATAGCGTGAAAGAAAGGGCGGCGCAGAGAGAGAGAGAGAGGGAAGGAGGACGGAGAGAAAGGCAGAGACACAGACATTGAGAGGAGAGGGAGAGAGAGAGAGAGAGAGAGAGTAGCCCCTGTTATCCGCGGATGCTAACCATGATCGATGGCCCTCCCCCCAGTTTTTTTTGACCTCTTAACGTGATAAGTCAACTGTTTTTATGGAGATCGCTTACATTTTCCCGTCATACGGATGAGGTCAACGGTTATTACTGCATATACATCGCATTCGAGGATTCCCGACCCGTCAATCCGATACATTAAAGCGCATTCTGGTGATGCTCTACATTACATCTGGGTTTTCAACAGGTCAACAGTCAAAGGTGGGTCCCGCGGCCCATCGACCCCCTCCACAAGTACTTGTTCCGGTCTTTGTTTTGTTGCAACGTGACCGTCAAGAGTCAGACAGGGTGGCCCCATTACTCATGGCAACAAAAGTAGAAACTCAAAAGATATTTTCGTGGGCACATAATCTTCCCTTAAGCACTTAGTGTTAATATTTACGATGGAAAAGTGTGCGTGTGTGTACTTGTAGTATCGTAATATTTCCAAATATCCGAATATTTATTTATTTATTTTATAAATATTTCGTGATAAATTGTTCCACAAATATGTATGTATATATATATATACAAATATTTTTCACTCATTTGATTCTATAATTGGAAAAATTCGTAAGTATTTAGACAGGGAAGATGACCATGACAGGTCTTCCAAAGGAATGTTTAGGATCTACCAACATCAATCGTTATCTGAAGGATGACCTGACAGAGTATAAGATTGACAAACTGCTTTTCCAAAAGAATTGTTTTTCCTAAGAAAATTTGTCACGATCATTTACCCAAAAAATGTCCCTCTCTCTCTCTCTCTATCTATCTCTCTGACTCTCTCCACCCTTGTTTTTTCTACTAGACTACCGCCTAAGCATGTGCTTCCCCTTCAGAAAGAATGAAAGGGTAGAAATAACTGAGCTAGTGCAGAGGAGCGACTCATGTAAGTTTCTAGTTAGTCGGATAAAACGATGGATGGAGAGAGAGAAAGAGAGAGAGAGAGAGAGAGAGAGAGAGAGAGAGAGAGAGAGAAAGAGTTGTGCATATGTGTTGAGCCTAGACTTCATTAGGGTCCAGTCAGGACTCATTTTTCCTGAAATCTGCACTAGTTGCATGTCGTGAACTCGGTAATCCCGGTGCCTACATTTGGCCACTAATCCACAACTTGAACAGATTTCTTTGCACTGCTGAAGATCTCTTCCAACCCCCGCAGTAGATAATGTATATAGTTAACAGGGCGGCCAGGCTATGAAGGTCTTGGGAACTTGATTGATTAAGAGAAATTTGAGCCGCTTACCAGGCGTTATTGATTGTTGGGAACCCGCCGCGTCGAAAAGTCAGGATCTCTGACTATCTTCCCGGTCAAATGCTTGCTCGTCCACTGTTCCAGATTTCAGTTGACTATTTAGTTCTTGACGAGGATTGGTAGTGGGTAATGATGTTGACATTGCCGATGGTAGGCCGCGTGTCCTCCAGCTGTCAAGGCAAGCTAGCTTTGTGGCGATCGAACGGCAAGAGCGACCCCTGCCGATAGAGATCGAGGGTTCTCAAAGACAACGCCATTTCAGAAATGGTGATTTTCCGGCGTGGCGCACAAGTGCTGTGAGGTCCACTAAGATTAATCCAAGTGTTTGAGGAGGAACGTCTTCTTCGCTGAGATCCAAAGATCTGATGATGCCGACGTTCGTACGGGGTTAGAATATTTCGCCTTCTTACAAGAGGTTAAAGCAAATCCCTTTTCCGCAGTTGAAAATTCGATTGGTGCAAATGGTCGTCTTCGCTTATCAAATACTCCGCTCAGTCCTCTCTTTCTCTCGCTACCTATCTATATCTCCACCAATTCTAATTAAAAGAGGAGAGATCTTTCGGTGTAGTCTTTACGCAACCCCCTTCCCCCTGTAGGAGAGGAGAGACAGAGAGATGTAAGACTAAAAAGCGCACTCGTACGTCCACTTTCAGAAGCAGATTGTTGCTGGTGGGTTTCGTACATTCCTTCGGAGGATCATCGCTTAAGTAGTTGTCCTTCATTTCTTTTATAGGACAGCTGCCGCCGCCGTAGGACCCTCGTGGAGACTGCCTTCATACAGTGCGGAGGACCCTCGTGGACGGTTCACCTGGGACGGCAGGACGCCACAGCGGCCAGCCGGAGAGAAGTTATAAGCAGCATCCTAGTCCGCATTTCAGCCTCTCCGAGCTCACCACTAGCTTCCCCAACAAGTGTCTGAACTTGCGGGAACTTTTGGAACTCTCCGGCGCGCACACCTTCGGCGTCTCCCACTGCTTATGTTTCCAAACCCGGATCTACAACGACATCAATATAAACCATACATTTGCCGCGTCGATAATCCAGACAAACTGCCCGCGGTCCGGCGGTGATAACAACCTTTCGTCGCTCGACGTCACCACCCCGACCGTCTTTGACAATGCCTACTACTCCTTCCGGGGTCTCTTCCATTCCGACCAGGAGCTATTCAATAACAGCTCCGCGGATTCCATCGTCCAAAGCTACGCGGCCAGCAGCTCCGTCTTCTTCTGAGACTTCGCGGCGGTAATGGTAAGGATGGGCAGCATCAACCACCACACCAGCTCCAGTGGGGAGATCAGACGGGTCTGCAGCAAGGCGAACTGAGGGGACGGCGTGCATTGCTCAATACTGGACCCGACGATTATGGAAAGAATCAGAACAAGAGTGTACGGTTTTCCCTCTGGCACCGATTGTAACTCCTAGGTCTGGTTTTGCCTAAAAGTTATGGTTTGCTGGTTTAGATAGAACAATCTACAAGGGAAAGTTAACAGCTCCGCGATCTTAAAACCCACGGGTCTGATTTTAAATTTTGTTTTATAAATAAAAAGAGAACCACAAGGTGTGATACTTGTATTATTTTCCTTAAATAGATTTTTTAAATGCTTGTCCTACTAGGAGTTTGAGAAAATCTTACACGTAATCTTTCCTTAGGCGTCCCATTTAGCCATTACATTAGGGTTGCTCAATTTACTGTTGTTTACCTTTAATATAAACTCTAAATTGAATTGTCCATCAACTTTTCTAAAAAGATTTCCAGAACCGAAATTTCTACTCTGCCCGAATAATAAGCTTTAAAAAAATCAAGAAATAAAATATATCCAAATCATCTTGAAGAGCGCCCTCATTTGAACTTTGAGGGCGTTTATCCAAATCATCTTGAAGAAATAATAAGCTTTTAATTTTTAGATTATGATTGTCCATACTTTTGAGTTCTTTTATTAACTCTCTTGAATTTTGTATAGATAACTAAGCTATAATGGTCTTTGAATGGGTTTCCTGGACTCAATGTAGCCTTTAGGGAACACTTTTTATGCAGATTTTTACACTATAAGTCTTGACATGACACTTTGGTTTTTATTTACATTCTTGTACACAAACTATATTGTTTTTCACACCTTATAGTTTTCATTTACAAGACCACTACTTATCTAATTTCTTGACGTTTTGGGCATTTTTTCTTAAAAAGACTATTCAATTTCTTTAAAATAATGACAAAATCACAAAAAATCAGTGATCAAATCAAGCTTTTTTTATAATCAAAGTCAATTTATCAGGTTCAATAATTAAAAATAGAATTCTCTATATTTTATTCATTCAAAGTAGTTTGCCATATGTTAAATAATAAGTTAACTTCAAAATTATATGCAGATGTATTAATGTAACATTGTACTTTTTTTTCGAATTAGTAAAAAATCACGTCATAAATGAATTTGGGTCCTAAATTTATTTAATTTCTCTTATGAAGCCATATAAACATTCTTATAAAACTATATAATGGGCAACTTTGATGGGGATGCTGACTATGTCAAACAAGCTAAGTTTTCATTTTTTTAGGCTATCACCGTAATTGTTTTATTAAGTATGTTTTGCTAACACTTTTCAGTTTTTCATGTATTGTTATCACTATCTATGGACACTTTTAATCTTTTTTACTCCATAATTTTTTCCTAATGTTATTCATTCATGTGTAATAAGTTGAGCATATGTTATTTGGATTGATATATGTTTATTTCACGTCTATTCTGAACAAATACCAATTATTACAAAATAAGGTTATCTTAGATGTGTTAGAGAATGTCATCCATCCCTTGGTGCTTCCCCCCCCTACATTTATGTGTCCCAGTAGGTAGGGGCAACTGTATGTGATTCACTATGCTTGCTAACGCCTAGCTTGTTGATAATATTATAAGATTTTATAATATTTACTTGGGGCTATTAGTAAAAAATGATGACGTCTAAGGTTTAGGGCTATCGTTTATAATGACATCCAAGGTTTTATGTCAAAATACTTATCCACAACTATAACAAAAGATGACCATTATTTCCCAACTTTAAGGTAAATTCAGGAATATTAACTACTAAAGAATGGAAATAAAAACTATGGACACCTAAATAGCTTTCAAAATGTAAAATTATGGATAAAATACTGTATTTTAAGATGATCCTTAGAATATCCTAGGAATAACTCATCATTTTAGAAGATGAAGTTAACTATAGTATTGCAGAAAACTATTTTGCTGATGCAGGTCACAATTTGTTATAAAGGAGGTCATAAGACCTTTGGCAAAGCATAGTGACCTTTGGTAAATCCCATTGAATTGATTGTCAATGTCCTTGCCCTTAGGTTCTATTAATTCTAGTTAATATATCAGTGAACATAAAGCATACAACTAGCCTCTTATAGGTTGAATGGCTACAAATGACCTAAGTGTTCTCTAAAATATATTCTATTTTCGCAGTTTTAAGTGGTCAGCCAAATAGCGCCCAACTTTAATTACTCAAATAGAATAGTCTAGTACTCACATAAGTTTTGTGTGTAGCTTCTAACGGTTTGAAATTATGCATTCCAAAGTTGGAAGATTCAATCATAGATCAGCCATTTTAATGCCTTAAATGAGCTTATGTAATATTAAATTTCTTATTGACCATCGGATAATATAACTCTCATAGAAAAATGTTTGTCTCATGATTTTTGTCTTTTTAAAAGTAGAAAACGATTAAAAAAGGCCACCCTTGTAACTACTCTCACTCCAATGCCTACTTGTAGGGCAATATGCCAGCTTCTCTTGTTCCTCTTTTGTCATATATGTCTCAACCCTATTTGCATTCTCTTGATATCGCTCAATGAAGTCGTAGACTGACTTCCTATAAGTAAATAAATGTTTTTCTTCAGTATATAGACTTCTATACAATGATTTAAATGTCTTCATCCCCAAAGATTGTGAAGATTACACAAAAGTCACAAAAGTTATTTTTATAAGGAAATTTTATAAAATTAATAATAGTGTCATTTAATTTTTTTTGTATGGTAGTAACTTCTGATCAAGTTTTAATTTAATCATATAAGAGAATTGAACTATGTAATTAGCTTTGGCATATCTAGAATTGTGAATCTAGAAGAAAATTTTGAGGTATAATTATCAAAGAGTTGAGCTTAGTGTTTAGTAATTATTAGTAAATATTACCTTAATTGAATCTAAGAATAATATGGTTTGAGATAATGGACATAAGAAAAATAGAATAACTGACCAAAGCAAAAATTAGGATGACATTAAATCAATTCCCCCCTCTTATTTGAAGTACAGCCTTTAACCCAACAAGGCAAACTTGATATAAGATCAAATGGGAGTATAAAGTTAATTTTGTTGGAGTCGAACTCCATTAAGGTGACTTTCTAATCTAATTGGATATTAATGCGATTATAAATGATTTGTGATATTGGGTTTACCCGGGGCAAAATAGTAATACAGATATATAAAGGCCTGCCCTTGGAGTTTCAACGCACAACAACACCACTCGTACGGAGACACTCCATCCATAGGAGAGAGGCGTATGAGAACCACAGTCGGCCATTAAGTCGCCGCATGGGGACCACACCATACGTCGGCCATGAGACTGAGACGATGGAAGCGGACGAATAGGCGACCGTGTCGTCCATATGAGGTGTAGACCAAGGCAGCCACTGGCCGCGTTGGCGACCAGGAAAGCGGTGGCCAGGAAGACCACAGCTGCGGCCATGCATACGGCCGCTGCGGTAAAGTGGTCTTAGGCAGTGCAGCGTGAGCACGCAGACGACCGTCGTGCGTCGTCGAGGCGTGGGTTGCCGCAACGGAAGTCCCAATACCCACCGCCGTCGGGCTGGTCGCGGCGGCGGTCCCCATCGCAGCGGGCCCCGTTTTCGCCGGCGGGCTCGACTGGCAGAGGATGGGGGTGATGACGCCGGGGGGTCGATGCCGTCTCCGGTCGGCCTCAGCTCCGTACCACTGGCTGCCGCGGTGGCTGTTGCATTCCATGCCTCCGTTCATGGAGGCGGTGACTCACCGCCCGAGGTGCCCTTAAAGGCAGTGGACGTTTCGCACCTCCCGAGGCTCCATTAGGGCGGTCGATGTTTGCTGCCCATTAGAGCGGCGGAGTCCTTTCCCCAGGCGCCGTCGCGGTTGACCTTTCGCCGTGCGAATCGTCTCGCACGGATCGCGAAATGAGGGCCGCCCGGTGTGGCGGCCATTTGCGAGTGATGGAAAGAGGCCTCTCTCTATCCGAGTTATTGTGTGTTTGCTTCTCTCTCTATCGCTCTCTTTCTTCTTTTCCCTCAAAGTTTCTCTCTTCCTCTGTAGCTGAAGTTTGGGTGGTGTAATGAAGCCCTGCGGGGATTTTGCTTGTTATGGAGTCGTCCTCTTTCCGCGTGAGGCCTGTCCAGAAGCAAACCATGATTGACCAGGGAAAGCGTCTCTGGTTGGCACGGCGACAGGCTAGAGGGGGTAGGAGGGAAGTTGACTTTCAAAAGTCGACTTTGGAGGCAACGGCAAAGTCAGTTCCCATATCTGAGAGAAAGGGAGAAAGTGTCGGCAACATCTTAAGCGTCGAAACATTCCGACGTTTTACTGTTAAAACCCGAGCGGAACAACAAGAAGTATTCGATTCGTCGTCTATTTCTTCCCGAGATCGCTGAAATCCTTCTGCAGACATGTCGTGTTTCACCGTAGTAGAGTGGGGTTTTGCTTTGTTCTTGAACAACCTAGCTTCGTAACACCTGGGACTACCATAGCCATCCAATTGGTGGATATTTCTGGTATAGATTCGATCCGTACCGAAAGTTTCAATCATCCTGATGTTTGACCTGTCAAAAGTCAAATGTGGGCTCCTACCTGTCAATCGGTCTTTGTTTTTTTGGAATGTGATCGTGCATCAGATTCATTATTTCAAAAAACTCGGATGCGAAAAGTTCAATTCATACGCCCACCGCCGAATGATTCAAATTCGAGATTGAATAAATATGTTGCTTTTCCTTGTTCTATACTCTTTTCATATAAATTTTGAATTTTAGATATTTATAGTAGTATGCTTGCACGTATCATTTTATGATGCTAATACTTTCTGGGTTTTTTTTTCCCGTGAAAATGTAGTCATTATTTTATGGGTGAGATTCACTAGCAACTAGATTCATATGTTTTACGCTTCTCAAGATCATTGGGTAGTTCCATGGCCCGTTATAACAAAAGCGATGGCGATGCGGAAGGTTGAATAATCCCCTATTGAAATAAGGCGTTACGCCAGGAACAACATTGACACTCTAATCTCCGAAAAAAAGTGTTTTTGCATGGTTGTCGGCCATTCGCGATCGCCCACCCAACCGCTTCCCTCTCTGCCTCTCTCTCACCTGAACTTTCCATGAGCTGACCCAGCGAAAAGATGTCTTGTTTACCAAAGAAGCCAAATGGATAAAATAGAAGTGAAGTATTGCTGAGAGTAAAGCCTTGTGACGTAATGACGAGGACCCAAGAACTGGAACCACCGTCCACGCCGCCAGCGCCTCATCCCAGGCCGATTAAGGGACGATTTTCCTTATTATCTAGCATAATTAACCTCTAATACCACGGGTTTAATGAATGGAGAAGTTTTATTTCGTATGTTCAACCATTATCTCTCCGTCAAGGAGTGGCAGTGAGAGAGAGACGGTTGCCATAGTCAAGCATTGTCCTCTTACGTATGGAGATGAAACCATATCATCATGCACCGTTATTCGGTGATCTACGCGGCTCCGTCTGACTGGCAACCCAAGAACTGCTAGATCTGCTTCAACACCCGAGGGGTGATAGGATATGTAGTTAAGCTGAATTTGGCCGATCTCAGGAGTCGAAATTACAGTCGGATCACCTTCCATCGGTTTCGGCGTCGCGCTGAGATGATCAGCCGTCTGTTAGTTCTCCGCTGACCAAAGTCCAAAAATCTTTCGCCGGTTCCCAAGTCTTCACGACATTTATTGCATGTGGGGGAGAGGCGAGGCAAGAGGCGGCAGATCTGAACAGTCCCGCCGCGTGGAATGATCAACATTTGACGGAATTCCCACGTCTCGTGGCCCGCCAGGTTAAATTTTTGGGGAACTGATTGGATAAAACCTCAGCTAGTTATTATCCTTTCGCCTACCTTATCGGTCAAAAGCTTCCTCGCGCATTCTTTCTGACCTTTCTTATTTTATTTTTTCGTCATTGCAGCAGTACGACATGGACGTTGTTAATGCCGTGTAGGGGATACGTTGCCTAGGTGGTAAATGCGTTGTCGGCATCGTGACTTGGCGGCCATTGGAATGTAAGAGCTACCGATTGCCGAAGGAGATCCACGGTCAGCCTCGAGTCAGGGTCCAAGTCTGTTAGTGGAAAGGGGATATTCATCATTCGTAGTCAGGAGAAGCTAAGACATCCCGAGGAAAAGTTATCACGAGCCACATGTGTGACAGTTTATAGATACGCGTTTGAGTGTGTGGCCCCTGTTTACGCGTTGAAAAATTCCACCTTGCCTAGTGGTATTATAAAAATTCCGCCTCGTCAATGACTTCTCTCTCTCTCTCTCTCCCCAAAGTGCCGAGGGAGATCGACGGTCAGAAGAAAGAGTGACAGAGTAATAACGGTACAAACGAAAAAGTTAACTTGGTAGATTGGGGATAGCTATTAGAGTTCTCTTCGAACTATTTTAAGAAACACATCGTCGAGGCAAAGGCGGACGCCTAAGTTAGAAACAAACAAGTCATTGACCTGACCATGTGTAATCTGCCAGGAAGCGGCTAGATCGCTCAATGGGAGATAGGAGAAACAGCTCCATGACAACATGACACTGAACGACAATGATATATGAGAGTTCCAACGGCTCCAACGGGGAGATCAGGCGGGCCTGCACTAGGGTAAACTGAGGGCTTAGGATGCACGACTTTTTTGTTGATCGGACTGCACTAGATGGAAGCCGGTTTTTCTAAGTAAACAAATGTAAAGACAATGGTCAACAAATCTTGATATGTTTTTGTCAAGTTGTAAGAAAGGCTTAATTTTAATAATAGAAAAGCACCATTCCGTGTAACTTTGAAGTCGGCTCATTTGCAATTCTGTTATCTTTGTCAAACTGAGATCAGTTTGACGTGAACCTCGAGTTTTTGTTAGGTACATGTCCGTAGATAGCATTGATGATATTTACGGATTAAAGTTTTTGTACGGTACATTTCAAGAATATCTAGATAATGACGTTATGTTCTTGCGCTTATGGTTATACATTTCAAGAAATAAAAAATATTACGATGCAAGCAAAGGTGCTGAAGCTAAAAAAAGACTTTTGTAATTCTTAGAGAGGAAGCAACACTCTACATTATTCCATCAAATTAGTCATGTCATCAACCCTTTCGTGATATCTTAACGAAGCAAAAACATATTCGACAATGGAATGAAGATATCCCAAAACAGAAAATAACAAAGGGATTTTATCCTGATAAGAGCTGAAGATAGGGGTGGTGTGGTGAATCCCTCAGGGGCTGCTCCGCCTTCGATAGACGGCGCGAAACCAGGGAAGGCGCACTTGGTTTCCAATGGCGAGAGGCTGGAGGGTAGTTGACCTTTCGCAGTCGGCGCTGGAGGCGACAGCTAACTCAGCTTTCATCTCTAAGAGAGAGAGAGAGGGAGAGCATCGGTGTATCAGTCTTATCGATGTACAAGTTGAGAAAAAAAAGAAACCACCGCCCCTAGAAGCCAAAAAGTCTGACCTTTTCGGTCAATCAATAGTGAATGAACAAGAAGGGTTCGATTCGTCAAATACTTCTCATGGAGGTGAGTGAAATCCTTCTCCAGGCATTACATGTTTGACTAATGTGGAAAGTGGTTTCCTGAGTTGTCTTGCACCGACTGTCGTCGTAGCACCAGGCCCAACCAGAGAAATCCCATTCGGTGATTTTTCAGGACTGAGGTCTTATCCGTTCAGTGTTGACGTTTCAATCACATTCAAGAGTTAGGCGCTCAAACGTCAAAGGTGGGCCCACGGCCTGGTTGTTCTTCATACACGGACTTATTCTGCTCTTTGTTTGGTTTGATGTTAATAATTTAAATTATAAAATTATGCTATATTTTTATGAACGTGACGGCAGGGATAACATCTACAATCTGGTGGCCGAGATGTCCATTTTCTCTCACTGCATGTTAGTCGCCATCGTCCACCGAACTCTCTCTCTCTCTCTCTCTCGCTATATATAATATATTTCGAATAAAGATGCTCCCTGTTTACAGAGAAGGCGAGAAAATAAAATAGTACGGAAGTGGTGCTGAGGGGCAACCCTTGTTAGTTAGATAGAGATAGATATGTGGCGTAGTCAAACATTGATCCCTTGTGGGAGAAAAGGAAACTATATCATTCTGCACATCTATGTTGTGATGAACGTGTCTCGGTTTGACCTCCAACTCTACCAGTGATGAAGATCTGATTTGATCCTCAACAAGAGATGGGATATGCAGTTAAACTGGGCCGAGGAGCTATCAAAGCTGTGATAACGTAAATAATTTAGAAACATTCAAGCTCCTTCCGTCAGCTTCCGCGTCGCGACGGTTAACCTTTTTCCCATTGGCTCACGCTAATAGAGCCCCTTTCCAAGAAATCTTGGCTTTTCTTGCTTTTGGGGGGGTGGGGAAGCCAGCGGATTGAACAAGCCCGCGACGTGGACAGAGCAGCATCTTTGATCGATGGGTCAAAGCTTTGGGACAAAGCGCGGATTCCCTGGAAAAACTCAACTCCCTCCATCGTCGTTGTCCGGTGGGTTAAAGCTTTGGGGATCTGATTGGCTTAAACTTCGGTTAATAATCCTCCTTTTGCCTACCAAAAACTTGGTCGAACAATCTTTCTGATATTTCTTGGTTCAGTCTTTCGGCGATGAGTAATGATCAAGGAGCCTTAGGGAACGGGTTAACAAAGTTTCATTATTCGTAGTAGGCAGAAGCTTGTGTACTACAGATCTATGATAAATCTGATGTACGTGCTAGAGTAGAGCCGTTCCTCTTTCTCTCTCTCTCTCTCTCTCTCTCTCTCTCTCCCTCCCTCCCTCCCTCCTGTCCCTCTCTCTCAGATATGGGAACTGACTTAGCCGTCGCCTCCAACGCCGATTTCGGAAGGTCAACATCCCTCCTACCCCCCTCCAGCCTGTCCCTGGTCAATCACCGTTCGCTTCCGGACAGGCCTCACGCGGAAAGATGACGACTACGACCCTCCAACCTTTCACAATCACGCCAGCCAGGACATCGCATGCCGCCGTCTATATAAGAAGCAAAATCCCCGCCGGACTTCATCACATCACCCTAAACTTCAGCTCCAGAGAAAGAGAGAAAGTTTGAGGGAGAAGAAGAAAGAGAAAGATACAGAGAGAGACAGACAAACATACACAAACTCCGATAGAGAAAGGCATCTCTCCATCACTTGCAAATGGCCGCCACACGCAGCATGTCGTCTCTTGCCTTCTCCCTCCTCGTCCTCCTCCTTTTCGTGTGCACCGCACACGCGCAGCTGAGGCCGAACTTCTACTCGTCCACCTGCCCAAACCTGCACAGGATCGTCCAAAATGCCATGCGAACGGCCGTCCGGAACGACCGCCGCTTGCCCGCCTCCATGATCCGCCTATTCTTCCACGACTGCTTCGTCAACGTAAGTGCGCGTACTAGAGAGCAGACTCTTTCAGATGAAGGATGGCCGGTCGTCTCACCTCCCAGCCGCAACGGTTCTAATGCCGCCGCACGTGTGATCATGCAGGGCTGCGACGCATCGGTGCTCCTGGCCGACACCGCGACCTTCACCGGAGAGCAGAACGCCTTCCCGAACCGGAACTCCATTCGAGGCATGAACGTCGTCGAGACCATCAAGTCCGCCGTCGAGGCGGCGTGCAACGCCACGGTGTCGTGCGCCGACATCCTGGCCCTCGCCACTAGGGACGGCGTTGTCTTAGTGAGTGCCTTAGGCTCCTCTCGTTTACCCGTTTGCCTTATATTGGACGAATCCAATCGCTAACCAGAGGAGACTGACTGCCTTCTTCCACGCAGAGCGGAGGACCTTCGTGGACAGTGCCCCTCGGGCGGAGGGACGCGAGGACGGCGAGCCAGAACGCAGCCAACAGCAACCTTCCCGGCCCGTCGTCCAGCCTATCGGCGCTCATCTCCAGCTTCGCCAACCAGGGACTCAACCTGCGGGACCTGGTGGCCCTCTCCGGCGCGCACACCTTCGGCGTGGCCCGCTGCGCCACCTTCCGCAGCCGCATTTACAACGACGCCAACATCGAACCCGTCTTTGCCCGCTCAACACAGGCCAACTGCCCGCAGTCCGGCGGCGACACCAACCTCTCCCCGCTCGACATCAGCACCCCGAGGGCCTTCGACAACGCCTACTACCGCAACCTCTTGTCCCGGCGCGGTCTCCTCCACTCCGACCAGGAGCTCTTCAACAATGGCTCCGCCGATTCTATCGTCCGAAGCTACGCGGCCAGCAGCTTCGTCTTCTTCAGGGACTTCGCGGCGGCGATGGTGAAGATGGGCAACATCAGCCCTCTCACCGGCTCCAACGGGGAGATCAGGCGGGTCTGCAGTAGGGTGAATTGAGGACCCGGGTTGCATGGTTTCCTGGTGGATGGGACGTAAACAGAAAAGACAACTAGATTGACTCATGGTTTAAGTAATGGATTAATGTGGGTTAGCTCATTTGAATAAACTTCCGTAAGAGGGAGTGTCAACAGCTTTGGTTATGTACTTGTCGGAGGGCAGAAGATGGCAGCTATACGCCCTCTTGTTGTTAATCATATGTACTTTTTATCTTATATTTTTATCTTTTTTTGTTCGCTATGCGTCAGATCCAACTTGGCATAAGTGAAGTCCAATTACCCAGATCTAATCCAGTTAGTCAGGTCCATTGTAAATCGTTTTTTTATTTGGTTCAATATTTATGTTCACCTTTCCTTTTCTCTCTCCTCTCTAGTGAGCCAACGGCTCTCTTCCCAACTCCAAGACTTCTTTCGGCGACCAACGATCGTGGTGTTTCAAATGGTATCAGATTATTTCATGTGACCTTATTCCACCATTTTTGACCTCTTAGAGGTATATTTCATACTCATTTACCTTGATCAAAGGCATTCAGTTCTGATTTGTCCTAGTTTTTGAAATTCATTTTTTCTGCCCCCTTTATGACGATCATTGACTGTACAACTATGTTGAAGGAGATTCTCAACCCTATATATTTCCCCAGTATTAAGGGGTGACAGAAAAGATCAATCCATCTTAAAAAGAAGTATTTCTGACTTTTTTACTACATGACCCCTTATTTCCTCTTTCTGGCCCTATTTCTCCTCCAGGGGATTGGGAACACATCATTTTTTTTATCAAAGACATGGTATTTTTTATGTCTCCAATGATATAAATGGTCTCTTCATCAGCTTACACTATAAAATGCTCCAAATCTAAATTAGGATTACCAAATACTCCAAGTGAATTCAATTTAAATCCAAGAAATTTACTTAAGTGGACTGGTTTCATTTAAGTCTTTTTGACTAGAAGAGGAAAGCGAAATTATCTATTGAAATTGGCGCATAAATCAGCTAATCCATGATTCAATTCATGGAGGAAGAAGATTTCATAATTAACACATGGCTCTCTTGTACATGAGTCTAGAAGTAAATGCAAATTTTATATCTTTTTCTAACACAAAAGATATTTGGAAAAATACTTGTAAGACTTTCTCAAAAAGAATGGAGGAGCCCAATCTAGAAAGAAATAGGAAAAACAATCACTCTAATGTAATACCCACATCAATGAGATAATATGCTAATAAGTTAGAGTCATGATGATGATAGGAAATTGATAGATAGAGGCCAATTACCACGAGGATTCATAGGATGTACTCTTTTTTCATAAATATATAGAGATTAATAAAATTGATAAATTTTTCATTAGATTTATCTTGGGTATGATCAAATTTGAGAAGAAATTTAATGGAGATAAAGGATCCAAAACTTGGAGGTAGTCATCATATCGATGAGAAATTAAGAAAATAGAAAGAGAATATCATAGAACCATAGAATATTGATAATTTTAGCATTTTTTGTTAAATATAAAAAAACAAAGGCCCATCTAGATGACAAAGTATAGGTCTCAAGAAGAGCAACTATAAGGGCACCCTATGATGCGCTTGTCGCAAACGAGCAGGGCACAATTGGAATGATACTATGGTTTCCATAGAAGGCTTCAAATAAGAGGCCAATATCATCTCACACCTTACTAACTTTTAAGGTAGCCATAGGACAAGAGGTGTATAATCAAGGGGTGTTTGAAGGCTAAATGGTTGAGAACAAAATATAGAATCAACTATGACATCCAGCTCTATGAGAAACTTTTATGACTCTTGATCTTTCTTATTACATGCAATATGTAATTCTTTTTCTACGTCATGAATTTCTTATACATGAGTCATTGATCATATGACTAATATCTTTAGTCATCTTTTAATTTTTAATCCTTATCCAAGTAATAGCAAGGTAGTTGTAGTTAATGAATTACTAATCACTGTAAAAAATATAAAATTATAAAATTAATTATCTGTGTAATTAAAAATACTTTTACATGTACATAGATTTTTTACTAATCATATTTATTAAAAAATTAATTGATAATGTATATTGTAAGGTGACTACTAATCGTAACACATGTGATACTTATAATTAGATAATGAATAAGAGGATTGAACATAATAAAAAGTATCAAGTACTTTTACCACACTTGGACATTATGTTGTACTTACATTGTTGAATCACAACCTTCACTAGGATGTGGAGGTGTCAACTATGTTACACCTTAAGATTTGTTCTTGTACTAGCATTAAATTTATGGTGTTTTGATGGTGAAAAACAACTCCAAGATCAATCAAAAACATCAAATATTTTCTAGTTTTAAATATGCGTGGTATGAGACTAAACCTAAAAGTGTTAAGACAACTCAAAATAATTATGTTAATTGCCTAGATGATAATTCACTGAATATACTTCTGACTCATGAAGCTGAATTTACTCATTTGATTTATCTCATCATGTGAAACTAAAATCATAAATAGTAATATATATATATTATCAATATTTATAGAGATAGCCACATAAAGAAATCTTTTGGAACATTAAATGGATAATATTTTGAAGATGAAAAATGAAATGAAAATTATATAGACACATTCAATTGTAGTTAATATTGTGTACAACATTAATCAAAATAATGAAGTTATTTATCATGCTACTTTTATCATAAGGAATTATGTTTTTTGAAATAATGATTAGTTGTAGAATACCTCCTATAGGAAAATAATAATTAAGCAGATTTTAACCAACAAAGAACAACATCTGAATATAGGTATGAATTTGACTTGTTCCTTCTTGTGTCTATTATATTATATCAATAGGATTGAACTATCATTATCATAAGAGTATTGATTAAGATCTAACTACGAATTTCAGTACTTATGAGCCCTATGTAATATCTTATGTATTGAGAACAAGTATTATATTGTCGAAGATATGTTTTTATGCACTTAAATTATGGCTTGAGATATCAAATTAATTACTAAAGTTATTTGAGCCAATTTTGATAAGATATAATTACCAAGTCAGTACTTTAATAATGTATTATATTTGATTTGAACTCATGATATCAAATCCTTGATCTATTTTATATCAATGTCTTAGTGACAAATTATGTATTTTATCAATACTAAATATTGGCTTAACTATGAGGATCTAAAGTTAAAATGACGTGTCACATTGGTTTTATAGCCATTTAAATTATGATCGTTTAAGGCAAATGAATGTTAGAATATCCCAGAAAATCTAAAAGACTTTCAAATTTGATTTTTGCATATAAGTGTAGAGATTTTTCAATGAAAACAACAACAATGATATATTTGCTTCTTTACTCTTTCCTATAAGCCCTAACCAAAAATCAGTAATAAGTGGGCTGGTGAAAGAAATGTAATAAAATCATTAAAGATGAGCATTTATGATTGATCTCTACCAATCTGCACAACCTAGAAGTATTTGCTCTACTGTCAATTCAACAACTAGAGGACATATCTACAAAGAGCATTTTAATACATTATTATAAAAACAATGATGATGATGGAGAATGTTGAAGATGTACCACCAATAATCCCCCATCAAAATGGACATGATGGTAGGGATAACATCAAGATGTCCATTTTCTCTCACTACACGTTAGTCGCCATCATACACCTCTCTCTCTCTCTCTCTCTCTCTCTCTCTCTCTCTCTCTCTCCCATTCTCTATCTATTTATCTATCTCAAATAGATGTTCCATGTTTATGAAGAAGGTGAGAAAATTGTTGGCAATGTCACCCCATCCCATCTGACCTATTTGGGGGATGTGTGAGTGAGGGGCGGTGTCACAATTGTCACCTCATCCTTATTGACTCATTTGGGGATCATGTAGGGAGAGAGCAAAAAATGATGGTGGTCGAAATCATTACTTCCAAGATGTGTGGATCTACTTGCACATAAGTCAAGAATCTCACCTTTTAGGGGGTGGTTACCTTTTTCCTTTTCTATATATAAGACATGTATTTTCTTTTTGATAAGTACAAAGAACAACGAGAATCTCTCTCTCCTTTGATTCCATTCTCTCTCTCTATTAATTCTCCTCACCTTTCTTAGTCTCTCTTCTTTTTCCTATTACAGGTGAAGTCTTTATAGAAAGATATAAGAGTTTATTATTGACTCTCCAATGTGTGGGTCATCTCAAAGGTGTTAAGATGTGGAGTAGAGGTGTTTAGTGAAAGTTGTGTTATCATCAAGATTCTTGATAGCTTGATAATTTCTCTTCTACTTTAGTCTTACTAATATATAAAAATTGAGTTTCTGTTAGTGATGTGATGATGTGCTTGTATATTTATTCCTACAAATAATATCATAGCCATGTTTAGTTATTTTTAGACTTACTATAACTTCTAAGGTGCACACTAACATTCAAAAGTTAGGTAAGTCATCCAATTTTAATCTTTAAAAGTATCATGTGTATGATATATTATAATCTTAAATGAAATAAACTCAAATAAGATTGATGTTAATGATTGAAAGCTAATGAAAAACAAGGCTAACGGTTTTATTCATACATGTTTGTTTGGTTAAACTCTTCAACAAGTCATGGATAAATATAATCTTAAAGAACTCTAAAAAAAGTTGAAGAAGTGATGTGCACCAAAGTAGATGATGAGTAAATTGACATTGAAGAGAAAGTTATTTGAGTTACATTATGTTAGAAAGAAAAGACTTAACATTTCATATTAATTAATTTAATTAATTACTGAATGACTTACTTCATATGAAATCAACTTTTTCTAATGAGAAAAAAATATTATTTTATTTATTTCTCTTTTTGATTCATATAATCATCTTACTACAGCCTTGTTGTATGGTAATACAGTACCCATTCTTGAAGATGTTATCAATTCATTAATAGAGTATTATCATCAAAAGAAGTATATTAGTGAGGCTCATGGTAAAGATTTATATATGAAAGATGGAAAATAATATAGAAGGTAGAAGGAGAAAGAATCGTCAAGACACAAGAAGAGTAAGTCTAAAAATAAATTAGTTGAAAAATCAAATTTGTCACGTGTCATAAGAAGGGACATTTGTGAAAATATTATTCAAAAAATCAGAATGATAAGGCAATAGAGGGTAAATCTAGTTCAACTAATATTACAAATATTGAAAATAGAAAAGATGGTTGATAAAGCCTCAATATTATATGATAGGATATGTATACTTGATATAATTATATTTTAAATGTCTTAATGAAAGCACACATTCAATATAAACATCTTTTTGTGTAAATTTATATTGTTTACTAAATTACATATAAAAATTATTAAAGTATACTGGATATTCTAATAGATGAAAAAATTATATTTACATTCAAGAAAATTAGACGAATAGTATTTAAATTTTAAATAGATTCTCTATATTTTTTACATGTTAATGAGTTGACCAACATATCCATTATAGTTGGCCTAGTATCACATCACATATCAGCCCATTCCAATGGGGGTTATTTAAAGGGAGACAGAAGAGAGAGAAAGGGGAGCTGACATGACTCAGTTGTTGTATAGTAAAATTTATAAAACTAGAAAATATAATTTTTAGATATTTAGAAGTATTTCTGAATAAATATATCAATTATAATTTAATAAAACTTTCAAAAAAGAGCACTAATTTTTCAGTCGATCACAAAGATGTAATATAATATCTGGTAATTATTCAGAATTTTCTTCAATGAATATGATTTTCTATTAATTTTATACTAGGAAATGAAAAGAAAATATATTTAAAATTTACAAAAAAAAGAAATAAGGGTGCGGATGTCAAGATGACATCAGCACTCAACAAACTCAAATTAAGTGAAAATAGAGTTCCCCTCAGTGATTTTTATGTAAGTGATTATAGATGATTTAATTAATCAAATTAAGATATGTAAAAACTAAAATAATTATAATTGAATAAAGTATATTTTAGTAAATTAAAAATATAAAAATTATCACTAAATGAAACATAAAATAAGTTGAAAGTAGGAAAACAAAGTTTTGGTGTCATGATAGCGATGCAACGATGATGCACCAGAATCTTGAGCATTCGAGAAGATTGTCGTGTAGTGTCCACAACCTCAAAGGCTCTCATTAGACAAAGATGACGTAGACAACCTCTAGATCTCCTTGCGAAGTCTAGAGATCAATGAAGTGGGTTGTTGAATTGTCTCCAATGGCTGTCACCTAGTGGAGCGAAAAAATGACGACTTTGTAGCTCTTTGGCAACTGTCACCTAACAAAGAAGAGCTAGATGGAGGTGCGGCACGTGTCAAGGAGCTTCATCCTCAGGTCCGCGTAGCAAGAGGAGGCTCTTCATCGCATTTAGTATGCTCTCAAGAGGTGGCGACTCGTCTCTTGGTGGATCGTTCTCTTCCCGACGACGGCTTGTTCGTCGATTAATCGGAGATGATTTACTCAATGGATTCACAATCTTTTTATTGTGAATCATTCAATAATTTTAGTAGCAATGCTCCGCGAATTGCATTGACAAGATTTTTGTCAACGATCTAGTGATTCTCGTTACTTAATCCTTCATTGACGATCTGTAAGAAAGTCATGATAATCAGATAAAAATATGTAACTTTTGACTCTAGGAGGATTTGAACCCATGCTAATTGCCCACCCTTTATGGGGAAGGTGACGCAGGTTTAGTCCCACCTCGCTTGTGCACCGATATTTCGGGCGAATATATACTAATGTTTCATTTCCAAGCATGTCCCTTCTCTTGCGTGTATGACCACTCTTTGTCCCACAACTGGCTGGCCACTAGTGACGTGGAAGGAGAGTGGCACACACATGCCCCTATCGATCCAAGCGGCTCGAGCCCCTACTCGCGGCTACTCCCTGACTAAGCCTCCGACCTACTTGCAGGCCTGACTAGCTGGTGGGGTCCCCTCATTTTGTCTTATTTTTATTTTTTATTTCTTTTTCTTTATTTATCTCAAAAGCAAGACTATAAAAATCATATAAATTTGTGTAAAATTACATAATTACCCAAAAATTTACATTAATTAACTAAAAACCACTTTTCACACTTTAACATAAATATAAGTCTATTTATCATAAGTTAAGGCTAAAACTATATTATTTACTAATTATTAACTCATGATAGTGAAGACTTATCACACCCACTAACTTAAATCATTGCTAGTTCCTTAGCAATGGAATTACGAAAATAAAAATTTACAAATTTTAAATATCATATTTCAATATAGAACAAAAATATAATTAGAAATGATGCATCTTTAGATACTTTGAATTTTTATACCAAGCATTTAAGAATGATGTCAAACACTTAACTATTTAAACACTCCTTGAAATAACAATCTAGACTTCACTTCTTCTATTCACATCTTTATCACTTCTTCACTAATAGATGTATTTATAAGATGTTCTAATTATCAATATTCATTCAAGAATAATATTGATCTTACATTTCCTTTTTTTTATGACTTGATTTTTGAAGTTTGCACTATATTTCTTCCTTCTTTTTATTTTTATTTTTATTTTTATTTTTATTTTTATATATAGTGGATAAGTAGCTTTTCTTGTAGACAAATTTTGACAATAAGAATGATGTCTCACACCCTCCATGTGTACTCTTCATTTTCAGGGCTTTCACTTTATCCACTTATTTTACAGCAAGTGTTTTTCTATGCACAATTTTCGACAATGAAAATGATGTCTCATACCCTCTATGTGTACTCTTTGTTTCTAGATTTTTCACACTACTCTCTCTTTTCTTTTTTTTTCAAAATAAGTGATTTCTCCCCACGTCTTATAGATCAGGGTGCAAAAATCTCCATTAAACTCAAATGATCAATCAAATTTTTACGTCAAGTAAATACTATCTATCAAGATCATGAAGAAAAAATCTAGAAAATCAAATTTATGTTATCTACCATGTATCCAAGGAGTATTCCAACATTTCATGCTACTAGATTATTCTTTTGACTCAATAATAATCTTCTTAATATATTTTGATATCAATCAATCTAATTGATTTAATTTTTCATGCATGTAATATGATGTAAGAAATTTGTAAATTCGATAGTTTTGACAATTTTGTTTTCTATTTTCAGTTCTATTTTTAGTAGTAGTAAATTTGTCAAAAATAAATCAAAACTATCCTCTTTGTAGCTGTAATTTTGAATTTCAATAATATATTTAGGGGATTGAAATGTGAGAAAAGGGTCTCTAGAATTTCAAATTTCGGGCTGTTTTTTTGTTTGCTATTTTTAATAGTCTATTGTTCTTGACAGAAAACTAGAAAATAGATGTTGCAGTTTTTCTAAATTTTATTTTATTTTTATTTTTTTAATTACTGTTCTAAGTTGAATAAAATGCAAACACATGTTCTTAATCGTCTTAAAACATAAATTAATAATGAATACTTCACCTCCCAACTTAAAAATGACATTGTCCTCAATGACACAAAAAAATCGAAATAGAATATGTAGAAAATATAATTTTCAAGTGAAGCATGCATATGTGCAAAGTTAAGTATTAAAAATATTTTCATAAATGATAAAGCTCAAAAAGACATCACCTCAACCTCGTTTTTAATTTTCCACTTCATCTTACACTCCTCTTGTACTTTTTCGAAAAAAAAAATACAAAAATAAATATTACGAAATTCTAAGAAAAACATAGCTTAAAAAAAATCAAACAGAATGAAATAAAAACCATGGGTTACCTCCCATGTAGTGCTGAATTTAATGTCTTCAATTGGACAGCTCTTAGATCATATAAGATAATCTATGGCTATCAAAATATATTTGTATCCCAAGGTAAGTTTCATGATATTCTTTTTCAGATTTATAATAAATTCATATACTTCATATATATACTTTGACATACTTTCAGCCAAAACAAAATGGAAATTAACAAAATTTTCCCAAAAATAATATTTCTATTTTGAAAAGAATCTTTTCTCATTTCTATCTTGTTTTGTAAGGCTATCATTTATTAATAAATACTTTCTATTAATAGATCATAAAATGTGATCACGTCATATAATTTTAAAATTAGCTCTTACCTAATCTAGAATTTTTTCATCTAAATTAATATCTCTAATTCTTCCACTCACCCATTTCTTAATGTGTTCTTTTATCTGCATAATCTTCTCCTGCTCTATTTTATCTTTCATACATATTTGTTCAATTTGCGAGGAGTGAAATATTTCAAGCTTAGAAATAATTTTAATGGGTTGTGGGTTTTGAAGGATGGAAGGATTATCTTCTTTAATCTCAAATCTAATGAATTCAGTAAAATTCAAATTTTCTCCTCCAAAATTATCTCTATATTCATATTCATTATTTTCATTTCTCCCCATTAGTTGAATCAACTCTTTTTCTAGCTTTTCATTTCCCAACTCATCAAATTCTTCATCTTCTCAAGAGTTATCTTTTAATTTCGGTATATCATATACATCATCATCCTCACTATCAACATCTATGGCTGAAAAATTATGATTAGATTTATTATTTCATCTCCTACATCTCCCAAATCAACTGATTTTTTTTCACTTGAAATATGTTTTTCTTTATTTCTATTCTTACTCCCTTCTACTAAAATTTAGATGATTCTTCCATGATCAGCTACTTTTTCTTCATCTAAAGGCTCTTTCTTCTCATCACCCTCACTATATTCATTCATCAATTGTGAGCAATAAATGATTTTATTCAAATTTCCTATCACTATATTTTCAGCCTTAATATTTTCATTTACTTATAATAGATCATCAATTTCTTCTAATAGTCCCCAATTAGGATCAGGTAAAATATTCTCACTCAATGTATTCACTATCCTAACATTTTTATTTTGTGGGTTTTTTCCTAGATTCATACAACTAGAATCCCCTTGCTAAAATCCTATTATTGGGTGGTTTCCTGAATTTTCTATGGGCTGACTAAGTAGCTGTCCCTCTTCTTTCTTATTCCTAAGAGCCTCTATAATTTGTTTTTAGTGTAACATCATTTGATTCATAGTTTGTTGCATCATTTGACTCATTTGCTGCATCATTTTTATAGTATCAAGTTGGGTTTGAAAGGGCTGATTTTTCTAAAACCTATTTTCTTATTTTGAATGAAATTTAGAGTTTGAATTAGATCTAAGTGCTTCTAGATTTTGAATATTATTTGGGTTTCTCTACGAAAAATTATTTTCTCAATTAAGATTATAAGAATTATAAAAATACTCCCTATTTTTACTAAAATTGAGGGGTACTTACACTTGTTCTTACCTAGGATGATATTGAAATTTGAAATTATCATTTTCACCACACATAGGACGTGTACTATTTGAATTAAATTGAGAGTTAATAAGCTTTCTAATATTTTTAATAAGTAAATCAAGTTTTTTTAATCTTTGATTAATTTGATTAACCTCATTTGTAAATTTAGAATCATCATCATGATGCAATTCATAAATTTCTCTTTTCTTATCCTTGTCATATAATTCAAAAGAGACGATCTCTAAAATTTTTACTTAAATTCTCATAAAGATTATAAATCTTATTAGGAGTTTTCTTCATAAAAGCTCCTCCACATATAGAATCAATCATATTTTTATGTTGTTCTAATAATTCATCATAAAAAATTCTATTGAGCTGCCACTTGGATATAGCATGATGAAGACACTTTCTAAGTAAATCTTTGAATGTTTCCCATTCTCACGTAAAGTTTCTCCTAGTTTTTGAGAAAAATTCTATAAATATTTTCTCATATTTTGAGTTTTTTCTAAGGGATAAAATTTTCAAAGAAAGACATGTTCTATGTCCTTCAAGTTAGTTAATTCTCTATCTAATGTGGATAGCGAATAATTAGCTTTGTCCCTAAGTGTATGAGAAAATAATTTCATCTTAATAATTTCTAATGTAACTTGAGAGAGATTAACTAAATTACAGACCATATGAATTTTTTTTAAGTACTGATGAGGTTCCTCTAAAGGCAATTCATGAAAATTAAGGAGCATTTGAAAAATTCCTAGATTTATTTTGAATTTAACAATGGGTGCTAATGGAACTCTAATATTAGATGTTCTTTGAAATGAATCAGGGATATAATAATTTTTCATGGCCATACGATTGTTCTCAATTTGACCTGTACTTCTTTCAACATCTATCAAAATTAATTTTTTCTTTCATATTTTTAGTTTTGAATGAAATAATGAAAGGATTTTTTAGCCTTAGATGCAAAGATCTTTCACTATACATCAAAAAATCAATAAATTTGAGGGAAAAAATTAGTAATTGTTACCCTCCTTCAGTATGCTCTAGTTCTTGCCTTGCTTCTTTTCGTTCTCTTTTTCTAAAAAAAAAATTCAGCAAGAAGAAAATGAAACAAGAGTTAGTTAAAAAAAAAATATGTACTCTAAGAGAAAAATAGAAAAATACTAAATATTATATGATACATCCTCAACAATAGTGCCAAAATTTGATGTGACTCAGTCATTTATAGTAAATCACGTAAATTTAAAATTTATAAAACTAAAAAATATGATTTTTTAGATATTTAGAAGTATTTCTGAACAAATATATCAATTATAATTCAATAAAACTTTCAAAAAATAGCGATAATTTTTAAAGTCGATCACAAGAATGTAATATAATATCTGATAATTATTCAGAATTTTCTTCAATGAATAAATTTTTTTATTAATTTTATACTAGGAAATGAAAAGGAAATATATTTAAAATTCATAAAAAAAAGAAATCAGGGTATGGACGTCAAGATGATGTCAACGTTCGACGAATGTGAATTAGGCAGAAATAGAGTTTCACTAGACGATTCTTACGTAAGTGATTATAGATGATTTAATTAATCAAATTCAGATTTGTAAAAGTTAGAATAATCGTAATTGAACAAAGTATATTTTGGTAAATTAAAAACACAAAAATTATCACTAAATGAAGTGTAAAGTAAGTTGAAAGTAGGAAAACAGAGTTCTAGTGTCGTGACAGTGATGCATCGGCGATACACTAAAATTTTGAGCATTCAGGAGGATCGTTATATAGTGTCCACAACTTCAAAGGCTCTCCTTAGACAAAGACGATGTGAGCAATATCTAGATCTCCTTGCGAAGTCTAAAGATCAATGAAGTGGGTCGTTGAATCATCTCTGATGGCTGTCACTCGGTGGAGCAAAAAAGCGGCGACTTTGCGACTCTTCGACGATTGTCACCCGACAAAAAGGAGCTAGATGGAGGTGGGACGCATGTCAAGGAGCTTCATCCTCAGGTTCGTGTAGCAAGAGAAGGTTCTTCATCGCATCTGGTACACTCTCAAAAGGTTGTGACTCGTCTCCCGACAGATCGTCTTCTTCCCGACGACGGCTTGTTTGTTGATCAATCGTAGATGATTTACTCAATGGATTCACGATCTTTTTATTGCAAATCGTTCAACAATTTTAGTAGTAATGCTCCACGAATCATGTTGATGAGATTTTCACCAATGATTCAGCGATTCTCATTACTTAATCCTTCACTGATAATCTACAAGAAAGTTGTGATAATTAGATAAAAATATGTGACTTTTGACTCTGGAAGGATTCGAACCCATGCCGATTGCCTACTCTTTTTGGGGAAGGTGATGCAAATTTAGTCCCATATTGCTTGTGCACCGATGTTTCAGACGAATATATACTAATGTTTCATTTCCAAGCAAGTCCCTTCTCTCACATGTATGACTATTCCTTGCCCCACAGCTAGCTGGCCACTAGTGACGTGGAAAGAGAGTGGTGCACACATGCCCCTATCAGTCTAAGCAACTCGAGTCTTTACTCGCGGCTACTCCCCGACTGAGCTTCCGACTTGCTTGCGAGTTTGGCTGGTTGGCGCGTCCCCCTCATTTTATCTTATTTTTATTTTTTACTTCTTTTTCTTCATTTATCTCAAAAGTAAGACTATAAAAATCATATAAATTTGTATAAAATCATATAATTACCCAAAAATTCACATTAATCAACTAAAAATCACTTTTCATACTTTAATATAAAGATAAGTCTATTTATCATGAGTTAAGGCTAAAACTATATTTACTAACTATGAACTCGTAATAGTGAAGACTTATTAGGGGCAATCAATAAAAATTAGGGCTCACAAAGAGAAGATGGAGGAAGACAATAGGTAGAGAATGATAAATCACGACAATGAAAACCACAACCACAACGATGACGACAGTGGCAACATCAACGAAGGTTGTGAGTCTCATTCTATGTGACAAATAAAGAAAAGACAGAGCATGGTAGTGATGGTTCTCATGATAGCAAGAGCAACATTTGTGACAACAATGACAGTGGTTACAATCTCTTAGTCTACATGATAGATAGAGGAGGAGACAAGCACAGCAACGACAGCATCACTCATGACAACGACATCAATAATGTTGGTGACAGTGATAGTGGCTATGAACTCCCGTTCTACATGACAAGCAGAGGAGATAAGCATAGTAGTAGCAACAATAGTGGTTGTGAGCTCCCTTTCTAAGTGATAGGTAGAAGATAGATCAAGCATAGCAGCAGCAACGTCCACACTCCCATGCTTCGAATTGGTTGTTTCAGTTTCTACATGTGTTTACTTCTATAATCTCTTTTTCTTTACAAATGTTGTAAATAGTGGATTCTATGAGATTTTCAACACTCATTGAATTTCAACATACTAACTATGTATTTTTTGCAATCGACAATATAATCTAGGGTTCTCTCCCAAACACATGTTTAGTACTCTACTTGCAAACTAATTGCTAGTGGAAGTATTTTCACCTATGTCATTTTTTACAAATTTATAATATTTCTTTTATCATTTTTCCTTTTGTTTCTCTCATTTTGAGTTTGTGGAATATCATTTTAAGCTTCCTTTCCTGTTTCATTCTTTCTTATGTCTTTACACTCACTCTAACATTTAATAGAAAATATTTTTGCATTACATAATAGCAAGTTTTCTCTATGAATCAACCCAAATCTAGTTTGCATTATAAATAATCAAAAAGTATAATTTTAAAATATTTAATTTTAATAAATTTTAAAATTGATTATTTCTTAAAACAATGACTAGAGTAACATCAACGGTGAAGTCTATTCTGACCTTGTTGTAGTTGAGGAGTTGTTGAATAGATAGAGTCTTGATACTAATTATTCTTATCATAGGTGTCTTATAAAGTTATAAAGTTATAAAGTAATGTGGCTTATAAAGTTATTGGCATTAATTCAGTGAAGGTTCAGATGTTTAACATGGTAGTTCAAGAGCTTAAAAAATATTTATAATATTCTAGTATTGTACTAGAATTTAATTTCCTTTGGAATTTTGGAGGCAATTGGATGTTGCTTCAAATATGAGAATAAAATCTTCAAGATTATTAAGAAAGTGTTCATTGTGATGAAAAAAAGACATCAACAAGTAGGAAACCTAAGGGACAAACTGAATAGAAGACAGCTTTTCTCTTCTTGCCAAACAGATCTAGCAACGATAGTGGCTGTGTCATTGATCTTGGCAGATCATGAATCGTACTTGGAGCAAACCTACTTCATCCATGAAGAAAAGTATTCCCTAGAAAGATGCTTTGGTAGATCTTTCTGGAAAACAACCAAATGGAAAGTCAAAATGGAGTGTGTAATCTCGAAACAAGTAGAAATTTCATAAAAAAGATTGATCTTCTTTGCAAAATGGAGGTTTGACACAGCTTCATTTTCTTCAAAATTGAAGTATCTGCGTCTTTGCAAAACTATAGTCTGGATTGACTTTGGATAAAAAGTAGTACTATTCATTTAATACAAGGAGTAAAATGAAAAGGAGTATTCATGCAACATGAACACATAAATCAATCAATGACTAATTTTATGCCTCATGTCTCAAGAATAAAACAATCAACATTTTTAGAACTCATAATCCTGGAAACACAAGATCACTCCCTCTAACGTTTTCATTGACTATGAATATTTCACAAGGGCTTGAAACGGATGCCATACACGAGTTTATTCATTAACTTAGCATTCTTGTTCCTTCTTCCCAGGTCAAAAGTCTTGCTTTCTTTCATTTTTCAAACCCAGCCCAACCCCACACCACACACAACCCACCCCGGTCCATCAATTTCTTTTATATTTGATGTTACTAGCAGCACCATAGTCACACTATTGTAATAGCACAAATGTCCATTATAATAAGCTTTTCACTCTAATGAGTAGCTATTTATAAATTTGGGAGGAGTATTGTTGTAGGTGAGGTTTATATTACAACATTTGATGATTTTATAATTGATGACACTTTTTTATGATACTTACAATTGAATCATATGAGTGAGATAGGTATGCAGAAGTTACATACTTGAGAATTATTATTTAGTTTAAAAACTTATCAATTAGGTTTTTTTAAGTACTATGTCATTAAAAAATAATGCAAAGGAACATTCAAAGTAGTGAAAGCATAAGATAGGTGATGTGTCATATTATATTCATTTAGATGTATGCGATGAGGTTGATATGACATCGATAGGTGGTGCTTATTATTTTTTTGACCTTTGTTGATAATTTTTTCATGAAAGTCTAAGAATCTTCTTGAATGTCAACTTATTGAGAGAGCACAATATTTATGACTAAATGCCGATTTGCCAAAGTAATTTTGGGGAGAAATTATGAGTATGATAATTTATTTAGTGAATAAACTATCAAATTTTACTCTTGATGAGAAGATAGCCAAAGAGGTGTGATTTGAGAATCATATTGACTATTCAAATTTATATATATTTAGATGTGTAAGATATGTCTTTGCTCCTTCTAATGAGATATCAAAATTAGATCTAAAGTCAAAAAAATATATCTCCTTCAACTATAGCACTAACATGAAAACATATCGACTTTAGGATTTAGACGCGAAGATGATTATTTTCAGTAGGGATGTATATATTTTTAATACATGACACTAGAAGTTAGTCCAAATTATATATTTCTGACTTCTCCTCAAAAAGAATGATGGATCCAAAATCTACCAACAAGAAAATCTACCAATCACCGCAAGAGATTTAAAGGATGTACTCTTTTTCCATAAATACATAGAGATTGATCAAATTGATAAAAAAAATATTGGTTTTGATTTTGAGTAGGATTAAATTTCAGAAGAAATTTGATGCCAGGAAAGGATCCAAAACTTGGAAGAAACCATTATACTAATCAAAAATGAAGAAAGCAAAAGGGTCTTTAATATAGAACCACACAATGTTGATAATCCAGCATTTGTGGCTAAATATAAAAAAAGGAAGCCCCAACTTAGCAACAAAGTATAGGTATCAAGAAGAGTAACAATAGGGATATCATATGATGTACCTATTGCAAACAAGTACAGCACACTTGGAAATGATGCTACAAATTTCATGGAGGGCTTTAGACAAGAGGTCAACATCATCTCACAACCATACATACCTCTATGGTAGTGATAAGAGTAGAGGTGAATACTCAAGAGTGTTTGAAGGTTTAATGGCTGATATTCAAAATATGGAATCAACTATGCCATCCAACTCTATGAGGCACTTTGATAAGTCCACTCAATCTTTTGTCTTGCATGTAACATTCAATTATTTTTTTAAATCATGAATTTTAGATACATAAGTCATCAATCATATGACTAAAATCTTTAGTTATTTTTTAACTTTTAATCATTGTCCAAGTAATAGTAAGGTAGCCCTAATTGATGAATTACTAGTCACCATAAAAAGTATAAAAATATAAATAAATTCTCTAAGCCTAATTTTTAAAAAAATACATGTACATAAATTTTTTTACTAATCTTAATTTTATTAAAAAAATAATTGATAATGTAAATTGTAAGGTAACTATCAATAGTGTCATACTTGATGTTTATAATTAAGTAACAAATGAGAGAATTTAATAGACTAAAGAGTATGGCATACTTTTCACCATTACCGATGGCAACCTTCATTAGGATGTGAGGAATCAACTATGTTGCACCATAAGATTTTTTGTTCAAATTTTTAGAACATTAAATATATGATGTTTTGATAATGGTAGACAACTATAATATCAATTAAGAAGATTTAATACTGCATAATTTTAAATATGCATGATTTGAGGTTAAACATGAAATTATTTAGACAACTCAAAATAACTTTGTTAAATCCCTAGATGATAATTCACTAAATACACTTATGACTCATGAAGTTAATTTATTCATTTGATTGATCTCATCATGTGAAACTTTGTTAACATGTGAAACCCATGAAGCCTACATATCTTTGTTATCTTGCATAACATTATAGAGATTATCAATATTTCTATAGATTGTGACAAAAAGAAATCTATTTGAGTATTAAATCGGTAATATTTTTATGATGACAAATGAAATCTATAATACATGGATACATAAAATTTTAGCAACTATTGAACACAGTACTTAATCAAAATAAAAATTTATTTATCTTCTTACTTTTCTTTTAAATAAATATTTTTTTAGCAAAAATGTTTATTTTGGAAAACATCATTGTGAGAAAATAATAATTAAGCAGATTTAAACCAACAAAATATGACAAGGCAAATATACATATCATAGTTAAGTTGTTCTTTCTTGTGTATGTTATACTATATCAATAAGTTGGAACTATCATACTTGTTCCTTCTTGTGTATGTATACTATATCAATGAGTTCAAGCTATCACAGTCATAGGAGAACCAAATTAGATCTAATTGGAGATTTTGTTGTGTCTAAGCTCTATCATATATCTTTTGAAGTCGATGATGAGTACTATAAATTGTTGAAGATATGTTTTTACACACTTAAATTATGACTTGAGATATCTAATTAACTATTGAAGTTATTTAAGTTGATTTTGATAAGATATAATTACCAAGTCATTACTTTGATAGTATTTGTTCTATTTGATTCTTCTCTAATGTTTTTATCTCCTCATTCATAATCTATTTCATTCCTCTTGAGATAATATCTTAGAAATACTTGATGTAATTGACACAATATTAAGAGAAGAAATAAATATTATGTGAGAAAAAACTTTCCTTGTGAGCTAATTATGATTGAGATATAAAACAGTTTCATGTAAAAAATATATGTATACATTGAGAACTTGATGAAGAAATATGTATACAACTTCCACAAAGATATGAAATAGGTTACGATGGTGATGTAAGCTAAAGATCAAAAAATTACCAAGTGCATAGTTTAGCAAATTCACAAATGTGATGCGAGAAATAGATTATATACCTAGTAATATAGACTGTATTTTATTTGTTATAATTCACCTTTAGGGGAAACTACAAGCGTATTAATCTATGTTTATAATATATTAAGAAATAATGAAAAGGGAAAAGAATGCTTAATTAAGCATATACTAGAGTAATTTGACATTACAATATTAGAAATGTTGAAATATTTTTTTCACATTGAAGTATCTCACTTGAAGCAAGGGATATTTAGTTATCAACAAAAGTATGTTATTGAACTTCTCAAGAATACTTAAAAATTAGATTGTAAACCCATATGTGTTGAGTTATGAATTAACTCAATTTATTTTTTATGCTTTTTAGATATTGATATAAAATCATGAAGTTGAGTATATATGAAAAATTAATTAGAGATTGGTATCTTTGATGATATTAAAGAGTATTGATTGTCAATATATATTGAAAGAAATTTCAGTGAAGAAACTAAGTCCTATACCAAACAATATCTCATTCTTTTTAAAATTTCTTCCAAGATATAATTATGAGAATCTGTAGATATAAAATTAATAAAAATCTATGTGATGTGAATCTTTTAGAGCTCCATATAAGTTTAAAGTAATGTCATTCTACTTTGCATTTTGCCTATGTTTTAATCTATGGTGTGTAGACTAGTTGCAACACCTATGGTATGCAAGGTTCTTGATCTTTGTAAATCAACTATATTTTAACTGTGGAATATAGAATCAAGGTAGAGTTCTCAAAAATGAATGTAAGCCAAAAGACTTTGACTAAATTCTTCCAAAATTCAATGCAGACAAATTCAATATCTATCTATGAACCAATAATATATACCCTTATAGATGTCACAAATTCAAAAATACAAAAGAAAGTAGTTAATTGATGTATCAATATCCTATGGGGAAGTTGATTTATTTTTCTCACATTAAATCAAATGTTACATACTTAGTACAAGTTCTTAGTCAATTTATGTATAACTTAAGGAAGTTCATCTCTTAACAGTCAAAATAGTTTAAAGGCTCAGTATATATATTTTATTTGAGCACAATAATAGTATAAATGTCGAAACTTATATTGATGTTGAATATGCAGGCACTACTATGGATAAACAATCAACCTCAAGCTACTATATTTGAAAGTAACCTCATCACATAGAAGAGCAAAAAATAACAGGTGTTGACCAGATCTAATGTTGAATTAGAATTTAGAGCAATAGTCCAAGGCATATGTGCTGTCTTGTGGGTGAGACACATCCAAGAAAACCTCATAATCAAATAACAAAATCTAATTATATTATATTGTGATAGTAAATATACTATAAGCATCACACAACTCAGTGCAATATGATTGAACTAAGTATACTGACATTAATCATCACTTCATCAAGAAGAAACTCAATAGTGATGTTATTTACATGTCATACGTCACTCGATGAAGAAAGCCCAATGTTATCAAAGCACTTAGAGATGCGAGACTTGTGGATTTTTTTAGAGGCCCAGCCCCTTGACCATAAGTTTCGTTAGGTCAAACATCCAAATCACAATTCTCAATCACCAAGTTCAACTCCCATAACATTTTACCCCAAAATTGTATTATATATTGGTGCCTCTAAAGGCTAACAATTGATTAACAGGTTCAACTCTCTTGAGTGATTAAATAATATTAATCATGATTTTATCTCACAAAAAATAAGAAAGATTTTGCCATATGTTATTTCTAGAAAATGGTATTGACTTGAGATGCATCTAAAAATTTGATGAAGAGTATGATAATTTGAACTTAATTCTTGTTGTCATCTCCACATTTCATGAATATGAAAAATGTTGTGACTTTGATCTGATTAAGGATGATCATTAATCGGTGAAAAATAATTTTTTTATTGATTGCCTTTGTATCGTTTGACTAGTACTTTCTGGATTCATTTCAAAAATGTCTACAAAAAATATTAATAATGCTCTCAAGATTCTAGAGAACTTAGAGGTGATCATTCAAAACTACTTAGCCATTAAAAAGGTGTTGTATTTATAGAGAAAATCAAATTCAAATCCTACCCTATTTTTCATCATCTTTTAAAGATATATCCTTTAAATATTCAGATAATCTATTGAAAAATGAATATTTATTACCATCAAACAGAAATATCTATATCCAAAGTATATCATTTTAGTCAAGTTAAATAAGCATTTAATATCATTAAAATATAAGTAATAATATATATCTAAATAAAAACATAATTTTATAATTAGCACTTATCAAAGATTAATTCAAATAAAATGCAATCATAAATTAAGCATAATGAATCACAATCTCAATATTTATAGTCATATATTTGATGATTTAAAATATTTAAAATTATTTTAATTATGTATTAATATTTAAAAAATCAAGTGCAGCACTATGAGCAATATGAGTTCAATCAATTACTTTCATATCCAAATCATTTGAAGGTAATGTTCTAACTTCATAAACACATATTACACTGATCAAAATTTCATACCTATATTTTACTTCAAATATTTTCGTTGATTTAGATGTACTAGTTATTATTCTCTCATTATGACATATTTTTAAATATTGATAATGTATAAAATAGTTATCAATAATAAAACCTGTAATACGTTAATTCATCATAATTGATCATAAATATAATTTATGAATTCTTATTTGAGTATTTGATATTATAATTTTAAATATTTATAAATTAATATTAAATTAAATCCATATGTAGGTATAGAGGAACAAATATAATTACATTTTTAATTGATCTTATAAGTAGTTGTCATCAAAACAGCTCTAATAATATTATCAAATGAAAAATCTTCTTGGATCTTAGGAATATGACCTAAACATGAGGATTCTTAGATCCAAGGGATGTAACCCAAAGCATGAGGTATCCTTGGATCTAAGGAACATGACTTAAACCATGAGGAATTCTTAGATCCAAGGAATGTAACCCAAAACATGAGGTATCCTTGGGTATAAGGAATATAACCTAAAACATGAGGTATTGACTTAGTTTTAATTCTTGATAATAGTTTTCTTTATATGCTTAGAATTTTTAATTAGTAAGTTTTATTTTAAAATAGTAACATAAATTAACTTGACATTCTTCATAATAAAGTATTGTTCTTACTTACACCATCTCAAGTCTTATGTAGGTTTGTCTTATTAGGTTTAAAGTGACACTTAGACCAAGAAGAGGTGTTGATTTGATCTTTTATCCTAATTTTCACTTTGATCAATATTCTAATTTCGTTGATCCTTTTTTATCACAAAGGATAAGAATCTATTATTTTTAGAACTCAACTAAGAAGATGTCTTTGAATAAAGTAATGATTTTGAGACTGAATTAAATCTAAATCATCTCACATAAAATATGATTATGAATTAGACGTCAAAATTGTATTTAATAGTTGGCATCATTGCTTCAAAGACACGCTACCCCAAAATTATTTTTCAACTATTATTTACTAATAGTCAAAAAATTATGAGATTCATGGAAATTAATTAATGATCCATCTATAATGATTGGAAGTAATAATTTCAAAACATGAACATCTATTGTCCATGATAAGCTTTCATGGACATCTATAATAATTTCAAAAATTCCAATAGTTTACTTCAAACATTCACACAAAATCCAATGTTCAAGTAATTACTTTTTTCCATTGTCATTTTTTAAAACTATTGATTGTTTCTTAGTATTAACTAAAGTAATACTTTTGAGCAGAAAATTCATTATGAAACCATAATTCAAAAGAAGAGCATCAAACACATTTAATTACTTATCTTCTGGACACTTGATAGCATTATTATGTATTTTTCACGAATTTATATTTCATTCATTTCAAGCATGTCCAAGAGATCACTCATGTAATACATGTATAGAAATTTCAATATAATTCAATCCATTTATTTATATATGTGCTTATGTCATCATCAAAACCTTTTAGAATAATTAAGGCCCCTAAAGCTAACATCCCTAATGCTTTTTAGTGGAGGCTCCAAAAGTGTTTGAAGTTTATTGATCACTATCAGCTTAACCATAATTATGAGGCATCAAAATTACTATCTAGCTATAGTTTATTGATCCTACCCAATGAATTCTCCACTGAAGGGCAGGGAGAGAAACCCAAAAGCCCATACATTAAAAAAAAAAAAACTGGAAAGACAGCAGGCAGGAAGATTACAGAAGGTTCATGGAAATCACAGAAGCAGCATCTCACCTTCCCTTGGCTAGGAACTCAAAAACGTAGAGCAGCAAGTCTAGCACCAGAAGCCCAACTAAGTTAGAATCTATATATACTCGATCCTTTTGGAGGGACCTGGGGGATAAATAAAAGTGTCCAACTTTGATGGATTCAGGAGGCTGTGAGAGGCTTACTTTGATCAAGGGTGGAGCAACTACCAACCTTTGCAGGGGGGCTTTTGCTTCACGAGAGGAACCAGTGACTGGACGACATCAGCCATCAGAGGCCTGTAGTCGGGCTCAGGCTGAACACACATGGCGGCGATGGCGGCCACTTGAACAGCATCCTTCATTGAGTACTGTCCCTCCATAGCAGGATCAATCACCTGGATCACTTTATCCCTGTCTGTGAGATGAGGCAGAGCCTGTTGGGAGAGGGGGGGGAAAAAAAGAAGAAGAGTGATTAAGCGGATTCACTGCACCGGTAAATTTTTGGATCATGAAGAAAAAAGAAGGCAGGAAGTTGTAAAGAAAAAGGGGTTGATGAGGTTTTATAAATCATGAAGAATAGGTCTTGATTCTCAAAGTTCACAGCAGGTAGTTTAAAAGATGGTTCGATTTAACATCTCTAAGTTCACAGAGGGGAGGGAAGTTGAAATGGAGGAGAGCAATTTAGCTACTATAAATGAAGTGAACTCACCCAACAAACAAGGATCCCTTCCCCAGGAGGCCGTTTCATATCTACTGGTACCCTTCCAGTAAGCAGCTCTAAAAGTACAACTCCATAGCTATATACATCTGACTTTGTAGTTAAATGTCCAGTGAGTGCATACCTTCAACAAAAATAAAATAAAAATGAACAGGTTATCAGCATATTTCGTAAGGTACCAGATATCTGACTAACTCTGGGCATTGACCGGTTAAATGACAGTTTATTCTAACAAAATAAATGGCACATGCTCTATATTACTTAAATCCGGGGAGACGAGTGAAGCCATTACTCTGGTGCAACATAGCCTTGAGTCCCTAAAACTCGGGTGGAAACATGGCCACCCACTTTATCAGACCCAATTTTTGCCAAACCAAAATCTGAAACTTTTGCATGGAAATCCTTGTCCAGAAGGATGTTGCTGCTCTTGAAGTCTCTGTGAATTACAGGAGGAGAGACATGTTCATGGAGATACTCCAAACCTTTTGCAGCTTCAAGAGCTATTCTCATTCTAGTTTCCCAGTCCAACTTGGAGATCCCACCACAAGAACCTGTTGAGAGACATTGTATTAATTTTCGTTATTAAATTTTAAATACGAAAAGCACATGATCCTTAAAAAATAATCACAGTGCATAATATTACGACGGATAGAACACCCAAGAAAACAGTGAGCAGATGATATCAGATTTTTAATACTGAATTTCCAACCAAGGCCCCCTTTCCTATGCTCCTTTCCTGCCGCACACAAACTGGTCATGTATCGACACACAGTAACATGAAAAAAATGTGCTTATGGATACGCCATAAGTGGAATGCAAAAACATGTTATAACGAAAATCTGGACATTCAAATCTTTTAACTGAGTAGCACAGGAGTTTCCTTTTTTCAATCTTACTAATCGCATTTAAAAATAAGAGCACGCACATCACGAAAAAAAAAAATTCAAATCTTAAATCATAGAATGTCCTATTCAGGTGCCAAAAATCATAACTGACAATTCAAGGAATGTAGGTTTTCAAGAACATTGATAGTCAAATAAGAATCAGTGACTGATCATCCCCATTACAAATCATCTTCAATGACAATGGACAATGAGTCTCAGGCACACGGGATATGCTTTTGAAAAAAGTCATCAAAAGTGAGCATGAGAATATGACGCATTTCGACGTTCTACACGAAATTTTAATGTTACCAACTCATTATAAAAAGAAAATTTTCCAAGGAGCTTAAGCCCTGGGTTAATACGATACCCTTCATTTAGTCCACACTCCCATTGGCTTGTCACTCCCCAAACTCGCACAGAAATGTACGAATGCTCCTGTATGCTGTGGGGTTTGACATCTTTATATGCTCTTTATCTCATTATTAAATGTCTAGTCCTACAAGTGAAGTGGAATTCCAAAACCACCCAATTCGTCGTCACAATTTGACACAACTTATCTAATAGTGATTACAACCAAATCCAGTAAAACTGATTTCTAATTTGACTTGGTCACCATCTGACCACTAATCAAACCCCACAACCAAATCCAGGATTACAGCTCCCCGTTTGATTTAGGCTTTTATCCACGTTCCTGTCCAAGCAACCCTTCCTCAAACCACACCATAAACCAGCCTTAGACTGCCTCAGAAACCACAAGTATGAACTTTAATCTGACAATCTTTAAGGTCATCTAGTCAAGGATATTCATCTCAATTGAGCATTATAGCCACCACCTTCCTGCTTGCACATGCCAAGCTAGTTAATCTTCGAGTTTGTAATTTATGTATCCAACAAAAATATTACAGCCGTCACAATCCGTACCTCCAAGTAAATATGAACAAATTCTGCTATTTCATACACCAACCTGAATAAGTTAATTTTTCAAATCCAAGAAATCTTCAGGATAACACAATTTAGGAGGGTTTCATATCACCTACTTTTGATACCCAGAATTCACTTATCATAAAATTTATTTCAGGAAAAAAGAAAATTTCTGAGTAAGCATGCAACTTCTGGCGTTTAATAATACTAATCTTGACATTTTGACAGAAGATCACTCTCCAACACAAAAATAGACCCAAAGGATGGGTTTCAATGACCAGACAACAGGTTCAGAGGACAAGAGATAGCTTAAAAAGTAACTTCATATTACTTTTGTCCCCTTTTCTCATTCTGCTGATCAGAGCTTCTAGTTCTACTTTAACTTTATTCTTGTATCCCTGTTTTCTCAAATAGCCACTGTTTATGTAGGCACCTGTTTCCTTGTTTCCACTTTTCCCCACCCCCTTCCTGCGTCCCCTCCCCTTGTTTCATTTAATTTCCTTTCAGAATTTCCAGGCTGGAATCAACTGTGCCTAATTTCAACCATCAGTCCATCCAAGAGTCCTCTAGTACATCGGGACAGTGCCCTTGTACATCGGGAAATGAGAGGAAAATACTGTCGTAAGCTTCTACATAAACAGTATTCGTTAATCACAGCTACTTGGTGATCAAGTGTCGCAGTACTGGTGTTACACCCTCCATTTCTTCCCACCAAATGGAATTCCCAGTCGCATCAAAGTATCCATAAAGCATTATAATGTTCAGATCTTCTACTCCAGACCCTGCTGGAATAGTTCAGCCACTGACCAGAGATGAATCAACAGTTCTGTTCACTTTCTCACTTCACTCACTCATCAATTGTTCGATCTCCCTCTCCCAAGCACCCAGGGGCTTCCAAATGACAGTCGGAGAGGAGAATGGAAAAACATAAGAATAACAAACAAGTCCATAAAGTTAAAGAAACAAGATGTTGATATTCAAATTAAAATTCACTATACAGCTAATTGCTTCTGGATTAATTGTTTACCAAAGAAAACGATTCAAATCTCCAAACTCATCAACATGAGACCACCAAAGTCAAATGGATCAGTAAGTACACGGCAAAAAATAACTCTCAGATATAATGAGAATCATGAAGGAATCAATGAAACAATAAGATGGAAATAATGGAACACAATGAAAGAAAAAGACAAAAAAAAAATATAGAGAACGCAAAATGTATGGCCAGAACCTTATGCAGAGAATATCCAAGAAAACATAGGATAGTATAGTACAAGAATACCCAATGGAGAAAAAACAGCCTAATTTTAGTTTCAAAAACATCCTGGATGAAACTTGTTTCCATTTTCAATCCGCCTTTCATCTGAAATTATCATAAAGATTTATACACGTTTCTGAAAACAAAAATGGTTCTAATATTAAGAAAAAAGTTTAGATAATACCCAAAAATGAAACCGTTATCTTACTCTCCACTAAATTTCTCTACCAGCGTTGAGCTTATCCAGAGGCCATCAGTTTCTGATTTCTGCAGCAGATTTGCAAACCAAGCTACAAGGTCTATATAACAGTTCCTAGCACTCTGAAATTGATGCATAAATTTTGCACTCTAATCTGACTTGCCCTCTTAACCTCAACCCTTGTACAGGCATGAAACACCACCCAGATCACCTTGCACCAGCAGAGCTGCAGAGGACCAACCACAGTACATGATAGCAACTAAACGGGCTGTGGTTGGTACATGATAGCAACCACAGTAGGATTTATCATTAAACGGGCTCGTTCACCATGTGCTGACACGCCGTGATAGCAACTAAAAGTTATCAGCCATTATTTGTGCATGAAACTTTACTGGAAACGGAGAGCCTACTTCAGCAAGTTAAGCCTGACCTTCTAACTTAAATTCTATTTTAAATTTGAGATAGTGCAGGAGACACTTCAGCCGAGTCAATAATTGACTTTGGCATTCCGTATATCAACGGAGCAAAGTCGCACGTGAAACCACAGCACCATTAGCTCAATTAATTGGATCTTTCACGTAAAAATAAAAGCAACCCCTGCCCCACATCTCCCCAAGCACATCTTGGGAGAGTAGAAAGGAATGTTCACACAATAAAAATCTCGGATTGGGTAGGAATTTCAGAAAGCCAAATGCGAGTACTTTACATCCAAAAAAACAGAACTCTCTTGCTTCATTTGTACGGCGGCTACGAGTAAAAGGGCACAAACATTCCATAGGCAAAAACATGTGACAAACGGAGCTGTAATCTGGAAACAGAGAAAGTAAACCTCCGAAACGATACCACGCCTGAAAGTAATAAAATAAGGGAGAAGATTCCCATCCCTGAGAAAAAGTATGCACTGGAAGCCACAAGCAGAGGACCCGTCCAAGATTTGCATACCGCCATTTGGGTAGAGGTGCTCCTGCAGGCCCCCATTAGCCATGTACTCGTAAACCAGAAGCCGGTGGTCGTTGTCGGAGCAGTAGCCAACCAGCCCCAGAAGGTAAGGCGACCGTAGACGGGTCAGCAAGTCCACCTGCCGGTGAAGGGTTCCCTTCAGTCAAAACCATGGCAGAAGCAGAAAGAGGGATGAGCAGATCGGAGAAGACCTCCATTTTGAACTCATCGACTCCTTGCTTCCCCGAGCGATCCATGAGCTTGACGGCGATCTTCCTCCCGTCGGGGAGCAACCCCCTGAAGACCGATCCGAAGCTCCCCTGGCCCACCACGTTGCTCCTGCCGAAGCCCCCCGTCGCAGTCTGGAGCTGCTTGAAGCTGAACACCAGCAGTCCCCTCTCGCTCACCACTGCTTCTATCTCGCCGACGCCGCCACCACCACTGGTTCGATCTCTTCCGCTCCCGCCTACCTTCCCCAAGCCTCCCGCCGCCTCCGCCGACTCATCCGCAGCGGCTTTCCCTATTCACCGCAGGGACAGACAGCGCAGAGCAATACTTCTCACGATCTGTCTGGGAATGGAAACGGGAGAAGGGAAAGAGAAGCTTACACTCAAGAGACTTGCGGTGCCTAGAAACCTTGCTCCGGATGTACCAATAGTAGCCAATGGCGACGAGCAGAGCAAACACAGCCATGGCGGCGAGCACGACGATCACCACCAGGACGAGAGTCTCGCGGCTCCTCTCCCCTCCTCCGTCCATTTCCACTCTCCAGAATCTCCTCCGCCAACCCCACCACCACCAAGGACCGCGGATTTCTAGGTCATGCCATGCAGCCTAGGGAAGGAGACATCAGAGCGAGACGACGACTTGCCAAGAGCTTGCTTGTTCAGTCCCGGGGAGCATCCCGTAGATGGGACGGGACGGAAACCTGAGTGGGGGCAAGAGAAAGAATAGTATTAACAATGCGAGGAGGGTGGGGCAGCCATTAACACCAGACGGAGGAAGAATAACCCTCGCCACGGATAGCAACAAAGCCACTGCGACCGTAGTAGGTCCGGCAAATGCACCTCCTCTCGCTCTCTCTCTCTCTCTCTCTCTCTCTCTCTCTCTCTCTCTCTCTCTCAGACTCCTCCCGCTCCCGCTCCCGCTCCCGCTCCCGCTCCCACTCTCTTCTCACTCTCTCTGGTTCTCCTGTTAAAAGGAACTGGTGCAGTAGGGCCGGGGAACGCAGACTTCTCACTTCACTCTCTCCCTATAGTTCTGTTGTTCCCCATTGCGACGGGGACAGTAGGTTACTGCTCTCTCTCTCTCTCTCTCTCTCTCTCTCTCTCTCTCTCTCTCTCTCTCGCTTCCCTCTCTCTCTCAAAATTTAATAAATTCGAAAATAAAAAAATTCAAAAAATATATATTATAAAAAGGACTTGTTAACCATTTTTAAACGTTTTTTATTTTAAAATTATATATATATATATAATTGTGTTAACGGGCCGGAGAAGCCCAATCCTTGCCGTGTCGACCCATTTTCCGCGATTTAAAGTTTCCCAATAAAATAAAATATTTATTCAGAATATTCCAAAAAAAATATTGGGACCAATGCCTCCAATGATAAACATAGGCCACGTCATCATCAATCAAACCTCGTGAGATATTTGATCGAATAAATTTCGGAATGAAGTATTTACTTATATTATTTGATTTTTATAGTTAAAACGGGCACGTGATGGTTTTGGTCTACAAGAGTTAGGACCACATGCGGCACGTGCGGTGGTAGCTCTTCTCTAGAAGGCCGTGCTCTCTCCTTTCCTTCCCGCCCTTTCCTCCGACTTAACGGCCGACAGGAACCTCTCCTCTGCTTCACTTCTCCCTGACGCCTTCCTCTCTCTTTCTCTCGACTCTATCCCTCTACCTATCTCTCGCCATGGAAGGGGGAGGGTGGCAATTATGGCAGCTTCCGCTCCACTTTTCCTCCCTCCACGGCTACGGGAATGTAGACGTGGAGGGAAACGGATGATCGCCGAAATCACGCCGCAGAACCACTTCTCTGCGGTGGTTGCAGTGACAGGAATGTGATTTCACTCCAAGCCATCTCTTCTGAAAGCTCAGTTTCACATCAGGTGTGATCCCTTCCCTTCCAAACTTCCCTGCTCACGGCGACAGGAATACTCGCTTCGTGTGTAATCCTACGTGCATTCCTCACAAGTTTCTCTTGAAGCAGAGCCTCACCGGAAACAAGAGTGAAAGAGGTATAGCCTTAAATACAGGGACAGGCCTACTGGTTTAACGAGTGAACTTGCCCTTGCTCCGGATGATTTTTGGATGAATGTGCGTTTCCTTGATTCTTTTCCTTTTAGCAGATGAGTTTCTCGTGTCAACGGGATGAATAGGGTCGGACACTGAGTGTGATTTTCATCATCTATATGGTGTAGCTTTACCGATTTTCTTTTTCTTCTTCATGGGCGAAGAATATTGTGGTCGCAATTTGTATTGTCCGCGAATTCCGGAGCCTTCTCTGAGAGTGAACCCTCATTTCGCGGGCGAAAAATTCCGTGTCAGGTGTTCTGCTCCTTGCTTATCCTGGCATGAAGCTGCACTTGTTCATGGCCCCGCGAGTGAGACAACACACTTGGGTGCAGTAAATGTCTTACAGTGTGCCAAGAAACGTGCGGTGATTTCCAATCATTTGACCACTGTTGGCCTAATACTGGGACTCACGCTCACCTTTTTCATCTTCGACTCCATGATGTTTTCCGCGATCCACCACTTCTGTTTTGGCCACAGTTCATCTGTTAAAAAATCAAAGGGTTTGCAGGTGCGTTTCCTTCTTCCTCTCGGTTCACTTAATGAAGTGGAAAATTATGAATAGAACCCCCATAATATGGCTTTGATATCTCGACTAAAAGGCCATGTTCATGATCAGGCTTTGATAAGGTTCTCCTTTTACAATGCGGTCAATATCTTTAGCAATGCTAACATCATACGGAAAAATTACACCATTTCGATCCTAAAATACATTCTTCAAACATTTTTTGTATTCATTGATTTTTTTAGTGCACTTCAATTTTTCAATCTTTGTTACTTGCTTACTTTACGCAGGAATAGTTCTTTCATTACCTTTGATTTTGTTTTTCTGGTTATACTTGCAATTCAGTGCCTCATCAATGTGAGATTTGCTTATTTAAGTAGATCTACCTGCCTTTCTTGTCCTCCATGTATGGACAAATCGAGATATCATCCCACTTGAATGTTTTTAGGCAATTTTTTCTACTCAAATGAAATGAATGACAAGCACTTGACGTCCTCGCTTTTATTTGCCATAATCTTTAACGTTGTGATAGTGTTGATTAAGGCTAAAGGCACAATGAGGTCGGTTTTTCGATTTTTTCATTATTAAATCTTATTCATGAAATTTAAATCGACTTGCCCTGACATTTTTGGGTTGTCATTTCATCCTCCCCGAGTTCCTCAGCCTGATCGTCACATAGTTTCTTTGATGGCAACATTTCTCCCTACTTTCTTGATCACACTTTTTTGTGACTACTATATTCAAAGTATTCTTATAGCAATGAGCGATCTGCATAAAACTGATTTCCATGGAAATCTTGTTAAGAAGGCTTTTTTTCCGATAATGGTGACTTATTTTGAAAATGTTTTTTATCTATTTATTCAAAGAGAAATAATGATGAAGATGTTGCCGAGCAGACTCCAAAAATAATGTACAAAAGGCTTCTCAGTTTAGCTTTGAACGAATCTCAGGTCCTTTCTCAACTGTTGTATGTTCAGTTTGGATCCTAGTTGATTTTGCCAATGGTTGATTTTGTAGATGCACCAATTTACATGCTTTTGCATATTTTTTCACTTAACAGCTTCAAACCCAGTACAGTTCGTCTGGCCTTTGGGATGAGCCATACAGACAAGCATCTTTGTGGAAACCTTGTGCAAATAAGCACGAAGAAACTAGCCAAGGTAATTTTCACATCTAGTGCGCCATTTAGAAATCAAAAAAGGTCTATTCTTAGAAAGTTATAAAAAAAATTAACCCAATTAATTGATTCCTGCCCAAGGACACCTGATGGAGATGTGATATGAACATTTAATCAGAGAAATATGTGATATGATTATTTGTCTTAAAAAATAAAGGGTTCTCAGTTTCATACTCGTAAGAAATGTATCTGTGATGGATGAGTGGTCATCAAGTTATAACATTAACAACTTTTTTGTCGGGATCTCCATTTTTTTTATTTTGGCAACCACTATCCCGATTCCGTAGTGCCAATACTTGAGACCGTCTTTCAGATTTGAGAGTTTAATACGAAAATGTATAGCTATTATAAAGCACGCACTTGTCATCATGCATTCCTGATATGCATGTTCACAACAAAGAATAATAAAGAGAAATTTGATCACCGTGATAAATCACAAAAGTGGGCACAGAGGTCAAAAACTGAAATAATGGCAGCCGATGACAGAAATAGTGAGTGGTTGATCGAATTCAGGTTTCCCACGTGGTCATATAGAAGGCAAACAGCGCACAAGTAATGCATTCATGTCTAAAAATATCATGAGCACTTCATCATCCTATGGTGGACCGTTACAAGAAAAGAGAGAAACATTAGTTAAACGTGCATTTGTTGATAACAGCAGTTGATGATCTATTTGATTCATAATTATTAGTCTACTATCTAGTCACAAGTGTGTTTCTCAACGCTGATGCTTAGAGCACATTCTTGTAGGTTTTTCTGGTCGGTATTTAATTATTTTCCTTTTTCTATTGGTAATCAGATGATATTAAATCCACGAGGAATGAAAAGCAAAATGGTTTTATACTGGTCAGTGCAAATGGTGGATTGAACCAACAACGAGTTGCTGTAAGGCTCTGTTATGATATATTAACATGCCATCGGTGAAACTTTTTTAAAATTCATTTTCTTCTTTAGAGTTCCCGTATTTTTCTTTTAATCGTTTTTTTAATGATTAGTTATTAGTTATTAGTTTTTGTATTACAAAACTACATTAAATTGAAACTCAAAATCTTGGAGGATTTGAAGTGGGATCTTTCAAGGAGACCCTGTATCAAAGGATGCATCCATTGCACAATAGATTAAGAACAGTTATTGTCAGTTTTGGTTTATCTGCATTGTATAAATTATTTGTGCCTACATTTTTCCGTCAATTACTACATTCAGAATTACCATGGAATAATAGTTGAGAAAATCAAGCCCCTTGGTCATTCCTCCAGCTCAAATAAAACACTTCGTAACTTCCTTTTTTAGGGCCTTATCTTTAAGCCCGATTATGCTGTAGTTCATTTAGCTGACATTTTTTTCTATGCATAAACCCCGTGACATATTGCACCTTCCCGAGTATTTCTTTCCCAGCTGGATATCATCCTAATGCTCATCAGCAATTTGTCTGACGATCCCCATAAATACTTTGATTAAAAAAATTAACTGAATCCGTTTGCTGTTGTTAGAACTCTTCGCGAAACATGTCTTTGCGTGTCACAAAGATTTTACGTATAGGTAACATATGATCAAATTTAATGTTAATTACTTTTCTATCTGCAACTTGAAAGCGTTAAAGGGAGTTTTTTTGTCGGTTAGTCATGTGTTTCAGTTTACGTGATTTGCGGGATTACCTATGGGTGTGGTTGAAGGTCCATTGAGAGTAAGCCATGGAAATAGGGTCAAATCTGAACCAGTTCCTACTCGATTGTGCCATCCTTGTTGATAATTCTGACAATTTAATTTTTTAGTAGTAATTAATTTAATCTGGCTTCAAGAGAACTGTAACTAGTCCAGGAAAAGTTCATATCAATCCGAGTCTCCCATTTTCAAAGATGTCTTTGTCATCCGGTGGCTATCCAATGTTGTTGTTATATGTCGTGTCTGGCCGGTTCGACTTCTGTACTGGTCTGTTCAGCTGGTTTTGGTTCAGCAATGGCTTGTTCCTTCTCGTTTCAGTGATTTGGAGCTCAAAACCACCAAAACAGGGCCGGCCTGGAGTGGTTACTTTAAATTATGTTATTAAGGGTTATGAGTTGGATAGGAATGCTTGTTTGACAGCACCTGATCTTCATTTTCGTTCTGATTTTTATTCTGGCAGGTGTGCAATGCCGTTGCTGTGGCTTATCTACTTAATGCGACACTTGTTCTTCCGAAATTTCTCTACAGCAGCGTGTGGAAAGACGTCAGGTATGAATTAACATCCTATTCCAAAATAATCAACAGTTAATATAAGGGTTTGTCCTAGAGTATTTGATAAAATAAAGGCTGAATTTTTGCTTATGTTTCTTTATGGAAGTTGGCATATTTTTCCGTATTTTAATTCGTATTGAGATGAGGAAAAATAAATAGCAAGTTGTCTTTTTCTTGGGATGTATGTTCCAATGGATATCACCGGCTGTGTTACAATTTATTGAGAGAGTGAAAGTATCAGTCGTATGGCCATGATGCTACTCGTGCATATTGGTAATAGGGCTTCCGAGCAAGGCTTTACTTTTAACCTGTCGCTACGCCTAAAACATACGTGAGTTTTCTGCATCAGATAGGATGGAAGAACGAAGGTAATCAAAAATCAAATATCTAAATCATAATCTTTTAGGGTTTTTTTGTTACATTTGTGACTGTTAGCAACATTGTGAAACCATCTGCATGGTACGTGCTATGCATGCATTGGTTCATGAGCTTCAAGGGTATTATTCGTTTCTTACTGTTTCGCAGCTAGCATATACATGCATGCGAACTCCGCCGTAGTCACTGTACAATACTGTTTTCTTTCTGGCTTCAACAGTAATGAATAACCATCTTCATGCTCCCTCACCCATCCTACTCTCCGATCTATTTTTCTGCACAGTAACACACTCCAAACCAGAGAACACTTAGAATGACCAGTAACTTTCACTTGTCAGACTCTATCTATGTGCACAGATAAGATATCATTCGTATCCAATATTTCGAGTATCTAAATTATCCGTTCCAGTGGCATTATTTCCTCCAGTGGTGTAGAGAGATTTTCCTTGTTTTTCCCTTACCTAAATGCGTCCCAATAGAATACTTGCCTGAATTTTCCATCGAAGGGCAGCCAGTTTGGAGATATTTATCAAGAAGAGTATTTCATCGATTTTCTGAAGGATGATTTGAATATAGTGAGGGAGTTGCCTTACCGCCTTCAATCACTGGGCATCGAGGCAATTGGCAGCCAAGTAGGTTTCCCTGATCAGCGGTTTATTATTATTCACAGCTTATCACCAGAGGACAGCTTGAAATAAGCAATTGCCTTTTTTGGCAGATTACAGATGCAGATCTTGGCAAGGAATCCGAGCCAATACACTTTATCGAAAAAGTCCTCCCCCTCCTACTAAGGAATGGAGTTGTTCACTTTCTTGGTTTTGGGAACAGGCTTGGTTTTGACCCATTGCCTTCTCATCTTCAGGTTTCTAAACTTCTTCCCTCATCATTTTTCAGGATAATCACGTACGCTGACTTTCCTTTTTTAAAAGGTCAACAAATTAATTATCATAAAGTAAAGTTGTACATATTCTATCTTCCATTAATGCTTGGAAATAATACTAGTTGGTTCGTTTGTTTGAATGAACCAAGCTATGAATGCACCAATGCTGATATGATCTTTGACTTTTGTCCTCTGTGTCAACCTACCATAATATATATACCCATTGGTCCTTATCCGTGCAGGAATGTGAATGTGAATACTCACTCCATATCGGATGAAGTCATAAGTAGCATGCATATAATTACGGATTTCCCAGTTCATGATTCATCTTTAAATTCATTATTTTCAGAGACTGAGATGCAAATGCAACTTTCATGCACTCAAGTTTGTGCCGGAGATTCAAGAAACGGGTTCTTTGTTAGTCCAAAGGATCAGAGAATACAATGCGAAGACGAGTGAACTGGATCTGCAACTACTTGGGGATCACATTCCAAGCAGGCATATGAAAGAAAGCAGCTCCTCAAACCGTCCCAAGAGATACCTCGCCTTACACTTGCGGTTCGAAGTAGACATGGTAGCCTACTCTCTCTGCAGCTTTGGTGGCGGAGAAGATGAGAGAAGGGAGTTGCAGGCTTACAGGGAAATCCACTTTCCTTTGCTTGTCCAGCGGATGGCGAAAAAGTAAGTACTTTTGGGCTATATTTTGGGTTACCATATTTGACTATTATCATAATCTATGATCAATGTTGCAAAGCAAGTACTTTTTGGCTATAGTTTGGGTTACCATATTTGACAATTATCATAATCTGTGATGAATGTTGCCTAACTATATGTTGTTTGGAGCAGTTCTAGCGCCATTTCCCCAGAATATTTGAGGAAATCGGGCAAGTGCCCGCTGACACCAGAAGAGGCGGCGCTTGTCCTCGCTGCCGCTGGGTTCAATCCTCGAACCTATGTTTACCTTGCTGGATCTCGCATATATGGTGGAAAATCCAGGATGCTTCCCCTAATGCGTCTCTTTCCGAACCTGGTGACCAAAGAGGATCTACTCACAGAAAAGGAGCTCGCGCCTTTCAAGAACTTCTCATCTCAGGTAATTTCTGCTGGAAATCTCATTCCTCACCCCCTCCGTTGATAAGTCATATCGAACCTGAAGTCAACCAGAAGAACTGCATGATGGGTGCGCGTTGACTCTACTTCTTTCTAAATGTGGTGTTTTCTTCTTCATTTCTTCGTAGTCATCATCCTAGGACACATGTTAAACCTCATTTTATGAGTTCATATTCCTCTGTTTTTCCACTCTTAGAACAACACTCTTATGAGATCATGAACACAACACTAAATTACCCGCTTAGCTTGGCCAATGACTCTATCCATCTGGAGCTAACCCAGTTCTTTCATCCTTTCACTGCCCTGTTCTAATCGCAGATGGCGGCGCTGGACTTCATCGCCTGCGCCGCCGCCGACGTGTTCGCCATGACCGACACGGGGAGCCAACTCTCCTCCTTGGTCTCCGGCTTCCGGGCCTACCACGGCGGCGGCGCCGCTCCGACTCTCCGGCCGGATAAGAAGGCCCTGGCGGAGATTCTCTCCCAGAGCGGCGGCGCGATGGGGTGGAGCAGCTTCTCGGGGAGGGTGAAGAGGATGATCCACGAGGGGCAGAGGCCGCACGCGCGGCGCAGAGGGCGGAGCATCTACCGCGAGCCCAGATCCCCCGAGTGCATGTGCCAAGACCTGACTGAAGCAGAGATTCCATGAAAAACAGGGAAGAAATTTATGTTTTCATCCAAATGGTGATATTCCCATCTGATCAGGAAAACGATGCCCCAGTTACTATATTCTGATTTTCGGCAAGAATTTTGATGTTTTCTTTCGAAAATATAATTGCTAGAAGAGCAGTGATTGAGATGAAGGTTTACTCATTTATTTATTTATTTCATGTGGATTTAAAATGCCTCTCAGATTACTTCATCTCTCTTCTTTGCTTTTTTAAAAATATTTTCTAAAAATATATGTTGAAAAAAAAGAAAATTTCCGCTCTCAGAGAAAAATGTCCTAGGCCCGCTATAAGCGATGATGGGCTCGCAGGCCCGTTAGAGAAAGTCAACGATGTGGGTCTTAAGCAATAGACCTTCTGGATTGACTGATCAAGTGGAGGCATCCGTCCATTGGTCAACAAAGGAATCTCTCCATTTTTGTTATCATCCAAACCACCAGAAGAGGTTGTGTAATATTCCTTTTGACCGAAATAAAGGTTGAAGAAGAGACAGGAAAATAATACTTAATATTTTAGAATTAATGGAAATTTAAAAAATAATTAAACATCAATAATTTTTGGGTTGCTAATTAAGTTAGAATATAATATATAAATACATATAAATATAAACATATTTCAGCAAAGGAGAAAACATAAAATTCAGGGAACGGACTTGAAAAATATACACAAAAATAAAAATCAAATGTCAAACCACAGTCAATCCCCACAAAATAAAAAATAAAAAAAATAAAAAAATGGCACTGCTTTGCTCCGCTCTTTCTTCCTCGGTGGCTCAGGTGTACTCGTTTCTTCGAGCTTTTGATCTCCTGCTGCTGTTGCTCTCTCTCTCTCTCTCTCTCTCAGCAGAGATTACTGGCCACATCGGCGGCATGGACGAGGGAGGAAGGCTTTGTGGGTAATAAAGTGTCATCTTTTGAGTCATGAGGGGGGGAAGAAGCGGTCGAGGTTGAAGGGGAGGCTGTAGAACTCCCCGCTGCGGCAGTCGCCATTGAAGCTCCTGAACCGCGCCCACCACGGCATCCCTCTGTCCCTGGCGGTGCCCTTCCTTTCGAGGGTGTTATCGAGGAAGACGGCCACAACCAGCGCCACCATCGGCGGCGATGAGAACACCGTGTTTATGAAGTCGTTGAACTGGAAAACGTCAATCAAGTAAGTCCGTCAGTGAGTAAGAAAGAAGTCCCCTACGGCCCCTGTGGGTCGGAGCTTGCTGCTCACCCATCCGGCCCGTGTGTGAGCCGGCCCTCGCAGGGCGCCCCCGCCGGTGTAGAGGTGGAAGTACTGCGGAATGGACAGGCCGAGGAAGAGGGAGACTCCGACGATGAAGAGATTCCTCACCGAGTTCATGTTGGTGAACTGCAAGAAGGAGAGCCCCACAGCCGCTGCAGAAGAAAGAGAAAGAGAGAGAGAGAGAGAGAGAGAGAGAGAGAGAGAGAGGTGATGATGATGATGAGAGGAGGGAGAGACCTTTAATGACGATGAGGAGGAGAGGCAGCGTAGCAAACCAGAGAGCCCAAAGAGCACGCAGTAGGCAGCGGCGAAGATCGAAAAGGGGATGGAGGCAAACAGAGCTCCGAATTTACCTGCAGTGCGAGGACAAGAAGATCAAACTTGTACAACATTGCATAATATGATGATATTTTTCCAAGATTTCGAACCTAAGATGGAGAAGAATATCATGAACCCAGCTGATATCTGGACGACCCTCCGGCTTCCGACCCTGGTGGATCCGAGGAGCCCCACATTCTCCCTGGTATCATCCGAGGAGGAATCAGCTTTGAGAGCAGAAAGAAAGAAAGAGAGAAAGCTCTGTAGAAAACTGGGTGAGGAGGATGAGATGTGCTCACACAGAAACAGTGGAGCCACTCGCTGTTCCAAAGAGCCCATCCAGCATAATCCCTATGCCCTGTAACCAGTCCCATTTTTAGAAGGAATTCGCCTCGTTTGTATCAGAAAATCTAGGAGATTTTTGCCATCCGTGGCTGACATTAGAAAGGAACTTGGGGAGGGGGGCCGTTGACCAACCTGCCACCCGATGCCCCGACTGAGCACGTAAGCAGGAGGTGGCGTGGCGCTGGCCAGACGAGCCGCCGCCATGAAAGCTCCTGTAGACTGGAATAAGGCCGGCCACTTTGAGTAAGCTTGTCACTGCTGACAATGATGATGATGATGATGACGATGACGATGATGATGGAGATGGTGGGAGGTGCCGGTGAGTGTAATATTACCTCGATCAAGGACACAAGAACAGCTCCCATCATCCCAAACACGTGCCCGGCGTTAAACGTTGGTGCACCCCATTGAAGGGGATACGGAATTTTTATCCTATATTCACAATTCCGTGAGCAGAGACATTAGCGAAGAAATGGTTGCTAAGACCAGAAGATTTTTCCGGGAAAGGGAAAAAAATACCAGGCAGGGGCGGAGAACTTGGGGAAGAAATTGATTACCAAAGCCAGGAAGTTTTTAAAAAAATGAAAAGAAAATTCAAGTGAATAGGGCAGACATACTGATGAAGAAATGGAGTGTTAAGACAGGATGAATTTTGGCCCAAAAAAAAAAAAAAAGAATAATCAAGAAAAGATGATTTCGCGAAAACAAGAAAAAAAATTACCAGAGAGCAGAGATCAAAACAAAGAAATGAATTGTTAGGACATGAGGATTTGTCCAAAATTAGAAAAAAAAAACTGAGGGGGTGGGGGAAGGGATCTTCACGAAGGAATGGATTATTGACAATAAGATATTTCCAAAAATAGGAAAAAACAGCTGGGAAGGGGAGATAGAGGGGCAGAGATCTTGGTGAAGAAATGGATTACTGACAGTGAGATATCTCCAAAAGAAAAAAGAAAAACAGGTGCTGCTGAGACATGAACTTTCAAGACAGGAAATGTTCACCAAAAAAATGAAAAAAAGAAGGAAAAAAAACGGGGAGCAGAGAAGTCTGCAAAGAAATGGATTAAGACTGGAAGACTTTTCCAGAAAAAGGAAAAAAATACCAGGGAGCAGAGGAGATGAGGTGGGCTCTGTCGGTGCGGCAGTTGACTTGGGTGAGTTCGGGTCGGTTCTTGTAGGCACCACCGGCCGTCAACAAGTGGGCATATACCCACACAATCGTGACCGATATCAGCAGAGCGAACCTCTCCAACACTGGCACATGCCTTACCTGTATGTGTTTGAGATACTGTGTTCATAAAGAAAAAACAAAAAAAAAAAACCTGTTGAATCAGATGAGTCTGCCAATTGAATCTTCGACCAGTTGCCACACTGCAATCGCATAGTTTCTACTGAAACTTCCCATAAATTGAAAGCCATGAACGAGGATGGAGATGATCTACACCTGAGATACAGAGATAAATAGGAACAGCATGGGGAGGCCGACCTCGACGCATCGGCCCACCTGGTACGACAGAAGAAGTCAAATCATCAGTTTAGAAGAAAAGGTGGGGAAAAATTGACGCTGGTGTAGTGATTCCTTTCAGTTGAGAGAGAAAACAATACCACTGGGAAGCCTCTGTCGAAGAGCCCAAAACCTACAAGAGCGACCACTGGGGCCATCGCCAGGGGGCTGAAATATCTGCAGTGTTCATTGTCCATGTATGAAATGGGGTTAGAACTACAGAACCCATAATCTAAATCAGTTCTTGACATCAGGACCGAGGAAGAAGAACAATGAAGAGCCAGAGAGAGCTCTTGCCTGGAGAATATCGCCCACAGCTGACTGTACCCGATGATGATCTGAACCCCAGAGGCAACAATCAGGGCACCTTGGATGGCCCTCATGCTCTGAAGGAATCTCTGCATGAGTGAGAAGAAGGAACCATTAAATTATTTCAAAGGCAGAGATTTTGGATCTTGGGTTGGAGAGAAATCATCGGAGAAGCGTCCGGAAGCGACGGAGTTCTCCCCCCTGACCTCATGATTGTCTGTTATCTGCACCAAGGAGGCGTCTCGGATGATGGACATGATCGGGACGAGGAAAGTATAGGAGCCGCCAATGACGGTGGGGAGGCGGGTCCCGAACAGCGTCTGCAGCAACGTGTTGATACCCCCCATGAAGAGCAGGGTCTGAACCACCCTCACCTTGTCATTCTGCACGACATTTGACCCATCAGTTCCTCGTCAATAAAATAATTCAGGTTACTCGTTGGGCACATATTAAACGGAGTTTCTGGCATTTATTTTCCCAAAAAATGTGAACTTTGCTATTCAGAGTAACAGCTTCCTAACTCAGTGAGCCACTCTCATTATTTTTACAGGCCTTCTTCAAAGATGGTCCTCGCAGCTGAGGGCAAGTAGCTTGTTGACTCAGTTCTTTCAGCTGAATTCAGTAGGAAGTCAGATGTCTAGACAGTCATTAGTTTGGGTTTTTTTCCACCGAAATAGTGGAATCGTCAGAAGATTGGCCTTTCCTCCTGTATCTACCCTAGCAGTTCATCCAGTATTAGATTTTTCCGCAGAGTTGCCTTTGAAAGAACGGGGGAATAGAAAGTTTGATGAAGAAATCCCAGACAGGTGAGGAAGGCGGCTCTAGCATTTGAGGGCAAGAGCAGAAGAACACTCACATCGTCTCCACCCATCATGGGAACGAGCATGGTGGGGATCATCACCGCGGTGCCCAATGAGAGAATGTAGTGCTGGAAACCAAGCAGCACCGCTTCACCTGTTTCCAAGAGAACGCAGTCAGACCACCAGCCAAAACCCTCTTAGAGAGAGAGAGAGAGAGAGAGAGAGAGGAGAAGGGAATGATCAAGATAGGAAGAGAAGAGGGCGTACCCCATGGTGGGTTAGAGTCGACGCAGTACTCGAGGCCCTGCAGCTGATCGGTGGGCGGGTGGCTAAGGTCCTCCGGTTTGGCATCCGCCATTGTAGAACCTGTCTCTCGAGAAGGGCGAAGAAACACTGGCCTACCAGTCCCTGGGGTAGAGAGGGAGAAGGGAGAAGGAAGAAGAGAAGCTGCGAACCACTCGTCAGTAGTATCCTCGGTGCCGTTGAAAGCGAGAGTGGAGGCGTGCGCGGGGGAGGAGTATTCTCGGTGAAGCGAAGGCCGTCGCAGATGGGGCCGATGAGGGTTTCTGAACAGGAGCTTTCAGCCGGAGAGAGGGCCACCTACAAATGGAACATTCACAGAGCTCCAATGCAACGCCTGCCACCCTCTCCCTCTCTCTCTCTCTTCTGGGTCCATTCAGATTCTGGCCCGAGGGTGCCGTTGAAATCTTTCGTGACGGGAATACCCTCATTCGGCTGGAATTTACTCTGCCGCATAGCGTATAGTTACCGTTGCGACGGCTATCCGGGTCATCTCCGACAAGAATTCAAAACTTACCCCCGGTTAAAACTACGGCTCTGTGAGCCGCAGAACTACCCACCCCCCCCTCTCTCTCTCTCTCTCTCTCTCTCTCTCTCTCTCTCTCCCTAGTTCTCTCTCTCTCTCTATCTATCTATCTATAACGAATCACAGCCTCTCATGGTTCAGATGATGAAACGCCAAATGCGACAACTTTACCTGCACAGTGGGCAGCCAGACCAGAACCGAAAACTTAAGAACCCATGGAGGGTAGATTTCAGCGACTTCCCTAATTAGGAAATAATGTCATATTTACAGGATGAACAGCCAGTCCTCTCCGACGCGTGTTTAGACATCAGAGGGAGACGAACAGGGGAGAGAGAGAGAGAGAGAGAGAGAGAGAGAGAGAGAGAGCCCTTTTTGGAAGAGAAAGCTTCGACCCAGATGACTTCATCTCCCCTTCTTCTGGTCCAGCCAATGGGCGACAGTTGTGGCGAGCACCCTCGTGTCCTTCAGTGACAAGGACTTGAGGCCCTGGGCAATGGCGTCTGCTGGAGTGTACCGGCTGCCGACTTCCCATCTTATGTCCTGAACAGGTGATGGTGAAGTGAAGAACACAAACGGTGGGTCAGGAGATATCCGACATTAAGAAAGGGCGACTTTTAGAACAAAAATCTGGAGAGGATTGCAGATGACTTGACTTCCTCATTTTCTTCCAAATATGTTAGTCTGTACTATGATTGGAAATCTGTCTTAATGATGATGGTTCTACTTTCTCGCTCTAACAGCCTGTGTTTATCTAGAAAGAGATGAAGAGCAGCACCTCATAGGGAAACAAGATGGGGGAGAGCAAGCAAGAATTCCATATTGGGCATGCTGACCATAGTGGTTCGTCAAATATAGAAATTTTATTGGTGAAGGATAATTCCAAAAATGTTGCTGATTTTCCTGATTTTTTTCTTAGATCATTCGAGCCCAGAAATGGTAACTACCTGATGATACTGGAAAACCCCTGGAGAACCGAAAAGTCATTGCAGAATCCCATCCAACTGAGCATTTTATTTCAATAAACCATCCATATGGGCATTGCCCATTAATAGAAACATCCAGCCAATCATAAATAAATGATATTTGGAAATAGGGTATGTCATACCTGTACGCATGGAGTCAGATGATTTCCTGATAAGGAAACCTTTTCCAATGTGCCTCCTGTAGATTCCACGCGTGATCTCAAGACTTGTTCAAGAGTATCAGTCTCATCAATAGTGTCGGCATTGAATTTTACCTGAAATATCAAGGGGAAGAAAATGTGAGCTACTCCAGTAGAAACGATATTAGTACGTCCATGTTACTATGATGAAGCAATATATGAACGAGAAAATACCAGTAAAGTGTGAGGGACGTTGTATGATTTACTAAATAAATCACGATTCTCGGATGGCGTTGGTTTGAACTCTGATGCGCCTTGTGTAACCTGAGAAGAAGAAATAGCCTGCTTTCTGGATACTCACTCTGTATAGATAATGGAGGGAGAGAAAAAAAAAAAAGAAAGGAACCTCATTGATGACAGATGGCAGCTGGTCAACAAATTTGTTCAAGGAAACAGCGGCTTCCTGGTCATATCCCTTTAGAAATGTACTGGTAGTATCCAGAAAAGCCTTCCATGCATCTCCTATGGTATCAAGAACGAAGGATGAGGAAATAGTAGCCAAATCTTACGAATCCATGGGAAATATATACAGAGAATGGTAAGTTTTAAAATAGAATTCTTTTTTATGATCTGAAGTTGTTGAGTAGTAAAAGCTTGAGTTTTTAATCAAGTAACTCAGAGTTATTTAATGAGCATGATAACCAAGGAAATGAGAATCAAACATCAGACCATACTGAATTATACTATTTATCTCCTACTGATACCATGCAGAGAGAGTAACAAAATGTTAGTAAGGCCAAAAACCAACTTGGGGCTTTTTCCAATCCCAACTCTTTTCAACTTTATGAAAATGATTGTTCAGAAATCTTCATAAATGGAACATGAGCATAATCAGTAGAGTCCTAAGTTGTGGATGCAGCTCTCATAACATTATTGGAGTACCCTGTAGATCACTCCAGAGTAACTTCACAGAGGCCGAGAATGAAGAAAGATAGGAAACATAGAGGAACAAACACACTGACTGCCCAATTCCTACAACACAGGTTGAGTGATGGCTACCCTGTTGTTATAAGCAGCTCCTACTCTGTTCCAATCCTAACTCTTTTTAACTTAATGAAAATGATTGTTCAGAGATCTTCATAAATGGAACACTAGCATAATCAGTAGAGTCCTAAGTTGTGGATAGAGCTCTCATCACATTATTGGAGTACCCTGTAGATCACTCCAGAGTAAAGTCACAGAGGCCAAGAATGAAGAGAGAGAGGAAACATAGAGGAACAAACACACTGACTGCCCAATTCCTACAACACAGGTTGAGTGATGGCTACTCTGTTCTTATAAGCAGCTCTTACCAGCAATCTCTAAGAAAACTGACACGTACATAAATGAGCATGGAAGAAATATCAAGAGGGCATTTCTGCCATCAAAATAAATAATAAATAGATCAGAATGCAATAAACATATTGGCACATGCATGTACACAATCAAGTTAACCCATGGAATAATAGCTACGATATAATAATATATAATTAACCATTTATTATTGCCTTCCTTAAAGATTCCAAGAAGCACCTTTTTAAAATGTAAAAAATGGTTTGAAAAGGAAGTCGAAAAGCCATATATTTGTGTGCGCTCTCACCATCAGTATTAACTTTTAAGGGAAAAAACAGATACAAATTTAGCCGAAGAAGGGGTTTACTTTAGATATGATTCTTCTGAAGAATAGTCATATAATCGTAAACTATACGAAAAAAGACAGACCTGAAGCACGATTATATCAAAATAGATACCTGAAGCACTTGTAGCCAGTGAATATAGCGGGGAAGCCTCAACAACAGGAATAGTTTGACTAACGAGAGGCCCTAGCTGCAAAAATATAGCAGAAATCAGGAAACTATTTTCCCCAAGAAACGATCTCAGATAATATAAAATGCTGTCCGGCTCAAGCTTTCAACAAAGAAGAAAAGCATATTAATTTCTAGGATAAATAAACAACAGCCACAAGTGATCATATTTCCGGATAAATCTAACGGAATCGTCAGCATAAATAAACTAAGGAACATCTTTCGTCCCACTAGGAAGGAGTTTACTCGTGCAAAGCAGTCACTCCGCAGGAAGAGCTAGCTAGCGAGCGAGAGAGAGAGAGATATTGAAAAGCCTTGTAGTAATTGAGATAGGGATAGGGATGCACACAACTGCAAGCATTGTAGTAATTTTGGTGGAACTTGTTGGAAGTCCTAAGAGTATTTTGGGAAACGTTATGTTGGGTTTTCTTCGGATGTGAGAGATCAATGATGGTTGAGGCGGTTTCCGCCGTTCCTCCCCTCTGTCGTGTCCAAGAGGAAGTTTCTCCTCCATGTCTGTGTTATTAGGATAGGTTGAGGCCGCCATGAGAATCCAGGAAACAGTGACCGCCATGAGAATCCAGGAAACAGTGACAGTCAAAGGCAGTTTCTCCTCCATGTCTGTGTTCTTAGGATAGGTTGAGGCCGCCATGAGAATCCAGGAAACAGTGACAGTGGGGTCAAAGGCAGTTTCTCCTCCATGTCTGTGTTCTTAGGATAGGTTGAGGCCGCCATGAGAATCCAGGAAACAGTGACGGTGGGGTCAAAGGCAATGATCATGGCTCCAATAGTGAGGCACCAAGAACCCTAAAAGACGATGTCATGAAGCAGGGCCGTGAGATGAAGGCGCTTGTTCACGTTGCATACAGCTCCAGAACGAAAACTGAGCAGCGCAAAGCTCTGCAATTGCCATCTTCACAGGATTCTTGATGAAAAGCAGTCTGTACCCAGTTCATCTAAGTACCCAATTCTTCAGAAAAATCATCCTTCTGCAGAGAAAAGACGGTTACCTGTTCAAAATATGGCACTGCCACCGATGCCGGCTTGTTGTTGAACGAGATTATTGCATTTGCCTATCAGTAGAACATGAAACACCTTCAGCCACACTCTATCGACTCGGATTGATGATCAGAACTTCCTGCTTCATGCACTTCGTCCCCAAGAAATTTACAGGAGAGGAACAAAACCTTGGGTATCTTCTCTGAGAAATAGCTTCCAACCATTAGTTGCAGAAGGGCTCCGTTGCTGCAGCAGGTCATCCCAATCATCGGAGAAGTGCCATTCTCCGTTAGATTCACTGAAGATCAAGAAAGCAGCGCATGGAGCCCACCATGAAAGACAGTCACTGCATTGTCTCTCACCTGTGGCCAACGGAGTAAAGAGGAAGGTCGGTAAGATCGGCGGCGCTCAGCTCAGAGTCGGGAACGCCGGACGCAGAAAGCTTCTCCATGCATCCATTGAACCTCTCGTATACCTCTCTGGCCGCTCGGGAATGGTCGAAGGTGACATTATACGGCACCGACACGAGGAGGAACCCTTCCTCAGCCAGCAGCTCCAGCAGGTAGCTGTCCAGAGTCATCGTCAACCACGGATAGCACCGAATGACCGACCGATTCGATCACAACAGATGATAATGAGGAAAATCGGGGCGGAAACCTGTAAGTAACCTCGGGGACCGCTCCGACGAAAGCGCCTCCCAGGAACATAATAACGGCCAGCGGCTTCCGGCCGGAAGGCGGCGGTACCACGAGGCAGGAATCCAACCTACTGAACATCCTGCCACGGCTTGAAGCTCTGGTAACGGAAGCTTGTCGGCCGCCAGCGTATCCGGCGAAGACCGTCATCCTACGGCGAGACGTCGCCGTGAACAGCTTCCTCCGATGGCCGCCGCCGCCATAACCTCTGCGACCGCCGTCGCCGACGGTGGCGGAGAAGCCGCCGTGAAGCTTGAAGAGGGACGACCAGGAATCTCCGAAGAGAGCGCACGGCGCGACCAGCTTCATGGCTCCTCCCGCTTGCCCAATGGGAGAGAAAACTGGTGGGAGATGAGAAGACGGTACGTGTGACGAGGAAAAACGGCCACGTATTTCCATAATATGAGGAAACGTGGCAAAATCTGGAACCATTACGTGGATGATCGACGGAAATCCGTGATGACGCGAGGATTCGAAGCTCTTTCCGGAACCAGATTTTGTAAAGACACAGAATCCATTTACAATGATAATTAGTTGTAAATAATTTCGTTGACATAGAAGGGAGAGGACTCCCTGATAATGAGACTTTGGAATTTTCATTGTCGACATGCTATCCCAGCTGAGATTCTGATGGGTTCCTGTTGACATGGTTAAGGACTTGGCTTGTTGACTGCACACATAAGACCCAAACTCTACTCGATCTGTTGGACTATAGCCCTAGATTTGACCAGCTTTGTTGAGACCACGCTTTCCTCGGCTCAATTCCTGCTGTCGGGGCCTCATCAATACTCTCCTACTAATTTCACACATTGTCTTCAAGGTCTAAGTCAAGAAGCTTTGAGCTGAATGATCTCAGCATCTGAACCGATGGCTAGGTGCGAACTTCTCATCGCAGTAGAAGTAGAGGCCTTGGACACTTTGGGCTTGGATTTATGCTGCTGTGAGGTGCACCAATTGTGATGGCCGGCATGCTTGCCATAGGTGGCCTCGGCCCCTGTTCTCCTTCGCAGTTGCTCACACCGGTTAGTGGGGGGCATAGCAAGCACTAGTCGTACGTTGAGGGTACTCTCTCTGAACCTTTGCCCTGCCGCAGTCGACCTCCGCTTATCAGCATTACCAACTTAGTTTCAATCTTTGAGGTTGTTCGAATTCTCACCTCTAAGGCTCATGGGTTGAGGGCAATCACTTTCGCCTATATCTCCCGTTGTAGACTCTTTGAGGAAGTTTCATTCCAATATGGCATCTGGCACATTGCGGAGGACAGCAAACAGTAGTTCAAATTATTTCCGATGGTCCTCCACTGAACATATTTACTCGAGTTCGAGGAACTAGTAGCATATGGAGTTGGAGTGTTTGTCTCTTATATTTCAAGTCTTCTCAAACTATAGAACGGCTGTCGACATCCAACCCATTGAAGCCAATGGAGGGCCTTCTCATCCATACTAATGCAAGCCTCTGCTAGTTGCTCGGGCGCCGTCAGCCGGTAGGTGGAGAAGTAGAGCTCCACGCAGTATATCCATCCTTTTGGGTCCGAGCCGACGAATATCGAAAATTCTAGTTGTTGCCTAAGGTTGGGTTATGGTGGGTTCCTCAGCTAACGACGGTCGGTGACTCTATTGTCGCCCTGGTGGTTCACAAACGGCTCCTCCCGGTGGGCGTGTTCACTTGCCCACAAATGGTTGAGGACTAGTGCTAGTTTCACCGGGGGGCCATTCTGTTGACGGTTCCGTCAAGGTCACCGACTTGCCCGCTCTGCCTTAGGAGACGCCTAGTTGATGCTGGATGGCATCTAGCATTTGAGCGACCAATCCCAATTGTTGGTGCACGTCGATCAGTTCGGACCATAGTGCCTGCAACTGGTCCACATTTGCAACTAACTCGGAGCGGGAGAGAGAGGGGGAGAAAGAGAGAGAGGGAGAGAGAGAGGGAGAGAGAGGGAGAGAGAGGGATAGAGAGAGAGAGAGAGAGAGAAGGCGAGAGAGAGCGAGAGAGAGAGAGAGAGAGTACTTCTTTAAAATACTGTTGGAACCCTAAATTTTCGTCATCAACATGGTATTCCAGTCGAGACTCATGCACCGGACTTCCACAGAGATAGGTTGTTTGATCAGAGAGAGAGAAAGAGAGAGAGGAAGTGCTGGGGACAAAAAAGGTCAGTCCTGTGCAAAAAAGAGATCTCCAGTTCACAGAGAGGGACCTCTAAATTTTCATCGTCAACATTGTGACCCAGCCGAGATTCAAGCTACCGTTGACTTTCAGAAAGGTGGATACGTCGACCCCAGCGAGAGAGAGAGAGAGAGATAGATAGGAGTGCTCTGGGCGAATAAGATCTGTCCCTGTGCGAAAATCTCAAGTTCACACTTATTTCGATATCGACCACCAGGCGCACACCACAGTTGGAGAGTTGCGAAACTTGCACGGATGAAACTATAGAGACTGGGAGAGAGAGAGAGAGAGGACCCAGTGGGAGGGAACATGGATTCTACAAGAGAGAGAGAGAGAGAGAGAGAGAGAGAGCTTGGGTGGTGTGACATAGTCAACTTGCCTCGGTGAGGATCTCGAGCTCCGCCCACCAGAGGGGGGAGAGCCGAGGGGTCGCCGACTCCGGCGAGATGGCGATCACCTCCCTCAGCCGGGCGGTGACCTCTCGCATGGTCGGCCTCTTCTTCGCGTCCGGATTGACGCATCCCTTTATCATCTCGCACACCACCTCCACCTCGCTGTTCTTGAAGGATTTCAGCGTGGGATCGATCATGTACCCGATGCTCCGGCGATCCTCCAAGAACTCCGCCGCCTGATCGAGAGAAAACCCAGATCAGAAATCATCGACCCAGATCGAGAGATTCGGAAATAAGAAGAACCCTAATGAGAAATCGGAACTCACCCAGCCGACGACAGAGGAGCCCTGTTCCTCATTGTAAGGGTGTTTCCCTGAGATGATCTCCAGCATAAGTAGCCCGAAATCGTAGACATTGCACTCGGGATGAGTGGAGGAAGACTCGGAGAAGGCGGAGTCGTCGTCCCCAGAGACTCTCCTTCCCCTGGCCGCGACGTCCTTCCAGAATCCAATCTCAGCGATCTGCGAGAAAGAAACCAAGTGTTAAGTAATCAGGGGAAGAGAGAGAGAAACACGCCAACAACCAGAGGAGATCCGAAGCAGTTGACCTTGGCCGCATAATCATCCGTCAAGAACACGGAGTCGGACCGCATATTCGGGTGGACGACAGGTGGGTTGAGGTCGTGGTGCATGTGCTGGAGACAGTATGCGATCCCCATGATGATCCTCGTCCTCATGGCCCAGTCCAGATGCTCGAGCTCCTTGACTGAAGAAGAAGAGAAAGAATTTATCCTCCGATTTGGTCAAAATGAAAAAAAGAACACTTTTTTTTTCCCGACAACATTTAAGTTGCGTACCCACTTAAATAAAGAGATTTTTTTTAGAAAAAAACCTCTCGTGTCGTTCCTAATTTTGGCAAATTCCCATGAAAAACATCGCAAATGGGCAGGTGGAATTACCATGAAGATGTTCATACAGTGTTCCATTAGGGGCATACTCGAAGACCATCATCCTCATAAAAGTAGGCTCGTTCTCCTCGCAGTACCCGAGCAGATTGACGAAATTCTTGTGGTTCACCCGCGATAAACTGTCTATCTTTAGTTCCAGAAAGATCAAAAGAGATTGATCAGTCCAGGGCGTTGGGGGGAGGGGGGGATTCAATCTAACGCAGATAGTGCGAGAGATGGTATGATCACAAAGAATACCAAGATTCTAGACCTTTTTCTGGAAAAGCACTTCGGAGCTCTTCGACCAGTCTTTAGAAGATGCAACGGCTGTGGAGACAACTGCTATCTCAACCCCACTCGATAATGTGCCCTTGAAGATTGTGCAGTCCGGGAAAGAATGTATGATGTTGCTGAAATCTTCACAGGCCGCCTCCAGCTCGGCTCGGTTGAGCTTCGGAACTCCTGGAAATCAACAAGAATCCGTTTTTCTTAATTTTCAGGCATCAATTAAATATTTATTCACACCTCTGTAAAAAATGTATTGTGGGTCATTGAATATTTTCATTTATTTTTGTCATAAGAAGTTTACGAATTTCTATAATTACCCATGATTCTGGCCTTTCTCTAGAGCAATGCAACTCATGGAACAGAGATAGAGAGAGAGAGAGAAGACTTGCCTATTATAAATGCCTTCTGCAATTGACCACTTAGTCCAGTCCTCCAAGGACCTATCGCAGCATTTGCTGGAGTCCGCAGCATCACAAGCATGCCTGCAGCTACTGTAAGGAGGAAAGCTGCCCCTGGGAGCGCAAGAACATACGCCCATGTTCTTCCTAATCCCTTGGACTGGTTTTCCAGCGAGCCGCTTGCAACTGCGCCAGCCAGAGCTGGTTTGGAGGGGATCGCAGGTGGATCCATGGACACCAGCTCCCCGCCATTACTTCCAGGGCCGACTCTGTTCGAGTTTGGAACAGCAGGGAACGAGCCGCTTCCTGTAGATGAAACTACCACAATGTCTTGAGAAAAAGTAATTTTTGGGGCAGCGGCCTGAAGATTGCTGGGTTCCTGAAGCAGCCTGCGACGAGCAGAGTTGACACTTTGGAGTGCGCCTTTCGAAATATATGACTCTATGGGGCCTGCGGATGCATAGAAATCTAAGACTTGGATTCTGACTGCAAATAACAGAAGATGATAAAAAAATTTACTCGATGGAGTATCACCGTATTCCTTGCCATTGCCGCATGAAGCTCCGTCTCCGCACTTCGCCCTTCACAGAAGAGAGCTAAATTTACAAGGACGAAATACCAGCAAACGAGTTCATAATTCAGAATAAAAGTGCTTGAATATCGAAAAAAACACCACAAGCTTTCCCCAGAAACGGAATAATAAAAAAGTCTCTCTTCTCTGGGTGAGAAGGTGAACTGCATTGGATGGGGGTGGTGGTAAAATCTATGGGAGCAGGACTTTGTAGTGGACAATGGAACCCTAAAAAGGGCAATACGGAAGATAAATAGAGGTATTAAGGAAGTGTGGATTTTCAGGAAAATAAATTATAAAAACCATAATTACAGCAACGTAGCGCAGATAACGTGGATCATGATGTTCATCTTCCAACCAGCATACTGTGGTCCAATAATCTTATTTTCCTTTCGACTGAAATATCACTTTGTTGACCTAAATTTGGTTGATCCCATGCGATTTTAAGGTATTAAAGTGAACGAGTAACTTACCAAAAGTTTTACTAAATGTTCTATCGAAAGTTATCCTCTGTTGGTACCACGGAGACACAGTGCCAAATTTTTATCTCAGACTAAATTGAATTAATGGCATGCATGGAAAATACACATTATGCATAAACTGAAAGAATAGAAACATTGCAACCAATTGGTTTATTTCTATCCATGACATTAAAACTAATCAGAAACATGTTTAGACCACAATAGGTAACGGATTTCCACACAATAGACAAATAATGTCACAGTATAGTTCTTCATCAGGGTTTTGCTTAGAGGCGGCTCAAAGGACGCTGTTATTAAACTGGATTATGGAGAATAATGAGTACTCGAAGCTCAAAAATGAGGTAAAGGATGGCGTTATTGATCTAGATTCTGGACTGAAGCACAATGTTTTAGTTCAGTGATGGGGGAAAACTTTGCATACTTTGATATGCATCCCTCAGCTTATTTCAAATATCTCAACTGTGTGATGTTCTCTAAGTTCAGTGATCAAAGTATGCATTTGATCAGGCTTGCTACCCTAGATACCCAAACCTTGTCGCATATTCAGCGTTCATATGGCATCTCGAAAAGCATGGCTAAGACTTGAGCAACTGCTAGATTGCACATCTTTCCTATGTGAGTATTCTGGTTCAATGACGTTACAAAATGTTGTGGGGAACCTCTATATTCCGCAGATTAGTTCTCTGGTTCGTGCTTCCATCATTCACTTCCATTGTATTTGTACACAACATGAGAACAGGGCATTTGAACTCCTTGATAAGTAGAGTGATATATAAGAAGGATTGAAGATTGACTTGGTGGAAGTTCACAATAAATATTTTATGGGTAAAATGACAGGGCTTTAATTTTTCATATAAAGAAGACATCTACTGAACCATTCGATTTCTAGAGAAAGACTGGTAAAATGACACCGAACTCTGAATTCCTAGCGGTTATAATGCTCAAACTCAACAGAAGGAAATTTTCTTACCAATGTTGGAGTTTCCTGTTCAAATAACTTATCTCGAGATCCATATCAAGTAATGGGCAATCATTATCTTGCGACTCCAAGAGCATGTTGAGATTTACCGCATCTATGGGGATGCCACCATGAAAACTGTTGTTACAGAGAAAACTGAAATCCAGGAATAACAACAAAGCATTACGTTTATTTACAGCCAAGGGTAGTACAATAGTAGAACATTACAAAGGACGTACAGGTGCTTGAGTGACATCATGTTCCCAATTTCCATCGGAATTTCACCGGTCAGATTATTACCCCTCAGGTCTAAGAGCTCTAGCATATATAAGCCCCCAATCTCCTTGGGAATTACGCCAGAAAAGTTGTTCTTGAGAAGAATTCTGACAACATAAATATCAAAATTAATTTAATGTGACAGAGAAAATAAAATTATGTTCGATGAATGAGGCGTTTAATTGAACCACAACGATCAAAATTATTCAAGCTGTAAATAATACGAGCACCTATAAAAAAAGAGGAGGTAGATCCAAGACTACAGCCATCGTACAGCCAGATTTATGTTGACGGAGGATACTTAGCGTACGACCATATTCACTTTGCTATCTTGAGATTGGTCAGGGGCGTACAGACACTCCTTGAGATAAAGAAAAAAAAGGTGGGAAGAAAGAGCAGCCACAGTAATCCCTCCACATCAGTGACTGAAAAACACGGAGCCCCTCATCTGGGCATCGTCAATCTAAGAACTACAACATTCAAGAAAAAATCTTGGCTCCACCATACATAGTTTCTAGGTACGAAATCAAGATTAACATTGATCTCATCAGTATGAGATCAATAAGGGATCACGAAAGCAAAATCCTCCACAGTCAGCACCAATTTCTCTCAGAAGTGGCAGGGCGACTCTTGACAAGTCAGACTCTTGGTTAGTTGTAGACCGGCTATGATCCAGTAATGTTGATTTCTCGTTAAGTAGACCAAGAAGACTACCCAACTCGCTCGCCCTAGAAAAAAGGGAAAACTAGGCGAGCCTAGGCTAACCTCAGCTGCTGACTTTGACTGTACTATAAGGGGCTTTTGTCTCCTTTTCTTTCTTGGACAATCAAACCTTGGGCACTCAGATTGCAAAATCCGATAACATTGGCCGTGTTGGAGAACAGGAAGGTCAAAGATGGAACTTGAGAAGAACCCAGACAGCGAGCAGTGTCTGGAAAAATGCCCAAATTGAGGGGATAGCAATCCTTGGCCGCTGGATGGAGTATAAGACAACATAAGGCAGAGTGTATGATGTGAAATATGCACCAACTGGAGACCGGAGTGTATGATGAGCATAGCACCTTATTGATTAGGATTTTATGGGAGCATAGCTATTCATTTACACATATTATGAGAAGACTTTGTTCTAACAGAGTGGTTGGTATCAACCTCACTAGACTCAGATTATGATCTGAAGCATTTTTAACTCAAGCTAACCGAACCTGATAAAGAAACTCAGCACAAGCCTAACAAAAATTGGCAAAGTTGGGCCAGTCCTCAGGTAGCCCACATCAAGTTGAACGCCATCTGAGATGGATTTATAGAAAATTGGGTTTGGGTGCTCCCCTGAGTACTATGAAATGTGCGTTCAATGGGTCCTCAGTGATGGAGGCACCATTATTTTCACCTAAACAGAAGTATGCGGTCTGCTCAGGCTTTGTAAAAAAATGCAAATATGGTAAACGCTCATGATTTCTAGAATTTACAAAGCCTTCAATGCCTATACAAGATGGACACTGAAGAAAACTATGAAAAGTGAGTGAAGATGAGAATGTTCATAGAATTGGAATCAAGTCGAGAAAAGATAGCGTAATGACACTTACAGGGCTCTCAAGTGGCTAAGTTTCCCGAGCTCGGGGGCCAGAGTCCCTCCCAGGGACATTCCTTTCAGATCCCTACAAACACATTTTGTAAGAGACTGGGACAAACGTCAACACGTCACCTTGTCCAAATAACTCTCAGACATGCTCCAGTCGCATGAAAAAACCACAGAACTTGACAAAAAAATACAGTAGGCGCATGCACGAAAATAAAAGGTTTCATGCCCGACGAAAGCTGCTTCATAGATTCAACTGCACGAATCTTATGGATTCAACTGCCTCAGAAAAAAAGATTCAATACTTCATGCCAAAAGATTTAAATAATCCAAGTCAAACGGACTAAAAATGGCATGAAAAAACAAGAATGCTCTACGAAGCTAGAAAATCTGTAATCAAACTATCTTCCAAACATCATCATTAAATCAGGAAAAGAAAAATTCTCCAGAACAAAGTCCTCGACTGGTGGTAGGTTTTGACGAGGAAATAGCCTGGAAGCAGCAACGGTAACTGTGGGGTATTTTTTATATATAAAAAAAAAGGTCTTAAAACAACAGATGAAAGAGGAAAACCACATTAACAAGGACATGCAATCCTTATGGCAATGACATGCTAGAAATATCTGAGTTACATTGATGTAGAGTAGTATCTGAGTTAATATTTTTGAGGAACTAAATGTGATGGTATAGGTGATTTGGAGACCAAGATTCAAGAAGAAATTTAGGGGGAGAAAAAGGATGACATACTTACAACATTGCCACTTTACCACCAATACAATGAACGCCCGACCAATTGCAGGGGTCGCTATCGTCAGGATTCCAATCCATAAACGCTCCAAAGGGATCAGTATCCACTCTCAACCGGAACTCTCGCAAAGCAAACCCTACATCCGCAATCAACTTGCAGAAATCATCTAATGATTCTCTCCCATGGAGGATGGTGAGCAGATATGAACGCATGCATGAAGCAATTAAAAATCTCTGCTGATTTCTTACCTTCAAGGTTGAGCGACAGGCATCCATCGCCCTGCAAGCACAGCATGAAGACCACCCACAGGACTTCGCCCAGCTGTACATGAAATCGATTCCATTGACCCACCATCTCCCCAGAAGGCTGTCGCTGTTGGTATGCCTATAGAAGGTAACCCCAGGAACACTGGGACGGAAACTACCGACCGCCAGGATTCCTGCTGCAGGAATCCCCTGACCCTTTCTGTCCTCGATTACCCTCTCCTGGTTCCGTTCAATTCCGAAACCAGAGAGTGAGAGGGTGCATTAGAAGCGAATAGCAATCATAATCATCCCCCGTGTTCATATCTCCTTCCTCTGGCTGGTCGAGACCCAACCCTATGCAGAAAGTTGGAGTGGTCCTTTCATCCGCGTTGCAGACTCAGAAGAAAGGTAAAGGAAGGCGCTCAGCAGTGGATGGCGCTGGGCCTCGGCGAGGCGTCTCGGTCTCTCATTTAACTCTGGAGCGGTCCAACTATTCTGGCAGGAATCGAGCAGAAAGGGAATTCAGAACCCCAGATGCCTCGTTCTCAAGCAATGTGCTGGAAAAGAAGGGGATGGAGCAATAAATAATAAAAGAGGATTCTCTCAAATGGCGAGGCCTTTTGGTGAGATTTCTGACCGCCTAGGCGAGAGCTTGCCCTCCGGGAGATGCTGCTCATCCAGATGAGAGGGAAATGATCGAGAGCATGGGAGGAAAAAACTGAGGAATCTGCCGGGATGATGGTGAACTCTGGTACCTCTGATTTCTCCTTTATGCTCCGATAGCTTCCCCGACGCCTTCCCTACGGGCCCGCTTTTGTTTTTTCCCGTCTTTGTGTTCTCCCGAGGTTGTTCTCCACCGTCTTCTTCCTCCTCCAAAGAGAAGGGAGGCGGGGGGCGCGCCGGCTCAGGCACTCTCTTTCTCTCTCTTTCCCGCCTCTCTGTGCTGTATCCACCCCCAAGAAACTACTACTTTCTCTCTCCTTCTCCCCTAATTCTTCCTTTTTCCCCCCAATTTCCTAGTTATTTTCTCCATCGCTGGCCTCCCCCTCGAGCGGTTAACAATCGCCGGTAGAGACAAATGGGGATGGGAGTCACCCTCTCGAATTCGTGGCAGGGAACGATCGCCTTCTCAATTCCAGGCCGTAACCAACAGAACAGAAGGGAGGAAGATGCTCGACGCAGTGCTGGAACCACCGTCGCCGTCGGGAGCGGAAACGCGAAGGCCCATCTGTCTCCATCCCACCGCCGTCGTCTCCTCACGACCTCCCGCCTTGGCTGGTTATCCCAACCCCTTCTCTCTCTCCCTCCAGAATCAGGTAGCCGTTGGAGATCAAAAAATTACGCACAAATGACCGTGAAAAGTTTTAATTGCACATAGAGACGTGCAAAAATTAAGCGGCCCATTATAAATTCAATCATTCTATATAACCCAATGGGTTTAGGAGGGATATATGCACTTAAATGTCAATTGTGTTCATAACTTTGCTCCCTAAGTCCAAGTATCCATGCTTGACAAGTATATTTTATAAAATTGCTGGATATAGTTATTATCCTAAGTAAGAACTCACCGATGAACAAGAAATTGTAGATGGCTATTATGATGATGTTCTTCAATAATCATGATCCTAATTATGTAATTTTTAAAAAATATGCATTCAATTTATGGAATTAATTAGGTTGGTTTTCAAGATAATCACATAAATTTCAATAAAGTTAGTATGCCAATTTATTGTGAAAATTCCATAAATTTGCATGCATGTTAGTCCCAAGTCATGGAGCCATTGGCATATTGAATGATGAAAGAGGAAAAGAATAGGAAATTTTAACTAATTATTCAAATCTTATTCCAACTTAAAATGGAATGTAAATTGGGTATCTTGTTCTACCTCAAGCATGAACTCCAAAATGAAAACAACCCAGAAAGTTATGGTTAAAAGTCTCCAAAAAAGTGATTCTTCCCTACTAAAAATCTATATGGTAGCTACTTACCACACTCATCCCATTAATCACCAAATTGATCTCATCCCTCATTGAATCTGCCCTCACTATCACAAACAGCCCTCACCCCTCTTTGTTCTAAGATTGGCAAACCCTAATGCTAAGAAGCCTTCAACCAAGCACAAGTGCTCTCTACAAAGAGGAATCATGCAAGTTCACCCAAATTGAAACATAGGTGGGGATGGGAACTCTACGTATGCTCATACTAGAATTTGCATTTGCTTTGTATTGTGTGTGACATGCACCACATATGAGTTGTCTCCATGCACAAGTCATTATACTAACTTTACCCTCCCCTTGCTTTAAGCTTTTGATCATTCAAGTTAGGTTTAAAGATCATGTAGATTTAGATTAAATCATAATTGCCAAAATTTTATTTAAATAATTTTTTTAGAGTGATATAGCTACAACTTGATGTCTTTAATTATTTTTTGTGATTTTTTGGCTGTAAACAAAACCCTATGGGTGTTACGAAATTGCCAAGTTTGGTATTTATTTTCCCTTCTCCTCCTAAATCCTGCCCTCCCTAGAGGCAGGCCTCAATTGTGGTCACGTCATCTCATCGTCTTACCTTGTCTTGCAGTTGGTCAAAGTCATTGGGGCTTAGCCTCATCAACATCTCCTCTTGCTGCTACCTCAACGTCATATGAGATCATCTCGTCACTTTCTCAATGAGCTATGGACTCATCTTGTCATCATCTTCTTCATCACTACTTTGACTTACTATCGAATCTCTTGTCTTCCTCCTTTTTACCTTGGCTTGTCCTTGACTCATTTCACTTCATTTTTTAATATCCCAAATTATATGTATATCACTAGAGGTAATTTATCACATGTAAATAATATATGAAATTAAAGTATTTAATATTATTCAATTATTTTCAATCCACAATTGATGTAGATGGATCAAATAAGAAAACATTAGATGTAAGAACAAATAACAAACTAATATTCTAATGCAAGATATAAGTGATGTCCTCTAAATATTCTTAACATTAAAGAATGATAAATTGGCATACAAATGAATGGAACATAACTAGAAAATAGAGTGCCCTACTAACTTTCTTTATAATTTTTTGTTGTATGCTTCATGATTTTATGTATAAATTCCATATACAATAAAAAAAGATGAGCCCAAATATAATTTCTAATACATAAAGTGGTGTAACATATATTTTAAAACTAATAATATATTAAATTCTCTTATCAACTTGGCATGTCATCATATGTGTAACATTTAATGGCTAATATATAAGCTTAAAATTAAAAATGAAGAAATTTCCCATGCTCCTCATTTTTTAAGACATGCCATTGAGTAAGCTATAATATATTTTCTTTCAAACTATTGACTTATTCATTAACTAGCCAACATGTAAGCTTGTGGGCATGCACTTGAAACAAACCACATAACATTTTCCAAATATTGTTGGCTCTAAGGATATAATAGAGAAAACCCTATGAAAACAATGAATGAAGCCTATGGGTGGACATACACATAAATATGATAACACCATCTTGGGAAATCAATTTGGTAAGTATTATTTGATTTTGTGGTCATCATATAATGATTGATGATCATAAATAGATTATGCTAAAAAAATAGTGGATGGAGAGATTATTAAATTGTAATGTGGAATTATGAGTGTAAGGAGAGATTTTGGAGCCAACTTTGCAGTTTTCTGTAGAATCTATGATCTAAGAATTGTAGATTGATAGATATGTTGACATACATGAAAATATGGAAAATATGGATAAACTTTGTGAGCCAATTTTATTGGGCTATTTTTGCACAAAAATTGGGAAATAGAAAGGTGCATGTTGGAGCCAATTCTTTGATTTTTTTTGCCCAAATGGAACCCCCCCCCCCCAAAACTATAATTAAAATGCATATTTTTTATTATCATTATTTTGCGAAATAGTGGTAGCCATATCTCTTTCTCTCTCGTCTTTCTTCGTTGGAGGGTATTTAGTGTGGGAAGATTACGGATATGCCCCTGGGGGATATCCGTTCGTCGTCGTCTGCCGCTCCTGAGAGCGTCGCCATCCCACATCTTTGGTTATAATAAAATATTATTATACCAATAAGATAATGTTTAGTACGTCAAATTCAAATATGGGCCAGTTGAGTGGTTCGGATCTATAATGGGTCTTCACTGCCAGCGTAGGATCCAATTTCGTGTCAACGATGGGGCCTAGTGGTAAAAGGCCATCGCTATCGTGGATTGTTCCGGTGGACCCCCCCCGCAGCAGTACTTGTTTTAAAGCCATATATCTAATATATTTATACTAATACTTTAACCGTGTGAATTGCTGGGGTATTTGCATATATAAAGATAAATATAGATCATTTATCTAAATCCCTGGTTTTTGGGGAGTTGGGTTTTTTAAAAAGAAAGATTGAGCCTTTCCTTCCCGTGGTATGGAAAGAGGTAGCTGCTGATCCACTGTGTGCCAGCGAAGACCATCATCTTCCTCTCGCTTTCTCCCCACCGCCGGCAGGGAGCTGCGAGGAAGATCGGCGGTGAGTTCCCAAAGTTTTGACGGCCAGAAGGGAAGCTTCTACATCTGAGCGGCGAGGATGTCGCGGAAGTGGGCGGCGCTTCCCTGCTCGAAGGGGTCTTCCTCTTCGCCAATTCGCTGCTCGTTATCTTCCCCCTCCTGCTGCTCCTCCGACGGCGGCGCCGCCGCAGGCAGGGGTTTTCAGATGGCGGAGGAAGGAGAGGGAACCCGAGGGCTGGCAGAGGATGAAGAGGAGCGGTGGTCCGGGATGCTGCCGGAGCTCCTCGGGGAGATCATCGGGAGGGTCGACTCGAGCGAGGAAGTGTGGCCAATGCGCAAGAGCATCGTATCCTGCGCGTGCGTTTGCAGGAGGTGGAGGGAGGTGACCATGGGGATCGTTCAGTCGCCTCTTCGCTCTGGGAGGATTACCTTCCCTTCATCTCTCAAGCAGGTACCTCCTCAGTGGTACCCGCCTTCCGTCTCCTTCTCTCTTTCCTCTCCTCCTAGCTCTCTCTTTCTTTGTAGATCCCTCGAAACCTCGGTGTCTGATTTCTGGATCTGGCGGTGAGTCAACAGGTCTGAATGTTCTGTAGCCCCCGAAAGTCCCCTCGCATTAGTCCTTTTATATATATATATATATATATAATTTTATCTTCTAGGGAAAAACTTCAGGGAAGAGTTTCCAAGCCATCTCTTGTCGTTTCTATTATCTTGGATTAACGTTACATTCGTTCAAATTATTCAGCCTGGACCAAGAGAGTTTCCTCTTCAGTGCTTCATCAAGAGGAGCAAGAAGAACTCTACCTTTTACCTGTATCTTAGTTTAAATCAGTGTAAGTCTCCTGGAAAATGCTTCAGAGAGTTTCTACCGCTGTTTATTGAAAATAATTCTGCTTGAACTTGGCCGGTTGGCTGCTTCCATGTGCAAGTATCAATGCAGGTGCTTCAAAATATGCCTGAATGCAAATATAATATATAGTTTTTCTCTAGATTGACGAATGGACTGCCGATTTAGTAGAAAAACCTAAAGAGTTTTGGCAAATAACATGCTTCATAGGTAGTTTTCATGTTTAGGGCATTGCCTATGGTTAAGAAATGCTTCCCCAGGTATAATCGGTTTGATAATTAGGCAACTATTTATATTTTTGTGTGAACAGCTTCTTCCCTTCGCTAAGGAAGCATCGAATATGGCAATTCAGACGGAATTCCTGAATCTAATCTCATCTTATAACGCATACTACGATTTACTTTTATTTTTAAACACCCTCTTTCCACAATCGCTCACTCAGCATGGTTGTGGAGATCCTCGTGTTCTTCCTTCAGGTATGGTTGACCACTATGCCAAGGAATATTTTGGCATTGCGTGAAGATGTCCCCTTTTAGTTATTGCAGTCTGAATATTTTGGCTTTCAGCTCTCCATTGAGACTTAATACCTCTACACGGTGTACAAATTAAGGAAAAAAAGTCAATGGAGTGGATATGGGTGCTTTTCTGAACGCATTGTCTAGGGCACACGTGTCATTTAGAGAGCATTGTCTCCATCCTGTGCTGAATTTGTACCATGCTTTTCCTTTTTTCCCCATGCATTTTACCAATGATCGCTACCCAGATGTCCAGTTCTCATTGGAGTCCTTTTGAGGGATTTTATTCTTATTAAATTCGTGAAAAAAGATATTTATCTGCTGGTTATTTACTACTAAGTTCACATGTTCTGGTTTTGGGCTCTTTGCTTTGCAGCATTTATGGACAAGGGGAAGTTTCTCTTGGCTGCTCGAAGGATCAGGCGTGGTGCTCATACTGAATATCTTATTTCTCTGGATCTTGATGACCTGTCCCAGGGCAGCAATGCTTTTGTGGGAAAGTTGAGGTGAGTTACTCTGTCTGCGCATTCAGCACATGCTTTCCTTATGATAACTGACAGAGGATTAGAGACACTTGGTGCAATATTATTTGGTAGGTTAGTTCCTGGTTTTGAAGATTTTTTTTTGAATTTTACTGCTGATATGACTAATGTTAAAAATGTAATAATCAATGGGTATTGTGAGGACTAACGGAAAATTATTATGGGTCAAAGTGAAATTTATAGTTGTAAACAAATATGAATTTACTCTTATCTAGGGAATATAGGAGCAGAGTCTGTGTAGTGAAGATACCGAGAGGGATGCTGGGGTTATTATCAGTAAAGAAAGGACTTGATGTGAGTGAATAGTTTAATGTTATCAACAGCAAACCTATAGATATAGGGGCCATGATATTCCAAATGGAGCTACCAAACGTCCGTGTCCAATCCAAATCAGAGTACCGTCATCAAAGCCCCCAAGAAAAGCCCTATTCGGGCAAGAAAAATAAAATCGAAGGAATTTAAAATCATACTTATGAATTTTGATGCGTCATATGTTTAATTGCTATTTTTTAATGGACTAGAAGTCAAAACATTATGTTACCATCCGAACCTACCACTCAAAACAAATGGACCTTTTTTTTCTGTCAAACCCCAGATTTATACGTCAATGGAACAATTCATCCTGAATTAGGAAGATTTCGTCCATCATTCTGGGATTTATTGCAGTTTTTAATGATGTCTAGTTTAGATAAGGAGTAGATGGGGTAATCTGCTGGCTAACATCAAGCTGTGTCCTTTGTCAGAAATTAAACATCTTAAAACCTTTTCCCACCACAGATCGGACTTTTGGGGCACAAAGTTTAGCATCTATGACAGCCAGCCACCATTCAGTGGTGCCAAGGCATCTAGCAGCAAGGCGAGCCGTCGCTTCACCAGCAAGAAAATCAGCCCTCATCTGCCCTCCGGGAACTTCCAGATTGGGCAGGTCTCCTACAAATTCAACCTCCTCAAATCTAGGGGGCCGAGAAGGATGCTGTGCTCCCTGCAATGCCCGCTGAGCAGAGAGGACCCAGAAGAGGATCAGAGAAGCTCCGAGGCCAAAGGTGGCCTGAGCGGGGCTTCTGGGTCCGCGGTGATCCTCAGGAACAAGGCTCCCAGGTGGCACGATCACCTGCAGTGCTGGTGCCTGAATTTTCACGGGCGGGTAACAGTTGCTTCTGTGAAAAACTTCCAGCTGGTGGAGGGGACGACCTCCTGCCAGCCCAGACGAGGCCAGGTAGAGAAAGACACTATCCTCCAGTTCGGGAAGGTTGGTGACGACCTCTTCACCATGGATTTCCGGCACCCACTTTCAGCCTTCCAGGCATTTGCCATCTGCCTCACCAGCTTCGGCACTAAGCTGGCCTGTGAATGAGACTAAAATCTCTCTTTCCGGGCTACTCTCTCTCTCTCTCCTATTTTTCTCTCTTTTGTATTGATGTTAACAACTGGGGAATCTATTTGTATCAGAACCTGTGTTGGGTCCACCCAAGGATTAGTATTTGTACATCTGTTTAGCACCTGTAACCAAGTTTGCTGTTGCAGGCATTCTCTCTCTAAACTCTCAGAGTGCTTCAGCTATGTTTTAAGGATTTCTATGTGCAGATGACCGTTGAATGCGCGGGTTCATCTCGTCTCATCTCTCTTCTTCTTGTTGCTAATATCTCTACTATTTACTATGTTTTCAGCTATGCAAAGTCAAGAAGAATACGAAAACAAAATATTATATACGGGGAACCTGGTTTCAGGGAAACTGGGTTGTGGGTTATTATGCTTAGATCCTTGTATTTTTCGACTTTGGTTGAGAAAGCCCTTCACAATACGTCAACATTGGCCAATAGTTTCAGGTACCCTAGTCAAATACCGACACCTTATCAGCGGACGAGGGCTAAAAGTTAACGTCGAAAAGTTGAGGGGATTATTAATAAATATCACACGAAGCCATTCACCGAAGAGTCCATGCGACATTACTTTTTGGAATATAAAATGCTCGCGAGCGAAGATTCTCTCTTGCGCGCATGTTTCTCGTGGACATGATTTCCTATATTTTTCCCTTAAAAGCACGTGCTAAAAGATTTAGTGGGGGCATCTCTAGGTCCACTTGTAGAAATAATCAAGCAAGTTGGGTGACTCTTTGGTATCAAGACGGGACACTTTAGGCCTCAATCAATTCAGCTTTAAAAATCTTTTATGGCACTAAAATCAGGCCTTGGCCCCAGGAAAAATTATTATATAATTTTTCATCTATAGAGAGAGAGAGAGAGAGAGAGAGAGAGAGAGAGAGAGAGAGAGAGAGAGAGAGAGAGAGAATAAACACATGTGAATGAAGATAGGGCCACCACAAAGAACATCAGCACTGACTTTGGGCTTCAAAGTTGGATCTTTGCTCAGACCAAGCCATTCTTTCAGCTTACTCAACCCATCATCACTCACAATGGGTTCTCAAATTTTACTTAAATGAGATAGAAATAACTATGTTGGAATCTATTCATTGATCTTTATTTGTGGGACATACAATCTGGAAGATTCTTCATTACTATAGAACCTTCTAAAAGCTCAAGCAGGCCTTTGTAGCAATGGTATGCTTGATATGTTTGTTGATTAGGTATTCTAGTCCATCAATTATTAGACTTTTTTTAGGTCTGCTATATGTGTCTTTAATGGGCTTACTTGGTTTAAATGGAGACCTAATGAGTCCAATAATTGGTTTCCTCTCTCACACTCGCTCTAAATTTACCTTTAAAATTAAATTTTGTCATCAACCACAATGCGCAAGTTGATAGTTCATGTTATCTATGTTGGTCTCTATTTAATTATGTGAAATTAGAAGTACTTAAAAAATAATTGAAATTAAAGGAATTTTGTGGTTTAGTATATAATTAGGCCCACTTATTCATTTTGCCTTTCATAATATATATTTTAAAATTGAATATCAACAAGAATATTGGTAGAGGATACTCATGTGTCTACAAACATTCTACTTTGATTATTTAGTTGCTCTTTATTGTAAGTCCATCTAATCAATAAAAAATTAAAATTTATTATCCCTAGTTTATAATTCATTAAAAAAATATCAACATTCATTCATCCTACTTGTAACATGTGCAGGATGTGGCAGCATAATGCAACATGTGCTGTGTGCAACAATATTCCATGAGTGAACATGCAGCTCATTAAGCTGCACATTAGCATGATGTGGCTTGTGTTGGCACATGGGTGACATTAGTGGAATAAAGGGGGCTTGTTTGCTTGATTTGTGCAAATTATAGTAGGACACAAGGTTCAAGGAGGTGTTATATGAACCTTCTCGAGGCCATTTGAGATGATATAATATTGCATTAACAAACACAACATGATGTAGCACATGCACTATCATACAACATGGTTCAGTTTGTGAAGGCACTACAAAGGTTATACAACACAACAATGAGACATGCAATGTGGGCATGTAGTGGGTGTGACCCTTTGTCATATATGGGAGTAGTTATGGTGGTAGTTATATCAGCTGTCACTATGGCCAATAGTATCCCATAATTATTCAAGGTAAATTATAAGAGTAGTTATGAGGGTTCTATGCCTTGAATGATATAAGGATGTCTCCTAGAAATGGAAATGATTTTGGGTTAAATGAGGAGATCCTTTTTGTAATGTATTACACTTAAAATGTCTAAGAAATACACATCTGTTTGAGTCATTGTTATTAAATCTAATGATTTTGATAATAATAATAATAAGTTAATTATATAAATATAATCATAAAAAATTATATTACCAATGTTAAAATATATTAATTAATAATTCAATATTTAAATATTTATAATTTGGTTTTAATTATTGTATAAATATATTTCTTAAGCCTCACATGAAAAAATAGAAGTAAAAAGTCATATGCACATCAAACTAAATACAAATAGTACCAAAAGAAGTCAATTTATCATAGAAATTAGAGAACAAAGAAACTAAGTCTACCTAATGTGTATACCCCAAATGAGGAGAAAGAAATGTATCAACCATGTTGATTCTAAATAAAAGATGTGTAGGTGGCATGGCAAAATATTTGACAGATGTCACAACAATTGACAACACAAATGACACTTCTCAAGACATTCAAAATACGTATGACATGTGGCAAAGATTAACATGCATGTGACATATGACTATATCTTTGACATCATAATTGACATTTCTCAATGTAAAATCAAACAATGAGAATATATTTGACATGTGATAAAATATCTTTGATGTTGACAGCATGACTAACATATGACCAAAACATCTTTGATATTCTAGCTACCATGTGGCTAAATAATTTGGTGAGGATAACTTATCTTGATACATTAAAAGATGAATGATAAGTCAAAAGATTATTAACAAAAAAAAAACCTATTAGGATGTACCACCACTATATGAGGCTATTTTGTATTATTGAATGAAAATTAAAAGTATAATGAAAAGTACACAAGAATCATTAAATCTAGTGAAAATAACCAAAAAATATAATTCAATGTACCTTCACTAAGAATTTAGTGGAATCTAAGGATGTAGTCCAACCAATTATAAAATTGTGTGAGAAACTACAATCATCTTTGCCATAGTATCAAATATATCTTAAGGAGTCCAGCCAAGGTAATTCAAAAATGAAGTACTGAGACTACTAGGAAAAAATAGTATGGTGGCTAAAACAATGCCTATGATAGAGATCATGGTGGTAAGTAAGACCACCATGAGAGCCACCATACATAATAGTCGCTAGATTGGGGCCAAAGACTCTATTGTCATTGCTCGCTAGGACAACCATGCAAGTAGTGTTGTTTTTTCTATGCGTGATCCCATCATGTAAATTATTACCATTCTCACATAAATAAAGGCATGTTGGGTGTCATGGTAGTGCATAAGACATCAACCAGAAATAGAAACTTATCGCCCAATCCTCTTCAATTACTAAGTGCATTACAATGGCACAAAGTGTCCAACAACATTGATGAACAAGGGGTCATCTATCTTGCTGCCACCATAAATGGGAAATTAATGACAATAATGGTCAATAGCAAAAGAATACATGACATTCTCTTAGAGAAAAATAACTTAACTGGTTTGACATTATCATGAAGAGACACATGAATTGAGATATCAACTCAAGGACAAATACATTGACTGAGATTATATATAAGGCCTAATATAAGCTTTGAACATTAGACATAATAGTAGACCTTGTGGTGTTATTGATGGACAACGTCCATGCCATTATAAGATGAACTTCTTAACTTAAGCCAAGATATGGGTTCTTTTCTTAGTGGCATATTGTCTCTTTATAAGAAGACTACAAATTCACTTCATCTCAAAGATAAGGCACCACTTGAAGTATACAAATGTTGTATGTGATGATATGAGAACAACTGACTAATTCCTAATAGATAAAACTGGATCAATATTGCCCAATAATAACATAGTGTTTGCTACTATCATAACAAGTAAGTAGAGGAAAACATATGCAATGTATAAGACGAGTGAAAGAGCACTAGTGAGATTCACACATAAGCCTTTGAGGTTCAACAACGTGCATGTGGTGTCAATGAGCAGACTATGTTGGTGGGTGTGGGCAAGTGGGTGACAATATCATTTGCAATCAAGGAAGCCAGTGCACTAAGGAGGCTCATGCCAAGAATCATAGGTCTTTTGGAAGAGTTCCAATATGTGATGCCCTAATTATCACCATCTTAATGGCACCTTGGCATAAGATGGATCATGAGATTGAACTCATGGTGAGCACACTCTTGTTGACACACACATCCTACAAGATGTTGTCAAGATATCTTGAGAAGCTCTGCTGACAACTAAAGGAGTTATTAGAGGGTGGGCACATTAACCCCTCCAAGGTGAGATACATCATCCCTACTCTAGTTTAAAAGGAGGATCGCTCACTCAAATTATGCATTGAGCATTAATTTTTGTTTTCATTTGAACTACAAAAACAATTTCATAATCAAATTGTTCAACCATTCAATGCCCATCCATGTGGATAACTTATTTTACTTCTTCATTATCAACTTTCAATCTTCATTAGTTATGTAATTGGCATTTTTTCCTAGCCCACCTTTTTAAGGGCTAATATCTTATCAAAATCCAATAATTGGTAAATTGGCATGATGATCTAGGTTATAAGGGTGATTAAGACATGGGCAATTCCACAAATTATGTGACATTGATAGATTTTCTTAGGATACCAATGAAAATACATACAAGTTCAAGTGCACGGTTATGTTTGGAATATTTTTTATGTTTGAAATAAAAATCTTTCTTTTCTTGCTATCCACATTATACTTTAGTCAATACAAATGTGTAGCTATAGATTTTTTTTATAAGATAATCTAAAGTTGTAATTACTCATGTGGATGTCACAAAAAGTAAGGATGATTTTGTAGTTGTGTTTAGGTTTTGCCACCCTACATTGATATTGGCTTCTACAAAATGATGTCTTTATTGCTCTTTATGTTCATCAAACAAAGGTGAGGTAGGCCAGCCTTAATTCTTGGAAAACTTCTCTTAGATGTATTATGACGTCACCTCTTAGAATGTGGTGGGAGTTGACATGGACTACATTTTCAATTTTCTTAATGGCCGAATTTCAAATCAAAGGCGATCTAAAAGCCATTTTAGTAATTTTCAATGCAAAAAGGGACAGTGTGAAGGGGTCTTTCTGCCTAGAGCAATAAAATTATTTATTGAAAATTTTACTTCCCTTTAATATCAAAGAGCTTGCTAGGTGCTGATCGTTTAAAAAAACTAGTTTAAGAATAAAACCACTTTTTAAAAAAATGTGGAATAAGTCATGCAGTTTTAAAAATAAAGGGATCTTCTAAATGAATTTTTACTAAATTAATCGACAATTTCCTGATGGCCATTTGTTTCTTTTACTCAGCAATGGAAATGGACGTATCGCTTTTTCAGATGATATCAAGCCTTCTGACATGGGTCTCGAGCAAGAGGCACAAACGGTCCAAGCGTGGGAAGGCCCTGAAAACGGTGTAAATGGATAGAGAATACGCAATGGGTGTCTTCAGTATTTGTCTCCAATAAGACACCTGCGTTTGTATGAATGCAACATACTTTATGCAGAAATTTATTTTTAGTCGCCCACTATTCTTTCAATTAAAAAACCCAAATTCTTTGCATTTTTTGTTTCCAAGCAGTTTCCCCATATAGGAAGATCAGCTAGGCTTTTTGAAATCTTCATGGATCTTTCTAAGCTCTTCTTATAATTTCTTTTTCATATGTCACCCTCGTCTTTTGTTCCTCTACATAATCATCCCGGAATGACTTTCATGAACAAGCTCCTGTATGGTTCACTACCTATAAAGTCTAATGATTGGATCGCCACTTGGAGTCATGCAAGAGCTGCTGATAAACGCCAAGAACTTGAAGATTTTCGCTGAATTTGCTTCCTCAGTGACATGGACAGCGGCAGCACTTAGCATGTGGAAAATACTGTTGTGGGTAGCGATTGCTGCACCCTTCTGATCCCAAAATCTTCGTTTTTTTCCCTAAAGAAGTGCCAACATGGAGATTTTCTAAATTTACCCAAAGAAAACTCACTTTCCTCGTGAAATCATTTTAGATAACATTGATCAACTTGCTATAATTGGGTACCTCTCTAGTCCTTGGTGGTGGGCATCCTTAGGCAACTACCAGCTTTTTTATTACTATCGTTCATTGTAGTCTGATAATAAACATAAGTGAATGAATTCCAAGTCACACTATCTTTTGGAGGGTCCAACGCTCGTTGGTGTGGGCTGTGAATGACAAGATAAAAGCAGTCAAATTCCTCAGAGTTTCGGACACTCTTCCTCATCCTGTCCCCCCTACCATAGACACAGAAATGATACCTTCTTTGTCTGCCCCCTGATCAATCTCGGACTACAGAGGTCTCATATGCCCCTATTATTGTAGGTTTGAATTAAGAGGATATCTGTAATGCACTACATTTTTTCCTTGATGATTATTTCTTGGATTGGGGATTCTTTTGGTTCCTCAGTAGTTCTGATTAAACAACCCTTTTTCTTGGGACAAGAATTCGTTTCAGAATGGACGCACAAGCAGCCCTTGAGTCTTCCATCGTTCTTCCTGGAGAACTTCAACCCTCTCTACCCTCTAAGCTCATCCACTATTGGATCTCTATCTCTCAGGGCGTTCTTCAATGTAGTGGGGTGATAAGTGGCCTGGTCAATGTGGAGGAGTTACAGCCGTGATTTCTTGAGGGATCCAGTCTAAGAACGTTCCTCATTGACTTTGGTTGTTCTAAATTGGGTAGAAGAATCTCTGTAGGTTTTACTTCTGCAGTCCCTAATCTGCCAGTAGTTTACTTATTTCGGGTGGCCGTTGACCCCATCCTTCCTCAGTCTTGAAGAGTGAACTAGAGGTGTCTTCAGCAGCCGAAGTGCAAGGGATTCATGAAGAGAGCTCACCAAAACCAGAGTGAGAGTACATATATAAGCTAGATATTTTTGTGGGGCCTTCTAGTAAATGTTTCTCATTATATGGGCGAAGGAAGTCGATGCCCCTACTACTGGGGGTGTCCCTACTAAGCAACATCTCTATAAATTGATAAAATTCCATTATTTAATTGTTTATGAGAGTTTTTACGTGTATCACTTATTTATTTAGTTTTAACATTGCAGATATACTTTTCTTTTTCCAAGTACTATACAAACTGCTTATGATTGGTTGAAACATCTCATCAGTCCGTTCAAAGTAAGCTGTACCAAGTAATTAATAATCATGAAACCCTTTTAAGCCTCGGGTTGAAATGGGGGAGGAGCTACCGTGGGGGCTAAGACTCGTCAACTTCAGACGTATCCAGCTGACCTAGTCAGACCCACGGACTAGGTCAGCATGGAACCCACCCAAAATAAAAAGGGTGACCAGAAAACCAAGCAATGAGGAAAGTGGCAAGTCAGCAAAGGAGAGACAGAACAAATAATCAAACCCAGCAATGCATGGCTATCCAAAGGTGATTCGGATAGTCAACAGGGGCTATTCCAATAGCTTTTGTAACCAGAAAGCGTTTGGACATCAAAAATATATAAATGTAATTTTAAGGTCCAGATTTTCAACACTATTCATTTCATCCTCTTTCCCAGGGGTTGATTATGGTTTTTTTTGTTTTAAGGAGGATTTAAATAGAAATTCCCTTTCAATGTGCCAGGTCTGGTCTGCATGTTTCCCTCGACTTAGATGGCCCCTGTAGATGAGTTAGAAGGAAAAGAGGAGCCTTTCCCTCCTTTACTCAAATATCATTCCACCATATGTCCCTTCACTCATCTACCTGCCCCTCTTCCTCCAAACAACATCATATATCACTCTCCCCCTCTCCAAATAAAAACGAAAATAAAATAAGAGTTACAGTAACCAATGGGGCTCACGCCCTGATAATAAGCAGAAATCCAAAGCAAGACTAACCTCAAGAACAGGAGAGGACAGAGCTCGGGGCATCCTCCACTGATTCGCCATCTTCATCCAATCATTCATGTCTAGTGGTGAATTCCTTTTATGTCAGCACTTCACTGCAAAGATACACAAATTGCCAGAAGGGTCAGACTCAATTCTCCCGAGCTCCCTTCATGTGGGTACTCGCTTAGGTGAGAAAACTCACCCCCGCCATATCTTCATCTGCGTCTGCCCTACTGACATCCTCCCTCATTGTGTCTTCTGTGGAAAGAGGAATCCAATAAGAGGAAGAACAACCAACGCCTTGAGCAATTCAAAACTACTTACAAGAAGCTACCGTGCCCCAATTTCATTTTGCATTTCAGAATGCAAATTCGTTAGATAGCTTTGTAGGTGCGCGACTTTGACTCGTTATGCGCTTATTGTGCGAAGTGTTAAGCCCAAGAAATTACTCCAATTGAAATAGGCCATTAGATGGGTTGATGCGTATAATACAACTGGGGGCTTCAACGAGTTTGGGCAAGAGAAAACTGAACTCAGGTGGCTTTTCATGGCACAGATCCAGAGAAAAGGCCTGTAATCAGGCTTGGGACGGATCGTATGATAACCGAATTCCCTTGCTCAAAAGAAATGGCAATTTTCTGGGTACATAAGCTTCAGAATCTGACCTTGCTAATGAATGGGGTTCTTACCTGGATCTTCATTAATATCTGAAGTCCACAAAGTGAGGTTGTCTCTTAAAAGTTGCATTATCAACGTGCTATCTTTGTACGATTCTTCACTCAGAGAGTCGAGTGCAGAAATGGCTCCATCAAATGCTTGTTTGGCCAGGTGACAAGCTCTGAAGCACAAACGCAGATTGCAAGGGCGTCAAGTAACCTAGTGCTTAAAAGAGACGAGTAATCTTGCAGCAGTCATTCATACCTTTCAGGAGAATTCAGAATCTCATAATAAAACACAGAAAAATTTAATGCCAGACCCAATCTAACAGGATGTGTAGGAGATAAATCTGCCTCAGCAGCGGCAGTTGCTGCCTGAAAAAAGTTGATTAAACACAGTAAGGACTTTTTCTTTTCCGCCATGTCTTTCAGGAATTAGCAATAAAGAAAAATCCTATACAAAAATTAAGAAGATAATGATTTTGGAAGGCCAATCATCCATGTAGATTAATGCTGCCTAATTTAGAAGGTAATGAATGGCAGAGCACACTCACGGGTCACATTATTCAACAGTGCATTGAATAGTAATTATAAGAATGTTTCTAACATCCTAGAGCATCTATTTAGTTATTATGAAGAAATAGCAGCCAAGGATCTCCCCCCAGTATTAAAAAATAGATATAAAGTATATGAGCTAGACTGTATAGATGTTTTCATCAAGGCAAAAAGCAATAATTTCCCCACCAATTAAGACAATGGCAATTCAAGAATTAAAATTTTATTATTTCATATTTACTTTATATAATCCAAACTGATAATTGGTGAAGTTTGCGTCCGAGTTGTAATTTACAGGAAATATTTTTCAGCGCCAAACAGATGAAAACAAACTGCAGGTAACCTAACAAAGGGGTTAGTCATTTCACGATTTTCATTTGAGCGAAATCCTCGGAAACACCAGTTAAACTGTCAAAATGCAGTCGATAAAATATTTTCACGTAAATATGAATCACTCAATTTCACAGATTGGTCACCTAGAACGGAAAAAGAACTTTTTCATGTATATCTCTAAAATGACAGCATTCGTGGAATAGGGAAATTGGTCTTGTTATTAAATTAAGCAGATGAAAGGATATAACTCTATAAAATCCAGTAGAAAGGGTGAAAAAATCTGGCAAATGACAGAAATAGAAACATTAAACAACGAATAGAAGCGTGCACCAACGCAGCAGTAATGCAGAATTAGTAGCCCTCATTTAATTTATTAAAACATTTAAAAAACATCCATGCTGTCATGTTCCTTGCGTACCAACCAGCATCTCATTAACTACTCTTCAGACCCAGAGATGTTACTTGTTTTTTAGGTCTCCCAGATGGGCAAGCAGAAATATGAACAAAACTATTACTCTTAAGTAGATATATGACTTTGCTACATTACCCAAAGGGAATGGAATCCCATGTCAAATGCTCTCAGACGTAATTTCTCCAATAAGCCATTCACTCGCCATAAGAACGTGCATCCTCTTCGTAAAGGAATCATAATACTCATTATGAAGGAGTATTTAATGACGCTTAAGCAACTTTGCACTAGCAGAGCCATATAGCAATGTAGAAAAACATTAGTCAAATAAGGCATACTGGATAGAAAAATAAAAAATTATGGATGGTGCTGTGGGACAAGTTTTGTAAACAATACGGTCCACATGGATATCAGCCAATAATTCCCCAAAATTGGAAAACCAAACACAAACCAACAATAAATGTGCTTGCATCGAGAAAATATCGGCTTATGAGAGAACGAGAGAGGCGAGACTCATTAATAAGGGATAATGAAACGAGGATACACATATTGACGAAAACTAGACCTGGTAAGCTTTCATTGACTGTTCAGCAGCTTCCTTTCTCTCGTTCCCTGACATAAACTCGGCAAGGTATCGATAGTAATCTCCCTTCCTGCCATTTGAAATCGGATGTCAACGAGAAAGTCATGCACGACGGAAAGAAATACAAATTCAAAAAGGTTTTTTGCCTCACATTTTGTAGTAAAAGACGGTGGATTCCCCAGCGGACGATGAAGGGATAAGATGCTGGTCGAGAACCGACATTATCTCGCCGCAGATGCTAGAAAGCTCGGATTCCACCTTTTGTCGGTACTCCTTGATCCTCCGCGCATTCTGCTCGTTCCCCTTAGACTCCTCCTTCTGCTCGATGGAGGACAGGATCCTCCACGAGGCCCTCCTGGCTCCGACCACGTTCTTGTAACCCACGGAGAATAGGTTTCTTTCCTCCACGGTCAGCTCCACGTTGAGCTTCACTAGAGTCTTCACGGAGTTCACCATCTCTGCGAAGAAAACCGAGAAATCAGGTGCGAAATCCAGTGCCCGTTGTTCTAGCAAGGATTCACCCCGAAATCCCATCCACAGCCCCAATTTCACAAGATCTGGAGTAGAAGATCTCACCATCGTATCGCTCCGCCTGCTCGGCGAGCTTCGCAGTGAAGACGAGATTCTCACGCAGTTTCTGGGAGGCCATGGAGGTTCTGCTCCGCTCCGAACTCTGATCTCTCTCTCTCTCTCTCTCTCTCTCTCTCTCTCTCTCTCTCTCTCTCTCTCTCTCTCTCTCCCGCTCTCTCTCTCTCTATCTATCTGTATCTCTCTCTGTCGCTCTCTCCATCTATCTGTATCTCTCTCTCGATCGCTCGACCCGAGTTGGTGGGATAAGGGCCAATGTACTAACGGGGTCGGCCAGTCTATTTCGCAGTACACGGGGGCTGGTCAACACTTAAAGCCCGGGCCCGGATCCAACGGTCCGGCCCGGGGGAAAATTATCGGTAAACGGGCTTATTTAATTAATCCAACCAAAGCTCAGGCCTCACATGGTTCCTGGCCCGAAACCGCTTGAATTCTTCCCAGGGATTCGAACCACCTAAGGTTTAGATTAATTCTTTCCTATGGTGGGAAAAATTCGTCGGGCCTAGTATTAAGGCCGTTTTCCGGGCTCCTTTTCCGGCAAGTATTGGGCCCGGGCCGTTGGTCTTCGTCGATGTCGTCGGTCATTATCTGGTGAGCTCGCCGCCGCCGATCCCGCCGACAATGCGTGTTTTACATTGCGGTGACGTTACCTGTGGTTACCGTACTCCTTTAGACGTCCAGATCTGGGGAGGGGTGGACAAAGGGAATCCGAGCCGGTGGGAGAACACGGGGAATCAGAATTGTAGTTTCGATTTCATTTCATCTTTTATCCTTCGTCGTCGTCTTCGCCCTTTTTGCGCTTCTCTTGGTGGGAGGGAGTGGAAGGAGCCCTAATCGGAACCTGGTTGGGATGGCGAACAGCAACCTCCCCCGGCGGATCATCAAGGTAATTGTTTTTTTGGTTATTTCTGCTGCTGGGCAGCCGATCGGGGTTCTAATCGTCGTGGATTCGTAGTTTTCCTGAAGGGTCCTTTGTAGCCGATCGGTATTTATTTTTTTTCATGTCCCCTCTGCCTTCGGTAGTTTGTATTTTCTGGATGGCTCTGGGTTATCGATCGGTTAGTCAGGTTATTGCGCTCTCTTCTAACATGGTTTATTGATGCCACGATCCAACAGGAAACTCAGCGTCTTCTTAGCGAACCAGGTATATTGACATCTCACGCCTTTACCTACGGCAGTTTGTGAAAAGCCCGTCAGATCCTTGTTTCTTTTCAGTGATGCGTGCTTATTGTGGATTTTTTTTGTTGTTGATGGTAATCGATCACTGCAGCACCTGGCATCAGTGCTTCTCCTTCCGAAGATAATATGCGTTACTTCAACGTCATGATTCTTGGCCCAACACAGTCTCCGTATGAAGGTAATGTGATCTGATCGTTTCTTCATTCCATTGAATTTTCATATTGTAAATATCTTTTTAATATGCCCCAAAACATGGTTGAGGAAGAGTTATGTGTTATTCATCTTCACCTCCACCTTCTATATAGGTTACTCGGCAGCAGAGCCAGAGATCTTTTATTTTTTGTCTATGTGTGTGTGTGTGCGTGTATGCGTTTGGGGATGGGGCTTATATCGTTAATGAATTGTGGAGAAATAAATAAAATAATATTTATTCCAGAGTGGAGAGTCTAAAATGAAATCTTTGAGCCCCTACTTTTGCCCTGGGGTCATGCCTAGTTCTGATTCTTGACGTGTGATGGACTTGCACCTCTCCCTCATTTTGCGTTCCTCCCAAGCATGACTACTGTTCTCTAGGTCATGCTGTGCCAGCTTGTCTCTTCATTCTTGCTTTCGTTCTTGGGTGGATAGGGAGGACGACACTTTATGGGGACTGATTGGGAAGCACGGGATACCTTAATTGGGGGAAAATATTCTCCTAGATTTGTTTACTATTGGAGAAGCTGCATATGCTTTTGGAGGAGTGAGGAAATGAGAAAGATGGAGATAGAGTATTTCACCTTTTCTTGTAAAACGTGGATAGCACCATACATTCGTCTGAGGGAAGATTAAATTCCTTGGCAAGCAAGGAGCCAAGGAAGTTCCTCGAGCAAATCCTTGTCCTATTTTATCATACCACTTAGTTTGTCAATTCAAACTTTTACAATTTGTAGCTTCTTTAACCTTTTTAATAACTCGTATCCAAATGAGATCCTTGATAATATGAAATTTATTTCCTTTAGAAGTGTGAAAATGTGGCTAAAGTTGTTACCATTGTGGAATGTGCTTGCAAAATGGTTTTGCCGTAGGCATTGACAGGTTATCAAACAGGCAACTTGGATCTACTATCCTTGTCGTCCAGCTCAATAACAGAGGGCGAAGTGAGATTATTGTTCAATCTAGGTGGGATATTTCTGGTGGTAAAGTGGTGAATGAACGAGTGAATTGAGGTGAAAATATGTTAGGTGAGATTGTTCACACTCAAGTTAATGTTCAACTTTTGTCCGATAGTGACAGTGAAACACATGACTATTTCTGCAGTTTTAGGGTTTTGAGACTGGGGGATCCCTTATTACCAGATGAGGTAAACGTGGAACAAGGCTGCGGTTAGAAGGTTAATTAAAGTGATTCTGGACGACCGAAATTGTATACTTGTTATATATTTCTAATTTCCTTCTAATGATACAATTTTCAAAAAGTCCAAGCATCAAAATGTCATTCGATGTTGCTACAATAGATCACAGTATTCTGCATAATTCTTGGGAAAAAGGATGAATGGGAATTGGATTTTCATACTATTTTCATATCATTTACAATTTTCATTGTTTGGTCATAAGATAGGTAAATTACCATCAAAGTACCCTTATCCCATGGATTCCTTATGTAGAATAAGAATACAGGTATGGATTGACTAAATTTTTAGGGTTTATTGTAAACTGGATTGAAGGGAGCGCTACTTGGGGCTCAAGGAAGATAAGCTTTTTGAAAAAACTTTTCCATCTTTTTTGGCATATATATGATCTCAATCTTGAAGATACAACAATCAATCACAAAGAAACTTTGATCTATGGGAGTTAAAACTATTTTGGAGTCACACAATAATTCCCTCAATGATCCAGGGGAAAGAGCATTTTTGTGAATGAAAGGAGGAAATCCAATTGAAATGGATATTCTCAACAAGGTGCACTTCTGTCTATGATTATGGAGAATTGGAGAACAACTTCTCTTGGGCCGACATTGTTAGAGAAACTTGCTTCAGAGCTGGGAATGATGTGTGGTTTGTGCCAGTGACCATCTCCAGAGTGTCTTCTAATTGGAAATCAAACATTCATGTAACGGGAAACTTAGAATTTCTTCTGATTTTCAGATGGGCAATCCAAGAAAGCCGTAACGTGGGTAGGAAAATTTGCTGCATGGTGATGTTCTTTGCTTTTAGGTTTAACTAAATCTGCAGTATCTCGTGGGGGTGGGGAGGGGAATGCATTCATGAGATTTTCAAATGATAATTGGAAACTAGAGTTTGATAAGGAGTTTAGTAGAGAGTAAAATTGTTGAATGTGTCAAGCAGCTCAAAATCTTGCAATGATAGAGAATGTAGAATTTGGTGAGGAAAAATGGAATAATAAGTTTCTCACCAGAGTACAGGCCTTTCTTTGCAAATTGGTTGACAAGGACTTCTAATGTTTGATGGAATCCAGGCCTTCAAGTCTGATGTCCAAAATGATGTTTTTTTTGTGGTTCTTGTGCGAGGATACTATTGATCATCGATTTTTGAGTTCTTTAATTATCAATATAATGCAAAGTTGTCTATTTACAAGCGGGGAATTACTCTGACATTGCTTCTTTGCTGCAAAGTTGTCCTTTACATTTTTCATGGCTGCCAAGTTGTCCTTTATATTGTATGGCTGCCGATCTTGACACGTGGAAAGTGCAATTACTGGCTATCTTTCAGGCCATACACAGAGAAATAAATGACGTAAAATCCATAATTAATTCAGAAATATATCTGGTATGATCTACAGGACCTACTGTGTATCCAGCTAGTGAGGAACTATCAAGATGGGAAATGATCAAGAATGACCGCTGAACATAATTAAGAATGGCGAAACGCGGTTGTTCGAGTTTATTTTGTGTATTTATCTACTACGTTGATGAGAATGTGAATTTATATAGCAACAGAGAGAAGTTTGTGGAGGTTTTTTTGATGATTGGTGAATTGTTTTGGCTATATGGTTGAAATAGACAAAAGAAATGTCAGGACTCGTTCATAAGTGCTCAGGATGCCATTAGCAGAGCTACGTTCTCTTAACGCTGACATCAGGAAGAACGTCGATGGAGTGCTGGGTCGGATGGATTGATCAATTGCATTGGAGATAACCACATATTTTCTCATCAATATCTCTCTTATGGTTCGGGTCTAGAATCTTTTCATCTCACATGTTCTGTAATCTTCTCCTAGTTTTCAGGAGGTAAACTTATCCAATCAAGAATTTGGCATTGCATTTCTTTCCTTTTGTTGATTTTTTTCTTTCTTTCTTTTTCGTAGTAATCACTATATTGCATCTATCTTGCGTGAGTTAAGGTCTTTGTAGTTACAGTATGAGGCCCAAGTATTGGTTTTGGTCGCTATCTTCTTTCTCGCTCTTTGATATGCCTACTCAGTTTATGCCTACTCATCTTCTAGCTCCAAGAAAAAGGCTTTCCCTGGGAGTTTTATGGGACTAAATTATACTCAGCCAGGTTGTTGGATTCGCCACTGGAGCTAAACTGATATAAAAGATGATAGTGGTGATGAGGTTGAAGATGTTATTGATTTTGATTCTGATAGATTTGTGGGGTCATTTGGCCTACCAAAAGAAAACTGTTTGAGTAGATACCATTAAAATTTGGGTTTTCCTCATGGGAGATTATATTTTCTGTAAAAAAAAAAAAAAGGTGAGAAAATGTCTCTCTTTTCTTGATCTCCCTTGTGTATTTAGTCATCCACTTTTCCGGAGCTGGACAGGAAGGCATTTGGGTAGAGTGACGTTTTTATTTGTTTGAATCGTATTTATCTGAAGAATCTGATCACGTTTTCTCCTTTGTGATGACTCAGGAGGTGTATTCAAGCTGGAATTGTTCTTGCCCGAAGAGTATCCAATGGCGGCTCCGAAGGTCTGACCAGTTGCAGTAGAAGATATAATCTCAACCTGTAATCATCTTAGTTAAAAAAGAAAAAATCTGGCCCTCGCAAGAATCTATAGTTCACATGAATCCTGCCTTTGACATCCATTTCACTTACCACATTGGTTTATCTGCATTGGAGATTTGAGGATTATATCTGCAGTGCCACCCCGAAGATGCCTATTTCTTCTTCTTCTTCTTCCGTTGACTTTTCGAAGTATTGTCCCATCTGCACATCTCTACCCCAGAGATAGAGAGAGAGAGAGAGAGAGAGAGTCCTATACCGTGTTGATTCTCTTAGTGATTCTCAAACTGAGAGAAATTGTGGGTTGCTGTTCTTGGTACAGGTCCGCTTCCTCACGAAGATCTACCATCCTAACATCGACAAGGCAAGTTGACCTACCCAAGTTATATATGTACTTAAGATCTTTATCGCAGGGGGGGATGTGAGGCCTCACAGGGGAGATGCTCTCGTCGATTGCAGCTTGGAAGAATATGCCTCGACATTCTCAAAGACAAGTGGAGCCCCGCTCTCCAGATCCGGACCGTACTGCTGAGGTGAGATCCTTGCTGTTTCTCTCTCTAATCGCTGGAAATTATGGTGATCAGATCTCATATAAATGTTGATTATTATTATTAAAAAATTATGAAAACCACCCAGTATTCAAGCCCTCCTGAGCGCGCCAAACCCAGATGACCCGCTCTCGGACAACATTGCAAAGCACTGGAAGACGAACGAGGTCGAGGCAGTGGAAACTGGTAGGCACTGCTCTCTCTCTCTCTCTCTCTCTCTCTCTCTCTCTCTCTCTCTCTCTCTCTCTCTCATAGGAGATAACTCCTACCCCTCATCTCTCTTCTTCCTACTGACGAGATTCTTCTCCAATCCAGCTAAAGAGTGGACCCGTCTGTACGCTACCGGAGCCTGATTGGTGTCCGCCCCTCTCTCTCTCCCTCTCTCTCTCTCTCTCTCTCTCTCTCTCTCTCTCTTTCTCTCTCATTCTGATGGCGTAGCGGTGTAATTTAGCAGGTCCACTGTCTGTCTGTCTGTCTCACAGTGAACACAGATGCTGGTGTTTTCTACTAAAAAATGTTGTGTTGAGACCGACTGATTCTGACTTGCCGTCAGTTGAGGGGTGATGGATGATATATATCATATGATGGTCGGTAGCAATCGGCTTGCTGTATTTTTCATCATATGAGCTCCCCTGTTCATCTATGAAGCCTTCCACATGAATGGGGCTCACGGTCTCCCCAGGTCAACGGTACATTTTGACTATTGGGCTTTTTTTATCTTTTTTGCTTCTCCTTGATCATATCGGTTCTTTATTCTCATATGGTATCAAGAATATTAGAATGGATGGAACCTCCAGGATAGAGAGAATGATGGTGGGGAGAGGGGGCAGAGATAGAGAGAGAGAGAGAGAGAGAGAGAAGCAAAGTCAAATGGGAGAGAAGAGAGAATCCCATTGTTCCAGGTTGTTTTAAAGGGGCTATTTTTAATGAAAATCAGGGTAAGAGAAAAATCTTTCACCTCTCTCACTAAAACGGCAAATTAGCCACAAATTAGAGTGAGAAAGAGAGAAAGAGAGAAAGATGTAGAGTTGATCACGTGAGGAGAGGGGGAGCTACTGAGGGAGGGAGACAAGTGAGGTGCACCACGTTTGAACACTCGGCAGGCGGGGGCCTTTCCAGTTGTCACGGCGAAGAAAAATTACTTCTTTTTGGGCGGGGCGTTGTTGGATTGTGTTTCAGTCCCAAGATTATCAAATATAATATGCCGTTCCTGTGCCGGTGAATATGGCAAAAAAGGTATAAAAAGGTATGGTGGGTAGAAGGGAAAAAGAAACTCTGCAAAAATCTTCCTCAATCATTTTACCGTTCCCCTGCCCCTCCTCTCTCTCTCTCTCTCTCTCTCTCTGTTGTTCTCTTCCCTGGTGCGCACTCTCCCCGAAATCGTACGGCCGGAGGCGAGGCCCCTCTCACATACGCAGTGCCCCTTCGCTCCCCTGCCCGTCTTCTGCAGGTTTGGGAAGGCCATCTGTGTGCCCTTCTCCTCTGCTCTCTCTCTCTCTCTCTGTGTCTCTCTCTCTTCCTCTCTACCCTTTTTCGTGGTCTTGTCTCTGCTTTGCGGGAGAAGGGAAACATGGTGACGGGTCTTGTTCTGCAGATTTTGGTGTGGTGGTGGCGTCCGAGGATTGCCCATAGCAGACGACCTCGCGTGGACGGTCGGGTTCAAGCCCCGGAGCTCACTGGTGGATGTATCGGACCATTTGCCCCCTCTGGTGATAATGTGTGGCTCTGGGGGTCACGGTACCCGGAAGGTTGAAGGGAGAGGAAGAGGGTAGCGAGAGATCTGTTTCTCTGTTTGTTTCTATTTTCTCGCCTGTAGCTTGGTTGTAATGGGAAATAAGCTTGGGAAGAGGCGATACGTGGTGGATGAGAAGTATACGAGGCCGCAGGGCCTGTACGAGCACATGGACGTTGATCGCAAGAAGCTGCGGAAGCTGATCCTCGACTCTAAACTGGCGCCCTGCTATCCAGGGGACGAAGAAAGCACTCTTGACCTCGAAGAGTGCCCCATCTGCTTCTTGGTCAGTATTCCCAGCCGTGGCACCCAACCTCCTCCATCACGAGTTCTCGCTCTGTGATGCGTTGGTAGTACTTCTGGTCTGTAGTCATTCAGGTGTTCATTTGCTTTAGTCATCTCCTTTTTCTGGACATGATTGATTGAGCTTCCCATTTTAGCTGTCAGACTAACCATTTTCGTCTTTCTCTTCCTTCTTAATCTTCAAGTATTATCCAAGCCTCAATCGTTCGAGGTGCTGTATGAAAGGAATCTGTACAGGTACCCATTTTACGCTTTAGCCAAGGGATCTTCTTCGTTTTTCTTTCCTTCCATTGATTCCTAAATGCTCCCTCTCATTTGCAGAATGCTTCCTGCAGATGAAGCCGCCGCATTCCACTTGCCCTACATCGTATCCTTCTCTTTTGGGGATATTGGGTCGGAAAGAAAACTGCTATCTTTTTTATTACCCAGGCAACATTTTCCATAACTCTGTGGTTTCCCTTAACATCGAACAAGGTGCCCTTTCTGTAAAACCTCTAACTATGCTGTGGAGTACCGCGGCATGAGGACGAAAGAGGAAAGAGGGTTGGAAGAGATGGTGAGCCTCCCACATATATCCTCCTCTGCCGTTTGGAATGGGAGACCCCTCTGTTGCTCTTGCCACCCAGTTCAGGGAATGATCCCCACAATGTTCTTGGTTTCTCTGAACAACCCAGGAGGAACAGAAGGTTTTAGAGGCGAAAATTAGGATGCAGCAGCAGGAGCGGAAGGATGAAGAAGAAAGATTACGGAAAAGGCAAAGCCTTTGCTCATCAAACAGAGGAGAGGTTCCTGGAGAAGTAGAATCTTGTGAGATGCCGAGTAGCCCAATTCCAGGTGTGCTATCTGACTGCTCTTCTCTTTTGGTTCATTTGTAAGCATATTAAGGCTGCACTGCTTTGTATGTCACAGAGCCATCTTTTGCGTATGCTATCCAGCAAGGTGAAGTGTTTGTCTCATGTGAAGTCCCGTGCCCCCCCTCGGCTGTGAATTGGCCATCGCACTCCAGACAGAACAGGTGGGTCAAAGTTTACTCCCACGCCCATTAATTTGCTTTGATGATTCTGATGCTTATCTTGCTCCACTGGCGCAATGTGCATTTTTTTTCTTTTCTGAATGTGCCTGACGTGCCCTTCAAAAAAGGAATATTTTTGCGAAACCGGATTGTCCTTTCCCTCGGAGCGATTGACTTTTTCATGATGTGATAATTATTAATTAATTATGTTGTCATTTAGGAGTGATGTTTGATGATTTCATATGCCAGGGAAAGGATTCCAAAAATAGGCCTGATTTGACTTGAATCTCTTGACGAAATGACTGGAATCATGGTCAAATAATGGTCAAATGATGATTCTATGAAGCATTCGGCTGTTCCTTCCCATTTGGTACTCTTCTGCTGTTCGATCTCACCTTTTTGGGTATGTCTGATATGAACCTAAGTCGAGTTATCAAAGTAGGAAAAAAAGGATTCATGAGAAAATCCCCATTTTCTAGCATCAGATGTCGGCAATGATCCATGAGAAAATCCTGTTTCTTCTCATTGATTACCCCCAATACTCATCTGCATAGCTTACCAGCTCTTCCTCTGAAGCCGTTGGGAGGAAAATAGCAGACACATATTAAATGATCGATTGAGACCAATTAATTGATGTAAAATACTTGCCCTCATCTTCAAATCTTCCATAGAAAGCCTTTCTAGCTGGCCAGCTCTTGCCCTGGCTGAAAAGCATCATCCAAGGAGACTGAGTGCGCCACCCCGAGGAGCATCACCCAAACTGGTTTCCTGTTAATTATGAAGATCACTGAGGAAGAAAGCTAGGTCACGCCCTGCTACACGAACAGGTGCTGGATAGCCTTCCCATTTCTGTGGATGGGAATGATCTTGACCAGCTTGATGTGGACTTACCATTTTAGTCTGTGTCTTTGCTTCCTTCTTGTACAACATGGGAAACGTATATGTACCTAACAACCTCATGGACTGCCTCTGAAAGTGGATTTCATGTTGACTTTTTTTTTCTTTCTTTCTTTCTGAGAGAAGCTGCATTGGGCTGACCTTTAATCACCTTAACTATGAATTATAATTACCACCCGCGACCAGTTTTTTTTTTTTTTTTTTTTCATTTCATTTGATTGATGCCCCGTCTGAAAGTGGTTCATTATGGAATTGCGTCAAGTGCAGGTATGAAGATCTTGGGATGGATCTTGAGAACACGATGACTACAGAAGCACTCTGGCACGGCTCGCAGGTACGCCACGAGTTTCATTTATTTGTCAGAGGATTGTCTGGATTTAAAAACAAAAATAAACTGTCAGGAGTGCAGTGATTAAGAAATAGGTTGATTTGGTGTTTTCTACTATGGGGCTAGGTTTGATGGATCAAAACAATGATTTTTACCCTGTTTTCCACCATTGGAACATCATGAGAATTGAGAAAAAACTCATTTTAGGTCATGCACTCAGAACCCCTCTCTCTCTCTCTCTCTCTCTCTCTCTCTCTCTCTCTCTCTCTCTCTCTCTCTCTCTCTCTCTCTCTCTCTCCTACTATATCTGTGTGTAGATAAAGTCATATACGTGATTTTTTTTTTTCCCTTTTGTTTTTTCTATGATTAGTGAATGACGTCGTCGGTGTGTGTGGTTTCTTGACCATCAGATGGAGGCGACTCAGGAGATGATTCCGCCGTGCGGCGGCGGGATGCCGTCACAGACCCCCCTGGCGGCGGCGGAGTATTTCTACGCGCCGCCACATGCGGTTATGGACGCCTCCTCTCCATGTTCGCCGTCTACTAGTGGGCTCCCATGCGCCATCGCCATCGGTCCCCCCGCCGAGCGGAACCTAGCTGTTGGCGTGTACTTACCGCCGCCGCCGTATGGCTGGATGGTCGAATGGCCCGGCGGGGGAGTAGCGACGCCGCTGCAGAGGGGGGAGAGTACTTGGGGCTTGGACAACGGGTGCTACTCCGGCGTGGCGACGGATTATCGTCTTCCGGAGAACTTGGAGGAGCAGATGATGCTGGCCATGGCGGTGTCGCTGACGGAGGCCCGAGGGAGGAGCAACTCGAGCTCGCAGGAGGGGACGGCTTGGCTGATGTAGCGACCCCCCTCCCCGGGGATCACGCAGATATAGATATTGCGGGGGTGAGTTTATTGTTTGAGAAATTTTGCATCCCTGAATAGTTTATTTTTTTACTGAGGGCCTATGCGAAAATCCGCACTAGTCAAGGGGGCGTCTCGCAAAATTCACGGGTGAACTTTCTAGAAAACCCTCTCAACGGGGGGAAAAAAACTATGAAAGGAAGAAAAATATCATATAATAGGAGAGAGAATATTTGAAAGCGGATGGGTTGGTTGGAAACGAGCGATAAACACGGACGAGATCGTAACTACACGGCGTGTATATATATATATATATATATTATATTATATTATATTATATATAGAGACGAGTGTCCAGTTCGTCATCTTTACAGGGATTACAGGCGACCTAGGTGCATGCATGTACAGGAACCCTAAACCAGCTGGTGACCGTGTCTTCCGGGTGACTTTTTATGTACACGTTCGTGTGACACCTGCCAGGCAAGGAAAGGAAAGAGTGAAATAATAAGAATAATAGTAATAATGGAAATAATAATATCTTCCACGTGGGAATATTACCTGTCAGGCCCAGTTCCTTTTCTTGGACCGCAGTTGGGTGAGTTTATCTCTCCATTGGGCTGCAAAACACGGGAAAGAGGCGGGCCCAAGTGAACGATTTAGTTTGGGCCACAGAGGAATTTCTAAATAGGCTTAATAATCGATAAACTGAAGTACGGGACCGAGCCGGACTCCAAGCATATCAGGCCCATTAACAGGACTTGCCAAAAATTGACCCCATTTAGCGTTGGGAATCGTACCGGCATCTTTGTAGCGTTCTTCTACAACAGCAATGAGCATGTTCCGAACCAGATTGAATTCCGTGGTCTCCAGGCATGGTTGACCATCAGGCCTGCAGGGGCGACCAAGTCGAATCATAATTACCTATAGCCGATGTATCACCTAGAGAGATAAACCAATGATGGATGAACTCGCGGGTCACTCACTTGTCCATTTCGGCGAATAGCAGTCCATCCGAGTGAGGACCCTGCTGCACCAGCTTTGGCGGTTCGACGATTCTCATCCCATCACTGAACGCCAGGTGTTTATTCACCTGTATTGGCACCTGCTCGGATCCAGAGAATCAGGACAGACACAAGGATCATATCATCCGCCGATTCTCATCGGGAGTTGTAGACCAGATTAACGCAGTTATATCTGTATATATATATATATATAGATATCCGTAGATATTAGATATATCTACCGATATATAGAATGTTTATAGCCAGATATGGAAATGAAACTGGTTATGTGGGATTCTTCTGGGTGCATGAATCATCAAAAGGGAGATTTAAAGCAAACTCCTTTCAGCCAATCGATAAATACACCATTGCATCTATGGGTTATCTCACTAGTGTCACGGCTAACTAGAAAGAAAGATTTAAAATGAGGAACGCATACCTTGCACCTAACCGCAATATTTATAGCATCTGAGGGTCGGAGATCAAGACTAATTCTCTCTGTTTCATCTCCCACCTGTGTACCCATGAGATAAGAGTTGATCAACACCGTGCAACAGACCATTGTGTTCGAAAGATGATTGGATTTACCTTGGCAAGGTAAAGCTTGGCAAAATAAGCTTCATGTACTCTTCGGGTAACCCGGACGAGCTGCACCTGGAGTGAAGAAAGAAACCAATTAATTAACAAAAAGAGAGAAATACCAAAGGTCTGAAATTAGGTAGAGTCAACATTAAGAAGGTTTACCTCGTACCCCATTTTCTCAATCATGTCCTTCACCACTTGATATACAGTGGGCCTTGCCTGAGAGGAAAATTGATTGTCATTACCTTTCTAATTAAATATACATTGTACGCAACTATTACAGAGACGAAATTAAAAATTCAGAAGTAGTGAAAAATATTGCAATACCATTTGAACATTACGAACTGCCGCCATCAAAAGCACACTTGGCATCTCCACTGCAACATAAAACTTATGATCAATTGTCACATTTGATCAAATGCCTGAAACCTCAAGGTAATCCCAACACAGAAACGATGCAGATTTACAAATAATACTTACGAACAATGATAGGGAGAAGAAGATCACTTCCATCCTCCATTTTAAGGACAATGGCAGGATGTGGGGCATAATCTGGCAGATATCCACCTTGAGGGCTGTTATGAACGCATCGAACATGTTTTCCATCCCTCATTTTAATCACAAAACCATCTGAACCACTTCTCACTTCAACTGCAAGGAACGAAATCATGGTCATCAATCCATCACTTCAACTGCATGTGAATGAGTTTTGGGGAATTGATTCTTGAGTGTGTGTGTGTGTGTGTGTGTGTGTGTGTGTGTGTGTGTGTGTGTGTGTGTGTGTGTGTGCGCGTGTTTTTTGTCCTTTTAAAGAAATTGAGAGGGAAGGGAGGTCTGCAAGTAAGCAATAAGATTCCTGGACCAAATGCAGGGTAACGCGAAACAAATTAAAATCATAATTTTGTATATATAAGACAGATAATGTGGAAGCAAGAAGAGGAGAAATGCATAAAAAATAATTATATCAGGCAGTATAAAATAATCAGAAACCATAGTTCAGTTAGCCTACCAGCTTCAACCACACTGGAAATTACATAGTCTTCATCATTCTCACTGTAGTTCTCGGCCATGCTGCCACTACCATCAGAAGATGAACTGAAACTACAACTGATGATGTTCTTTGCCTTATTTGACTGAGGACAAAGAACTTCAACTTGAACTTCGCGTCCAAAGTTACCTCGACAGCCCCAAAATTTGCTCTTGGAAAGCCTAAACCTCATGAGATTCTTATTCGGTAAAACACGAACATTGTGCTGTTTTTCATGGGAAATAGGACGGCAAATAATTGGCCCTTGTAGAGTTGCCATACTCCTGCCTCATTCACCCAAGGAATACATTAGAACAAAAGGTTTTCAAGTTATAAATGCAGTTAAAATATACAACAAGAAAGAGAATTCCTGATTTAGAATTATGGGGTTCTATACCTTATCATGGCGAAAATAGAGAATAAAAAAAACCAAACATAGGGCTAATTACTCTTTTCCTCTACCAACTACTATGTTTTGGATTGGCCTCAGCATTTCTTAGGCGTTCAAGTCCAAAGTAGTCGTCTAAGACAATATTACCAACACCACATACATGCACAAACAGAGAACGTGGGAAGAAAACTCAGAGAGGATACTGAGGTTAAAATCGGGTTAAAAAAAACTGGAAATTGATGTCATTATGCATCTAGCTAAGGAATATATAGCAACATTTTTCAAGAAATCATTATGCATCTAGATAAGCTCATTGGCATCAGCAAGGTTTGACCCGCACGTTAGTTGAGCCATTATCAAAACTAGAACTCAGATACGCTAAATCACAGTAGATAAACATATTTTCCTAAAGAAAGAAATGAAGGGAAAAAGGAAAAGGAAGAAGACAACTTATTTAATTTCTTGAATGACTAAATAAATAATAAATAAATAGTTATGATACCACGATCACAAAACTCCTGGGATTTAAACAATAGAGGGCGAGAAATAAAAAAAAATCTTGAAAGTCGAAGCGCATTAAAAGATATCAAATTATCACATCTTGACAAGTCTTGTCTCGAGCCGAATAGCTACCGCAAGTGAAAGGCAACAGGATCCCAAACAACTAAATTATAACGGAGATGAAGTCACAAGTGGAATAATATTTCACCAAAAATATAAATTACACAATACATCAGATAAGGCAGACGAGAAGGATGAATACCGTAAGGATCAGTCAAACAACTTGAGCAGAGAAGTGGATGCTGATGCCCAAAGTAAGAACGAACTCTGGACTTGCCAAAATATATCAATAAACCGATAAATCCGTTGCCCTTCACAAGTAACAGCAATCCCTCACGAAGACACAAGAATGAAATAGAATTTTGCAAACTGAGGAACCCTAGCACACAACGCTTCCTTGAGGCTCCAAGTCTTCAGTTTCGTACGAGAACTGGACAGATCCGAACAGGTGAAAGATCACGAAAGCCTGGTGTCATCCGATCTTCTGGGAGACGCAGCTTGGCAAAGAATCGAACGGACAACCTTCACTAGCAAATCACATAGGAGAAAAGTGCGAGAAGCAGAGCTTCGAGTAGCAGGCGGGGCCTCGTCTTATAAGAACGAATCGTTGGGAGAGGCCTAAGTCCCCCCCCCCCCCAGCGGATGAGATTAAAGGGGGAGGGACGGCCTTGAAATGACTAAAACAACCCTAAAAACCGCCACTCAGTCGTGATTTGAAGGACAGGTAATAAAAAAAGATAATAATTTCCCGATATGCCTGTGGAGGCTTCTTTATTGGTTTGGTGTTCGTTGCGGGGGAATCGAAGGGTAATTACGTCATCTCCGACTCAGCAGATGACGGTGGTTATAGATAGAATCTACGATCAAACGATAGCACAAATGATACGCACCGGGTGGGCGCATCAGTCCAACGCATAGTTGAGCTCCACGGCGACATGCGTGCATCGCGCCTCTTGGATGCAAGGCAAAATTTGCTACTCAGATTTTTCGAGAGTCGGACACGTTAATAGACACAATTACCCTTACCAAGATGGTCCCGCAGATCACTCCATCTCAGCCTCCCATTCGGTGGACCTAGCGAGCTTTTTCCCCTAAGTGGGTCCCGCACTTCTGCCCCCCTGACGTCAAGGAACAGCCTCCGGAGCCCACCTGGTCTTTGGACTGGGGTGCCCGGCCATGACGTCGACGCGTGTCTGAGAAATATCTTTTCCCAGACTGCGCCTTATCTTATCCTCTTTGGTTCGCGGTGGACGGCAACGCTGACCGCCGTCGGTCCGGTCCCCAAAATGGGAGGGAGGGAGAGTGAGAGAGAGAGAGACCCAATAGGAGTCCGATAGAACGTGTCGGTCGGTTGTCCCAGAGCTTCCTTCACCGGAGTATATATGATACACATTATATGATATGATGGGGATTCGAAGTGACAATGATATTAAATATTATTTATATTTTAAAAATAAGTATCCCGTAAAAATAATATGATACGGTGCTATTTTCAAAGAAATATTTTTGGTATGGAGTATTTTTAAATCCTTAAGATGGTATTAAATAACCTATAAATTTCTCAAACCTGCAGTCACCCATGAAGATATCGGCTTGTTAGGGGGTTAGAAAACATGAAGGTGAATGTGAAACATACATGGCATATTCTTCATAATTCTCCTCTTTTTTTAATGCCTTTGGATCTACTATGCATGCCTATAAAGAGATCCTTATTTAGAATTGGTTAAGAGATGATGATTGGAGAAAGTTTCATTGGGCTCTTGGAGGTCTCAGGTTATAAAATTTTCAACCTTGTCAGATGTATGTAACATGAATTTTAGATGAGTGAAGAGCATAATTTATTAAATAATGTGTTAAAGGTCTTTTGAAATGATGTCACATCATCTCCAACTTTAGATGATTAGGACATTAAATATAAGCTTAAGGCCTAATTGCTCAATAATAATAGATTAGGATGTAAATATTTGATTGAAACTTTATAAGCATATAACACCTAAGTCATCATTTTTTAAAACATGGGTATGCTAGAAAAACCCTACCTAGCATGTTATTCTCTTCCAAAATGTTATTTTCATCTTCCCCTTGAAGGTGAGAAGAGGATGGGGGTGCACTTATTTTCAAGAGAAAAATATTTTAAAAAATAATAATTGATTTATTTATTTATTTTCTTCTTAGACCTCTACTTGTGCCTTGGGTTTAAATTGCTTCCACTTTCATAAGTTTCACAACGAGGTGGTCAATAATTTATTTTATTATTTGCATAATAACACCATTTCAATGTACGATCCATGTGTATACATATATATTCATGGATATCACATGAATAGGGTCATCTATCTAAATTTTAGTCCTTGTTGGGTAGAGGAACTAATTTACATTAGTATACGATTTTATTGATACGTTTAATTTCTGAAGATTTTAATCAGATGTGCTTCCTAATTATTAAGATTTATGTGAATAGAGATATCAAAGAATCGGTCAAATGGCATAGAGGGCCTTTGCTGATGTGGCTTAGTTGCGAAGATGTGGGAAGGACTCAACTCGTTCAGAATGCTTTCTAGAAAGTCATTGTGGCGATGATTCTATTTATCAGAAAGGCTTTCTCGGAAGCCCTTTCCAGAGAAACGCTAGAAGCAGAAGCATTTCTTCTTCTGGTTAAGGGAGGAAGAAGCTACTTCCCTTGGATCCCCCACAGAAAGTGGAGAGGAGAGTTGCCGACGGGTGTGGAAGGCGAAGGAGGGAGGGGAGGCGAGCGATGGGGCGGTCGTTCGTGATGGAGTTCGCTGAGGACCTGATCCTGCGGCTGATGGAGGATCCGGCGGAGCGCGATCGCAAGACGAGGGAGTACATTTACGCTATTAAGGCCCAGTGCAACAAGACCAAGGAGATGTGGAGCCTCCCGCTCCGCCCCTACGGCTTCTGGACCTTCGACCGATTCAATGCTCAGATGCGCTGGGACTCGCAGATTAGTCAGGTACCCGGCCGCCGGGATCCCTACGACGACATCCTCCTTGATATCGAGAAGGCCGGGAACAGGACCGACCAGAAGTGATCTGTAAGTCCCTCTTCATCTGTGATGCTTCAGATCAACGTCTCTTCTTTCTCCATCCCCTCTTTCTCTTCACTTTCTATCTTATTGTTTGAGTTATTTCCGTGGATGTGGCATTTATGTCACTTTGACAAACAATCAAATGGTACGTTCGAGAGATAGAGATGAAGATATTTCATATCTAGTAATTTTATCGATGGATGGATGGAAAAACAATTGCGTCTCTCGTACGGCTTCTGGTTAGGGTTTGTGTGATAATGGGATTGCGCAATGTTCGAATTGGATTATTTCGGAAATAAGTGAAAATGTAACGCAGATACACGGTGTTGAACACTGTTAATTTTTTAATGGCAAAAAGAGTGTTATATGTGAGCAAATTCTTTGAAATTTTCCTGTGAATATGTTCTGGATATGAAATACTAACACCGATCAATAGACTTCAGAAAGTAGAAATGTGATTGTGGGGACTTCTTGGGCTGAAAGTAGAGTGTGTTTTTCGTTCTTGTTGGTTTCTATTGTCACTGGAATTTCCCACCAAATTTTCGTTTCTGGATGTACTGCACCTCCATGAGACCCCGCACAGAAACAGGGTGGCTCGCCAATTGGTAACCATCCAATGAGTCTCGGCATTGGTGTACATCACTATAACTCTACGACGTCCAGCAATCAAGTATACTTTTTGTAATATGTCAAACCTAATCAAAACATTAAAAAATGTGGCATATCGGGTGATGCCACATTTTCATAGGACTTTTCGATAGGTGTCCCGACATTAGGCATATATGCCCGCATTACAGTGCGACATTTAATCTGTATAGAAATCTCTCTTTTATTCTTTTCACATCAGATCTTTGGTTGCATTTTCAGTTCTCTATTTTATTGCATGAGCTGAAAGGAACCATCATTTCTATGGACCTTCTTTCATTGATTATTGTCTATCATTTCCCCAAATCTAAACGTGTTCTTGGGCTCTTTTCATAATGGCGGCAATTTGTGCAATATTTCTCCAAATATTCGTAATTGTTGAACACATCAAAGATATAAAGCAGTTTGCTATTTCTGCTTTAGATAAAAATAAATTGAATCTGGAGTAGAAACCAGTAATCACAGATAGCACACTAGGAATACAAATAGATGGAGAAATGTAGAAAAACAGTAGTCTTGTTGAGAAACCTGCCATCCAGGGGCTTATCAGTGAGCACCTCAAGCGGTGAATCCTACATGTATATCAGGGAATGTGATGCTTTATTAAGTAGGATAAAAGTTAGGACAGAAGGATTGTTCGGTTTCAGTCAACTGAAGAAAATCGCAACTGTCTATATTTCAATGAAAATATGCTTGTGTTCCAAGATAACATTTTCGACTTTCAGGCTTTTATCTTTATTTTGGTTCCTGGTTTGAGCTGTTGTAAATATAGGAATAATAAAGCACTTCCTGTTTACCCAACGTCCCCTTTGACTTGTGGTAGATTTCTTTCTGTATTGTCCCGAAGGTGTTCTGCATCTCCTCGTATCCCATGTTCTTTTTTGGCTGAAGAAAATATATTGAGGGGTTAAGATGAAGCTAAGTTTTCCAGAGGGACCTTTTTTTTCTCTAAAAATGTACTGCAGTACCATATTTACTTCACAAGTCTAATTGGAGTCATGAAATCAGAATGACTCTTTATTGATGAAAGTTAGGAGGATATTGAGTAGGCACGAAAGTAAGAAGCGCCATTATCCATATAAAGGAAAGCGCAAATGCTTTTGGACGGATTTGGTGAACACACAATATTGCAGTCAATAGTGGAAAAGACAATGGCAAAGAAGATGAGGAAGTAAGACCAGCACCATTGCAATGAAAGTATGAAAAAGATGAAGACTTAGACGAACAAAAGATAGAAAGGATGTAAATCTAGCAATGAAAGCGAAAGGGATGTGATCTGTGGCCACAAAAGGGGAACAGCTGTATCAAAATGTGTTGATATTGCAATGGGTAGGAGGGAGCTTGGTTTGACTGGGGAGTGGACATGTGATAATGAAAGAGGTAATCCAAATCGTAACGTAGAAAGGGGTGCTCAAGTGTGGGACGAGGAAAGAAGAAAGGGAGGATCAGACTGAAAACATGAAAATGGGAGTAGATGAGTTGGAAAGCAACAAGAGTAAGGAGGAAAGATGATCCTCCTTTGGGGATGCAGTTAGTTGAACTGTGGACGGGAAAATCATGTAGAAAACCTGCTTGTCTCTCTTAGGGTAGATATAACTCATAATTTCCAGGCACTGCGATGAATCTTATCCTACCACGTTTGACTTTCTTAAGCTGAAAAAGTATCTGAAGCATTAAGCCCTTAAGCCTGCTGCCTTGCCCGGTGCAAACCGTTGACTGCCTGTCTACTTGGATGGGGTATCTTGTATCTGTTAGGGAACATAGAGAAAAAAAAAAAAAGAACAGTTGATGTATTGAAGGAGTTCTCTCTTATGAATGAGTTGGATTTTGCAGCAGAGGAGGGTTGCATGTACAGTGGGCAAGGTTGGCCAAGAATCCCATTCTCCGAGGAAGTCATTAAGAAAAGTAAGATTCACACGATCTCATGTGCTTGTACGCAGAAAACCCCAAGCAATTATGATGATTCTCTGTGACGATGACCTAAAATTATTCTCATATAAGTGGCTGTTATACTGGTCATGGCGGTGGTTAGACGAAGTAGATATTAGTAATTTAATGATTTTCACTGTCTAATATCATGGATTATTATCCTTTATTCCTTTATTCCTTTATTTATTGATTTTGATGGATCACAAACAATACTATTAAGAAGAGAAACTCGCAGGAAGAAAGCCACCAGAAACGACAGCATAGAACTTCACATGATATCAATGATCTTAATTGCATCGTATATTCCTTTGGTTACTCCTTCAAATGCCTGATCATCTCACCTTACATCATACCATTCCTTCTTAAATGGTTCGGTCTCTGACATCCCCTTTGTCAACGTCGATTTGTGACAGGTTCTGAGCGTCTTGCCATCCGCTGGTGGAGTTCATTGGTCGCTGCGTCTTCAGTATAGTCCTCTCCTTCGCTTTGGTTGGTGAACACCATTTTCTTAAGATCGTTGTCAATAATTGCAGTTTCCTTGCTGTGTTTTTATCTGTTGGATCAACCAATATGCTTCAGTTTAACATATTTGCATCTAATGGCGTGGATTGGTGTCATTAATGCTTGGTTGAAGGGCAATGAAGCTTATAAATCGTCCATTGATGCTACCGGCACACCCTGTTGGATTTTAGAAGACTTGGGCCGAGCTGGGCCGCCGTAAAGATCAAATTCCATTGCTCTAAAAGTGATTCATGAATTTGCCCGTGTGCAAATATTTGATTTTTCAATTTATTTAATGCTAAAATATGCACCAAATTGTCGCTGTAGGCTTTGCATATGGGGGCTCCAATAACAGGTTATAGCCCTTGTAGAACACAGTATTGGATGACTGCAAGCCCCCACTTCATTCCTCGTCATATCACCGTTCCACACACTGATTTCTATAGAAGACCTTGTCTAAACAAGCAAACCCCATTAGAATACAGGACATAAAAGAAGAATGATAGTATGATGCCTGGAGTTCCTCCTGAGCTCTCTGCTGGCGCCGGTAAGCAGGAAGATGACGCTCATCTTGAACATGGATCCCGTGAACTGCCGCAACATTTATCTAATTATAGGCTTATTTCACTAAGAATAAACAAATCATCTGTATTCTTGACGGATCATGGACTTTTTATGTTCGGAGCTTTGGCATATTTCACATGAAAACTTTTCTCAATGATTCTTTCAAAAATTCTAAGCTTTCATGGTTGTCATTATTGTCTTCAGTCTGATACAAAAGGTAATGGTATCCTTTTCTTTCAAAACTTGAGTAATTCTAAAGACTCGATATCTATTTTGCACTTTATTTTTTTCATTTTATGATTATTTCTTTTAGAGTACATTGGTAATTACAAGAATAAAAAGTCCAAATGACCTAACCTAGAAGGATTGAAAGAGTCTAAATGGTAGAATCTGAAGGTCTTGAACAGATTTGTGTCAATAGCCTAAGGCTTCAAACCCTTTTTTTCCTCTTGGCATAGTTGTGGTTTCTTGTCGTCAATATCTAACTCAATATTGACCTCTATGAGAGTATATGTAAATTGACATTAGTTAAAATATTATCACAAAAATATAACTTTGCACATTTACAAATAATCATACCTACTAGAAAAACTTGTACATTGATTCGATATAACCTAAGGCCTACTCCAATCTTCAAGCCTCTCATCAAGTATTTCTTATTGATTATATCCTCCTAGGTTGCAAATTAGCTTTCAAAAGGTATAATCAAACTTTTCTAACCTAGGAAGTCTTACTCAAAAGTAAGCTTGCTAAAACCATGAAAGACCAAGTAAACCACATTGCATAACTTCCAAAATGTTTACAAATAATTTTACATATAATAATGTTAACGTGAGTGATAGCTCATTGTTTGGAGTATTAAGATCTCACAAAAATGTTTCCAAGATGTGGTAACCTTGAATGTTTAGGAACTTACAGATCTCTAACATTTAGTGTCTTTAATGGATTGAGTGCCATCTAAAGCTTTTTCCTTAAACTAATGTTCAATCTTAAGTTTTGAAAGAAGATGATATAAGTGCCTTTCTCATTACATTGAAGACAATGGCAACAAACATAAAAGTTTTTTAGATTTTTTTAAAATTCAATGAGAAAATTTGTTATGTGCAAAGTGTCAAAGATGTACACATGAAAAGTCCATGATTCTATGTCAAAGGAAATACTATCAATAAATAAATAAAATTATACATTTTGTATGTATTATTTGAAAACTTTGTGCATCAAAGTTTTAGATTGTACTCTTTTCAATATCTTAAGAGGGTTTAGTGAGATAACACCAAGAATTCAGTGTTCAACCCCCTAGAAATATGAATTTGTAAGCTAGAACATATAAACCTTTTTGTTTATCCCATATAGTTATGAATCTATAAGTGCTTAGTGCATGTAGGCCCTATCTTAAAGTAAGAATTCGCAACACTTCCATTTAATGGAAAAGGTGTCCATTATAAATTCATGTTTTTATGGGCCTGAACACTAAATTGTCAGTGTTATCTCACTAGATTCCAAATACTTAGGACTACCACTATGAACCCTTTGAATATATTGAAAAGAGTATAAGTTAAAACTTAGATGCAGAGAGTTTTCTCTCATTGAAAAGTGTATGTGACCTGAATTTGAAAGCTTAAGCTTCAATTTTTTTGAGTAAATTGAAATTGATGCTACAATGTAGAGCTTTGAACCAACTTATTTGATTTGTGGACGGAATGGAGAGATGTTGAAGATCTACGAAAATGTAACAAACATTGCTATAGGGTTTGACAATCATTTCTCAATTTTTATAAAAAGGTTTTCTTTATTTCTCTCTTGCTCTAGATGTGACATCACTAATGAGGTGGAATGAGATTTCGTGCATGTACCTTGCACCGCCAACATGAGATAGTCACACTAGTACTTAGAGGAAATGACCAGACTGATCATTTCAATAGGTCTAATGGTTAAACTTGTGGCCTATACTATAATGTGGGTGTAACCAACTGTAGGTTTGGTACACACTAGCATAGGTCCAAAACATTAGATAGCATATTCCATTGAGTGTTGCAAGTGTGTGCTTTTTTTCTTTTTTCTTTTCATTTCTTATTCTCACTCACAAATGATTCAACTCCTCCTTGAAAAAAAAATAAAAAATAAAAAATCCAATTGTTCTTAAATTTTCATGTCACTTTTCTTGAGGATAGTATTCCAAATTTTATTACATTTTCTAGTTGTAGAAAAATCAATAACATGGTATGAAATGACCCATTTACCTTTGTGTACTTTTTTTTATCAACATCAAAACATATCAGGCTCCAAGACTCAAGAAGTTATGTGTCAATGCATGCAGTTTTATCCCCCTCGCCCTCCCCCACACCCCCTCCCTTTTTTTTCAAATAGAAGAACAAAACACATTACTTTAAGAAAAAAGAAAAGAAAAGAGAAAAACACTTGGGTAGTTTCAAATTAGACAAACCATCTTGAAATGGCTGTAATTTGTTAGTTTTCATCTTATAAAAAACATATAACGAAACAAAATCGAAATAATATGAAATGGTTAACATATGTATCTTTTTTTTCAACAATGAATCTTGAATTTGTACCCATCCATGAGAACAATAACTACTACATCAACAGCCTAATGGTTCCATCTTCAAAACTCACACTCAAGCATTACCAGCTTTCATTTGATTCATTTTTTATTATTATTTATTTTTCATAAAAGGTTCATAATGATAGAAGATTCTCCTATTGTCAAGTATTGCTTGGTGCAATTTGTGAATTTCAGGATATGTAAATCTAAAAACAACAAGCTAGAACTATAACGTGTCAATCTAAAGTTGGATGTGAATTCAAACCTTAACCTTAATAACTATAAGTCAATGAAAACTTGAGTCAAAGCCCAAAGAAGAGTGGAGTAGTCAATAAGGCCATTTAAATTTGGTACTTCGCATTGTTGCAACAACTAACCTCAATTGTATGAACTCATCTAAACATAACCACTCCTAAGCGTTATGAAATGACCCCACTTAGGTCATCTAATGCTAAGAAAACAAAAGGAAGCTTTATTTCATAAACAAAATTATCATCAATAAATGATCATGGTTGCCTAGCACACTTATATTAATATGAATGACTAGCTCATTATGGGTTTCATTTATATATGACTAAAGCTATAAACTCATTATGTGGGTAGAGAGAGAGGGAGAGAGAGAGAGAGAGAGAGAGAGAGAGAGAGAGAGAGAGAGGGACGACGACAGCGAGAGAAAGAGAGCATCGGAGCAGGTCTCCGCTCCAACTTCTCTCCTCAACCTACGGCATCTTATTGCTAACGACAACCTGCAGTTTATTTGTAACAACACATAACTCTAAATATCTATAACAACAAGTGGGTTCGTTGTAAGCCTAATGGAGCAAGAAAACAACTCCTGTCTCCAGTCCTCTACTCCGCTCCGCTCTCTTGCGAATGTTCCTCGTTCTTCCTTCGAACAAAAAAGCTATAAAAGCCGCGGGCGACACACCCAGGCTCTCCATCAACACACAGACATTCCATTTGTCCATTGATTCCAGAACGAGAGAGCAAGAGAGAGTGGGATGGGATTCTCCAGGGGAGTTGCCGTGGTGTTCGCAGTCCTTTTCGCTCTGGCGTCAGTCTGCACGGCTAGGCAGGAGAGCAGCGAGGGTCACCTCTACCCTCAGTTCTACGACCGGTCCTGCCCCAAGGCTAAGGAGATTGTGAGGTCCGTGGTGGCCCAGGCCGTCGCCCGGGAGGCCCGCATGGCCGCGTCCCTCGTTAGGCTGCACTTCCACGACTGTTTCGTCAAGGTCCCCGCTCTCTCCCTCTCTCTCTCTCTCTCGCTAGCCAGCTAGCCAGCTGATGATGATTGATGATTGGAGGGAACCCATGTTTGGTAGCCTCATTTGGTGTCGTGTTTTCTTTATAAAGGGCTGCGACGCGTCGGTCCTGCTGGACAGCAGCCCCAGCATCGTGAGCGAGAAGCTCTCCAACCCCAACCGCAACTCCATCAGAGGGTTCGATGTGGTCGACGAGATCAAGGCGGCGCTGGAGAGGGAGTGCCCCAGCACGGTCTCCTGCGCCGACATTCTCGCCCTCGCCGCCAGGGACTCCACCGTTCTCGTAAGCTCGCCTCCATTTCTCGCCCGCTTTCTCTCTCTCTCTCTCTCTCCATTTCTGCCTCTGCGGAAATGACCCTATTAAACTGTTGTGTGATGTGGTTGATTCGTGCAGACTGGCGGGCCAAACTGGGAGGTTCCACTGGGACGTAGGGACTCCAGGAGCGCGAGCCTCAGCGGCTCCAACAACAACATCCCCGCCCCCAACAACACCCTCCCCACCATCGTCACCAAGTTCAAGCTCCAGGGCCTCAACCTCGTCGACCTCGTCGCCCTCTCAGGTGGGTAAAAAGAGAATGGGTAGTGTGCATATTATTTACTACACGTCACATCAATCAACAGAGGAGGCGGGGACGAAGAGAGTGGCCTCAGCATAAATGTATTTACTCCGTAGCATCGCGGGCTGAGCGTGGGGGCTGTTTTTGTGATGGACAGGGAGCCACACCATCGGGATGTCGAGGTGCACCAGCTTCAGGCAGAGGCTGTACAACCAGACGGGCAACGGGCTGGCGGACTTCACGTTGGACGCGTCCTACGCCGCGCAGCTGAGGACACGGTGCCCGCGCTCGGGTGGGGACAACAACCTCTTCCCCCTGGACCCCCCTAGCCCCGCCGGGTTCGACAACTCCTACTTCAGGAACATCCTCGCCGCGCGGGGCCTCCTCAGCTCCGACCAGGTGCTCTACACGCGCAGCGCCGCCACCCGACGACTGGTGCGGCTCTACGCCCGGAACAACGCCCACTTCCTGCGCCAGTTCGCGCGCTCCATGATCAAGATGAGCGCCATCTCCCCGCTCACCGGTGCCCGCGGAGAGATCAGGAGGAACTGCAGGCGGGTCAACAACTCCTAGTCCCGCACCCGGAGAGCCCGTCATATTATCTATCGTTCTTCTATTTACTGTGTCGTAAGGGGGGGTTATATGCCTTGTTTGGTTTCCTTTTTTTATTTTTGTGCGTGTTTAGTTTTACTGGGCTGGTCGATTATTGGGGTTTTGGTTGTAAGTACGAATGTATCCACCATTGACTGTGACTGGTATTCTCGGCGAAGCAGGACGCGTAACATCTTCGAACTGAGATGAGAAACATGCCATGAAGGGATACCATACAACATTGCAACTCTGGTTTGGAGTCTTTTAGTTTTAGGTTCCCCTTGTTTCTTTGAATGACGAATGTGACTTAGTGCTTCATTACTGTCGCTCAGGATCCTCCCCATAATCGATGGGTTTAACTTGGCAGGAAACTTAGGTAGGATGTAACATTTTCTTCACGCATTTAGCTTTAACGCCTCACAATGCAAGAAAGCGGCGAAGATCAGCTTTGTCCGAATCTGGAGGTCGCCACTGAAAGGTGGGTCATCGACCCTCCTTCACCGTTAATGCTTGGAGGTGAGAGAACTGATAGATCTGCCAAGGGAAGATGTATGCTTGTTTTTTTTCATCTCCTTATACGAGAAGTGAGAGGATAATAGTTGCCAGCTGAAGAGAGAGTATTATTCATGGCTGAGATTGTGGGCATGACATCATCATCATCACATTCTTCAGAATACTCTTAAATTATACTTAGAGCTTCCAAATGTGACAAGTGAACTTAAATGAGATGAGAGGAACTTGCTCACCTACTTGATTTGACTGGTAGAGAAAAACTTAATCACCTACTTGGTTTAGTGCCTAAATCAAAATATATGATATTCAGAACATGGAACAAGAAAAGATGCAATTATCAAAACATGGCTTAGAGCACTATGACATTAGAAGTCAATACAAGTTGTTCCTTCAAACTACTGGGGATGTCTAGGAAAAAATTAAAAAATAATTTTCAAAAAAAGATCATGAAGCCCAACTCTATTAAGCAATCACAAAAGCATTGACTTTGGGATGAAGAAACAAGTTTGTAAGATGATATACAAATGAGTTAAAATCTTTCTTACATGAGATAGATAGATATATACCCATTTCAATAAACAATTCAGATGGATTTTTCTTTCACAAATATATAGAGAAAGAAGGGATTTATAATTTTTTTAGACTCAACCTTGAATATGATCAAACTCAAGCCCAAATTTTGGAAAGAGAAAGAATTACAGACCTAGATAAAGTGATTATGATAGTAAGCAATGAAAAAGGGAGAAAGAATCTAATGGTGGAGCCACAAAATGTTGATAACTTAACATTTGTGGCTAAACATACAATGAGAAGATATACACCTTAATTATAGGGATAATAGATGAAGAAAGGTGACTATAAATATATCTTATGATGCATATATTTAAATAAGCATGACACACCCAAGACTGATGTTATAGGTTCTAAAGAGGCCTCAAACGAAGGGTGAAACTCATTGTACAACCATACAACAACTTGAGACAGCTGCAATACTAGAGGCAATTGGCTAAAGACATGAAGATTCTCAAAGTGAAGATTTCGAAGCTAAAGTCAGCAATGTGTTCTATATCCTTGATTCCATTGTATTACAAGTAACTTGTAACTCATTCTTAATAGCTTAGATTCTAGACTCTGAGAGCCACGAACCACATGATTAACATTCCAAATAATTTATTAGTATATAATCTATGACCAAGTAATAAAAAAGTAGCGTCAACATTAATTACTAATCACCATATCTAGAATAAGATGTAAAAATTCAACCTCTTGAAAAATTAAAAATATCCTACATACTTCTAAGTTATCCACAAATCTTATTTCTATTAAGATATTAGTTGATGGATGTAAATTTATTAGTGGTGCACTTTGTAATATAAATGATAAGGCAGTGGAGAAGATTAGATGTACTAAAGAGCATGAAGCACCTTACGATTGGGGAAATATTAAGTCAAATCTTCAATATTGGAAACAAAATTTCTATTAAGACTCAAAACTTGTATCTTGGTAGAGTCCAAATCTTTTTGGTTGTACTATCATCCTTTTGGTTATCTATCTTTTACAATTATGAAGATTTTGTTTCTTAACTCGTTTTCTATTGAACATTAAAAACTTAAAATGCGACATTTGTGAGTTTGCAAAGAAGAAATGTATTTCATTTTCGTTTAATAGAAAAAAAGCTACTACATTTTCTTTCATTCATAATGATATATAAGGACCATCATCTATTCCTAATATCTTTAAGATAAGATGGTTTGCCACCTTTATTGATGATTTTTCACAAATAATATAGATTTTTTTATTGAATCATAAATCAAAAGTCAATAAAGTCCTTCAAAAATTATATTCATTTATAAAAACCCATTTGATATTATAATGAAAAATTTTAGATTAGATAATTTGAGAGAATTTTTGTATCAAATAATGACATAATATTTTCAAAAAGGGGAGATAACTCATGAATAATAAGGTGTAAACACTCAACAAAAATAAAGAAAGATTGAACAAAAAACTAAACACATCTTAGACGTGACAAGAACACTTCTATTCTAAAATCATGTACTCAAAAGTTTTTGAGGTGAAGCTGCCTTATCAATTGTACACCTGATTTATTAATTATCAACTTGAATATTAGAATTTAAAAATCTACTAGAGACTTTATCTCACCATTACCTACATATTCGACTTAAGAACATCAAGAAAAACTTAATTCTTAGAATATTTGGATGTGTATCTTATATCTATAATCAAGATTAAGCTAAAGGAAAACTTGATCCAAATATGTTAAAGTATGTTTTTATTATATACTCACGCACAAAAAGGGTATAAGTGTTACCACCATCATAGAAATATTCTATCTCAATTTACATTAATTTAATTGAATATGAATCTTATTTTGATAAAATTCCTCATGAAAGGAAAAATTAGACTATTGATAATGATAGGGAACATAAGTGGAAATTACTTGTTACCAATCTCACCTTCAAGGATATCTACATCTCCAAGTGTGATATTAGAATAATATCAATGTCATGAATCCTTTGAATTTATTAAAGATGCCAATTGAATCCAAGAGAATCTATCTTCTCTTGCTTAACCTTTAGTACTAAAAGAGATCAATGAAAAATTACCCATAGATCTTAAGAAACAAAATCAGAAACGTATTAAGAACTTAGTGTATCATATGTCATATTTCTATGATACATATGTCTATCACCTTTGTATGTAATATTTCTTACTTTTTTCAATACTATATTGATTATATCCATTGTACCTAAGGCATTATTTTCAGAGGATTGCAAACAAGTTACGAGTGAGGAGGTGAAGACATCTGAGAAGAATCAAACATGAGAATAAGTTAAGCTACCACAACAAAAGAAGATAATTGGTGTAAATATGTAATTAGTAGTAAATATAAGACTTGATTAGTGACTAAATAGTAAATTCAAAACTTATACAATATATTATCTAAAAATATTTATTCTCATATAATGAACTCGAATTAGAGATTAAATACATCATCGTGATGCAACCAAGTTCATGCAAATAACATTTATAAAACCTCACTCTTTTATTTAGGATAAGTAAGAGTCAATCCTTAAGGAGTGTGAGTAATGAGAGTACGAATTTTTCTTATATATATATCTGTGAGATTGTGAAGGGCGGAATGAAATGTAAAAGAGTGAAGACAAGAATTATGAAAAGCATGACAAAGGGGAGAGAATAGATCTAACACAATTCAATGATAAAATAAATGATAAAACTAGTTCAAATTAAAAGTTAATCTATTCATGGAGAGCATTACAAGGACATCTTAAATTTGAATCTTTCTCAAACTTTGTTCTGCATTAGTCTTAGGCCAAGTGATGCTTGATCTGTGACAATCTTGATGGATTCTAAGTAATCTCTTCTCCATGATGATCTTGGACATGAAAATACTGTTGATCAAGATTGATTTTCCTCTTATTTCCTTTGATTAGCCATTGTTAGATAGAGAGCTAAAAAGCGCCCTTCAAGAGGGGGGTGAGATATCTTAATCCTCTTGAGAGTTAGGTTCTTCTAATAGATGGTTAAGATTAATAACCGACTCTCTTAGTGGATGGTTTAAATCATTTTATGAGGGCAGCATTCTACTTTTTCTCTTAATTTCATCATAAGACGCCCTAAGATGACGACCTAGATCTCATCTTTTGATAGCTCTTTTAAGTTTAAATGGGCTAAGCCAAAGTGACGCCCTCTCTTGAGCCCATAAACATATTAGGCTGATCCTCTTCATAAGACTTAGGCTTTTCATTGTTGAAGGCTTGAGCTTCTTTCATTACTTCCAACTCATAATAAGAGCTCATCTAAGTCCTTGCAATCAAATAATTATCAAGAAAATGTGAGAGAATTATCACATAACTTCATAAAAGTTAAGTAGGGTTAATCTCATAATATAAATAAAATGAATATAATAAGACAAATAATAAAATATTATGAATGTCATAAATAGTTAACACGTATAATTATATTTTTTACTTATTAATTAGCATCTATATATAAGATATTAATGCATAAATATAACTAATAATTTATAATTATCATCATCGTAAAAATAAATACAATTAGAATCTTACTTTCCCTAGCAACAAGTTATGATGGAGATATATAATATTTCAATGTAAAAAATATCTATTTTTATATGAAGAATTAGATGAAAAAGCTTATATGGATGTTCCCTAAAGATATGAGAAAGTTCTGAATTGTGATATAATATGAAAGTTAAATAAAACATCATATGGGTTCAATTAATCACTTGGAGCGTAGTTTGATAGTTTCATGACATGAACTAGTCATTGCAAGGACATGGTACACTCAATCTCAGATATGTTACCAAACACTTAAATATATGCATAAATATAAAATGTATTAGATGTCTATGTTGAAACACAAAAATGATTGAATTTTTTTTTAGTACAAACTAATTCTCTAAAAATCAAAGATAATAATTTTAAAAATAAAGATTTTTAGTTTAAATCTCAAACCAAAACATTCGACATAATATAATTCTGTTCTAAAGACCGAAATGACATTTAAAATGTTATATAAAAAAAGTGAAAAGTAAATGAGGAGAGAAGCTAGTGTGAGTCAATGAATCTTCACATCTCCAACAAGTAGAGGGCATTATGTAGTGATGGTATCACCAAGTGATTGACTGAGTAGTGAGGACATCCAAATCCACATGCAGTGCAAAGGAGTGTTGCTGCTAGAGAGGGGGAGAAGAAAGAGAGGACAGAAGAGAGAGGCCTGAAGATGCAAGGTGAGAGAGAAGGATAAGGGAGAGAGAGAGAGATGGAAATGGAGAGCGTGAGGAAAAGAGGAAGGAAGAGAAGAGGAGGAAAAGAATAAGATAGAAAAGATAGAGGAGAGTATGAAGGAAAGGAGGGAGAAGGTTTGGGAGGAAGGAGAGAGGGGGGGAGAAGAAAGAAATAACTATAAGCAAGAGAGATAGAGGGCAGCCATAGAAAGAGAATGGGGTGACCTAAGGCAATCCCATGAGAACATAAAGTCCAAATTTCCCCTAGCTTCTAGCCAAAATTTCTTTTTTGTCTTGTATATAGGAAAAAAAGAAGAAGTCATATACATTATAAAGAATGGAATTTTTATTATGTAATATGAAAATAAATGAGCATCAATAATAAGACATTCATATGATATTTATTTAAAAAATCATGACAAAAATACACATTTATCTTATTTATTACTTGAAAATATCATGCTTTTACTTTGCAAGCATAATGCATGATATAAGATATACATCTATTAATGTGAATCATAATTTATTTGTTAAAAACTTTCTATCAAGAAAAGCTACAATTCTTTTGGTTTATGTAGACAATATAACAACGAAACATGACTATGAAAAAGAACACAAATAAACGTCCATTGGAGAAGTTTGATATTCAGAAGTTAGGAAAATTGTGATACTTTCTCAACATTTAAATGGCATGCTCAAAACAAGACATCTTTATATCAACACAAAACTATAACATAGTCTTAAGGATATAAGGAAGCAAGTTGTAAAACCATGAATATCACTATATATTTGAATCACAAACTTGGTAATGTGGAAGAAAGTAACCCTATAGATATACAAATGTATCAACATCTTGTGGAAAAACGGATTTATATTTTTCACACTACACTATATATTCTATTCAGTGGAGTTCTTACTCAATTCATGTATGATTCAAGGGAAGTCTACCTTCTAACAGCTGAAAGAGTTTTACAATATCTAAAGGGGACACTTGGTAGAGTTATTTTATTTAAGAAAATAAAAATAAAAATATTGATGTTTACATTGATATTTGATTATGTGGGTGCCGACTTACAATCAACATCAGACTAACACACCCTTTTTGGTGGCAACCTCAGTACTTGATGCGGCAAGAAGTAGTAGGCAGTGCCAAGATCAAGTGCTGAATCTTAGTTTCAAGCGATGGCAAAAACATTTGTAAAGTATTGTTGGTGAAAGCTATCTTAAAAGGTATTAAAATCGCGACAAAATCCTATTAAGTTATATTGTAAGAGTATCATCTATCTATCCCCTGATGGTGCTCTCTCCAATGACCAACGAGCTAGGGCAGCATCAACAGTTAAATTATGTTACTGTTACACGTATCTGCATTTACTTTATTCGACTGATCTTCTCTCATCATTGACCGAGCACCACCTTTAAGTAGCGACCTCCTGATTCGAACAAAGCTGATCTTCGCCGCTTTCTTGCATTGTAAGGCGTTAAAGCTAAATGCGTGAAGAAAATGTTACATCCTACCTAAGTTTCCTGCCAAGTTAAACCCATCGATTATGGGGAGGATCCTGAGCGACAGTAATGAAGCACTAAGTCACATTCGTCATTCAAAGAAACAAGGGGAACCTAAAACTAAAAGACTCCAAACCAGAGTTGCAATGTTGTATGGTATCCCTTCATGGCATGTTTCTCATCTCAGTTCGAAGATGTTACGCGTCCTGCTTCGCCGAGAATACCAGTCACAGTCAATGGTGGATACATTCGTACTTACAACCAAAACCCCAATAATCGACCAGCCCAGTAAAACTAAACACGCACAAAAATAAAAAAAGGAAACCAAACAAGGCATATAACCCCCCCTTACGACACAGTAAATAGAAGAACGATAGATAATATGACGGGCTCTCCGGGTGCGGGACTAGGAGTTGTTGACCCGCCTGCAGTTCCTCCTGATCTCTCCGCGGGCACCGGTGAGCGGGGAGATGGCGCTCATCTTGATCATGGAGCGCGCGAACTGGCGCAGGAAGTGGGCGTTGTTCCGGGCGTAGAGCCGCACCAGTCGTCGGGTGGCGGCGCTGCGCGTGTAGAGCACCTGGTCGGAGCTGAGGAGGCCCCGCGCGGCGAGGATGTTCCTGAAGTAGGAGTTGTCGAACCCGGCGGGGCTAGGGGGGTCCAGGGGGAAGAGGTTGTTGTCCCCACCCGAGCGCGGGCACCGTGTCCTCAGCTGCGCGGCGTAGGACGCGTCCAACGTGAAGTCCGCCAGCCCGTTGCCCGTCTGGTTGTACAGCCTCTGCCTGAAGCTGGTGCACCTCGACATCCCGATGGTGTGGCTCCCTGTCCATCACAAAAACAGCCCCCGCGCTCAGCCCGCGATGCTACGGAGTAAATACATTTATGCTGAGGCCACTCTCTTCGTCCCCGCCTCCTCTGTTGATTGATGTGACGTGTAGTAAATAATATGCACACTACCCATTCTCTTTTTACCCACCTGAGAGGGCGACGAGGTCGACGAGGTTGAGGCCCTGGAGCTTGAACTTGGTGACGATGGTGGGGAGGGTGTTGTTGGGGGCGGGGATGTTGTTGTTGGAGCCGCTGAGGCTCGCGCTCCTGGAGTCCCTACGTCCCAGTGGAACCTCCCAGTTTGGCCCGCCAGTCTGCACGAATCAACCACATCACACAACAGTTTAATAGGGTCATTTCCGCAGAGGCAGAAATGGAGAGAGAGAGAGAGAGAGAAAGCGGGCGAGAAATGGAGGCGAGCTTACGAGAACGGTGGAGTCCCTGGCGGCGAGGGCGAGAATGTCGGCGCAGGAGACCGTGCTGGGGCACTCCCTCTCCAGCGCCGCCTTGATCTCGTCGACCACATCGAACCCTCTGATGGAGTTGCGGTTGGGGTTGGAGAGCTTCTCGCTCACGATGCTGGGGCTGCTGTCCAGCAGGACCGACGCGTCGCAGCCCTTTATAAAGAAAACACGACACCAAATGAGGCTACCAAACATGGGTTCCCTCCAATCATCAATCATCATCAGCTGGCTAGCTGGCTAGCGAGAGAGAGAGAGAGAGGGAGAGAGCGGGGACCTTGACGAAACAGTCGTGGAAGTGCAGCCTAACGAGGGACGCGGCCATGCGGGCCTCCCGGGCGACGGCCTGGGCCACCACGGACCTCACAATCTCCTTAGCCTTGGGGCAGGACCGGTCGTAGAACTGAGGGTAGAGGTGACCCTCGCTGCTCTCCTGCCTAGCCGTGCAGACTGACGCCAGAGCGAAAAGGACTGCGAACACCACGGCAACTCCCCTGGAGAATCCCATCCCACTCTCTCTTGCTCTCTCTCTGGCTCTCTTGCTCCCTTGTCCTGAGATCAATGGAGGAATGGAATGTCTGTGTGTTGATGGAGAGCCTTGGTGTGTCACCCGCGGCTTTTATAGTTTTTTTGTTCGAAGGAAGAACGAGGGACATTTGCGGCTGAGAGAAGGAATAGAGGATTGGAAACAGGAGTTGTTTTTCTTGCTCCATTAGGCCTATAGCAAACGCCGTGGCTGTTATAGACATAGAATGTCTTGTGTTATAAAAAATAAATTGCAGGTTGTTTAGGTATAAGATGTCGTAGGTTGAGGATAGAAGTTGGAGGGGGGGAGGGGGAGGGGGCGGGGGAGACCTGCTCCGATTACTCTCTCTCTCTCTCTCCCTCCACCCACAGATCTATATATATAAATGAAAGCCATAATGCGTTATAGTCATTTATGTTATTACGGGCTATGCTAAAGTTGCGAAATGATTTATTGCTCATTAATTTTGTTTATGAAATGATGCTTCCTTTCTTTTTTTTCTTCACCTTTCTTATATTGGTACCACGTGGACCATATGAGGACCTAAGCGACCTGATTGATTGCTCTTTCCTTACGGCCTAAGAGCGATTGGGTCTCAATATGGGCTTATAGAATCAGGGTTAGTTAGTTGTTGCAATAATGTGGAGTCCAAATTTTACAACCCTTATCATTTTCTGGAGGCTTTACCTACTCCATTCTTCCAAGTGCTTTGGCTCAAGGTTTTATTAACAAATAGTTATTATGGTTAAGCTGTGAAGTCACATCCAATTTTAGATTGACACCTTATAGTTCTAGGCTGTTGTTTTTATATTTTCATCTCCTGAAATTCAAATTTTCACGAAGCAATCCCTGACCTGTTAGACTCTTCTATCATTATGAACACAACAGATAAATAACAAAAAAGCCAAAATGAATCAAATCAAAGTTTCTAAAGCATGAGTGTGGATTTTGCAAATGGAAGGATAAATTTGTTGATGCAATATTGAATCTGCAATTATTGTTATCATAGATGGGTACAAATTCAAGATGGAGGGTGGGAAAATAGATATATATGTTAATCATTTCATTTAATTTGAATTTTCTATTTGTCTCTCTTCTTAGAAATTAAAAAATAATCACAAGTAGCCATTTCACGATGACTAACCTATTTTGAGTTAGCCAAAATGTTTTTTTCTTTTCTGATTTTGCTGCATAAAATTTTCCCAATGGGCTTAGTTCTTTTCTGTAAAAAAGTGGCGTACAAAACTCTATTCATTGGTCATGACTCATTGAGTCTTGGAGCCTAATGTATTTTGATGTTGATAAAAAGCTACACAAAGATAAAGGGGTCATTTCACACCATGTTATTGATTTTGTTGCAACTAAAAAATGTCACAAATGTTCCAACTATTCTCAAGAAAATTCACAAGAAAATGTGATAACGATTGTATATATTTTATTTAGTTTGTTTTCTTCAAGGAGTTAACTTCATTGTTTGTGAGAGTTAACTCGTGAGTGAGAGTAAGAAATGAAAAGAAAGAAAAATGAAAAAATACACTCAATAATATATTGAATGTGAACTATAATGTTTTTGGACATGGTAGAATGTCCCAAACCTGAGTTGGCTAAACCCACATTGTACTATTTACCACAAGTTAGCCATTGGGCATTTGAATGTTATTGTTGAAACAATAGATATGATCATTTTCTGCAACAATAGAAAATTTTTACTAATAGACAAGAGCCTTAAAAATGAGATAAAAATGAGGAGAGATTCTTATAAAAATAGAAATATTATTTTTGAGAAAAAAATACTTTTAATTTTAATGTGGATGAAAGTTTATGAAGGTATATGCTTGAAGTACATGAAAATTACTACTTAGATAAAGTATTTGAATTGTTCTTACATATTATATCCTATTGATGGAAGAATATTTATATCTTATAAGACTTGGTATCAATTCAAAACTAAGATAAATACTTCAATAAAGGAAGGTATGTTCCACGATTTATATACTTTGATGAAAATTCTAGATAAATTGAAAAATAATATCATGAAAACTACCTTGGGATAAAAAAATATATTTATGGCCATATATCATCTCATACAATGACCTAAGAGCTGTCCAATTGGAGACAAAAAATTCAGCACTTCAAAGTAGCTCTTGCCCAACCTAGCCATTTTGATGATTGATGAATGTTGAGACTATGACCATTAATTATCATTCATAGATCAACTTCAAATGATCTATAATCTACAAAGCCTAGCTAAAGTAAGCCACTAGTTGACAATTCTAAATGAGCATGACCTCCAAAATCTAAATGCATTAATTTGAATTGGGCAAAAACAAAGTTTCATTCGATGATTCTTTCGTAAATGACTACAAACAAATTAATTTATCAAATTAAGATCTATAAAAGTTAGAAGAATCGTAATTGAATGAAGTATAGTTTTGAAATTTGAAATCACACAAAGTATCACTAAATGAAATAAAAATTAAATTGAAAGTAAAAAAGGTAGAGTTTCAACCTCACAACAACAATTGTCAGAATTGTCTATTCGAACGGATTATCAAGTAATGTCTATAGCCTAAAGGCTCTTCTTAAATATAGACGACATAGGTAATCTTTAAATCTCCTTTCAAAATCTAAATAATAATGATAGAATTAAAATTAGTTGAAAATAATAAAATAGAGTTTCGAAGTTATAGTCGTGATGCGTCAAAATCTTAAGCATTCAGCGGATTATTGTGAAATGTCGACAGCCACAAAAGGTCTCCTTAGACATAGACAACATGAACAATCTTTAGATTTTCTTGTGAGGTCTAGAAATCAATGAGATGGGTTGACGATCGTTTCCAATGGTTATTACTTAGAGGAACGAAAAAATGACAACTGTACAAATCTCCAACAACTATCACCTGATGATGATAAGTTAGATGGAGGTAGGGTGTATTTTATAGAGCTTCATCCTCATGTCCACACACTAAGAGAAGCCTCTTCATCATATCTAGTATGCTCTCATGATGTGGTGACTCATCTCCTAGTGGATCATCTTCTTCTCGATGACAACTTATTCATCGATCAATTAGAGATTCTTTACTTGATGAATTTGTGATCTTTTAATCTAGAATCATTCAGTAATTTAGTAACAATACACCCCGTATTGTGTTAATAATATTTTTGCTCATAATTGAGCAATTCTGAAATTTGAATCATTGACAAGTAATATATATATAGGAAAATTATGATTTAATCAAATAAAAAATGAGTTTCAGCTCTATTAAGATTCAAACCTCCATTGGTTGCCCACCTATATGAGAATGATATAAGTACATAAATATCCTTATAAAATAATGTTATAAAGGTATCTTATTCTCATAAACAAGAGATATTTTAGATATTAAAATTATTGAAAACCTTATGATAAGATATGACGGTTGTTTAGTCTCACATCAGTTATTTTTATATTTTGAGATGGACATATAGTAACACAAAAATGTGTGATTAATAACCTTCTCTCTCTCATGTGTGTATGACTACTCCTTGTCCCACACCCGATTAGCCACCATGATGTGGAAGGAGAATGACACACATGTATCCTATTGATCCTTAGTTGCTTGATCCCCTTGCTTACAGCTCTACTCAACTATACTTTTGACCTACTTGAGGCCCTAGTTGGCCAACTGTCTTCCCCCTCCCCTCCCCCCACCTTTTTTCTATAGTTTTATTTTATTTTATTTTATTTCTCTACATTTATCTCAAAAATATGATTATAAAAATTATATAATTTTACATAAAATCATATAATTAGCCAAAAATTCACATGAACTAACTAAAAACTACTTTCATAATTTAACATAAATATAAGTCTATTAATCATGAGTTAAAGCATAAGTTATATTCTTAATTAATTATTAACTTATGATAACGAAGACATCACTCAACATCAAGCCCAATAATTACATAATATAATTTTGTAGAAGGAATGGCAAGAAATCAAATAGTTTTGATATAAGAATCCGTATGATTAATTATTTTGGAGATTTTTGGTAAAATTAATTATAGAAGTCATGAGTACTTTCAAATCAACTCCTACTGTTAAATTCTAGGGTCTTGATGAAAACTCTTTATGACGTGACTTAGTCATTGTATAATAACTTACATAAATATAAATTTTATAAAATTAGAAAATACTATTTTCTAACTTTTAAAAAATATTTATAATTAATTAATTAATTATAATTTAATAAAAAGTTCAAATAGTAAGGAATTTTAAGGTTGATCACAAGGATATAAGATAATTTTTTAAAAAGAATATAATTTTTTATGAGTTTTAGACTAAATGATGAATATAAAATATATTTAAAAAATCATGAAAAAGAGAAATAAGGGTGCAGACATCATGATGATGTCAATGCCCTAGGAATGCGATTTAGGAAGAAACAAAGTTTTGTCTAGTGATTCTTATGTACGTAATTATAGATGATTTAATAAGTCAAATAAAGATTTATAAAAGCTAAAAGAATCATAATTAAATGAAGAAGGCTTTGGAAACTTGAAATCATGTTAAGTATCACTAAATGAAGTAAAAATTAAGTTGAAAGTAAGAAATGTAAAGTTCTAGCTTCACAACAGCAATCGTCGGAATTATGTGTTTGAGATGATTATCGTGCGATGTCTAAAGTCTCAAGGGCTCTCTTTGGATATAGACGACCAAGTCATTCACTAAATCTCCTTTCAAAGTCTAAAAAATAATTGTAAAAATTAAATTAGTTAAAGAATGTTAAAATAGAGTTCTAACATTGTAGTAGTGATGTGTCGAAATTTTGAACATTATGGAGGATTGTCATATAATGTCTACAGTCTCAAAGGCTCTTTTTGGAGACAAATGATGTGGGCAATCTCTAGATCTTCTTGCAAAGTCTAGAAATCAATGAAATGTGTTGTCAAATCATCTCTAGCAGCTGTCACCTAGTAGAATGAAAAAATAGTGACTTTGCAGCTCTCCGGTGGCTGTCACTTGATGGAGGTGAGGCACATCTTAAAGAGTTTTATCTTTAGGTTTGTGCAACAAAAAGAGGTTCTTCATTACATCTAGTACGCTCTCAAGAGGTGACAGCTCATCTCTCGGTAAATCGTCCTCTTCTTGATGATAACTTGTTCATCGATCAATCAGAGATGATTTAGTCAATAAATTTGTGATCTTTTTATGATAATCGTTCAATAATTTTAATAATGATATTCTACAAATCAAATTAACGAAGTTTTTGTCAAAGATTGATCAATTCTAACAACTTAATCCTCCACCAATGATCTATAAGAAAATCATGATTTAATTAGATAAAAATATGAGTTTTGGTTCTAGTACAATTTGAATCCTCATCGGTCATCCACCTACATGAAAGAGAGTGAAATAACTATGCGAATACCTTTATAAAGTGATGTCATTGAGGTATCTCTGTTTGATAAATAAGAATATTTGAGATATAAAAATTATTAAAATATTTTAGAAAAGCTATGACATCGATTTAGTCTCACATTAATTATATGTCAAATTTTGAGATGAATATATAATCATACAAGATTTAGAAAATAATGAGTCATTTTCTCACATGTGTACAACCACTCCTTGCTCCACACCTGATTGGCCACTAATAATGTAGAAGGAGAGTAATGCACACATGTCAATCAATCCTTAGTCACTTGAACCTATGCTTGTGACTCTATCTAACTGTACTTTTGACCTGCTTATACTTGGATGGCTGATGAGTTCCCATCTTTTTCTATATTTTTATTTTATTGTATTTTCCTTTATTTATCTCAAAATAAGATTATAAAATTATATAAAATTAGATAATTAATCAAAAAATCATATTAACTAATTAAAAATTATTTTTCAAAATCTAACACAAATATAAGTCTATTCATCATGAGTTAAGGCTAAAACTATATTATTAAATAATTACTAACTCATAATAATGAAAACTTATCACTTCATGTTTAATATTATGAGAGAAAAGGTAAATGTACATCTTAATCATAAAGATATTATTAACTCATAGTCAAGACATTTGAGAAAGTTGCAACTAAGTATTATGCTTTATGAGGACATAGGTAAATTGGCATTGGTTAAAATATTAACATGAAAGTATACTTTCAATAAATATAAATAATCACATTGGACATAAACAATATATATTGATTCACTCTAATCTATAGCCTACTCCATTCTTCAAGCCTCCCATTGAATATCTTGTCTTCATTAATTCCTACCAAACTACATGTTGGCTTTGACAAGATATAATCAATCATTTTTGCACCAAGAAGGCTTACTCAAATTTAGGCTTGGTAAAATTATCAAAGGCAAAGTAAACTACCATGCAAAACATCCAAAAATCTATAAAATACTAGTAATTCATTGTTTGGAGAGTTAAGATCTTCGAAAAGTATTTCATGTATGTGGTAATTTGACTATTTTGGATTTTACATATCTCTAATATTTATTGTCTTTTATGAATTGAGTACAATGAGGGTCCCTAAAATTTTTTCCTTCAATAGCTAGTTTTTTTATATTTTTAATATTTTATTAATCAACATTTACATAATGATGATTTAGTTGCTGAAAATTCATTATGAATATTGTTACAATGTTGCCCCCCATCTTAGATAAGTATTCGTACTCAAGTTTCTCTAATTTTTTGTTTTGTGTAGGTGTGCAATTTAATGTCTTTAGTGTAACACTTCTACCTCATCAACCTTGTTCAAACTACCTCATGAGTTTGCACATGTCAATGCTCAAGAATTTGATTAGTAATGGTGTTGACACTTACATTCCATGATGTCAATTGATCTCTATTAGGCCACTATCATAACTAATTACCGAGTCATCTTTTGCAGAAGAAAAAAGGATGTTGTTATTTCTAAATAGTTTCTGCTCCCACCTTACTCTACTCATGAAGGATACTTTCCTTAGGTTTCTTTACTTTTCTTGAATACAAAAAAGTCAGATCACATCTATCTCTAAATTTATGACTCTAGTAGGCTCACCTCTAGCCACTCATATTAGCTTATTGTTGTATGTTCTCAACTTTAGTATCAACTTGTCAATAGCTACAATTAGAATCCATTAATAGGCCATTAGAATCCATTACATAAAATAAATTTTATACATTTATCACAATATTTTTCATTGGGCATAGAATTATAAGATTTAAATCATGCAAGTGCTGGTATTTTGCACATTATAGATTTTTCTAAATATTTTCTTAAAAGACTAAGAAAATATTGTTCTTATTGTTCTGGGCCTTCAATGACATACTACTAAGTTCTCTATGACCAAAAACATCTTAGTTTGGAGGTTGTAAGTAATGTAATAATAGTTTCTGAAGTCGATCTATCTACTACATACAATAACTTAAACCTTAGTTTGTGATATTGTAGTAATAGGCCTTTTGAAATGTTGTCTTATAGTGTTTGCTTGATACAAGTTAAGCCCATTGGTGATGTAGTCCATAAATTACTATCAACTAAGAAATGAAAAGTTTTTGACCCACATGGCCAGAAATAAATATTTAGAGGTATCATAGTGCCTCACAATTTAATTTTGTGGTCAATTATAATACAACCCTATTTTAATATCAACTTAGATGGAACAAATAGTGCAGCCCAATTTCAGCTCAATTCAAGTGAACTAGATACTAAGGAGGCGTGAATAATCTATTTGATTAAAATTCAGATTGAAATAGCCCAATAAGATATTTGGACATATGTTAAACATGCTAAAAACTCAATTCCCATGTTTAATATTCTCCACATTTTTTATGTAAAATAATTACTTATATTGTTTAAGGTATTCTTATTACTTATGAGTGTTATAATAGAATCCCATTTTCCTTAAGAACGTTCTAACATAAGTTCTTTCTTTCTAGGTTAGTTGTAACTAGCTTTAAGCTTAGAAAGAGGCTTCATTGGTGGCCCCAAAGGTATTCGAGTTTATTTCTATCAATCCCACAAAATTTCCTCTTTTGAGGTTCTATTTCTCTATTGGTGGATTCCAACATCCTTTGTGGATTCAAGAAAACTATTTTGATCATTGTGGACTCAAGGGTTGAGGTCTCTTCATTCTGTGGACTCATGGTGAAAGATCTTCACAAAATTCAAGTATGTAGTAGATTCAAGGACTAGATTTGAACTTTCTACAAAGAAAGCTATGCCAATTCAATCAAATCATTCATCTTGTCAAATTCCAACTAAGTTAATTGGTGGAGTATTTTTCTTGGATATGTAAAAGAATAAAACAAAAATTGATGTTGAATTTCCATTAATTTCTTAAAATTTTGTGTTGAAAATTTCATTATACAAAATGCAAATATAGAATTGATGGATGGTGTGAAATTATCACTTGAACCCACAAATAGTATATATATATTCAATATTAAAATATTAATAACTTACAAATAAACGATGTTGGCTCTTGCTCAAGCACTTGTTTTTCTATTTGATTGTCAACCTTGACCTGCTAACATAAAATATAATCACTTACATCTTGTGACCTAAATAATTGATCAACATATTGCATTGGATATGTTAGCATGTGTATTTATCTCAATAGCATACCTAATTATACAATTTTGACATGATTCTAAATCCAACAACTTCAAGTTAGAAACATGAAATTAACTTAATGTGAGAGATCTTATGATTGAGTTAAAACATCTAATTCTCATAAGTCACTTGAGAAATTTATTTGGTTGTTTCATGGATATGTGTATTTATTATCTTTAACTGATCTCCTCTCATAATTGCCCAATTATTGGTTTTTAATCAGCAATTTAAATGGGTGTCAATAAAGAGAAAAATACACAACAAGAATTTCCAATTTTCTTGGCATATTCAGTTAATAATTTTGGAATGAAAAAATCGACAAAATGGCTTCAGAAGAAACGTTTAAAGCGAAAACAATGAAAAACAGACTCTCGAACGCTTCATGCACCTCCCCACCTTTAAGTGGCAACCTCCAGATTCGGGCAAAGCTGATCTTCGCCGCTTTCTTGCATTGTGAGGCGTTAAAGCTAAATGCGTGAAGAAAATGTTACATCCTACCTAAGTTTCCTGCCAAGTTAAACCCATCGATTATGGGGAGGATCCTGAGCGACAGTAATGAAGCACTAAGTCACATTCGTCATTCAAAGAAACAAGGGGAACCTAAAACTAAAAGACTCCAAACCAGAGTTGCAATGTTGTATGGTATCCCTTCATGGCATGTTTCTCATCTCAGTTCGAAGATGTTACGCGTCCTGCTTCGCCGAGAATACCAGTCACAGTCAATGGTGGATACATTCGTACTTACAACCAAAACCCCAATAATCGACCAGCCCAGTAAAACTAAACACGCACAAAAATAAAAAAAGGAAACCAAACAAGGCATATAACCCCCCCTTACGACACAGTAAATAGAAGAACGATAGATAATATGACGGGCTCTCCGGGTGCGGGACTAGGAGTTGTTGACCCGCCTGCAGTTCCTCCTGATCTCTCCGCGGGCACCGGTGAGCGGGGAGATGGCGCTCATCTTGATCATGGAGCGCGCGAACTGGCGCAGGAAGTGGGCGTTGTTCCGGGCGTAGAGCCGCACCAGTCGTCGGGTGGCGGCGCTGCGCGTGTAGAGCACCTGGTCGGAGCTGAGGAGGCCCCGCGCGGCGAGGATGTTCCTGAAGTAGGAGTTGTCGAACCCGGCGGGGCTAGGGGGGTCCAGGGGGAAGAGGTTGTTGTCCCCACCCGAGCGCGGGCACCGTGTCCTCAGCTGCGCGGCGTAGGACGCGTCCAACGTGAAGTCCGCCAGCCCGTTGCCCGTCTGGTTGTACAGCCTCTGCCTGAAGCTGGTGCACCTCGACATCCCGATGGTGTGGCTCCCTGTCCATCACAAAAACAGCCCCCACGCTCAGCCCGCGATGCTACGGAGTAAATACATTTATGCTGAGGCCACTCTCTTCGTCCCCGCCTCCTCTGTTGATTGATGTGACGTGTAGTAAATAATATGCACACTACCCATTCTCTTTTTACCCACCTGAGAGGGCGACGAGGTCGACGAGGTTGAGGCCCTGGAGCTTGAACTTGGTGACGATGGTGGGGAGGGTGTTGTTGGGGGCGGGGATGTTGTTGTTGGAGCCGCTGAGGCTCGCGCTCCTGGAGTCCCTACGTCCCAGTGGAACCTCCCAGTTTGGCCCGCCAGTCTGCACGAATCAACCACATCACACAACAGTTTAATAGGGTCATTTCCGCAGAGGCAGAAATGGAGAGAGAGAGAGAGAGAGAAAGCGGGCGAGAAATGGAGGCGAGCTTACGAGAACGGTGGAGTCCCTGGCGGCGAGGGCGAGAATGTCGGCGCAGGAGACCGTGCTGGGGCACTCCCTCTCCAGCGCCGCCTTGATCTCGTCGACCACATCGAACCCTCTGATGGAGTTGCGGTTGGGGTTGGAGAGCTTCTCGCTCACGATGCTGGGGCTGCTGTCCAGCAGGACCGACGCGTCGCAGCCCTTTATAAAGAAAACACGACACCAAATGAGGCTACCAAACATGGGTTCCCTCCAATCATCAATCATCATCAGCTGGCTAGCTGGCTAGCGAGAGAGAGAGAGAGAGGGAGAGAGCGGGGACCTTGACGAAACAGTCGTGGAAGTGCAGCCTAACGAGGGACGCGGCCATGCGGGCCTCCCGGGCGACGGCCTGGGCCACCACGGACCTCACAATCTCCTTAGCCTTGGGGCAGGACCGGTCGTAGAACTGAGGGTAGAGGTGACCCTCGCTGCTCTCCTGCCTAGCCGTGCAGACTGACGCCAGAGCGAAAAGGACTGCGAACACCACGGCAACTCCCCTGGAGAATCCCATCCCACTCTCTCTTGCTCTCTCTCTGGCTCTCTTGCTCCCTTGTCCTGAGATCAATGGAGGAATGGAATGTCTGTGTGTTGATGGAGAACATGTGTTGGTCACCTGGGCCATTTATAGTTGCAGTGTTGTCGGATGGCGAAGAGATGGATTTTCTTGGAGAAGCAGAATGAATCGCGGATCATGAAGGAGTTGTTGCTCTTGCTCCATTAAACCTGTGATATCCACAGTGTTTGCTTGTGGCCCCAGAAGTTCTAGATGACTGCCACCATCTATCTTTAGTTTTTTCTACTCCAATTCTATCCTGCCCAAAGTGAAGACGTAAAGGGTACATTTGGAAAGAGCATGTCTCTTGCCTTGCAGTAGAGATCATCTTTACATCCCTTTCGCCTTCCACAGTTTATTGATTTGGGCCCTGCTCCATCTCTCTCCCTCTCTCTCTCTCTCTCTCCCCCTACAGTATATATTTATGCAGCTTTTTTTGTCAATTTTCTTATTTAAGGGCTTCCATTCCATTTCAGGTTATTTCAGATACTTTTGACTGCAGTTAAAGACACTCAAAGTTGTGTATATCTTCCTTTCTTTGACCAAATCTGGAGCAGGAATACCTAATAGTTGACTTATTTCTCTCTTATCTCTCTCTCCCTCTTTCTACCTGCTCCACTCAGGTCGAGCATCCACCCAATCCCGGGATACAAGACGAATGGCGAAAAGACAGAGAGAGAGAGAGAGAGAGAGAGAGAGAGTAAGAGAGAGACACAGACAGAGAGACGGACGAAGATAGTCCGACAATGCTTTCCAAAGCCCTGGAGTCGTCCTTAAGACTGGGCCCCAGTCTGTCTCTTGAGCCAAGGCCCAATAAGGTGGCCGCTTTTGGAGGAAAGGGGAAGAGCCAAGGAAAGGAACATAAATCGGGCCGAAAATAAGTTAACCCAGGCCCATTTTTATTGGGCCGTAAGTGGACCTGGACTGAGAACCTGCTGGCTTGACACATGCCCAAAAAACTGGGCTTACCGGGTTCTATTCACCGGGCCAAGGGAGCGTCTTGGAAACCTTCGCCCTGTTCATCACTCCTCACTCCCATCTACTTGATAAAACGTGGGTGAGTCCAGGACCATTTTTTTTTTAATCTCTAAATTAGGATCTACCTTTTCTTGGCATAATTAAATATTATAAAATATTTCACCAAGGCTTCAGAAATCGTATGATGGTAATTTGTGCTAATTTCATTATTTAGGAACTAAATTTATATATTCGTCAAAATATTCAAGTCATCCATTATTAAGTAATAAAAAATATCTATAATTTATTTTTATATAAAATATTAAAATATATTTTGAAATTCCCCATGTTTTAATGTACTAGTGCAGTCTAAATTTTCATATTTATCAGATTATCTTCGCGTCTATATTTATATAACCGTTTTTCTGAAATCCAGCGCGGGGAAGCGGTCTGCTGTCTCTCGGCGCTGGTTTATCAGTAGAGAGCTCCTGCGAGCTCCTCCCCCTTTCTTGAGTGGCAAGCAGGGCAAATCTTTCTCTCGTTTCTCTTTTTCTGTTCGATCCTGGTGGAAAATTAGAAACCGGCGAAGGATCTCCAGCAACTTCTTCCTCGTCATGCCGGAGGGGATGGAGGTGGATGATGCGGCCCAGCGGCGGGCCGCTTCCACGGAGTATCGGAAAAAACTCCTCCAGTACAAGGAGCTTGATGCCAGAGTGCGCACAGGTCAATCCGACTGTTTATACCCCTTGAGAAATCTTTCCTAGCCCTAGGCTTCTGCTCCCGCTTCACCTTTTCGCGGCAATTCCATTCAATTGAGGGGAATTTCATGACCTAGAGATGTCTAGGTTTGTATTCCATGTTTTCGGAGATCTCGTGCGAAGGGATAGGCGGGTTATGTTCGGTGAATTACTTTCTAATTCCGTTTTCTTTGAGGTCGCGATAAAGTAGTTGATAGGTGCGGTCATCTTCGGATGGTTTGGATCGCTTCTTGAGGACCATGCGGCATTTGAGTTGTCGTAATTTTGAATCTGCGGGCTAATATCAGAGATCCTCTTTTCCTCTTTTCCTTCTTTCCGTCGTCGATGGGATTTGACTGCTAGACACAATTTTTAGTTTCACTGTCTGCTAAACTTTTGTCGTCTACTGATTCCCTTACCAGGTGTCGGACAATTACGAGAAAATATTATTCCAACATATCAAGAAGTTTTCATTTTTAAATTTGAAGAGAGTTAATTGAAAAATGGTTATCATCTGTTCAGAAAATTTATTGTTAGGTGAAAATATTATTCCCTGGCCATTCTGGGGCATTGTAACGTGATAACATTTATGTTCAAACATCATCTAGGAATGTTTGTCCTCTCCGTCACATTCTTCAGTGCTTCTTTCTATCCCCAAGATAATTTATTTTTAAGTTTTTTGTGAAACTTTAACGTTACAGGAGTAACTGACGCATTGCAGTGGAGAAGTTTCCTTCTTTTAGATAGTAAAAAAAGTGATTAACACTACACGTTATAATGCTGAAAATCGATAGCATACCTGATGGTCATATTTAGGTCAACTAGTATTGATTTTTTGTTGGGTTGGCCCTTTAGGATGCCATGCTGTGAAGTATTTTCCAATATCTAATGCTGTGAAGTATTGTTGGGCTGTCATGCTGTGATGTCATGCAAGGTTTAGTTCATTGGCCTCCTTTACCTTATGAATCATAACATCAGTGTTGGATAATTAGACCTTTACTTGATAGTTCATGCATGATACTTTTTCCGATATTTTGATGAGCACTTTTACTTACTGGGAATTGAAGTAACGATTGTATAGTTACGTTTTTTCCATTTTCCTCTGTCATGAACTGTTAAGCTATCTTTCTACCGGTCACTGACATTAAAATTGGGAAAACACAGTGAAGGAAAATTTGCGAGCATCAAAAAAGGAATATGCTAAGACAGAAGATGATTTGAAGTCTCTCCAAAGTGTTGGTCAGATGATAGGCGAGGTGCTTAGACCACTTGACAATGAACGCTGTGAGAATCAGCCTGTCCTTTTTTTTGTTTTTTAATTTGAAGTACTGTTATTTTAAATTCTTATATTTCGTCTATAATTTATTCGATAATTCGAAATGTGCTATGCTGCAATAAAATCCTAATTCGTCTTGTTTGGGATACTTTTTCTATGACTAAGAATCCTCAACGTTAGGTTTTTATTTTACCATATTAAAAAATATTAGATGATTGTAATTTCATACTTGATCTAGCTAACTGAAGATTGTACAATGAATACTTCACGAAAGATTCTGTATACTACGTGGTCATAGTCATGTTTGGAGATAAATGGTTGTCTGATGGCATCGTTTGACTCAGCTTAGAATCAGATCGAAATCCAACCACCGGACATTAAAGACAAAATCATAATAGGACATAAGTTGTCTTATGTCATTGTAGATCACCTGATTCTGTGAGGGATGGGTTGTTTAGAAGGCCTGCTGGCCTTCCAACTCGTAGACCCAAGTAAGAGTGAAAAAAGAAGGGAAAAGAGATTCCTGCTGCTGTGACCAGAAAATGCTGCAGGCTGCAAACGGTAAAAGAAGAAAAAGATGGAAGGAGATGCCAGTAGTGCCAGGAAGAAAGAAAGAAAGAAAGGAAGAAAGAAGGAAAACAAACAGAGAACAAAGAAGAAGAAAAATCAGCCAGCTTCTTCCTGCAGTGGATGTAATAGTAGGTTTCCTAAGAAAATATTTATTTAATTAATAATTACGCATTCATGTTTTTAATTAACAGTTGCAAATGTCCTTTTTATTGATATTTGATCGATTGAATGGCTGTTGTAGTTTATGTGATCCCAGTCTGCATAGGATCAAACCTTGCTGGTCCTAGGTCCTGATATTGTTTGGAGATCATGGTCAGATTGGCCATTTCTGTTATGCAATTAGCAACCTTACCAACTTCTTTTGGTGACAAAAAAGCTTGAACTTTCTATTTATTCTTTTACAGTTATTTGTAGCTTTTCTGTTCTAAAAGTCTGGCTTAGCCTGCTATCCATAGAGCTAGAACAACAAGCTTCTCTGAATAAAGAAAATCGTTGTTATGACAGCAGTTATTTTGGACATGTGGGTGTACATTTTGAGTTTGTACTTTACTTCCCGGGGTAAAAAGTTGCTGATGTCTGGTGTACAAAATAATACAAAATGACAAATTGGTGTACCTGTGACCCAAGACCTCCACCAGGTCCTTCTCCCCCTGCAACATTCTCCCTTTGTCTAATTTCAGAATCTCGAAGAGACATCAAGGCTTGTATGCTATCCAGCTTTCTTCCTTGCTTACTAATTCCCATGGAGTTGTCGAGTGTAATGACCCTTACACTTTCTTGATTAGAGATATTAATGACCCTTACACTTTCTTGATTAGAGATATTAATGACCCTTACACTTTCTTGATTAGAGATATTCTACAAACACTCTTAAAACCGTCGAACTATTCTTATTAAGCATACTCTTTTTTTTCTGACGGAAGTTGTCGTTTCATTCAGATTGGTCACTTTGCCAGTTTGATCTGGTCCTGAGATGCTTTATCCCCATGCAAAGTGGCTGGGGTATGGAACTAAGTTTCACTGGTTGATGCTTGGAAGAACAGTTGATATGTAGGACTGCACCATTAGATTTTTTACGATGTTTGTCAAATTACGGTGGTCAGAGTTCATATTCGCTTATGCTACCGTATGCTTTCCACATTAATTTTAATTTTCATTGTCATGTGCTTTATATGCTGAGATATATGATCCTTAAGAGTTATGACAAAGTGTTTTATGCAATTGACATGTATCTCCAGTTATAGTGAAAGCCAGCAGTGGGCCCAGGTATGTAGTTGGCTGTCGAAGCAAGGTTGACAAGGAAAAGCTGAAAGCTGGAACTCGTCTGGTGCTTGATATGACAACTCTCACAATCATGCGGATTCTTCCACGAGAGGTATTTGTGTTCCATTATACAGTTTCATTGTCTGTCCTCATTATAACCAAAACAACAGTTTTCTCTTTCAGTCTTTTATTGATTGACTTTTATATATTAGTTCCCTCATTTTTGTTATATTGGGTCTTTACTCTCATTTTCCTTTGTCACACCACCAAGCAACGTTGAGATGCTAATAACTCATATCATCTGTTCTGCACTCCTGGTTCCAGGTTGATCCTGCTGTGTATAACATGCTTCATGAAGACCCTGGTAATGTTAGTTACTCTGCTGTTGGTGGCTTATCTGATCAGATACGAGAACTGAGGGAGTCCATTGAACTGCCACTTATGAATCCTGAACTGTTTCTAAGAGTTGGAATTAAACCTCCGAAGGTAATTGTTGCATTAAACTTGGTTACACCTTTGGCCGGGTATTTCCTCCGCCCGTATGCTTCTATTATCCAATTGAGTGGAAAAGCAAAGTACGAGGATTTTATTCATGGCAATTCAGTCTAGTTGCGCTGGGGTTAGGGAAAACTGTGGTTTCGTATACTTCATGGAGTTATCCTCTTGTAATGTTTTTCAGGGAGTGCTGCTCTATGGTCCACCAGGAACTGGGAAAACATTATTAGCTAGAGCAATAGCTAGCAACATAGATGCGAACTTTATCAAGGTTACTCTTTGCTTCCATTTGTTCTAATACGTTATCATTTTGTATATTTACTTATCCTGAAAGAAAATGACTGGTGTAGGTTGTTTCAAGCGCAATTATTGACAAGTACATTGGTGAAAGTGCACGTTTGATCCGGGAAATGTTTGGTTATGCTCGTGATCATCAGGTTGAGAATTTTTTTATTTGTGTTTCCCTGATTTTTTTTCTTTTTCTCATCCGGTAGGTTGCTTAGTATAGGAGTTAACTTTGGTGCATACGGATCTCTTTGTTTCATTTCATTTTGTATCTGTTTGTTGTTGTCACCCTCATACCAGTAAAAAGGTGTCAGTCTGTGCTCAACAGTTTAATGCCCTTCAATGCCAATTAATAACTATTTTGGTTTTTCTTACACAATGCAGCCATGCATTATTTTCATGGATGAAATTGATGCTATCGGCGGGCGCCGTTTTAGTGAGGGAACCAGTGCTGATCGTGAAATTCAAAGAACACTAATGGAACTGCTTAATCAATTGGACGGATTTGATCAACTTGGAAAGGTAACTTTGTTGATACACGATGAGAGATTATTAATAAAGAAGCCTAAGAAGTAGAAAGCTTATATTTCCACAGTTTTGATGTCCTGTGAAAGCTAAGCTTGTGGAGCTCCAGACTAGTTGTTTGGTTTATCTCGTTGATTCATCTACTTATCTTGTCCAATCTTATTTCCCGTGATAGAGTCGAATGCTTTTTGCCCAAAAGTTTCTTTCATTTTTGAAAATCAATTAAATGATGGTCAAATGCTACATAATGGTTAATTGCTAGTCGCCTTTGGATCATGCTCATGCATCCCATAAATCTCCAATTGATATTTGACTAGATGGATTCAAGTATTTTTGGCATGTATTTGGATCTGTTTTCTATGCACTCCCAAGAGTTAAATCATTTGTAGAAGATGAGGTCTCTAGGCCAGTCTGTGGCTCATTACTTTCTGCATTGTATTGATGTGACTTTTAGTAATATCATAAAACTTGCGGTCGAACGGAAGATCTTATGGTGTGATGTCTACTCTCCTTTCCGTCTACGAAGAGATGGGAGATACGATTTTGAAACCCTAATGTTTCTTTTCTATTTTGACAAAATACAAAACCAATGTGTGACCTGTCTCGCGCCTTAAATCTAACGTTACCATTAATGATTCATTGCTTTCATTCTATGATGCCGTTGATATTCTAGTTCTTCGAGAATTAATGAAGGATACTCACAGCTAAGAACTGCTGTTTATTCGAGATTATCCGAAAACCCTTGGGGCGCTTATTAAATCGTAAATGAAATTATCTTGTGCCGTCCTTTTAAGATGTGGATTTCGACCAACTATCATTTGCTCAAATAGGTCAAGATGATTATGGCGACCAACAGACCTGATGTTTTGGATCCAGCACTTCTCCGACCTGGCCGATTGGACAGGAAAATAGAAATCCCGTTGCCCAACGAACAATCAAGGATGGAAATCCTCAAAATTCATGCAGCTGGCGTTGCCAAACATGGAGAAATTGACTATGAATCGGTGGTCAAGCTTGCTGAAGTGAGTCGTCTCCTATATCAGCTATAGACGTGTGCATCAGTTTTTTTTTTTTTTTTTTTTTTTTTTTTGGGTTACAGCTTTAGCTTATTCCCTATCAGGGATTCAATGGAGCCGATCTACGGAACATATGCACAGAGGCTGGAATGTCGGCCATCCGCGCTGAGCGTGATTACGTCATTCAGGAAGACTTTATGAAGGTATTTTATCCTTCTTCTCGGCAACATTATCTTGAGACTCGACTAGTTTTGAGTTACTGTTCATTGTCAAACTCTCTCTCTCTCTCTCTCTCTCTCTCTCTCTCTCTCTCTCTCTCTCTCTCTCTCTCTCTGCAGAATGATGATTTATGTGAAGATACTGTCCAGATGGGTCTCCCAGAACGATGTTTTAGTTCCTCAATTAGGCGTTAGATTATTCAATTGCGTAGACTTAATTCGACTTTATATTATTCTATCGATAACTATCATTTGTTATTCTATGTGATGTTGCCTATTCATAGCTCTGAATAATCTGAGAAATTAATTTAATTTTCAGGCCGTCAGAAAATTAAACGACGCGAAGAAGCTGGAATCAACTGCCCACTACAACGCTGACTTCGGCAAGGATTAGGAGTGGTGGTTCCGATGGCTGGTGGGTGGGCGCCGCCTTTGGTCTTGCTGGATCTGATGAGATGTTCAAGGGGGGATTCGCCGAGCTTCCCCTGTCCAAAATTATTTCTCCTCTTTTGGCCAGCATGTGAAAGGTGGAAGGACGAGTCGGGGCCTTGCTTTACCTGAAATCAATATTTTTTTCCTCAATTAATTCTCTTTCGGATTCCGCTGGCCTTGCTGATACCCAACAGAGAAGTTGCAAATATTTCCTCTTCTGATCATTAGAAAAATCGGAAAGCTTCCATTAATTGGAGGTTCATGTGGATGTACTTGGAAATTTCCATTTGGTTATAAACAGGGATACGTGTAATTCTCAGGTTCAAATGGTGCTGGGCTGGTTTATTTATACCAGTTCCGAATGATACAACTGGGCCGGACCAGTATTGAACTGAACCGGTCCTGTTCGTACAACAGAGGAAAGGAACCTGATTGGCAGAGTGAGTTCAATGGATCTATTTTGGAGTTTGTCATGAATATTCCAATTTAAATTAATAAAAAGATAAATGTCAATTTTTAATAATGTTTACAAGAAAACCCATTTTTTAACGTCGTGTTGTTCAAGGTTTTGAGAGAAGTGAGATTTCTCTTGTTTAGAAATGGGCAAATTTTTGCGTAGAAACACAGTTCAAAAAATAAAAATAAATTATGGGTAACAACATAGACGATTATTTATAATGTGGATCTAGTTAAGAATAAGGTTATTTAACCACGTTGACCAGACCTCGTTTGGCGAGGTTTGTCGTTAAATTACAAAAATAGCTTCTTGAGGGCGCGATCACTGGAAGAGTTGTTGCTTTGGAGAGGGCGCGATCACTGGAAGAGTTGTTGCTTTGGAGAGGGCGCGATGCAGGCGTTGCAGATCTCGGGCTGTCCTCAATCTCTCGCCGCTGCTCGGTTCAGTAGCCGTCGCAGGACGAGACCTCCGGGCGGAGTCTCTGGGCTCGCTTTCGTGGTGTGTTCCTCAGCGGAGCGCAGGGTCCCAGGAGGGAGAAAGATATTCGTGTTCGGAATGGGGTTCGTCGGCATCCACGTCTCCCGCCGGCTGAGGGAAGAAGGATGGTGAAGTCGTATTCCGCCTCCCACAGTTTCTTTGCTCGATCTGCTTGCCTTCATGGTTGGGCCGCTAGGGTTTGATCTGTAAGATCCCTCGTTAAATCTCGAGGGAAACAGGCGATGGGTTCGTCTGGGGGATTTACCTCCTCGAGCCGAGTCCATGGATATCATTTTCTGATAGATCGAGGGAAGGAGAGCATTATGTTCGTCGGTCCGTGAGTTCTGGTTGCAGTTGCCGCTCAGCCTGGTTGCAGGCGCGGAGTTCTCACAGACGGCATCTGAATGCAGGGAAGTTTCAGGAACCTGTACGAGTGAGGAGAAGAAGAAAAAGCTCGAGGAGATGGGATTCGAGGCATTTGTTTTCGATGCCGGCGAGAATGAGTAAGCTGAGACCACCTCAACTTGGTTGACTACTTTTTTTAGTCAACGGCGTGCGAACCCATTAACATTTTTTGTCAACGGAGAGTGGCGATATAATAATCTAAGAGGTGGGTTCCTTCTCCAGTCAGTGTCGGAATCTGCCCAAGTCAAACCCATGAGCACAGAAGAAGAAGGTCTAACGCTATTTACTTATCAAGACCCAAAAATAAAATGGTCTCATTGCTACCATCTCAGTGCATTTAGTTACCTCCTTCAATTTAGATATAGTTTGACCCACAACAGTCTGATATTATCTCATATTGATTGCATTTCGTCACACCACACCAGGCGGCGTGTCATAGCTTCTCTCCAAACAGACAACGAGCTCATTAGTTCCCTTCACTTTTGGTTTGAAATAGAAACCTTCTCTTCAGACTCCTAAATATTGCTTTAAACCTCATACGTTTTGACTTTCTTTTTTTGCACATGAAATACTGATCGGCGAGCATCAGCTGCAATGAACAATTCAGATTGTATCAAAAAATGATGGGTTTCCCCATTTGCAGCTGATGCATTAGTCTGTTATATGGCGTAATAATCTCTGGAACAGTGCTGATCGGAGAACATTTTCTGTCATTTATTTAGTGAAGAACATAATTATTTTTTAATTATTCGAAAATTCTCAGATTATACCGTGGAATTATGTCTTGGCAGCTTGGCAAATGTAAACGCTCTCCAGCAGGCGACTCATCTCCTTCTATCCATCCCTCCCAGCTCAAGTGGAGATCCTGTAAATTTCCTAATATCCATCTCGAGATACCCTCAGCTGCCATGGGAGAGCCAGAAGATCTCTTTCCAACCGTGCAATGACACATCGTATGGTGATGCCTCATGCAGCTACTTTCTCTAGACGAGGACCTGAGATCCAAACTTGGCAGTGGAAATCTTCAATGGCTTGGGTACCTATCATCAACAAGTACGATTAAGCTCACTCTTTGTGCCCTTTTTTTTTTCTTATTAATTGTCTTAGAAAAAAATCATATCGTCTATTGAAATATTACCCTAAACTGCATGAAATCATTGGCTTATCAGTTCACATTCGTCTAGGAATAAGCTTCGTTTGGGTAAAGATTATTTATTTATAGAATAAACCGTGCTTGTATGATGTAAAGCTGGATGGTAGTTAAAGCAGCTGAGAAATTGAGAAAAATGGGAGTCAACATGGCTGCCATTTGGTGTGGAAGACAGAAACCTGGGAGGAAGAAGACAGGCTGAAAGTATAGCAAACTCCAAGTCATTGACAGAAGCTTACTCGTCTCTAGAACTCACCTTACTAGTTAAGTTAGCTTGACCACGGGCACAGTTTAGTGGTCTATTAGTAGGTTACATGGGTTGATGTTGGTCATAAAACAATGCCAGAAACTGGAAAAGAATTTGTGAGCACGACAGCACTAATAGGCTCGATCGTAGTAGACAACAGGTTCCAACGACGGACTAACCACTTCTTTTAGAAGACGCCCAATGGAGCATGAACTCAGAAGACGAAATGCCAGACGAAGCTAATCTGTTTGTGCGCTTGCCGATATAGAAGAGAAAAGCCCCTCCCTTGGTGCCCTTGTGGCACCATACAGTGATCCAAATGTTTGCAGGCAAGACTCACTGGATGCACGGGAAGTAACAATGTGAAGATGAATGTTATCAGGAAGGTGAAAGACCAACATTACATGGCGCGTAGAGACTGTTCGAGCTCGTCAAGTGTGTTTCTATCAAGGAAAGAGGTCCTCCCTAATGGATATGTACTGGTTTAAGCTACTAAGAAACTGTTGATTTGGCCTGGGGCAAGATGAAACGAGGGCATGGAGAAGCTTTGCGAGTAACATCTGGGTCGGAGGTGGTAGACCCGAAGCCCTGTTGCCCGATCACATTCTGTGGAAGAGAATGAACGCTGGCCGAGGGAATCTTCAGCCAGTGGAGTCCTAATGCGGCAGTTTTTCATACAGAAGCAATGAGGTTTCAGAGAAAATGATGACAAATAGCTGGAAAGATCCGCATTCCCTCAACGCATTCTAGGTCATTCAATACCTGGGTTCTGATGGAGTTTTGACCAGTTGGCCATTGCCGTCTGACAGTGTTTCAGTCAACTACTTGGACACCCGAATAAGAACTCTTCTGGGTTCTCATTGTTTGTTCATCTCGTCCTAGAGAACAGTCTTCCTCATCACTGTTTGACACCATAACCTTTTGTCCATCAGCAGCATGTGCTTCACATATGATTCTTGAAAGGGTTATCAGACCTTTTAGCTGAAATCATTTCAGATCCTTTTCTTGGAGACTATTTCACTTCAAGTGGATATATTTTTATCTGATCAAGGTTCAGCTGTCTTTTTCTTTCAGGTTACCATGCTCATTTGGCTTACAGAGCACTAGAATCTGTAGAGAGTTAAAGAACTCACCAAGAATCTTCTGACAGTCTCATTAAATTACAGGTGTCTATGGGGATTGCGGGGGGGCCTCTGTTGATGAGGAGTATGCAGCCTATATGGCTACCTTTTTAACAGGGAACTTTATGATGGCATTCTATTATTTCTGACATCAGAAAATTTTGTCCAGCTACCAACCAAACCCAGCAACCCAAACAGCAAAGGCAAGGTTGGCGGCTGAGCAAGGATGGCTTGATCTAGGGCATGATCTCGGTGTGTCAGCCTATGTTTTCCGTCTTGGAGGCATTTATGGTCCTGGAAGAAGGTATGGTCATGATTTCTGAATGCTTTCTCACTGGATCACAGTATAGTCCCGATATTACCAAATTCTTGTTATGCATGCATTCAATTTGGAACCCACTAAACTTATGTACATAAAAGCCTAAACTATGTTTGTGCTGGTGTGATATTTTACAAACACGCCCTTTGAAATTCTGGTCCAACGAAGCCTGCAGATCTCTCTATGACTAAATAGTGAAAGGATATTACTAGGGTTCAGTAGATGCTTCTTAACGTCGATGCTTTGGCAGGTCTTATGATCTTTTGCCCTGAAAGTAGGGTGGTTTGTGATCTCAAAACTTGAGGAAACATATCAGTGAGGCTATCATTTTGACTCAGTTATGGCTCCTGATTCTGTCATTAGGGTCACTAGGGGCTATCTGTTGGAGAGATTAGAACGACTGATATGAGATTCCCTGAAAGGATGGCCGTTCCATATTTCATCTTACCAGTGTAATGTTTGCGTATAAAGTTCTGAATAGGTACTATGAATTTAAATAAGCATTGGATAGACCTTCTGGAGCAAAAGTTCTGCACTATGGGCTCCTACTCTTATCTTAGAACGGGAATTACTGCATATTTATGTATAGCCTTTTTTTTTATTTTTGTGTGAATTATTCTCACCTTCACAGTACAATGCTTCCTATTCCAGGAAGTTGTTGTATCCCTAATGCTACCTGGAACGAGACAGATGTGGGCCCTCAACTGTGATCAGAAAATGACAAATTGTGGTTGTGGATATGGTTCAAGCACTCAACTTATTAACTTCTTAAAAATTTATGCTATAATGGATCACGATCGTTGGCATTTAGAATAAAAAGGGCAAATGGGTTGTGTCCAGGTCAACTGGCTGGGCCAGATCACCTTAGGGAGTGATGTCCAAACTCAGCCCGCATAGGCGATGGGTTTGACCAGAACAGTGGAAAATGGGTGCGTGGTCAACCCTTGAGAGGTCATTGTCCACTGGTAGAATAGTCAGGTTCCCCTTGTCATAAGAAAGCGGATATTTTTTTTTTGGTTCCATCTTCATGCTTTCGTCCAACTAAACGGGACAAATCTTTAAAAAAATAATACACCCATTGCTCACATGGACCCACAAAGTCCCAACGTCAAATCCTCCAAGGAAATTGTGGGCCAGAGCTAGCATGTTGATCTCATGTCCTGAGGTGGCACTCCCAAGGGTTGACCTGACACCCTTCTGGGCAAACCCGTGACCCATGGGTGCTGAACATGCCTATCACCTTCTGAGGTGGACTTCCCATGAGATGCATTAAATATGAAAAAGCCGAGAATATGAAAGTATGTTTCTGGCAAAATAAAGCCCTCTATGCAATGTTCGTATGGTCTTCATAAAGTCCCTCATCATAGACTGCATCTGAGACTATTACCTTAGAAGGATAGACCAAAATCCTCCGATGAATGTGCTAGAAACTTAGCTATCTATATGTGTTTATAATACTGTTTCCTGGTTCTTCCTGGTTTCCAACCTGACATTTCATAATTAATTTGCAGCGCGTTAGATACGCTTGTCAACCTGGAGGCCTTGTCAAAATATCAAAAGATGAGGGAGTCAAGGAAGTACACCGCCCGCATTCATGTTGAAGACGCCTATCAAGCGATAAAGAGTAGTTTTGCGGCGCCAAAAAGCGGGTATGATATCGTCTTCTTACTTTCCTCTTATGCCAGCTACCAAATGCGTCGCCGTTCACGCAAAGACAACATAAATGAACAAACAGATATATAACGGAATATCAGAACCCATAATCCTCGAGGCATTTGCACATTGTTCCGATCTTTTATGGCTGCGGGAATATCAGAAAATCATTTTTTTGTGATTACCAAGTCTTCTAGGCATTGCATAGCATGGCGTTCTTGAAGTGGGATAATATTTACCTCTTTTGACGACCTCAAAACCATTTCCTTCCAAGAATGTATCGTTTGCTCAGCAGGGATGATTCCCCGTCCAGTATAATATTAATCCAGACCTTCGCTGTGGAACAAACATTCTTCAGAAGTACTCCAAGTTCCTTGCATTCCTCCTTGAAATCCCTGGAAATCTTTTCCCGCAGACACTCTTACGAGTAGCCCTCATACGGCCTTGCAGGAGAGTATACAACGTGGTGGACGATGATCCCGCTCCGCGAACGGAGGTGTTCTTGTTTGCTGAGGAGTTGATCGAGGGGAAGTGGCCTGGGAAGGCGAAAAGGACCGGAGCCGAAGATGCGGAGATCAGCCAAGAGAATAATTCTCAAGGAGAGAAGCGTGTCTTGAACACTCGCCTGAAGGAGGAGCTCGGGGTCCGTCTGATTCATCCGAGCTACAGGTCAGGGCTACGGAGCATCTTGGACTCGTGGAAATCTCCGCCTCAGCAGATCAGGTACTTGGATCTCGGGAGCAACTCATGAAGCTACGGATTAGCCTACTTAATAGCGAGATCCTTGCCATGAACTGTAGAAAGCAATGCTCGAGTTGCCTAGTAAGTATTGTCTGTATCAGCCGCGAGAATAAGGATTCTGGTGAAAGAAGAGGAAAGAAGCCTGCGGCTTACCTCGGTGTTCTTGTTTCTTCCTCGAGAAGTTTGTCATGATCTGAAGCCATATGTATGTGCTAACTGATGATGATAACTTTCAGTAAAAACCTCCCGGATTCACCATTGCGGAGACTTTCAGTGCCCCTCCCGATAGCCGATCGGCAATCGTCAGCGGAGTCGCGAGCGTTTCCAGCCAAGATCAGGCGGAGATGCAGAGAGAAATCCGCCGCGGCGGGAGCAGGCGACGGACTCCCTCCCCCGATCGGCCTTCCTCCGTTCTAGGTTTCCATCGGACGACCGAGAGGGCGCGGGCGCTCGTCCTTGTCGACCATCCCGAAGCCCTAGCGGATCACGTCGACGGCGTCGTTGTCGACCTCCGCGCGCAGATCCATCCATCCCTGCGTTTACCACCTCCCCGTCTTCTACTCCCATCGTCGGAGGCAAGAAGCTCAAAGGAACGAGCAGTGATGGAGAGAGAGAAAGCGAGACCTGGGCCTCAGCAGCCTCGCGGCACCTCAAACCCGAGTTATTTATTTGTTTAAAAAACTTCCCGTAATGCATTTAAATTGTAAATAAGCCCCTCTCGGTTGAATAATGACGTTAACACCTTTTAGCGATGATAATATCACCTTAATACCCCCCCCCCCCCCCAAAAGAATGCTATTAGCTAGCGAGATAAGGTAATCTTGAACAGAATCAACGTATCCAAACCATGATAAACTCAATTTCTGATAAAGAAAGGATAACTAGTTGGCTAGAAAATAAAAAAAGGTCGTATATATAATTCAAGCAATTTCTCAGGGACTAAACCCGAAATCAACTAGTGGGAGATCAGTCAAACAAGATTCCTAGAAATTATTACCCAAAACTAGTATCTTTGGAAGAATCTTGGCGGACGATCTGAAAGCTATTTCGAGGCAATTTTTTTCTAGGCTTTGACCTGGAAGTAGGCCCTGATCTGGCTTCAAGTCCCACATGGAAAGTCAAACAGAGTCATATTGAATACTGTTAGGCTTTGATACCATGTCAAAAGGTAACAGCCCACCAAATTCCACACAAAAAAGAAAAAATGGATAAAAAATAAATAATAACATATTTATATTTTTTATAGTAAACAAGACGAGAAAAATGCTCACAGAAGAGAACTGGGCAGAAGGCATTTTACTTGTATGATTCATAAGCGTTTGCTTCAATGGCGAATTCAGTCTCCCATAAGTTACAAGCCAGAGAACGCATAAAGAAAGAGAACAGAGAGCTTGTGCGTGTGTGTTATATATATATATATATATATATATATATATACGAAGAAATGGGAATCTCACTGATCTATGAGATGAACAAGACCGACTACAGAGAGAGCAGGCAGCAGCAGCACTACCTCCGATGACGTTTTACTCCTCGCGGTACCTCCCCCAGAAGCCCTTCTTCCTCGTCTGCTCGATCTCCGACGCAGCGGGCTCTGCGGGTCGAGAACCGATGGAGAAATGCCGCTTTAGGAAAGGCCTTCTGAAGCTCTTAAAACCTGAGCTGGAACCCAGAGCAGGGGCCTTCCCTTCCCTTTTTGGGAACTTTTCTCGCTCGGTGAGGAAGACCCCGTCGTAATGGTGAAGATCGGCCACTGCGCTCCTCGATACCCTGTTCCTCATCTTCATGGAGGGCGACTTCTCGAAGCCGATGCAGATCGGGCAGGGTGGATCGTACTTTGCGGCATCGGCCGTCAAATTCTCCAAGCATTCTGCATGATAAGCATGCCCACAGACAAGAACAGCAACTGTAGATGACGATGCCGCGCTGTTGGAGACTATCTTCCGGCCGCCCCAAGGGCACCTCTCTTTCAGTAATCTGGAGCAGATGCCGCATGTGTGGGGATCTGCTGGGGAGGGAGAGCTGGTTAATTTGCTGTGACTGGAAGAGATGCTCTCACTGTCGAAGGACCATCTCTCTCTTCGAGATGAGGCGACGAGCTCCGAGAACATCCGCATGGACCAGCCGTCGGAGGACCCGCCATGGGAGAGGTCGTTGCTGCAGATCGAAGGGACGAGTGAGTGCCTTTCTTCGACTGAGTTGTCTTCGTTTGAGGGTCTGAAGATCGAGAGATAGCCGTCGGAGATTTGTCCCGGGAGATGGTAACCAGGGGACAGGTGAAGATTTATGGAGGAACTTGGGTCGGCGGGGAGGGAGTGGCTCCTAGAAGTCGAGGGCTCTTCTCTCACGGAGTCTGAGGCCCTCGGGTGCCTCCCCTGCGCAAGGTTATGAGAAGAAATACATCAAGTCAACGGCGTATTTTTAGTGTGTGTAGACTCGAATGTCCTCAGCAACTTGATCTAGCTTACCTCAGATGAGGAACTACCGCTGACAGATGGATCTGCTAGAAGCAAAAGAACAAGAGGAAATCAAAAAAACATCAGATAAAGAAAGAATTGGTGTACTGCAGAGTGCAAATATTAAGCGTAGATGCACCATAAATTAGAAATGACGATGTACACTGATTCATACAAAGAGGAAAAGAGGACAACTAGCCTTGGACAGTCAGAACAAAGGGTAAGAAAGGATATAAAAGATGAAATATAAACTTCCATCTAAATTTCATCGCATGCTTTGGATAAAGACAAAAGACAGTAATCCTACAATGTTTCCTAAAGAACTAGACAGTTAATCGAAGTGAAAATAGGAAATATTTATATAATCGTAAGAGTTCAGCACAATGCTCCAAATCTGATATTTTGGGAAAGAAACAGCGGGGCTTTCTAATTTATGTATTCCATTGAAGCAATCTGCATCCTTAGACTCGCCCCATGAGCAATTTTGGGTGAAATTCGATGTTACTCCCACAGGGAAAAAAAGATCATGAAGTTTAGATACTCTGTTTGCCTTCAATCTCGAGCATAAATTTCTTTTGCATTTTCTCAGGGGAAAATATTTGGTTCCATCACCGAAAAGTGTTGTCCATATAATGAAGGATCGAATCCTTTATAACCCATCATGTAATTTCCTCAAACGGCAAAAATGAAGATTTTTTGGGATAATACTAGATCTAGAACATCAGTAAACAAGTCAGTAAAACATACCAAATATGGTCCGAACGAGAGAACGGATAAATCGAAGAGATTCAATGCTGAAGAGTGAACTAACTCCATCTGTATACACTGGTATCCCTCGATTATCGCCTACAAGGGAAACTTCAACTACTGATTTCAGAGTTCATGTCCTGTCGAATGATTGATGAAATACGCAAAGGCATTCCGAGATATACCCACTATTTGAGACCCAACTAGGACCTATGCATCACCCTAACGCAGTGAGGAGAGAAGAAGGTCAAATCATTCATGATCCAAAAAAGAGAGCCCCGATTTTGGAAATGTCAAAGACCAAACGTAGTGTCTCACACATAACTAAGGAGAAACAATATTCCATTCAGGACAATATAGAGTGGTAACCATATCAATAGGAAGGGTATGCTTGTTGCTCACTATGTCGCCCAGACACATGGAAAAACGGCAGTCCGACAGAAGAATTCTTCTCACTGACTGCTAATCAAAATATAAAATAAGGCATCAAGATTTGGAAAACTGCACAGGACCTTAATTTTCGTCATTTGGAGCACCTGACCAACCCTATAGCAATCATGACATATTATCTAGTCATGATGCAGAAAGTGATATCACAGATTAGTTGTCTTTGTTCCACAAAAGACAGCAGCTGCACACTACGGTATACATCTGGTGACTAAAAACTGTGTACAAACATACTAGGTGATAGTACTTTTTCAACTTCATGCCACAGATTGGGAGAATCCAGATGCATGTAGAGTCTTCTGGGACTTGAGATTTGATCCCTTGTGAGAAGCAAAGACGTTCACGGATACTAATAACCTACTCAGCCTGATGAAATAACATGATTAAAAGAGAACAACCAAGAATGATTTTTTTCGCTGAAGCTGTTGCATTCAATAAAACTGACAATTTTCAGAAAAAAAAAAAGCAACGTTATTCAGAGAAGTAATCCAGTGACAAATTTACAGATGAAAGGACCAAATGAATAATCTGCGAAAGGGCTACAGAAATAAAAAGGACGCTATTGGTCAATAGCGACCCGCACATACCTTCCTCTCTGCCTTTCTGATTTCCACCATTTCCCCTATACATTTGGGTATTTTCCCAGTTGGGAGTTTCAGACGGGTCCACACCAGTTCCTCCATCTGAAAGGCCGTCTGTTCCTGCATCCATAAATCTCTTCCTTTCTCGGCCAACACGCCTATTATTACCATGAGGAAAACTTGCAGAACTGGCTGCAACGTCCTCTATATGTGTCCGATTGTCCCAGCGTAAGCTCCATGACGGAGAGTATGTAGCATTCCTATGTGTAGAAAACTGTGTATTGGTTCTCTGAAGCTGCGTTTTGTCCTTCGTTGCAATGCAACAGTTGGCCCCCATTTTCACACATATACACGACCACCAAGGACTGAGATTTTCAAAACCTTCCAGGAATCTTAATCAAATAAGAGAAGCATGAGTTGCCCCGATCGTCCTCCCACGATGGCAACAATACATCGTCTACCTGAGAAGAAAAGTGGAGTAAAATGAGATATTATACCTCAGAATCATCTCTTCTTTTAAAAATACGAAAGACAGAAGACAGCTCCACATACTCCTGTTTAATGATGCACACTAAACAATACTTCCATATAATAGTTTCTCTTTTATTCTCAACCAGGGACATGGAACTCAAGTCAAAGGAGGATGCGAAGAAGACGTACAAAATTTCGAAGAATCTCTCTTACATAATTTACGATCCTATACTGACGAAACTACGTCGTCCATTCAGTGATGAAAAAATGAATAAATGACTGGATAAATAACAAGGATGTTACAGAATCTGGGGAAGAAAACAATAAAAAAAATCTCCAGTCCGCGCTCTTCACAGAAAACGTCCACTGACTGATGAAAATAAGGCACGCGGGGAAGAAAACGACTCTTTCTCTCCTAGGAGTTGATACCTTCAATCACATATCGAAGAAAACAAAAGAAAGAAAAAAGCCGGGAGCTATACCGCGATCAGTTACTCCATCATGTCCAAGCGATCCCACCTGAAGTACTCATGAAAACGCCGGTAGCATCAATTCTCCGATCCCAATCAGCCGCCATTTCCAACCTCTACCGGAGGCCGTCTGCAACCAAACCACGACGCGTGAAGGCGTTGACACCGGGATTCATCACACCAAATCAGAAATCCATAGAGAACCACGGGATTTCCCCCGGTCCCAATCAGCCGCCCAAATTCCCCCGGTCTGTTCTCCGAAACACCTCGCTCACTCTCCGCCTTCCTAGGGTTTGATGAGAGGGGGGGACGAAAACGCTAAGGTCGTCTCGCAATGTCCACAGTCATCTGGAATGTCAGAGAGGGACTGAAGATGAGTCCGTGGGAAGGGGGGGCGTGCTGAGAGAGACTTCTTCGCCGTCCCAAGTCCGTTTTCTCCAGTCCCCTCCCCCCCCCCCCCCCGGCCGCGGAAGACGTTGGCCTTGACGGGTCGGAAACGGCGTGGTCAACGGACGTTCCGAGGGAGCGTGCTCAGTTAGCTGAACGCCACGTGGATTGACATCTGACCGCCGCCGACGAATTATCCACAGTAGGTCGGTCGGTCTTTGTACCGCCCAGCCCCCCAACTGCTCTGACACATTAAGTTATCCATAATACTCGCGTTTTTTTGTTTGGCTTTTTTCAAATTAATGATAAGGAAATTCATTCATATCTCCTACGGAAAATTCCCAGTCTAATAAAATATAATAAAATAAATGTTTTAATTGATTTTTCTGCCGCATGTCGTTGAAGTGTTGACTTTTCTGATAACAGAGTCGAATGTGGAACGAATCAACCCCAATGTATATTTACACGGATTTTTATATTTTTTATACCTATAAGAACAAGTTTTTTGATAAACAGCGCTCGATGGAAAATCTCCATACTGCGGCTATTTATCAATGATTTTTAGAATAATTTAACACCGGGAGGTTTTTCTACCATTTATATCTCAATTTTTCTATTTTCGAGGTCCATCACCACGTCAAAAGGGCCGCATTCATGTCGCAGCTGCGCTAACTTATTTTCAGCAAAATTGAATTCATGGTGGAACGAGTCAACCGATTTTTTTCGTCTTAATCCCTACAAAAACATGTTTTTTATAAATGACGATTGATGAAAAATATATACACGGTCATTTATGGGGAGACTTTCAGCATCATTTAATGCTGGGAGATTTTTCTACCAATTATATTTCAAAATTTCTGCTTTTGGGAGCCATCAGCAAGTCAAAGATGTGTCGTATTGACGCACCGCTGACTGTATCTTAGCATAATTGAATTCAACGTCGAACGAGTCAACCCAATGTATTACCCACATTGATTTTTTAGTTCCTAAACTGACGGCAATTATCGGGAAACTTTCATCATAATTAAAATACTAAGATATTTGTTAAGAAACAAAAGCGTCGGCGAGGAGGAGCAAACGCAGCCAGTCCAGCCCCATCCCGGCGCCGCCGCCGGCAGCCGGAGGCAGATGGATATCGCCGCCATGAACCAGGCGGCGCAGCAGCTCCACGCTCAACTCATCAAGACGAGGAGGAGCGACCCTCACAGCGCCAACGCCGTGCTGAAGGGCTACGCCAAAGGCTCTCGCCCTCAGGAAGCACTCTCCTTCTTCTTCTTCTCCCTCCGGCAGCAGGTCGCCGGCACAGAACCAGACAGCTTCACCTTCCCTCTCCTCCTCCACGCCTGCAGCCGCTTACGGGCGAAGGGGCCAGGAAAGCAGCTCCATGGGAACATCGTCAAGCAAGGTCTGAGCATGGACATGTTCGTTCAGAACTCGCTCATCCATATGTACGCCAGCTGCGGTGGAATCCAATGCGCCTTGAAGGTGTTTGAGAGAATGTCCAAGAGGGACGTAGTCTCTTGGACCTCCATCATCGGCGCTGCCGCCGCCGCCGCCGAGGAGGGTTGCTCTGCCGTCGCCCTCCACCTATTTGATGAAATGCTTGAGGAAGGAGTCGCTCCAAATGAGGCCACCATGGTGTCTGTTCTCAGAGCTTGCGCCGACTCAGGAACTCTGAGCACCGGCAGGAGAGTTCACCGGATCAGCAAGAAGCTTAAGCTCGAGGTGAAGCTCCACGTCGCCACCGCGCTGGTAGACATGTACGCGAAATGCGGAAGCATAGAGGAAGCTAGAGAACTGTTCGACCAAATGCCTGAAAGAGATGCCTTCGCATGGACAGTGATGATCTCCGGGCTCGCCAGCCATGGTAGATCGCGAGACGCCCTCAGCTTGTTCCATCGAATGAGGGAGCTCGGGGTGACTCCTGATGAGAGGACGATGACGGCGGTGCTCTCTGCTTGCAGAAACGCCGGCATGGTCGCCGACGGGCGGCGCTACTTTGAGGAGATGAAGAAGAGCCATGGAATCCAGCAGAGGCTTCAGCACTATGGATGCCTGATCGACTTGCTCGGCCGAGCAGGGAACCTGGAGGAGGCGGAGGAGTTCGCCAGGAGGATGCCAATCGATCCCGATCGGGTGATCTGGAGGACGCTCGCTTGGGCGAGCAAGATCCATGGAGACACAGGGAGAGCAGAACGTCTGGTGAGGGAGCATCTGCTAGGGCTTGGGTTTGGGGACAGCGGGAGCTTCGTTCTCCTTGGGAACATCTACTCGACGGCGAGGAAATGGGACCAGAAGGCTAGGGTTTGGGCGGCGATGGGAAGTAGAGGAATGAAGAAACCGCCGGCGAGCAGCAGGATCGAGATCAACGGCGAGATCCACGAGTTCGAGGCCGGCGATGGCCGGCATCGAGAGGCGGAGAAGATCTACCTGAAGCTAGAGGAGATCGAAGAGAGGCTGAGGGAAGAAGGCCACCGCCCGCGGATCTCGGAGGTTCTCCTCGACGTCGATGAGGAGGAGAAGGCCTTCCAGCTTCGCCACCACAGCGAGAAACTCGCCGTGGCCTTCGGACTGATCAGCTCGGGGCCGGGAGAGAAGATCGTCATCTTCAAGAATCTGCGATCCTGCGAAGACTGCCACGAGACGATGAAGATCGTCTCGAGAATATACGGCAGAGAGATCATCGTCAGGGACCGAGTCAGGTTCCACCGCTTCAGCCGTGGAACTTGCTCTTGTGGAGACTTCTGGTAGTGAATCGAGATGATCGAGAGAGAGAGAGAATAATGCTCAAGATGGGTTGGAGCCCATTCTTGTTGGGCCGAAATCTGTTATGAGGTGGGTATGAACCCACTTGGAGTTATCTTTCAGCCCGTTTTCTCTCTCTCTCTCTCTCTCTCTCTGACCGAGTTTTGAGGGAATTTATTATTGGAACAACATTTATTGAAGAATAAAATTTATCATTAATTAATTTGACAGTAATTTTTTACTCAAAAAGAGTTGGATTCAAGCAAGCCACTTTTTTGTCTTGCAATTATTGACCCACTTATCCATGATTTAGTCAATGTTCATGGGCCCGCTCTCTCTCTCTCTCTCTCTCTCTCTCTCTCTTAGTTTTGGGAAGATTTATTATTGGAAAAACGTCACCATTTATTGCATAATACGTTTATACCATTAAACTAATTCAACAGTAATTTTTTTACTAAAAAGAGTTGGATTCAAGTAACCCACGCGTCCATGATTTAGTCAAGATTTATGAATAGATCACTTGCTTCATTCATACTAAGTTGTGTTAAAGAAGCCACTGTGCCGTCTGAGATGGTCAACTCCTTCTCCAGGACATATTAATTATATGAGCTCAGAGAGACACACAGAGAGATGGAGAGATAGAGAGGGTGAGAGAGGTCGTACAGTGGTCGTCTTCGAGGCGGAGAGGACTAACGCACAGAACTCTGAAGAAATATCTATCATATGAGGGCAAGGAAAGGAGGAACCAGATGACTGGAGTCGGAAATTTGTACCTCAAATCCATGTCTGCGGAGTTCCCTCTTATTCCTGGAATCAATGGAGGCCCTGAAGCTAAAGAGATCTGGGCCCCTTCACGTCTCAGCGAGTGCAATCTGCACGGCCACTGTCGGCGGCCGCAGCGCAGAAAGGACGCCCCTCTTTAGCCTCCATGCCTTTTTGTGAATCAGCACTGAAGCATGTCTGGAGAGGCCATGATGGGCTGGTTCACGGAGAGCAGGTTCCAGGGGTGCACGGGGAAGCCGTCGATGGCCTGATGAGGAAGCTCTCTGAGGGTGCCACTGTTGGTGGCCCTGTTCATGTACTGGATGGCCTCGCTGAGGGACTCCAGCCTGTTACTCAGTGCCGCGACCTGGCTTCTCAGCACGGAGTTGTCGGATTCCACGGCCAGGTGCCTCTGCATGATCGCCTTGTAGTTGGAGATTATCTGGTTGTTCTCGTGGCGAAGTCTGGCCACCTGCGCCGTCAGATCGTCCAGATGCTTCTGCTTGCGCATGCGCGATCGCCTCGCCGACTCGCGGTTCGACAGCATCCGCCTCTGCTTCCGCTGGTCCATCACTTGCCGCAGGTCCTCCGATCCGGAGTTGGCTACCGGGGGAGTCGATCCGGAAGACACCCCGCTGCCACTGGAGGAAGCCATGCCTTCTTGCTGAGGACGTTGATTATGATGAGATTGCTCACTGTAGGAACCAGAACTGCAGGCAAATTCGAATGGACGCAGAGAAATTTCCGCAGATTGCGTGGATTCGTAGGTATCTAGATAAGTAGATACTATTCTTAACAGGGGTCTTACGGAACCACGGAGCTCAGTTCTCAGAGGCGGATTTCATGAACACGTAGAACCAGTAGAGAAAAACAACGGAGAAAGACTGAACCATTTGTAACGTGCGTCTTAGAGTGGAATTTATTCTCCTAATCCTACGAAGAGACGTCTCACCGAAGACCGGAACAATCTCTCAGGAACTCCAAGGGAAGAAGATCTCTAAAACATTCGTAACAGATGCCAGATAAAGAGAAGGGATTTCCCCGATAATGAAGAATGGATCATCGAATCCTCCCGAGTAGCGGCAGAAAATCTCTTCAGAAATCAGGAACACGGTGAGACGATAAACCCGACAATAGCTCCCCTCTCCGGGCACCAAAACCCGCCGGACTTCAACGAGACGGAGAGGGGAGAAACAACCGCTAACCGAGAAGAAACTCAACAAATCGAGGTGTAAGCAGCAGCAGTAGCAGAGCAACCCCTTGCAGCCGGATCAATCAATGGCGCTCTGCAAATCCTCCTCCGCCGGGGGCCAAGCGGAGAGGAGGAACAAGCTCCGGCGGGGCCTCCGCGGGGAAGTTTGGAGGGAAGGGAAGGGAATCCCGAATCGGGACAAGGGAGGAATTTATTGCCTGCCTGGTGGACACGAACCACTATTTTTTTTATAAAAAAACCATTATACTTCGTAAGATAGGTTATATTTATAATTATGTGTTAATTGAGGTTATTGTGATTACTTCGGCGTACGCTAGTGATGTTTGCGGGCCCCGCAGGCACTGGGTGGAGTCAAGGGTCGCGGAGGCGTGAGCCATCGCAACCGTCCACGTCTTGAGATGGTGGGCGGGAGAGGATATTCCAAAAATTATCCGGGGGGATACCGTCTTTTTTCAATTTAAACAAGGGCTTTTCTAATATTTACTTAATTTCCCACGTGGCTCACTGGAACCCATCAACTTTCTTAGGAAGGAACCAGCCTCGTCCGTTAACAAATCTCGCAGGGCTAAATTGGTCATATGAAAAATAAAAATTTAAATTTAGTACCGATTAAAGACGATAATAAACTCCTTCCCCCTTCTCTTTCTCTCTCTATAATATATTTACTATGTGGGCTTATAGGAGTCCAGCCCAAAAAGGCCCACGTAAGAGCTTCCTTTATACGCTAACTTTGAATAAAGCCCGAGCTTGCAGGCCCGCGGTTTGACCACGGAACCCCATTGACTTGGGCTTCGAGATATTTTGGGGAAATTAGGGGCGGAATCGGCAACCTGTTCCAAACAGCAGCCCTTCATCAGGGCCCTCATTTCCACCTAAAACGATTCCACGGATTGTAAAGCAAAGAGGCGAAAAGAAGGCCCCCCCCTCTCTCTGTGGCACATTTCTACGAACGCTTGGTCAGCTTGCTTTCGGTAGGCTTTTCAATGCGCCCTCAATTCAGGGCTCGCACTCAACGAATGAAAGGCTCTTGATCCTTCCACCCTTTCCTTCCATTTCCAATCTTTATTTCCCTGTTTATTCCTAGAGAGAGAGAGGGGGGGGGAGGACGGCCATGGCGTTTCCACTTTCAGCAGATGTGACGGCTTCTTTTTATGGTCGGGCCATTGAAAAGCATAGGGAAAGCAGACCAGGTATCTGTAGAAATACCCCATCGAGAGAGAGAGAGAGAGAGAGAGAGAGAGAGAGAGAGAGAGGAAGCCTTCATTTCCTCTCAATTGAATCCTGGAGTTATGTTTATTAATAGACGGTTCATAATTGATCGAGGGCAGTCCAATTTCGCAACATATGAGCTTTATTTACTCATATATATAAATAAATGAGTAAATACTTATTTTTGCGTAAATATATATAAATCAAGAGGAGTAAAGATATATATAAAAAAATGGGCGTTAATGTATACAAAATAAAAACTAGTATACTTATTTTGCGTATACATATAAATAAAAACGAATATATATATATATAATTATTTTTCGTCATATATATAAATAACGAGTGTATTTATAATTTTTTTTGCTTAAAAGGTGTGGAAAATTCTACACTTAAATGTTGAATTAGTAAGGGTCTTATTTTAGCATCGAATTAGGAGGTGGGTATTTTAATATTTCATTTATATATTTAACATTAAACGTTTTTGAGAAAAAAAATCTGAATGAGAATTTCCGTTTCCTGTCAAATGGGCCTCAACATTGCACTGCGTACCGGGCCAAAATCGTGGTTTTTCCGGTGTGGGATTTCGAGGTGACGCAAACCAAACGCGACCCACCACGGATTTTGCCTCGAGACGGAAACGCTCGAATTTCCGCTACTGCTACTGCGGCGGTCATGTCGGGGGTAAAAGAGACATCGACTGCTCCTCGCGGCGGTAGGCTAGGGAACTTCCTCGCGTTTGACTCGGGGGAGTTGGGGAGGCGCAGTCAGTGGAGGATATCTGCCGCGTGGAGTCAAAGGGGGTGAAGGAAGAATCTGCAAGCCATCGCTGGTTCGTTCCGTTCGCGCTGATGCTACAGGGGATGCGATAAGGGAAGAAGCGGGGATCCGAGAACGGGGGGAGATAGGGTTTTTCTTGACCCTGTATTTGGATATTCGCATTTTTTTTCCTTCCGCCGCCGGTGTGCAGGCTTTCGATCTTCTTGCGCCGGGTTCAGGTTCTGCTGGAATACTTTATCCTGAAGGTAAGCCCCCTCGGCTCCCGCTCTTACCTTACTGGCTGCTTCTCTGGTTGATCCATGATTGTAGTTTCTTTGATTGGAGTGGGTTTTTTTCCGGTGGCTTTTCCATTTTCCTGCGGCATCTAGCCTGAAATGCATTGTTGATAACACGGAATAATGAGGCAAGTAGGATAGACCTTTCTTGTACCACAATTTGTGCTGTCGATCGGTGTGTCTTCTTCCTTCCCCCCTCGGTTTGTTTATTCATTTAGTTGATTTTGAATCTTGGTGAGGTTCGTAAGTAAAGCCCCTCAAAGTCTGCCGAATTCTAATTAACTACTGTAAAAGAAGATCTGATTTTGTGGAATGCTATCTAACATCTGATAGAATGTAATAATATGACACTCTAATCTTTTTTGAAAAATGGCAATGAAGAAGGCATGATGTGGCAATACATGGCGGTGGAAGATAGGGTGATACAGAGAAAGAAAACTTTAAGAATGATGTAAACAAATCACAAGTCTATTGAGTTTAGACATGTGCACTTGACCTCTTCCCGATTTGGGAATGAAATGGAGAAAGAACTAGAATTTAGGTTTTGTTCCTAGCCTTCTGACCACAAAGTTATTGATAACGAAACGTTCCTTTTTTTGGAAATTAATGCGATCATACAGAGTTCTTGCATCCATGATATTTTTGAAATCTAAGGACAAGTTAAACGAATGCACAAAGAAGTGAATATCGTTCTTGGTTTTCCTATCTCCTCACAAAGTAATGCAAATGTAGACAATGATTATCATATTTCCATGTAGACCTCTCTCATTGATTTTTCGTATTTTTCTCACGTTAAGTGACTTTCTTCAACTACAGGATACAGTTAAGGCTATCTGTGATATTTCAGGATTGGAAATAAAATTTCTGATGGTGTAAGAGTCAGGAGTGAATCCTTATCAGATTGTAATGTTTGGACCTAAAGCCTGTATTGGCTCTGATAACGCATTAGAGATGCCTCAGCACAGATCCAAGTGGTACTTCAGCAAGGAGGAGCTTGAAACTAGCTCTCCATCAAGGAAGGATGGCATTTCTATGAAGAAAGAAAATTATCTTCGAATCCAGTACTGTTCATTCCTGCAAGACCTTGGCATGAAACTTGGACTGTAAGTCGTCATCTACCACGTTTTGTTCCGTCATTCAAAGTAAACGAGATATATTTTTTTCATGATACTCCTTTAAGAAATCCGCTGTTGATTTCCTTGAGACTGGATTACAAAGCTTGAAGTGTATGGTTTATGCTTTGTTTGATTCTGCATCTTTTTGGTAAACATAAATAGATACTCTTGCATGACCTTGTGTCTGCCATTAGGTGATCTCTTGTATAGAATTTTTGGTGCTTATCTTTTTCCATCAGAGCTTGTTCGCAAAAATTCGATGTAGCAATACTCATTTCAAAGACAAATGCGTGTTTTGTATACAAATATATCTTGCTGGGTTTTCAGTTTGGTATCCCATACTGAGGTTTTCTATTCTAACTTATTCTAACTTTTTTTTGTTTTCTGGGTTGCAATGTTCATTTCGCAACCACCTACATTTTATGTTTGTCATCTGGTCTATATATCTACTTTTTTTATTATTCTCCTTAAATTTTTGTTCGTTGTGGCAGCGATATATGATCACTTCATTGTTTCCCATTCATATTTTTTTGCCGTAGTGATTGTGCAATTTTGTTTTGGGTTCGCTTTTTCTCACGTTATGTTCAGAATATATTCAAAATCGTATAATTACGTAATGGTTCAATGAGATTCAGCTTCACAAGTTGGTTTCTGCTTGCCAACTGGTCTCATGTATCTGAGATAGATCCTCTACTATTCAATGTTTCTTTCTTTCGTGCTGGGCAGCATCACATAGGCTGCTGGTCTGATATTCTCTGATTTTTGATTGCATCTATTTTACCAACTTTGACGGGTTGAGGCTGGTAAAAGTGTGATTCGTATTTTTATTTGATCAAAATTATTCTTTATTCTGAAATAACATGTCCGAATTATTCCATTTTATTAAAATAATTACTGTCAAAAGTTTTTCTAACCTTTATTATTCTATTTGAGAAATGAAAGTTTGACCTCTGGTGGTATGTTGTGTAGGCCTCAGGTGGCAATAGCAACAGCGATCATGTTCTGCCATCGGTTTTATCTTTATCAGTCTCATGCAAAAAATGAATGGCAGGTAAACCACCGTAATATGTATATTCTTTCGCATTCAAACCTGAAGCCTGTGATATCTTGCCTGAAAATTTCAATATTTAAAGAACTAAATGCCACTAACTTGCATGTCCAAGGATTGTAATTAGTTCAATGATCAACCTCATTTGTTAGCATATGTAGCTGCATTTCTATTATTATGATTTGACAAAAATTAAGATTAGGGATGCAGGAACTCTTTAATTGCTGTCATTCGTAGCCTTTGTATCATTTGCTATTCAATATTGGATTGACAAGTCCACTGCTTGCTGAATCTGCCACTGTTCTGAGCACTGGTGTTATTTACTTTTTTCACTTGTAGGTGAATTTGGAAGATATAGCATTTTGTTAAACTTAATGGATAATACCATCTTTTCAAAGATAAGGTTTGTGAATTGTAGAAATCTAACGTCATAAAAAACTATTGTCGATTCAGCTTAGTCCTTTTGACGCATTTATGAGTAGGAAAAGGACAAGATGGATGATTTTTATTGCTGTAAATGGATTGAGGAAGAATGGGCTTTTTTTAAAGTGTTGGTCAATGATTGAGCTACATGATTAACTCAGATGTTTACCGTGAAATCGGGGTTTTTTTTCTTTGATGATCGCTTTACAAACCAATAACCGCTCAAGCCCGTTTATTAACTTTCCAAATTATGTGCTGTTACTGCTGAGAGGCTGAATTCATCCATTCTGATGGAAGAATACATAGAGCCTATTTTTTTAATGATGTCACCATGTATACCTCCCCATTGCGACATGGGGGAGTAAAAATAGAAGAGAGGGACGGACTTTTTCCGTTAGTATTGGGAAGTGAAAGAGGGTCACTATGGATTTCATTAAAGTTATGGAAGAAAAACTACTATACGTGAGATATTTTGATGCTTCTCATTCGATTCTTAATTCCCAAATAAAACCAGGTAGTGAAAAATATTTAATGCCTTCACCCTCATAGCCTTCTTAAGATCAAATGTGGACAAATATGCTCAGATACGTTTTGGAACAATTAAATTGATAGAACTAATCAGTTTTTATCAATCTAGTTTTAATTTATGAATAAGATTATGATATCACAATAGCTGTGGACTTTAGGTGACATAGCTGACATGCTATTTAGCTAAGTTATCGAGCGCTTGTCTTTGGTTTTGAAGGAGCACTAGAGTTTGAAATAGTTATTAAATGTCCTTATCATGTTGATGAAAGAAGCACCATAGATATGGATGACCGGAAATGTTTTCTTATTTAAGATATGCAGGAAGAACCAATCCCTGTTATTGAATTGGATTGTGGAAATTCCTGAGGAATTGAGTTCTATATACTTGTAGCTTTTTTGTAATATATTTCCGTTTACTTTTCTAGATCAAATCCACTTATCTCATCCTCGAGGACCTGCTGTGCTGTGTCTAGGGGTTTGGGCGCATTACTCTTACGGGTGAATGGGTGAATGAGGGTGGTACGGGGGAGAGGAGTCATAGCTGTTTGATGCCAACACTTAAACAGCCCACATATGAAATACTTTTTTCTTGGAGAAAATACCGAGGACTTTCTATGCGACGCTTCAAATTTAATTTTACTTTGGACTTTGTCGAGGCACAGTATTCTATCATCAGTATCAAGTTACCTGAACAACACTCTGCTGGCAACGTGCAAAGAAAGCTTTTCTGTTCACTCTTTTGTTGGGCTCTACTTGTTCTTCCTGCCTCTGGAATTGATAGACGCCTTTTGCTGCAGACTGTTGCAACCGCTTGTATAGTTCTTGCTTCAAAGGTCGAAGAAACACCGTGCTCATTGTCTAGAGTTATTCCTTCATCGTATGAAATAATTTACAAGAAGGATCCTGTGGCAGTGAAGAGAATTCAATCTAAGGTATCAAAGGCCCACATAGTTTAACACCACATTCATTAAATATTCAACAGTAGTTTTAGATCACATGATCCTCAATTCATCCTTGCCATTTTTTCTGTCAACAGGAGATTTTTGAGAAACAGAAAGAACTAATCTTGAAAGGCGAAAGGCTGGTAATGGCCACATTGGGGTTTGACTTTGAAATTCAACATCCCTACAAGCCTCTTGTTGCGGCTATAAAGAAACTGGGAATCACGCAAAATGATATGGTCAAAGTAGCGTGGAACTTTGTAAACGATTGGTATGCCACATTGGCTGTTCATTAAGCATTGCCAGTTATCTTCTTCTTTGCAAGGCAGGTCATTTTACACATTCTTCTTCTCCAAGAGCATAAAACATCTGCAAATTGGATATGTAGGCTCAAGACCACATTGTGTCTGCAATACAAACCTCACTACATTGCAGCTGGTTCGATCTATCTTGCCGCCAAAGTGACCAAGGTGAAGCTACCTTCAGAAAAGGGGCTCGTCTGGTGGCATGAATTCGATGTCTCCCCACGACAGTTTGAAGGTTAATCTTCGTTTATTGTTATCTTCTTCTGCGCTGCCTTCTCGATCGTCGTTCCTCACAGGCCTTTGCCCCTTGCCTTTCGCAGGAGTAGTCCAACAGATGATGGTGTTATTTGGTTATAAAGGAAGAAGCGTCGCACCCTCCTCTACAAAGAAGGAGAGCTTAACTCCCTTGGAAGTCGAAAGCGAAGAACAGTGCAGCCCTGAATCGTGTGTTCTAAGTAGACCTGGGTCCTCAGGCAGCACCAGTCACGACCTTGATGAGGCCACGAGGCACGCCAATCCCAATCCCTCCGGCAACTTGATGGCGGTGCAAGAAATCATCTCATCTGTGAGTGAAAGCCCGGGTGGTGTTCTGGATCAAGAAAATAGGTCTAGTGATGGAAATGATCAGCCATGCAAGGGAAGAGTTGGTGTGATCAGTGAGATAGATAAGGAAAGAATCAAAGCTGCTCTAAAGAGGAGAAGACAGGAGAGACAGACCACCAAAGGTGTGTCGGGTGATTCTACCGAGGATTCATGGATCGAGAGGGAGCTGGAAAGTGGAATAGAGCTTGTGCAGAAACCTGCCAGCAAGAAGCCATCTTTGTGAACATTTGAATACAAAAATGAATGGTTCATATTTAAACAATTTACGAGTACAATCATGGTCTCATTTTACACCAATATCTTGATATCGGTGAGAGCTTGCTTCCATGAGTCGGTGGTCACGGAGAAATTGACATCTTCTCATAACCTGAATCCACATTTCTTCAAGCTTTTAGACTGAAATCTCTAAAACTGAGGGGACCCATTTGATTGAGTGAAGAAAGGAGCACCGGACCCATTTGATCCTTGATTGTTCCGTATAAAATACCTTCTTCTGTTAAAAATATTCATTTGCTAATAGGGTTTCAACCCATCACCAATTCATTTGCTCAGGATATCAATGATTCAGTGGCACAGTGTTATCTGAATTTGTCTTCCATTTGATCATAGAAGAGTATTTCCACGAGTAATCGAAACTATAATAATCGGAAAGCATCAGATCAAGAGCTTAGTGATCCACGAGTATTTGCCACAGTTGGGGGATAGAACATGTTGTGGATAGAGTGAATGGAGGTCCCCATGCTTTCTCCAAGAGCCTCAAGCTATCTAGTTGCATTCCATTATATTTTTGAATGTTACAGCTCCCAGTACTGGGTAGGTAGGTTTCAAAGACTACACAGATTTGGTGAGTTTGTCTAACCATCTCTTCCTTTTTTTTTCATTTTTTTTTTCATTGAAACTTGGGAATAACAACAGTGTGGGTTTGAAGAACAGGCTTTTTGACATGCTCCTATCTCTTCTTCAAGCTACCATTAATGGCGGCTGTTATGTATTTATGAGTCTTTTGTTGCATAAAAAGCTTACAAGAACCAGAGAAAAAGAGGCTTACAGGCTTTATGATTTTCTAGTATGGGGAGGACTTTGTTTCCTTCTTGTGGAGAAGAAAGATGATCAAATCTGTACGGAGAAACCCAGTTTATTTATTACCCATCTTAGTAAAGAGGGAATATGTCATGAGAAGCTGGTTGCAGGTTGGAAATGACTACTGAAGCAGATGAAATGAACAGGACGAAAAGGATGGGTAGGGATATGAACACATACCAAACATTTTTTTTATATTTTTATTTTTACCAAATAATTTATCTAAATAAATAGCAGTAAATAATTGATTTTTACTGAAAATTAGCAGCTAAAAATCCTTTTTTCTTTAATTATTTTTGTTGGGTGTGTGGGTAGGCTGACTTGATATGACAGAAGCTGCAGATTCCACCGCTCTTATGCTGCTTGGAGCTGATGATGTATGATCCATAGCTGCAGGATTAAGAGAACGCAAGTGCCCTCATTGCTCCTCTCTCTCTCTCTCTCTCTCTTCTGTCCTCAAGTGCAAATGAGCACCAAGCTGGGTATTACCGTATTTTTATGTATGTGCATGCAAATATGTGATTGTTTTACAATATTTTCCTCTTTCAGCCTTTCTCATATAAACATGGGATTCGTAGTTTTATTTGAATTGAGCAGGTTCCAGGGCTGAATCATCAGATAGCCCATTGTGTGCCACGTTGGGGAGAGCGGATCCCAGCCAGCGCGATTATCCAACGGTCAGCTGCCAATCGCAACGCCCAGATTGATCCTGGTCAGCTCAGATAGAGAGAGAAAATGGGATTTGAGGAATATGATATAGACGAATTACAAAAAAGTGAAAATATATTTTTTCTCGTACTAAAATGGTAGGAACAACCTCGATATACGATGTATGTACACATGATTAATTCATGTTGATTTTCATTTTCCAAATATTCATCTGGGCTCTGAATTATTATGGGAAAAATATAAATATATTTAAAGGGGATAAAATAGGAATAAATGAATAAAAGGGTATACTTACATTTAAGAAACAGTAGGGGATTTATTGAAATTATCGGGTAAGAGTACACATGAAAATACGTTTATAGGAAAACAGGTAAATTCGAAAATTTCAGGGATACCACGAAATTGGGTCGGGATGGGGAGGCTCATCGTACGGCGTTCAGTCAGTACGCACGTTTCATGTGCCAACTGTAACGTACATGTCGGATTTCAGCCTCTGACGTGAATCGAACCAATGGAATCATGACACGCGGACAAAGCTTGTCGCACCCCCTGTTTTCCAGCCAGTAGAAAAGCCGATATGACTCATCGAAAGTACCGAAAAAATCCCTGGATCCATTTAAATGCTCAGGGAAACTTTTAGAAGCGACATTCTTCTTCTGAGGGTATTCATGTAATCTCGTATGGTGTAGGTCAAGGCCTTGCCTGTTTCTCGGACATCGTTACGCTGTGATTGCGGTTGTGGTAGCGGCGTCGCAGAGATGCTTGAAAACGCTCGTCCATGTCTACGGCGATTCAGTCGTATTTGCCTCCAGGTGTAGGGAACATGATAATCTAAAATAATTTTGCAGCATAGGTTAACAAATATCTATAAGAGCCATCCCGGCTCTAGCCTCGTTCCCGCATCCGGCACTAGGAACTGCGATCTCCCCCTTCCTAGCGAAAATGGCGAGAGGCCGTCGCCTCCTCAGCTGTGCGGCTGCGCTCGTGGCGATCTCGGTGATTTCGCTCGTCTCTGCCGAAGTTTTCTTTGAGGAGCGCTTCGACGGTAATCCTCGACACGCGCGTCCATTCTCTTTTTCGAGGATATCTGGATCGTTGTGCGTGCTGAGTGGTGGCTCGATCTGTTTCTTCTGCTTCCCGGAGACGATCCGATCCTTGTTTTATTTGTCGGTTTGATGTGTTAACTGATCTTCATCTCTCATTCTCGTACGGATCGTATGATTTGTTTCTCTGATGGATCTGGTGGGATGTAGCGTTGGCATTGCTTTTATATGATTTTTTTACGGTTGATAGCTGTTGCATCGTAATTTATTAGATCTTGTTGTCGCTCGCCTGACTGCTCTCAGCTCATGAAGCGTCTCTGGACGACCTACGTGATCGGCCTTCTGTATCGTGCTGGTGCATCTTAAATGAAGTGAACTTTTCGTGTAAATAATAAATCTGATTGTACGTCTGGGAAATATTCGTCTAGTGATATCAGCTTAGGTGTATGAGACGATCTTATTTTTCCTCTTCTGCTTGACAAGGTATGTCAAGCGCAGGGGCATCATTTGGTATATGTACATGGATTTTATGCGATTGTCATTTATTCAAACACTCTGTTCCGCATTAGCTGTCGTGGCTGTTTTGCTGGACCTCTTTTTACTTGGATTAGAGATGATTTCACATTGTTCCTGATTTCCTGTTATATGATTTTACTTGAAAAAGTTTTAAAAGAGGAGCACTTAATCTGATCTTATATCTTGCGTAATTTTTTTGAGTACCATTATTTTAATACGTGAGCGACATTATAGTACTGATTGATTAATGCTAAGAGATCATATTTGGCATTTGAAAATTTAAATTGATTGAATTCATCTTAGCAGTTCTTGTTCTATCTTAGAATTACTCTGTGGGATCATATATTTCATTTCTTTTACATCATAAAGAGGATGTCTGTATTCGAGTCAAGTTAGGATAGAAACGTTGTCAATTGATGAGCCAATGCTTCCATCTGGATTAATTTTTAAATTTTATTCCTATTTATTTCATGCAAAGCATTTCTTCACTACACTAGATAAAGAACTATTGAACATTGCATTTGCATGTTCAGTTTAACGCAATTTTTTTCTTTTAAAGCAGAGACAAGGGAGCAGCATAGGGTTGCCAATCTTGATTTAGCGCTCAGTGGATCTTTTTTTTGTATACTAACGATTTTTCTGTCTTATATATCTTTTCATTATACTTATCGTCTGTTTTTTGATTTTCCAGAGGGATGGGAAAACCGTTGGGTGAAATCTGATTGGAAGAAAGATGACGATACGGCTGGAGATTGGATACACACAGCTGGAAAATGGAACGGCGACTCTAATGATAAAGGTACACGGTTTTTCTTTTTTTGTCCCGGGGATGTGCGTGGGTGGGGGGGTGGTGTAACGAACGATTTGGCTCTACTTTTCATTAGAGCTGAGGATTTAAAAATCAGACAATCTAAATTCAAGCTAGAAAATGTTGCACTTGCCAATAAAGAATGTTATTATTGTCTGAGTGTTTATGCACTCGTGATAAAACAATCAAAGCTGTAGTCTTCATTCCCGGTCAAACGGGCCCATCATGTCTGACAACCATGGAACATTTTTCAGACCACATAATCGTTCATTTATTATCTGCCAGAGATAGCAGCACAAGTTTAGAAGTTTTGAGCAGTAGGTCACACGCTTGAATAAGTAAAGCTTCTTTAATAAAATCACAATCGAGACGAGAATTTTTTTGACTGAAATGCGCAGAAATTCCTCTCATCATTGAATCACTATACTCATTCAACGTAAATTTGGTTGTTGGCATAATGCAGATTACTGTCAGAAAATTACATCAGAATTTTACTAGGCCTGATTAAGATGCCGATGATGCATGATTGCCATTTAGTGTTGTTTTTCATTGAGGTTCTGTTCCTATGGATGAAGATATTTTCTTTATTCTTAATTATTCTTTTCGCATGAACAGGTATCCAGACAAACCCAGATTACCGATTCTTCGCTATCTCTGCCCAGTTCCCAGAGTTCAGCAACAAGGAAAAGACTTTGGTCATCCAATACTCTGTCAAGCACGAGCAGAAGCTCGACTGTGGCGGTGGATACATTAAGTTGCTCAGTGGAGACGTTGACCAGAAAAAATTCGGTGGCGATACCGATTACAGGTAAACGCTTGCTAATCCACCTACATGCACATATCTAGATATATATATATATAATCTACAAATATTCTTTCGGCGCCTCCTCTTTCAGAATATCTGAAACATGCATCCCATGTTGCCTTATCTGACCTTTTCTTCCCACTTCTCAATGCAGCATTATGTTTGGGCCAGATATCTGCGGTTACACCACAAAGAAGGTCCACGCCATACTAACCCGCGAGGGGAAAAACCACTTGATCAAGAAGGACGTCACCTGTGAGACCGACCAGCTCACCCACGTCTACACGTTCATCATCCGCCCCGATTCCACATACAGCATTCTGATAGACAACAAAGAGAAGCAAACCGGTAGCCTCTACAGCGACTGGTCAATCCTTCCACCCAAGCAGATCAAGGACCCGGAGGCAAAGAAGGTCTAACCATCTCCTTTTGTTATTTCCCCGTCCTGCCTCTGCTGGGCCTCTCTTTGCTCCTCTCTCCAGAAGCCTTACGCTCCATTAATTAATTCTCCAGCCAGAAGATTGGGACGACCAAGAGTATATCCCAGACCCCGAGGACGTAAAGCCCGAGGTAACCCCCTTTTTTTAACCTCTTTGGGTCTTTCAAGATCACGAAGCACAAGGTGCTACTATTTTTTTTTCCTTTTATGGATAAATTCACGCTAATTAGAAAGGTATTTATTTTATGAACAGGGCTATGACGACATTCCGAAGGAGATTCCAGATGCCGACGCCAAGAAGGTAACCTATTTTTTAACTGAATCAACTTCGGGCTTTGGGTCTTCTTATAGACGAACTAATTTCTCTGCGTTGCAGCCTGATGACTGGGACGACGAGGAGGATGGTGAGTGGACCGCACCGACGATCCCCAACCCCGAGTACAAAGGACCTTGGACCCAGAAGGTCAGCAGAGAACCCCACGTGACTGATACCCAGAAAGTCCACGGTTTGACTTTTCCTTTTGCACCTCCGCCGTTGACAGAAAATCAAGAACCCCAACTACAAGGGCAAGTGGAGCGCTCCTCTGATCGACAACCCAGAGTTCAAAGACATCCCCGACATCTACGTCTTCCCAAATCTCAAGTACGTGGGCTTTGAGCTGTGGCAAGTAAGTACCCCCAACACCCGCCCAACCCATTAAAGTATTCCGTGCGGCATTGATTGCCCATATTTAATCAGTACCTTGTTTGGATAAATAATCCCAGGTCAAATCTGGTACCATTTTTGACAATATTCTGATAACCGATGACCCCGAGTATGCTGTCAAATTCGCTGAAGACACCTGGGGAAAGCACAAGGATGTACGCTTCAAATCCCCCCCTGCCCCCCCTTTTTCCTTTATATATTTATATCTTTTTCGTGGATGAGTGATCGGATACTTTCTTCTGGGCAGGCCGAGAAGGCGGCTTTTGAGGAAGCTGAGAAGAAGAGGGAAGAGGAAGAGGCTGCCAAGACTGAGGATGAATCTGACGTGAGCCCCCCCCCCCCCTTCTCTCTCTCTCTCTCTCGCTCTCGTTCTGTCTCTTTCTCTCGCTAACAATTTCGGTGTCTCCAACTTGCAGGACGAGAAAGAGGAGGCCGAGGACGCGGCGGAGAAGGATGAGTCGGACGATGAAAAGGACACCGAGGACGCACCCAGTCATGTACGTCCCTCCCCTCCTCTCTTTCCATTTCTAAGACTAGAAATGTTGACACCGAAAAAAGGGGAATTAAATTCTCTTTATTCTTCTTCGACCGGAATAATTAATATACGTAGAATAGGGAGGACATCAGGGAAGAATAACGCCACTTAGTATCCGTATCTTCCGGGGGTGTCAATGGGCCTTCCATGGACCCGGCCCATTAAAACTGAGCCCAGCTTCCCCCCGTCTTGGTGCCTCCATTTTTTATGAGCTTGAGAGAGAGAGAGAGTAATGATGATCTGAATTTCTGTGCCTGCGAGGACGCACACTGACTGGGTTGTTTCCTTTTTTGGGGTCTGTTTGTGGCAGGATGAGCTGTAGAAGGAACACGTGTCATCGGTGGACGGAATTTTGCAGCCGCAGGAGGTTCTGATTTAGACGCGTGGTTTTCGGTGTTCTCTTCCTCTTCTGCTTTTCCTTGTCTTTTGTCTTAGAGAAAAACCCAAGGAGGGAGGAGGCTTCCGATCTTCTTGTCGGCTCGTACCGACATGTTGCCTTCCTAAGCTTAGAATGATTTAGTGAATGCATAAGCGCTTCCCTTCCCTCTTTTCCTCTCCTCTTGTCCCTTCCCGCCCTTGCCCTCGTTAAATAATAACATAAAAGAATTATAAAAATCATCCGATACCATCATAAAAATCGTAATATTTCAATAAATGAGGGTTTCCTCCGAACTGTGAATGTTCATTCTTCGTAAACTGTGGCATCTCACTTATAAATGCATGATGGTACACGATGAAAGAGAAAGCCGATTGATTGATTGCAAAGGCGAGGGGGGAGAGGGAGAGGACTGTTTCTCGCTCTCGCTCTCGCTCTCTCAGGTGAGTTTGTGAGAGATCTTGATGTAGTTGATGAGCCTGTGGAGGGCGTTGCCGCTGTCGATGGCCTCCCGGGCCCTGGCGAAGGCGGAGGCGGGGTCCTCGGCGCCGCTGCAGCCGAGCAGATGGTCGGCAATCGCGGCGTTGAGCACGATGCGGTCGTAGGCCGGGCCCTTCTCCCCGCTCAGCGCCGACAGCCCCAGTTCTATGTTCCTCAACACCTACACACAAAATAATAAATAAATACATAAATAATATTCCACGCCGAAAAAAATATTAGGAGAGAGGACAGATGGAAGGCGCCGGCCTTGAAGGCTGGGTGGGTTTTGACGCCCAGCCTTAAAAAGAAACATAGAAGAAGCTTAGAGAAGGTTTCACCAGTTATCAAAGGACAGGTGAGTGGGTGAACTGCTGTTCCTCAACTATATAAATATAAATATAAATATATATCTATATATATATATATATATATATATATACAGAAGATAACTGATGGCTCATTAGGGGGGGAAGGCCGAAAAGGACAGTAAGTACATTGATAGCGAGCGCGAGAGAGAGAGAGAGAGAGAGAGAGAGAGAGAGAGAGAGAGAGGAGGGAGGCTGATTACACTAATAACTAGACTTAAGAGGTTTTGTTCTAGTATCCTCGGCGACTGATGATATCTTAGGGAACGCCCACTCAAGACGACTATCAGTGATTCGGTAAATACATTTCATAAAACCCACATGTGAAAACGCAGTTTTATCATGTTTGGATAACTGAAAGTACGTGTCAGAGACAGGGGAATAGATTGTATACCGATCTGTCAGTTCTTGGGGTTTCTGACGGTTCGAAGCCATAGCTCTTCGCATCGACCACCAGGCTGAAGCTCTGGCGTGATATCCCTGACCACAGAAGCATCGAAGAAAACCTCACCAACTTTCTACTCTCAGTTAAAAACAAAAAAACAAAAAAAAAATACAAATTAATTACTGCCCGTCCTTGGGATGATGCTAATCCGGTGGCCTAATTCGTGGGATAATCCCAACTAATAATGATAATGATGATAACGATGATATGATCATGATAACATTGTGAGCAACCGGGTTAATAAGAGGCTTCTGTGAATCTAATAAAACGTTTATCCCTAAAGTTATCAATACATCTGATGGTGAAATTTATTGGACGAGATTCAGGGTTTTTTCTTCCCAGAATTATACTGAGAGGAAAAATGATCATTTGATGATGATGATGATGACGATAATGATGATGATATGATGATAGCATTGTGAGCAACCGGGTTGATAAGAGACTTCTGTGAATCTAATAAAACGTTTATCTCTAAAGTTATCGATACATGAGAAAATAATTAGATGGTGAAATTTATTGGAAGAGATTTAGAGTTTTTTCTTTCCCGAATTATACTGAAAGAGGAAAAATGATGATGATGATGATGATGATGATGGTAACATTATGAGAATTGGGATAATAAGAGGCTTCTGTGAATCTAAGTCTACAGTTATCGATACATGAGAAAATAATTAGATGGTAAAATTTATTGGAGGAGATTTAGGGTTTTTTCTTCCTAGAATTATACTAAAAGAGGAAGAATGCGATTAACCAGCTGGTTATGGTGGTACCATCAACATCAGGAGCCAAATCATCATCCGGCGGACGGAAGCCTGAGCAGTAGTTCACAGGAAGACCTTTTGATGCGTTTTCCGACCTCGCCTTTGTCGTCATTGAGAGTGCACCTTCTTCACCCTGCATCAACAGAGACATCAAGATTCATCAGCTAAAATCTTGATACAAGAAAAATAGCCTCGAGATGATAAATAAATAAATAAATCCACATCATTTCTGAGTGAAATATAATTGGTCCGAAAAAAGAAGCTACCGGAGAGAAAGACTGCTCCCATTGAAATATCGGGGGTACCTTGAGCCCATTTATATACTCAATTTGGCAAGGAAATCAGGCTGTGTTTGGCCATGAATTGGACCATACAAGTTAATCATCAGATTCTGGGTCGATCTGTTCTAAACCTGGCCAATTTTGGGTCTAATTATATATGTGAAAGATCGTGGACTAGAAATCACAATCAAGTCCGTTCAATGAACCCAGAGTACTCTCTGCATGTAAGGCCTCGATTAACTATGTATCTTCGAAATGAAAAAAAAAAAAAGCCTTCTTGTGAATGGCATTTGTTACCAAGTTACTTGGTAATTATGTCGCTCACCCAAAAGAAACCCATAAATGTGAGAACTAAATCATATCTTAAATCCCTCCCCCCCATAATGTCAATGCATTTATTGTAATCAACGTATTGTAAAACTGAGGAATTATAGAGCTAATGAGCACATGGACTTGATAAAAACCAAACTAATCCGAAAGAAAAACGGAACCAACAGCTGGATAATTTGAAATGTTTTTGCCTATTTTGTGTAGATATGCTTCCACAAAATAACCTGAGGAATGGAAAGGTATCCAAAGATGGCAAGTTAGCCAGCTCACTCCAGACAGAGAAAACATCTCGCAGTAACCCAAGTAATAAAAGAAATGGAAACCCAGAAGCCTAGAGAATGAAGTCTTTATGAACCAAATTTATTTTCCCAAGAATTTAACTTAAATGGGCATCCGCAAGTTGATCTATAAAAAGAGAAAATCCAACCACCATGGAAATTCGGAAAATGGAAAATGTGGTTGAGAACAGATATTGCGGAAGGTAATATAGATGCTTTTTTCTTGAGGGTAATTGAAAAAAAATAGAGAAGCTGGGTTGAAATAAATGGTAAAGCTAAAATTCGTGTTTTTTGAAAGTACCAAGAAACAACCTTTACAACTAAACCAGAGTGGACACTTCTTCTTTTCATGAGCATCAGCAGGGGATCTACGTAACCTTCGTGATAGAATCCAGCAATAATAGCTTCCCTCCCCCGAGCCTGAAGGAAAGGCCAAGTGTCAGTAACAGAGAGTTTACCACGACTAAACATATGGGCCCGATAATCTGATAGGGATGGATAGACTGACCCTCACAATTTGCTGAACCTTTTCAGAAGTTGCCAATGGCGGTCGTTTTTTGATGTGCTCTCTGAGGGCAATTAAGGAATATCTGCAGAATCAATCTGTGCATGAGGAACCTTGCTCGTAAGAATGATCATTATGATGAGAGGATGCTAAGGATTAAAATATTATGAAAAATAGTGGATATCAATTTAAAAAATGTCATCATATTCAAAATGAAATGAAGTACGTGACAGTGTCTTCTTAACATCAGCAGTGATATAACTAATCAAAATTTTGTATTTAACTTTTAGAAGAATGGGCTCACATCCTCTGGGTAAGATTGGAACATCCAACGTCAACCAATCCACATCGGGAAGTAAGCCAGCAGATCTCCTTTTAAGCTCAGGTTCCGAGCTTAAGAACAAGCAGAGCGATTTAAAGGAACATATTATTGAAAGCCAGGAGAGGAGGGGCTGCCCACGATCTACAGCCATCACTCAAGACAGAGTATCCGCGCCATAAGATGGAGCACTCACAAAAGAACAATTTGCAGGATATCTGGTGCAAATACAAATATGAGGGCGTGATGGATCGGGTGGAGGGTGGTATAAGTATGAGCTCAGATAATTCAGAATCCGGGGAGCTACATTAGTTTGTTGAATACGAATTTCTTCTTGACTGACGTAGTTTCGAATTAATCAGATCCAAATACTAAGATGGTAACGCCATTTAATCAAATGAGATTTTCAGTAATCATTAAATTACCTAACCCGAGTAGAAGAAAATAAAGTACAAGAAGGTGAAACTTGGAACACTGTCTCTGACAGTAAACTACTCTATGTGCGCGAAATCTTAACTGAGGAAAAATTGTGAAAATTTAGCCAAATTACTCTACCTGATGCAAAAAAGAAAGGTTCAAGAGAAACTTTTGATTTCCAAAAGAGATTCGGCATGCTACAAATAGTCAATACCTAAACTGAAACTACAATTAATCAGCGGATGAACATTTTTGTTCCACTATACTGTACAAGCCATATGAATCCCAGAGCATTGAGCTGAATCATGGTCCACTTTTGAAAAGGAAAGTGCATATAGAGCGACATTGAACCTCAGAAATAAGTCACTGAAAGCTATACAAGGATACAGTAGTAAGAACACATACAGAGAAGGGCATGCTTCGCGTTGACTTACATAGGCCAGACCGACATTCTCATCCTGAAAAAATAAAGGATGATGTATACAATATCTAAAACATCTGCATTCAAGGAAACCAATCACAAGAAACTGTAAGATGCACCTCGAGGAGCTTTTTTGCTTGTAACGGGGACAAATGGGTATTGGCACCCATGAATTTCAGCATTTGTTCTTCGGTGACACCCCCCTAGAAACCACAAAGGTCCGACACTTTAAATAGATTGAAAATAATATGCCCAACAATTGAACAACCAAGCATAAAAAGTTGAAAAAAATTGATATGATACAGTACATAGAATAAAAGGAACAGATTTTTTTGGACCTTAGGAGGCATCCAATCAACACCATGAAGTAGGCAAGACTCTCCGTAACAAGCTCTCACTGCGGCAACAAACAATGTGCTCCTAAAGAATCGTGTATTTCCGTCATAAGGCTCACCATAGTGAGTCAATGATTTCACATCTGCCACAGGAGCAGAGCCTGACAAATAGAAAAGTTGTCAGAACGATTTTCTTAAAACCTAATGGGAAAAAAATTAGCCAAAGAATATATCACCTGGCTCCCCATCAAAAGCAAGGCAATAGGCCTTCAGTTCACGGTCTGTCTCTCTATTCATTCGCTGTCCTATTAAAAATGCAGAGATCAGCGATTCGCTGACCTTTTTCGACTTTCCATCCTCAGACTCCAGAGGGAGAACATCCTTTAAAACACCTTGCACCTCCTCAAAACCTAGATGCCCACCTGCTAGCACCTCTCTCAGAGCACCGACCAATCTCATCTCAGCAGTGCTCTGGCCAACAAATTGAGGACCAACAGAACTGCCTCCCATTATTGTACCCTCAGGATCTGCTATAAAGATAATATCAGGAGAAAGAACTTGAACCAGCTGTGGCCAGAATTCCTTCATCACACGTGCCTCTCCCTCACTCCATTGTGTGTCTTCTGGAAATGCATTTGCACGTATTGTCATCGCAGCAAAGAAAGCCCCAAGCTGGGCTTGAGAGACTTCCGAATCTTTCAGTTCTCCGCTAGCTTAGGCAATGAAAAGGTAGTAAGGAAAGGAATTAGAGAGGATGGAATATGTTGTTCTTAATGAAATATACAACAAAAAAGGGAAAATTGTCAAAGATCACATGCTGTGCCACAGGCAGAGAGTTGACGTTGTTAGTGACACCATTGATAGAAATAACAAGATTGACCTCGTTTTCATGAAACGAATCAATGCACACATGGCAATGAGAAGGTTATTTCGCGTAAAAATGGATGAAAATGACGGTATTCTGATTTCGACGCTACCCATATTAGCCAGTCAATATACAAGAATTTCGAATATAAACTTACGTTTGGTTTTCTAAACACAAATTCCATGTCTAAACTGGCAACACAAATTCCTTCGAATTCAACCACAAAGAGTTACGAACTAAAAGGTAAGAGTTCTCGTCTGTAACTTGGTCAATATTTCCATAATGCACACCAATATAAATAATACTGAGTGAATTGCTGAAAAAGGAGGTAAGTAAATCAAAATGTTGGATTATTCTATTTAATGAAAAAGGGAAGGAAGCGACGAGGTATCTTCGCCCAAAAATTGAACGAGAGAGAGAGAGAGAGAGAGAGAACAACTAATGAAGTCAAAGACTCCAAGAGTAATTCAACCTGAACGGAGGATTGTGCCGAAAACTTTGAAGGCCTGTTCTTCGCTCAGCGGTCTCGTCTGCGTCGGTCCCGTGCAGACCCTCGCCTGGGCTTCCAGCACCGTCTGATTCGGCGGGGCGATCCACGACGGCCGGTGGGAAGAAGACAAGGCCGGGTTCCGGAGATCCAGTCCCCCGAGTCCCAGCTCCTCCATCATCGCAGAATCAACGGAGGCGCACGACACCTTGAGCGAACTCCTCAGCCTGGTCCAGCGGCGACCCTCGCTCCTCCTACAGGGGAACGCCATTCCGCACCGGTAATTCGACAGGCGCCAAGCTCCATCGCGCGATACCGACCATGAGCTCCCAAATCCCCTGGCAATGGAGCTGACTTCCGGGCGGAAGACGGTGTCCATGAAAGCCGCCCCCTCTTCTCTCTCTCTCCCCTTCCCTCCTCTCTCCTCTCCTCTGAGGCTTCTCCGTTCGTCAACTCTGCTTCACAACAACATGTGCAACAGATCGAAAGAAACCCGAGCTAGTGTGGGAAGGAGAAGTGAGGACGGTTTTTCTGAATTTATATTAGATTGATAAACCCTAATTCAAATTACACGTCATGTCAGTCGCTGACACCAACCGTCCACGTGGCCGCCCATCTGGTCCCGGCGTCCCTCCCACGTCACCCCGGTGCGGGGGGTGCCAGCTGTGCGGCCACGTATACAATTACCGTCGAAAATAGATACTTATATCAGGGTGTATGATTTTTAAAGGTGTATTTTATAAAAAGGCGGTAAACCAAGCGATTTATAATGGCGGGCGGATGACACCGGGGCCGAATGATTACTCGGTGGGGATTTTTTTATAAATTCATGATGTGAGGCAGATGAAGGCTCATGCTGATGTAAGCCGTGACGGCAGCACCCGGTGACATGGGCCCACATGATCCTTCCACGTGTCTCTAGCTAAATACAGCCCAATAAGGAACTCTGGGCCATGCCCTTGATGGGCCTCATGTTTTGGGCTTTTATTGGGCTCATAACCGGAGCCAGCATCTCCGCTGAGCAACAGAACGACACCGAAACTCGGAGGGCCCTTGCGTTACCTGTAGCCCATGCAGCCCCTCGATTTACCGCGTGTCCTCAGGTGGACACGTTTCGACCCCTGCCCTCTCCTTAAAAGCTCTCCTTCCACCCCTTCGCCTCACCTCCCATCCTCATCTCTCTCTCTCTCTCTCTCATCCATGGCGGAGCACCGGACTCAGGCGCAGGAGCAGCTACACCACATCGGAGAGGGCGTGAAGGGGCTAATGCCGGAGAAGGGCCCATCGGCGTCGCAGGTGCTGGCAGTGGCGACACTGCTGCCCATCGGCGGCGTACTCCTCGCCCTCTCCGGCGCCACCCTCGCCGGCACGGTGATCGGCCTTGCCGTGACCGCACCCCTCTTCATCATCTTCAGCCCCGTGCTGGTGCCGGCGGCGATAGTGGTCACCCTAGCAGTGACCGGATTCCTCGCCTCCGGTGCCTTCACCCTCACGGGGCTCTCCTCCATCTCGTGGTTGGTCAACTACCTGCGGGGGCTGCGGGAGAGGGCCCCGGGGTACGTGGAGGAAGCTAAGAGGCGCATGCACGAGACGGCGGGACACGTGGAGCAGCGAACCAAGGAGGCCGGCCAGAGGATCCAGAGCAGGGCGCAGGAAGGCGCCGCCGGCGGCGGCGGGAGGACGTGAAGGGCGGCACCGCCTCGTGGCGACTAAGGGAAGTGAAGCGGTTTTTACCGCTTCGGGTAGTAGGCTAGTTACGATAGACATGCGTATATTTTAACCCTACCGTGGTCTCATCGCGTTGCTCCCCCGTTCGTATTCGTATCAATAATAAGTGGATATCATGCCCCGAATATCGTATCTATGTACTTGGTCCTCTACGAGGTGGCATATGTGATATTTTATTTATTCGTGAGGACTAATCAAAACTAAGTTCCTTTCAATAATCTAAGAATATGTCCCCGGTGAATCTTCTAGTATCTCCAATTCCACCACCAAATACGGATATTTTTTAATAAATAGAAATAATTAATCAAATTAGAATGTGACATTTTTTCCATTTTTAATTAATTTATGAGTTTTTAAAAAATACAAATTAGTTGAAGTGGGGATATATAGGCAAATAATGGAGATATCAGGGGTTACGGGAGGAGTAGTTGCAGGGACCTACAAATTAAATAAAAATACTTTAAATTTTATGTAGAAATTAATTATTACCTCCTAGGGATATGAAAATATATAAAGTATAATTGAATTATATTTTCTTGGTTAACGGCCTTTTCCTACTTCTGTGAGACCGTCATTCCGATGTGATTAGACTCTTCGACTGTGGTCCATTTTCCGGGGCTGTTGCTTTCGCTCGTTTAGCAACGAACGGTCCACGGATCGACCATGCTGGTTCACCGAAGGGTTCTGATTATACGGAAGGAGGCGGATGTGTGTCGGTGGACCAGTTCGTGTGGGCCCGGAACTGGACGGGTCGAAATTGTGCGCCACTTTTTCGGGCTCGGTGGTGGACCACTCAATATGGTCCATCGCCCTGCAACGTCGGAAATTTTTCAGGGGAAACTTCTTCGGCGAGTTCGAACCGACCTGCACGGCTCGCCGGAACCCGCCACCGCCGTCGTTGGAGGCGACGGCCGCTCGGGGCCGTCTGGTTCTAACTCGACGCTGCGACACGGCGACTGTCCTGCTGAGAGTTGCTGAAGAAGGCGGCCTCGCTGGCTTCTGCATATCCGAGAGCTTCGCCCCGTCCGGAGAGAAGCGGTATTGAAGTCCAGGCTGCCCGAGTTTACTGCCGAGTAGTCTGGAGTTTTCCGGTTCGGCTCACTCCTCCTGTTTCCATTTGATTGTAAATGTTTTGTTCCGACTGATGATTACTTGTAGAAGGAGACGGCCATTTCCCGTTTTTAGGGTTAGTTTTGGGCAGACTGATGCAGCGGAGTGACGGAGCTGATTTCAATCTGCTTTTGTCCACTTTTCGTCGCTTATCTTCCGGCGAGACGCATCATATGCCGTTGCCTGCCGCGAGTGGCACGCCGTCAAGCTCTTTTACATCTCCTTACATAATCAATTCATATTTTGGAAACCATTAGGTCAATTATGCTAGACATGCTACTGTTTTTGGTCGGATTTTGTGGTCAAAACAAACCACTCTGTAGGTCGGGTAAATTGTGGAAATATGCTAGAATATGTGATTATGTTTCTCAAACAGGTTTTTTTTTTTTCCGTGGGGAGGAGGCTGAAGGTATCACACATGCATATTCTTCAGTCCTTTATCGTATCTCCTGCTGTCAAATGCTCTCTCATAATGAATGATCTACCAGTTCAATGCCTTCGACGTTCTCATGCTTCCCAGACAGGAATCGAGATATCAAGTCCGGCGTGATGGGCTCAGGTTTCTCTTCCAGTAGATTACTTTGACATGTATGCCATCTCCAGTCAATTTATTTATCTCATATTTACGTATAGCTGGCGTAATCTCTGTGGCTTCGCATGCTTGAAGGGCGATGGATACTGTGGACAATAGAGGAAAAGAGGCTGTAGCCAAAGATGAGGCAGATAAATCTGTGTATCCATGCGATATCTCTGCCGAGCTGGTGCCACAGCTTTACATGGAATTCGAATCTGAGAAAGATGCTTATGACTTTTACAACCATTATGCCATCAAGGCAGGCTTCAGTGTACGGAGAGGTAGAGACCACAAGAACAAAATGGGCGAGGTGCAAGATAAGTCATATTTTTGTTCCTGTGAAGGGTATTCTCTGAAAGATAAAAAAGATGAGAACGCCAAAGGTGCTCGTCTATTGACGCGGAATGGTTGCAGGGCACAGATGAAGATTTCCAGTAGGACAACCGGAAAGTTTCGTGTTGTAAGGTTTATAGCAGAACATAACCACAGGCTTGCACCCCCCAGTATGTGCCATCTATTGAGATCACAGCGGTACTTAACAAGCAAAGTTGAAAAGAGCAACGATGAAAATGTTATGCCAAAGATGCCGTCTGACTTGATGGTCTCTCATGCTGATGTGCATGATGACTCTGGTTTTCCTCACGTTGGTTATACAAATTGCCTATGTACCAAGCGAGCAAAACAGATGAAGATCGGTGTAGCAGGAGGGATATTAGAATATCTGCAACATATGAGAGACAATGATCCCGATTTCTTCTGTGCAATCGAAGTGGATGTAGAAGATAAGGTTACAAATGTTTTTTGGGCTGATGGGAAGATGATCGTTGACTATAGCCATTTTGGTGATGTTACTTGTTTTGACACCACATACAAGAGATTCAATGAAAATTGCCCACTTTGCTTGTTCACCGGCGTGAACAACCACAAACAGACTATTATATTTGGTTCTGCCTTTATATATGATGAAACAGTGGATTCGTTTAAATGGTTGATGGATACTTTCACGAAGGCTATGGGTGGTAAAAGGCCAAAAACCATTATAACAGAACGTGACGACGCAATTACCGCAGTTGTTGCATCTCAGTGGCCTGAAACTCACCACAGGTTGTGCTTGTGGCATATTTATCAAGATGTTGTGAAGCAACATAGTAGTTTGGCTGGTATTAATTCAAAGTTTTCCAAGGACCTCCAGAGTTGTTTATATGAGTGTGAAGATAAAGATGAATTTGAAGGTACGTGGTGTGCATTTCTTAAGAAATATGATCTCACAGATAATGCGTGGTTGAGTCAATTATATGGAGATAGAGAGAAGTGGGCTTTGGCATATGGAAGGGACAAATTTTGTGCAGATATGACTGGCAATCAGAGAAATGATCGTATGAACTATCAACTGAAGAAATATTTGGACCCTCAATTTGATATTGAAGAATTTCTTCAGCAATTCAATGTGCTGGTTGAAGACATCAGGGATGAGGAATTGAAAAAGGACTTCAAAGCAAGTCATGCTGTCCCGACTTTGGTTTTTCAGTCGGAGATTTTGAAGCATGCTTCTGTAGTGTATACACCAACCTTATTTTTGATGTTTCAAAGTGAGATGGAAAAGGTTTGGGATTCCGAAATGCTCATTTCCAGTGAGGTTGGGACATTAAGCGAGTATAAAATTACTCCCTTTGGAAAAACTCAGGCACATACTGTTAGGTTTAATGCAGAAAATTGTACAGTTTCCTGTAGCTGCCAAAAATTTGAGTTCATGGGGTTATTATGTGCTCATGCTTTGAAGATCATGGCCTTTAAGAATGTTAGGAGGATACCAGATCAATACATAGTGAAAAGGTGGACTAACGATGCAAAAGATACAAGAGAGAGAATTCACCATGCATTCACAGACGTAGCAGATCCAAAGGAACGAGTATCCAACCGTCACAGAGATTTGCGCATGAATTTCAATAAATTAGCAGCTAGGGCAGCTGAAACGGAAGAAACGTATGCCTTTGCTTGGACTGAGCTGGACAGAGTAATGTTCCTGGTTGAAGATAAGCTGAAAGCACTTTCACTCCGGAATCACAAGGTTCCTGGGCGCAGTGAAAGTGGAACAGAGCGGGTAGATACGGATGCTGCTTATGAGAACGGAACGAATCATATTTATGATGTCGAGTCAGCTTTGGCGTCCAAAAACATAAAGAGGAAGAAATTTGATACCTGCATTGGCTCGAAGAGGAAAAAAGGTTCTATATTGAAAGCCATGACTAAAGGAAAAGGTCAAAAGGAGGCAGCTGAAGCAGATGAGCTCTCTCCTCCTCCTCAACCTGTAGCTGTTCAAACTGACACCATTAATTCAACTTCACTAAGTCAACAGGTGATACAAGGAAACAGACACCTTCCTAGACTCATGTAAATATGTATATCGATTGACGTTCTTCTTGTCTGGGCCATAGGAACCTCATGAAACAAGTACATTAAACGGTCACCCTGTGGACAGATGCACAAGTCAACCATTTACATTCGATCAGGTACTCTCGAGATTTCCATTTTTTGTCACTAGTACTTCATTTCCTACAAGAAATTCATTGTGTTACTCTGTTTATGCAGCCCTCTCCTCACGATATATACCAACCCATCAGCAACAACGGCTCATTTATTCATTCCATCAGTTATCAGGTATTCTTTGCTGGGTTACCCACCAATTATGTTCCTAGTACAGCCTCTGTTTCGACCAGTACTTTCTCTCATTGCATCCAATGACGCTCTTATAGAATCCCAGTGTGCCCACTGGTCAAGGTGGCATGGGCGTGAATCGAACCCTAGCCCAAGGTATGGGCTTAAACAGTTGTCTTAACTATTATCTTGGCATCAGCGTTTTCTTAAACTCTTCTCTGAACATATGATGTAGGTACGATCACCTGCAAGTGGATATAATAAGTAACTCATGCGTTGACTCTGGGTGAATGAAGAACAAGATCGGATTGGTCTTGGAGTAAAGATGGTTCTTCATATTTTAATCTTTTTTGGGAAATATATTGATTCAGTGTCTTCAACCGAAGTAGTCTTCGGATCGACCTGTTCTAGGAACCAGATGCTCATTAGGGTGGTCTGGGGGTTCTTCCACGCCATGGTCTCAACACTGTGAGACCTCCTGCTCTCGAATCAGAGTCCTCTGTGATGGGGCTTTTTTCTTCAGTTTTCTTTCCTTAGGATAACTATTAGGATGTACATAGGAAGAGGTTCTGGAAATGGATATGATGCATTACGGTGGATCTTACTGCTGTCTGATATATTCTATAAATGTATATATCATGGAGTTTTGCGACTCTTTAAGCTTTTTTTCTTGGCCTTCTCAGAGCATATATCCGTGTACCCGTCTATTTTTCCCTTCATATTTCGGTGCCTTTCCTGATTTGATGCCAAGAACCGTGAAACCACTAGCAGGGCCAGTTTTTTTTTTTTTTTCTGTTGTCGGTACTTGCTATAGCGCAAGCCCATGGGAAATGGGCCGGACTAGATGTGTTAATGGGCCGTGATGGCTCCAATAACAGATGGAGCCCAGGGATGTATTTACTGTGCTGGGCCTAGCCTAGGCGTATGGAAAGCTCAGAAATTGCCTCTGTGCGTCGTGTGGTCCTCCAGATGTTCTTCAGAGAGAGAGAGAGAGAGAGATGCCGCGTAAATTGGGCCCAATTTAAACTATAATTGGGCTTTTAGCCGTGTTAATGATGCAGTTTGGAGAATTTCTTGCAACATGCAGGTCATTTTGGGGAAAGCGCTCGAATAGAAATATTTATGACATATCGGTTCAGGATAAATGTAAAAACAAGTGCTCATTTTTTCAGGGCTTTTCCCAAAAAAAGTCGTAAAAATATCTACAACCTATTGTTTAAGATTAATATGAAAAAAAAGGAGAAACAAATAACAGCCCCAGGCTTCTAAGAGGGTATTTTAGTCATTCAAGTCACCCACCCCCTCCCCGTTCGTCGAACACGCGTCCCCCGTTTCTCTCTCCGACTTATCCGACAACAATAGTGCAGACGAGAAGAGCTCGAGCTTACAGCTAAAGAGAGAGAGAGAGAGAGAGAGAGAGAGAAAGAAGAGGAGGAGGAGGAGGAGGATGATGGCGGCAAGTGCGTGGGGTGTGCGCACGTCGCCGATGCCGCTATTGGCGCGGCCGAGCTTCGAGTCACAGTCGAGGAGAGAGAATTACCTGCACATGGCTGGGGGTGTGCCCCGGGAAATCCCATCTCTGCGGGACGGACGTGGTCCTTTGTGCTTCTCTTGCAGCTGCACCGGCGACAGCGGGGGCGGAGGCGGAGATAGTGTGAGGAGCAGCTACAAGGATTGGGACTGGAACCGGTGGAACCGCCATTTTTCAGAGATTGATGATGCCGAGAACTTCTTGTCGGTTCTTAAGGTACATGCTATCTTAATTATGGAAGGAATCGAATTTGATTTCGAGTTTTTTTCGTGGCATCGCGCTACGAATTTTTAGGCATTCTTCCGTATAATTCCAATGTTTTCTGTTAGTATATTTTTTTGAGAGAACAGTGAAGATTCATCTCACATTTTTCGATGCAAATTTTCTCGTCTACATTTGAATATCCATGCAAGAACTTGTTAGGCATGCATCCTTGATTTTCATATGCATATGCGTGCATGCAGAATTGAGTAAAATGAAACTTCCTTTCGTATTCGGTTTTTTATTTTCTTTTGTACTACAAGATTTGCCATGTGCTGTTTACCTGATGCTGTTAACTTTGGCAGTTTCAACTTGAAGATGCTATTGAGAAGGAAGACTTTGCTGAAGCAGCTAAGTTGAAGATGTCCATTACAGAGGCAACATCAAAGGATATTGTATCGGAAGTCATGTCTGAACTGAAGGTGGGGTTCCTGAATTTTACGAATGTAACTCACTTGGTATTCGTTTACAGTATCAGATTTAGAATTTAAGTTTCATTTTTTATTTATGCAGAATGCAATAATCGAAGAGCGCTACCATGATGCTTCCCGACTATCTCGACTGGCTGGAAGTGGTCTGGTGATTATCTGATGGACAGATTATCTTTTTGGAAGTTTATTTTATTCTTGCGTTGTCTGTGAGTATGTCGATGACCTTAAACCAACTTGACATCACTCTTGCACGATTTAAAACAGTCATGCGGCTTTAGTATCTACATATTCCCAGAAAAAACAAAAAGAGTAAAAACTGCTACAGTTTCATTTGGGAACAATTGTAGATAACGTAGTGATGGATCTTTCAACAAATTTTTAGTTGTTTTCATCCTTGAATGGGTTGATTGAGTTTTTTTTCTCTCCCTATATTATCAACTACCACCCTTTTAAACTTCTGGGTGCTTCATAAGTCATCATTCGCTTGCCCAAAGGACATATGGTACCAGTAGCATACATCATTCCTTCTCCCGTTTGCTGGGACAAGAATGGGAACAAGTGTTTTCTAGGACAGCACCAAGATCAGAGTATGCTTGTTTTATTCTAGTGGGAGAATATAAATTGTTTAGACTTTCTCATACGGCAGTATCTTGATATCCGATTCTATTTTGCTATCTAGACATCCAAAAAATGGCCGCTTATGCCTTTCTGACTGGCAGCCAATTTTTTAATTTTTTTTTATGATAAATATGGCACGGAGGTGGAGAAGCAGATGCACACAACAGTGAAGAATGGAAGTCATTCCATTTTTGAATCAATGGAAACTGGTCAAATGTCAGATAGAACTCTGCCATTTGTAAGCCATGATTATGGTTGAAGAATTGGGGACGATTATAGTGACTCATGCACTGAAAAGTCTTTTATAAATCATTTTTAATATTCAGAAAAAATTCATAGAAACTAAGGTTGAAGAATTTAAAGTTATTTGTCTTTATGACATTAGGAACTGTTCATAATAGAGATCATGAGGATGCTATATTGTTGTCTGCTAAAGAAGAGGATGTAGAACATACCTATTGAAGCTACGAGGGAGACACAATAGAACGGGTAATGTTAAGTTAGCAATGTGGGCTCATCTGAGCTTTTAAGATCTGCTTTTAAATTGAAAGTAGCTACTCATTGGCCTTATCTGCTTTGAATTGTCACGAATGCCTTTTTGATCAATGCAGAAAGAGTTCCATTACAAATGCAGGTTCATAGGTCAAAGTAACAATAAGTAAGGCAGACAGATGGAAATTCGTGAAAATATGGCTACTTAAGTCTTTAATGTGGTCTCATTGATAAAATATATAGGAGACGTTGTTATTACAATGAAAGAACATGATATCTTGTGAATAGTTCTTCGCAGTATATCATGAGATCAATATACAATCAAAAGAGGATGGAATAACTGGTGTCGCACATTTAATGGACCATGGTTTTCATAAGATGAGTGTGCGACATAAGGCTGTGCTAGTAGAAGGCTCCACAAGTAGATTAGGAAAGACGAGCAAACTGTGCTCTATGAAAGCATAAAAATGGTTTGTGAGTAGGAGGCATGAAAGGAAATAAAGCTAAAGTGTGACCTTGGTTAAGAAATAAGACTAGTTGATTGGGAACGGGGAGGGGAAACAAATCCAATAAGGCATGAATGTATTTGATCTTGACACACATTAGGGTCCTGCTGTGTGTTAACAACTTATTCAGAGAGCTATAGGCACAAAAATCAAATTTAATCCTCGCATTGATGGCCAGCTACATGTTTAATTTACTTGTGCTGTGCTATATATTACATGTTAACGTAGTCAAGATTTTTGGGTCAGGGAGCTTGCTCTGTATTGAGAGACAGTTTTATGATTGAGAACCACAGTCAAATTCTAATGGCTGATGTGGGTTTGTCGTTGCGTTTTTGAAAAACGATATTTTTCTGTAGAATGAATAACTTGCCATCATTGTGATCATAAGGATATCCTCTGTCACCTGAATCATTGTTTAGTTTGAATTGTCTTTTACTTGACAACCTTTGTGTGTCAGGTTTCAGTTTTTGCTGTTTTCTAAATTTTCTTTATTCTGATGCAGGTTGGCTGGTGGGTAGGTTATTCAAAAGATGCTGATGATCCTTTTGGTAGAATTGTACGAATACAGCCTTCTGTAGGGAGATTTGTGGGCAGGAGCTATACTCCTAGGTAACAGTTTAGTAATCTAAATTTATTGTATTAAGCAGCTCTAACATCGACTAATCTTGTGCCAGACAATTGCTTACTGGATCTTCAGGCACCCCATCTTTTGAAATATTTCTTGTCAAAGATAGTGATGGAATGTATGTTATGCAGGTATTGGACCCTTGCTATCATAAGTTCCTTCAAAAACATTTCTTCATTTTTTAAATATATTCCTAGCACTCATTTCTCCCATTCATTATGACAGGTGGTATTCTTACAGTCTACGAAAATGAATACAAAGGTATCCCCATCAAAAGTTTCAAAGTCTAATGGACCATCCTCGGTTGATCTTGAGAGTTCATCTACGGAAGGTGGTCCAACAAATGAAGCTGGGGTGGAGGAGATGAACAATTATGATAATTCAAAAAATAAGGGGTCTAATGAGGAAGGATTGAAAACTGTCATAAATTTTCTTAAAGAAAGAATTCCTGGATTCAAAGTAAAAGTACTGAATGTCAGTGGGACAGAGGAAATTAATGTGGATGCAAATTCTTTGGAGCAGTTGGTCCAGGATGGCGATGATGATAAAATAGCAACTTCTGAAAGTTCTGAGGATGAAATTGGCAGTTCCAAGAATGTTCAACATGAAGTAGTTCCTGATAGTGAAGGTACTGATGTGAATGAGGAAAGCAGGGACGACAGTACATCTGTAAAGCTTTTTATTGGTGGTGTTCTCCATAACAATGAAGATGTCTCATCAAACTCTTATTTGCGGCTGCCAGCCGAAATTAAAGAAGTAGCAAGAGATTCCTTCATACTAAATATTCCTGGAAAGAACTCTGAATCTGATATAGCAGAGCGGAAACCATCCAAAATTAAAGTTATGACGCTTGCTGCCCAAACAGCTCCGGATCTTATGCCGCCTGAAGTTGCCAAGGTGTTTTGGGGAACAGACAAGGCTAGTCCTAAGGTAAGACGAATAATTGTAGGGATCTTATTAGATGAAAAAACATATAGAATTTCGTGCATTTTATTTACATAAGAACTGGTATTCAATGACTTTCTGCTTCAGAACTTCATCCCCTCTAGGTTGTATAGATTTTCTATATTTGCGAAAGATTTCAGAGAGAGAGAGAGAGAGAGAGAGAAATGAATGGGGCATATCCCTGTGTGAGTGACCGCCCTCTATTTGACCTGAATTTCTTATACCGTGCTAATATTGTTATGGCTAACTTAGCTCGAAAATAGGCTATAGTTGCACCTGCCTATAGTTCTAGAAATACTGTAGCAACAGTGAACAGAACAGTATGAAACGATTGACCATTTGACAGTAACAATTCCCCTCACATTTATACTATACAATGTGTCAGCTGCAATTTTCTAGTCAGATACATACTAGCTACCATGGCCAGATTCATAGAGGGATTATGGTCATTTAGGCTGCAGAGTTTAATAACAAGTCTCTGTTGTGAGCCTCTCATCCACGGCACTCGAGCTCTACTCTGATGTATTAAAAGTTTTTATTATTTTTCTGCCAGAGCATTGAAATTACCATTATGATGAGATAGATTATTGCAGCTATTGATCTTTAGCAAGGAATTCCTACCAAGTGCGGGTCATCATCTCTCTTATAGTTTCCTATAATACAGGAAATACTGTTTCAACAGTTAGAAAATAGCAATAATGGATTCAATCTTTCATGCTGACGATAAGTATTGCGACTCTCGTCTATGTTTTAGCCTAGGAGTATAGTGATCTTTTGGAGAGTTAGGGATCAACATAGGTTACCTGGGTTATCATCTTAGACACTTCGAACGTCAATGGGGCAGTTGATATATCGTTTTTCACTTTTCATACTTTTTGTTCTAAAATATGACAGCAGTTATACTGGTAAAAAGTTTAGACCTGCGTGAAGAGATATATATGGACAAATGACGACTGAAATGGTTCCTGCCTGGTTCTCGAGGTCAGGATGATAATCCGCCAATGTCACTCATGCTTTTATGGTGCCAGCAGAAATTAACTGTGAAGCCCATATCTGTGCTGAACCATACAAAGGAACTAACTTTTAGCGTCTGTCCTTGGATTTTCTGATTTTAATTTATAATATGTTTTTCTTCTTTTTGAAGTATATTATTCGGAGCTTATTCACATATTTACCATTTGGTATGATGTAATATAATAACATTTGTTATGCATTCCTTGGAGTTGTTTTTCTCATGTCCATCTGCAAGAAAAAAAAATGGCTTAGAGAATTCCACTTCGTCATCTGATTCTGCAGAACTCACGAACTTTATAACCGAATGCTATTCAGTATGTAGCTCGATGTATTAGAAATAAACTCGGAGACGACTGATTTACTGAACGTGAATGAATCTTTCTCCAGCCTTCGAAAGATGTAAGGGATGTTATTAAGTTGGCAGTCAGTCAGGCTCAGAAAAAGGGCAGACTCCCGAAGACCACATCATTCAGTAGGATTATTGTTAACAATGATAGTCTGGATCCCTTTGATGGTAAGTCAAACTAGTTAATTTTCCAATGCTTTTGCCCAAAAAAATAGACTGAAGGAGAGTCATTATTGAAATGCAGGCTTATATATTGGAGCCTTTGGTCCGTATGGTACAGAGGTAGTGCAACTTCAGCGTAAGTTTGGTCACTGGAATGAGACAGATGAAACTACAGCCAGCACAGACATTGAATTTTTTGAGTACATCGAAGCAATGAAATTAACTGGTGATCTAAATGTCCCCGCTGGGCAGGTTAGTGTATAAAGCTAGTGACTGGCATGGTAGCATACCACAGCACCTTCTCAGTCACGACACTATGGTTTTTTTTTTTCCTTGATCAGGTCACATTTCGTGCCAAAATCGGCAAGGGCAGCCGCCTTACAAACAATGGGATATATCCAGAGGAACTTGGCGTGGTAATCTTTTGCTGTTAATTTTTATTTTGACCTAAACCGGTATTTCTCTTCTTATTTGACCTATTGTCCTTAGTAGAGACCGGCTTTCTTCTCTTTTTTTCCATTTAAATTCACATCATACCTATTAGTGGTTGTACCAACAACTAAATTAAAAATGAAGAATAAATGCCGATAGTGAGTTCTTTTAGTACAGAATAGATTTGGGCAGGACAGCTAGGGGTGCATGCAGGGGACTAGATAATGTGTATTTTCCTTATACCAGTTAAAATCGGCCAATAATGGGTTTTTTCTTATTTCCGTAGCGTTTTAGGAATGTATGATTACATCAATGAAAAATCAAAGATGGTTACTTCTGCCTCTCTATGCTCCTCGAGTATAAGATGACCCACCCCTGCTCTCACCAGAAGTTGTCATAAAGAAAACGCACTGTAGGTTCCATCCAACTCATCGACACACCACTTCTGCTAATCCTGTTTGGGATGTGACATTTTGGTAAGTCGTTTTATAATTATCCAAAGTTTCTTGGTAGATGCCTTCGTTATTGAAGGTTTTCCTATGGATATTGATCGTCATTCCCTGTCCTCTGGCCAAGAGAACATTGCCTGGAGCAAAGCTGAGGTTCTTCAGTGATGGCTGAAGGCCCATGAACTGTACTAAGAAATAGGGTTCACTTTGTGGAAACAACACCCATGACCGATCATCTCTGAATCTCTGGTCTCCCTGCACCATGGAGTTATCACTTATACCAACACCTTGTATATTCCCTTGATCTTGTTCTCCAGTAGTGAATTTCGTTCAAACATCTCTAACCCATCATCTTCTATGAGTTCCCATGAACCACAGACTACTTACGGTAATATCGGCAGATGACGTCACGATTCTCATTCCCATTTGTTATGAAAGAGGAAACAAAAACCGGAGTTACTAGAGTCCACCCTCATCTATTTATATACTGAGAGAGAGGGGGGCCCGCATGCAAAAGGCTTAGCATGATAAACGTATTAGCATGATAATGGGCCCAATGGACTCACATATTAGCATGATAATGGGCCTATTCTGATATACTTCCCCATGTTCTTGCCCGGTGGATAATCTCATGCTGATCTGTGAGCTTGTCTCTGGCCTCAGGCCGGGAGAACCTCCATTACATTGTTTCTAAACTCTCCTCAACCTTGGAAATGGGTGAATAATATACTGAAGATAGATTGGCCAGCACCTGTCTGAAAGTCAATACCATCCCGTTAAAAGGGCAGGTTTTATTCGGATCTAGATTGGCGAGATATACCGGCCAACATTGTGTAGAATTTCATTAAAAATAAGATAATTACCATTTAAAACGGTATTTATTACTCTGTTATTTTGAAGGATATAAACGTGTATAAGATTCATTGAACGAATTATCGGAATATAGCAACGCAATTGATTATCATAATTATTATTTTGCAATTTTTGGATGCAGATTGCGCGTTACAAAGGACAGGGGAGGATAGCAGAAGCCGGATTTCGGAATCCCCAATGGGTTGAAGGAGAACTGCTCCAGCTTAATGGGAAGGTAAACGTCAACCAGTTTCCAGTCACTCTTTCAAACATTTCAACGTTTCATGATCTTTTTATTCTCCCCCTTACCTAAAGTGGAATGATTACCTGCTGAGAACAATATCCTACATTCCGTCCCAAATATTATTTATTAATAATATTAATATTAAGATTAATATTAATATTAATTACTGCATTCGGCCTTCGGTGGTTTCTGATTTAATTCGATGTATCATGCATAAAACCAAGAGTGGGTTCCGTCCCAAACCTCTAGACTCTGCACCGGAATTGCCGCCGGCTTAGTTACCAATCGCTGATAGAATCATCGATGATCTTGCTGTGAAAGAGAAATCAGATAGGGTCAACCCCTGCTCTCACTGGCCTTAACATCCGTTGACATTTTCAGGGAATGGGGCCGCACGTGAGAGGCGCGGAGCTCGGGTTCCTCTATTTGGTCCCCGATCAAAGCTTCTTGGTTCTATTCGACAGGATGAAGCTCCCTGACTAGGCGGCGGCCTCTTCTACACCCCTTTGACTTCCCCAAAGCAGCCTCAAGTCAGCGGTCTTTGCCCGCCATGTAAATCCTGTCTCTTCTTCCTAAAAATAGATGAAATTTTTGTTGTGTGCCTGCTACATCTGAAAGGAAAAAAAATGGGAGTTCTTCCCAGAGAGAGAGACAGCTCAAGGGGGGCGGGATGCTGTCCCCATAAAATATGAAAGTTATATATATATATATATATATATGTAACAACAGTCACTTGCCTGAATAAGATCACTTGCTGGTATTATCTCTCGGGTGATCGAATCGGCTGCCAGTCTGGGCCTCCGCTGACTCCCACAGAAATTGGTGGGTAAAAACGGTGTTCTTCCGGGTCTGATGGAATATATTGTATTGCCTCTTTGCAGTTGTTTGCAATATTTTTCAGTCTTTTGAGGAGGGATTTGCTGGTTCCCTGTTCTTCGTTCTTCGTTCTTCGTGGTGGGAGTTCTTCCCCCCGCCCCCCCCCCCCCGTTCCATCACCTTCTAGTGTAGAGAAGTTCTAATGCAAGAGCTAACTTACCTGAATAAGCCACTGATGACTATCTCTCTCTCTAGTCACATGGATATGTTTATACAATCGACGCCGGCCTCAAAGCCCATTTTCTTCTCTGTTCTGCGGATCTGTGTTAGGGTCCAGTCAAGGCCCGACAAGGATACTTATTGGGTTTTTCTGATCCTGAGTTGGGCTCATGTCGGCATATTGTCAGACCACGCCGGCCCATTAACTCCCTCTCTGTGAGGTCATCAATGATGCGTTGATAAATCTTCAACGTGATCCTCATGGTGTTTGGGTGGGTCCCATATTTCATTAGGGTTTCACCTTGAAGCGTAATTTAGTCAAGATGTGATATTAAGGAATGGGCAAGTCATAATTGTAGCTCCTATGGCTGACTAATTTATTTTTTTATTTCAATCCAAGTCAAGGCATTTAAGATGTTTTTTGGTGGCAGACTCTTTGCATTAAATGTATACATTGAACTCACTCACTCTTGCTTCTTTATTTCTATTCATGTCCATATTTATCTTAATATATTGCTAATTTTCTAAGAGCATATATCTTCTATTTTTTTTAAATAGAATTAGCATACTATAAAAATTTATAACCATTTAATTTAAATCTTTTTAAATCCTAATGTATTATATAATCATAACTTTGGGTTATCTGTTTATTATTTATATTATTATATTCATTAGGTGTACTTAACTATCGACCATTGTTATTTCCGCTTGTATATTACTTTTGCATATTAATCATGATCTATTGCTAATTTTCTAAGATCATATATCTTCCATTTTTTAAAAATAACATTATGATACTATAAAAAATGTAACCATTTAATTAAAAGTATTATAGAATCCATATTTTATATAATTTTAAATTTGAATTATTTATTTTATTCTTTAAAAATATTATATTCAGTAACCAAGACCTAACTATCGACCACTAGTATTCCCACTTGTTTATTCCTAGATACTACAACCAATATGTGGCTCATTTAATTTCGTTGAATGAATCGCATGAATCCTCCCCAATTACAAGCCATCCCACTTGCAAGATATGTTTATAGAGGATATTAAAAAAATCGCGTGGTTTTTCATGGCTGCAAGGGGTCTAGGCCCATGCTTTCACTTTAAAAAACTCATTTTTTAGAAAAGATCCACAATGGAATTATTGGAAAAGTCAAAACATAAACCCCGACTAGTATTATTTTTTTTAATATTTATTTTCTCTGGCACATGTATTCAACTAAATTAACTAAAGTTTTTTCCCAAAAAATAAATTATTCATATTTTATATAAAATTATTTTGGGGTTATTTTATTCATAAAAAATGATATTAAAATGCACCGACTAGTATTTCCACCTGTATATGACGTATGACCAAAAAGGAAGGCTAGCTATCACCACCATATGCCACATGAACCTATTGGTTGCTTTGATTTCATCAATCGTATCGCATGGGAGTCCCCAAATCTCATTGCGAAGACGGTGAGGGGGAGAGAGAGATGGGTTCCACTGAATTTTAAATTATTTTTTATTTTTATGTTGGTTTTGACATGTAAACAATATTTGTACGTTTCTTCATGGAATATAAGATTTCTTATTTTTCTAATGATTTCCATTCCCCCACTATATATATAAATATATAAAGATTGAGGTAGATAAATGTGGACAAGCAACTTTCTTCAACTCTTACGTCACCCCAGCTGTGTGGCCCAAAGTCATGCTGGAAACATGTGGACCGGCCCATTTGTACTCAGGAACTCGACTCAAGAACATGGAAGTTGATACGTCCAGATTATATTGTCGCGGAGAAATGTTTGAATTTTATGTGACGTAAGTTGCCCATTTTAATTTGTTAGCTTTGTGGTGCTGTGGAGGAGTGGACAGATGATATTTTTATGATACATCTGTTAAATTTGAAAAATAATTCCGGGGAACTACAGTAGGGGGGCGCTTCGAACGGGGGGTCCTTTCAGATTGCTGAAGATTCCGAGCAGATCCTTCCGGTAGGGAAGGAACGACCGCCGCGGGTCGCCGGACACTGCCACTCCGTTCATGTAGAAGAGCCGGTGAGCGGTGGCCATGTCCATCCCCGCGACCCTTGTTCTGGCTCTTGCATTCGAGTTCTTCTTCGATTCCGCGAGGGATTCGCGCTTCTTCGTGTTGGGGGGGTTCTTATCTCCGGAGGATTTTCTGGACTTCTCGCCGGCAGCTGTGGATTGCGACGCTGAGATGAAGATGAACTTATCTTTCCCATCGCTGTGGCTCCGGCTGGCGACGAGATCGAGTAGGCGCCACCTCTTCGACGATGTCCCCGTGGAACGGCTCTTCTTGGGCAGGTCCGGTGACGGCAGGTCGGATCTCGGCTCCCAGACGCAGTAGATCTCTCCGGGGACTCCGTTTAACTCTCCCGACTCAGACGACTCTGATGAGGAGGAGGTCGCTGTTAGGTCGCCATCGTCGGCAAAGAGCTTCCGCAAGGGATGGCGGACGGACTTCTCCGCCGCCACATCCTCATCGCCGTCTTCTCCATCCATATGGACGCCACCGTGCCTGTCCTGACGTCGGATCTCAGATTCTTCAAGGCTGTGATCGTCGATTACAGGCGGATATACAGGCAGGATCTGGCCTTCGGAGAAGATCTCCTCCGCAGCGACCGGGTCGAATCCATCGAAGGAGACCCTGGAGACAAAAGCGAACTCGAAATCCTCATCGCCGTCATCGTCACTTCCATCGCGCCGCCGTCCCTCTTCGATCACCCGATCCAGAGCCTCCGTCGCCACAATACCACGGAAGGAAGGAGCGAAGAAGGCTCCGCGCGTCAGCCCCATAGCCGTCCGCTCCTGACTCTCGGAAATGGTCCGGAAGCTCGGCATCTCCCTCAGCTTCTCCCTGTCCCCCTCCGGCCGCCGCATCTCCTCCGGCATCTCCTCTACTTCCTCCGGTCGCCGCCGCAGCGTCCCCCCTCGGCGAAGATCGCCGCTCCCTCTCTCCCTCTCCCCCTCCGGAGCTATTTATTCTCTCTCCTTGCCAGGATTCCACGCTGTCGTCGAAGCCCAGCAGACGATCGTTGGCCCTGTTACCCGGTGAGGCTTGCGGCCTTAATATAGGACCGTCGTCTCTCACGCGTAGCGCCTCTCTCTCTCTCTCTCTGTGTCCCTCTCCTTTAATGCGGACTAGATACACGTGTTATTGTTTCTAGAAGGTCAAAGCCCCCAGCGAAGCCTTCTTGCAATTCCATCTTGCTTCCCCTCCACGATGTGGCTAACTTGCAGACGTCACCAGTCCGATCAAACCCGAAACAGGGAATCTAGAAGGCCCCACCCCATGAGGAGACAGGTCATAGAGAAAAACACAGAGAGAGAGAGAGAGAGAGGAGGGAAGGGAGAGGTGGATAAGGAGGGTGTGTGCTTTCGATTGTTGTCTGAGGAGTCTGTAATGGGGACGTTTGAATCGACTGAACCATTTTAGAAGATGGGCGCAGATGATTCTGATTGAATAAACAAGAAAGATTACGTAAGAGATGAGAGAGGAAGGAGAGCGAGAGAGAGAGGATATATATATATATATATAGATAGATGGATAGAGAGAGAGGGAGAGAAGAGGGAAGGGGGGAAGGTGGAGGTAGATAAGGAGCGTGTCGGCTTTCGATTGTTCGTCGGAGTCTATGATGGGGACGCTGAATCGACTGAACCATTTCAGAAGATGGGGCCAGATGATTCTGGTAGAGGAAACAAGAAAGATTACGTGAGAGCTGAGAGAGGAAAGAGAGAGAGAGAGAGAGAGAGAGAGAGAGAGATGGGGGGGGGGCTTCTAGAAACTGTTCACCTTTTTTAACTTTTTTCGTGAGAACGACCTGGACGACGAGGAGAAAAGAACGAACGATTCGTCCTTCTAGCTGGACGGGGACGTGTTCTTGCCGCGTGACCACATCACTGCGGGTCAACTGATTGGTGCAAGGTGGACAGTCCTGATCGGTGGACCAATCGAAAATCCATGACCCAATCGGCCAGTAACCATGGCGAACCGCCGCTGGCGGCCGGACCAACGGAATAACGACTGTAATTAATGCACAGACAAGAAGCTACTAATATTTCTGCCAGAAAAATATTTCATCGCATGCTTAATGGGCCGACACACCGGGCCATATGACACCTTTATCTCTGGGCTTCCCCAGGGAAGATATGGATCCCATTTCATTGGCCCATTAACTTCTCCCCGCTCTATCACATATTCTATTTATTTTTCTACAGCCACGAGTAAACCATTCAAACTTTCAGGCTGTCCACGCTGTCAGAATGCGAAGAACACAAGAAAAGTTCAGGTTTTCGGGGTTGACCTGCGTCTCCTCGAGATAATCTTCTCAAGCGCTGACTTGGCTTCCTCCAGCGTCTGCACTTCATGGTCCTCTTCAAAGGACAACCGCTGGACGTTGAACTACAGGGAAGCATGTTTATATCCGGTATTAAATGACGTCAACAAATCCACGTAATATTTATTTCCTCTTGAATAGATTGCTATTTTTGGGAAATACCTGGGTGCCTTGCCGGACACGGATATCTGTGCCTTTGCAATCGATGGATATGAGAGCTGCATCGTCCACCTCCCCTTCGATGGACAGAATCTCCTTGAGCCGCTTGGAGAAGATGGTATTCAGTTCCTAGCATAAAAGACGACCACCACTTTTATACTATGAAAAGGGAATTTTTTCAACATGAACAGCCGGCTGACTCCCAGGAGAATTTGTCCATGGAGTCAACTGATCGGGTTCTGGGTTTGATGGAGCCCCTAGGTTAAGGTTTCAGGATGAGGAATCTGACCTTGAGATTGCTTTCCCCCCCATCAATGGCAATCTTATCAGGTTGAAGCGATTCATATTCTGAAACGTCTACCCATGCTACAGTCCCGAATCCTCCAATGAAATATATGTCACTGCGAATAAATGTTGAAGTGATGATCAATAATGTTGCATACACATGTTCCATTGATCGAATAAAATAAGATTTCTATTCATTTTATGGACAACATTAAAAGATTATCCTAACCAAAAAGTTAAATTATATTATATTAAATAGCAAGGGTAATTAGGGCGGTTGCATGAGAGATTTGAAGACTAAATTGGGACTAGAAAAACCTTATATTTTGCATTTGATGGTAGTAGAAGTTGCCCCATTGCTGGGATGCCCACTGCTGATGCTTCGCTGTGTACTGTTTGTGGGCCCATTCCTGATTTCATGAAGCAGAAGATGGCATTAAGCTTAAAGAGCCCCCTGAGAATGTAACCAAACAATTTCCACCACAGCAATGCTAGACAGAACATAATCAGGAAAATCAAACTCGTCAGGACTATAGAACCCAAGAACACAACAAGTTCGATTTCCGAATTTTATTCGTTGAAATTCAGGGTCAACACCCCAAAATCCGAAAAGTCAACTTCTACAAGTTTCAGCAAAGCAAAGGGTGGAAGAGAGAAGAAAGAAGCAGGGGAGTGGCCACCAGCACCCTTCTCATCATTTGCTGCCGGCTTCCATGGGAAGTTGAAGGCTAGTATATTTTTTCCTGATGCTGAACCTGATATAGATTCGTCATATGTTCACACATATGCACGACACATTGAGGATCGTCATTTAATGTCTTGAGGATTTCACAAGTTCCCTGATCCTTGAATACTTACAATGACAATTGTTCATAGAAATACAGATCAAGAGCAGATCCATTTTGCAGTTTCTACATCCAGCAGGTACCATGACCTTTCAATCAACTCAGACCATCTAAAATTATCAGATTTCGCATAAAAAATTTCTTGTACGTGAAAAAAAAAATGCAGGCACAGTTGTAAGCGATGTATTTCATGGGATACTTCAGAAACTCAAATATTTAATCATGTTGCATAGTCTTGGTCTGAATAATTCCCAAGAACTGCATCCCGCTGAGCTCATCAACACAAAATTCAGACGAGAAATTGAGGAACAGGAGTTCTTGTGACCCAGCTCTTGCCAGACTTGACAACATTAGATCCTGGCATTGTACAGCTTTGTGGCCACTCTAGATGTAAGAAAAAATGACTGGACAATATAAACGATCCTCCCTGGATAAACTTCTGTTTAGCTTTTTCCTTTTCTCAATCAATATTCGTATAAATTATGCACATAAAAAAATTATGCCATACTAACTTTTCCATCTTCTCTCAGTCCTCTCTTTCTACCACCGAGTTTTCTCACAAATAAAGACTATCGTTTCCTTACTAATGTACAGCAACTGCACGAGTAAAATGATTCCTTCAGTTCTGATAGCTGTTTATAAAAAAGCTGGTAAGCGTATAATATTCATAGCATTTAAGAACAAAGCCCCTTTAAAGGCATTGACACGACCTTAGAAAATATCGATGGTTGGGACTTCCCCAGTATATCTGTAGTGGAATTAATATCCCAGATTATACCAGAAATTGATGTTTGATTGATAAATAAATAAGTACATAAAAAATGCAAATATAGATATGTCATGTCAAAAACAATTTATACAATCTGATACCAACTTGTTGATCATCTGGTAGAGGAAGTATATCACCGAAGATTGTCACACGTGCATTGGATAGTCCACTCCATCCGGGTATCTAAAATTCAACATTTATGTCAAAGTAGAGACAAAGATCAATATACCAGTGTTTGAAAAGGAGATAATGATAAATAAGGAATCAAGCACACCTGCACAACAAGGGTACATCTTGGATCTGCCAGCAAATTACGAGTGTGGATAGCCAATGGTGAAAAACAAAATATTGGATCTGCAGATGATATGAAGAATACATTGTTTTTTTCTTGAAAATAAAGCATTTCACATTCATGACGAAGGCCAATGGCAGTATTAGGTTCTTACGGCCCCTTGAATCAGTTGCGAAGTCGACTAAAGAGCCGAAAGGGTAGCCTTCCCGTCGATGATGCATCCGAGACATAATCGTGCACAAATGAGCGAATCTGGCCTTTCGATACAAATATGGAGCAAAACATATGCACATAAGCATATGATAAACCTCAAAGAAAAAGTTGAGTAACGATAACACTGGTATAATTTCTCTCAATAGTATGTAGCAGGGTTTAATCTCTACATACCTGCTCCATTAGATTGCGTACAGCCAGTGCTGGACGAGGTAAACCGTGAGCAGATGTTGCACTTTGTACGCCGCCAGAAATCGGTGTCCTGAAAAGGCCTTTGGATCCACCACTTGCACCACTTCCACTAGGTTTGATTATTTCTGTGACTGGGTTCTCCTTGGGATCTGTTCTGCGGACCCCATTTTGATTCAGGCCGTTCTACGATTCAAAAGAAATATGCAAATAATCAGAATACTTCTTAACTGAATCAATTGATATTCATGCATGCTAACTGCAACAAGGATAGTGGTTTTCAAGACCACCCCCGTCATCCTCATCACGAACAGCTGCCATAACGACATCATTTCTTACCCCTCCCCAGGTGCTATGAACAGTTTTTATGCCCGAGTATCAACTAGATGTAAAACTGGCCTAAAGGCCATGCCCAATAATGAATGATATCTCAACGCAAATAACAAAAGAGCTGGAGAGAGCACATATCATTTTTTAAAATAATATAGCATCCCATGTACCCCATAAAATCAGTATTTTACAAAAGCTTGAAGACCACCCCGACGGACGGAGGCTCCTTCCAGTTCCAAGTGCCAAACTTATCTTCTTGCTCCATAATCGTTACGTCACTCGAAGGATTCTCCATTTCTCGTGCCCACGAAATTGCAAAAGATGAGAAGAGTACCAAGAGTATCTAACAGAAGACTTCACAGCAGTTGAAAGGTTTTGATTGGATAATTTCCTCGGTTCTTACAGTTGTGATTACGTAATAGAGGCGTGTTCTACACGACCTAGCTAGTGAATGAGCCAGAAAAAAATTCTGGTCATAGACTAAATCTTAACTATGCAGTGAAAATTGATTCCTCGATTGTGTAAATCAATACGAGAGGTAAGAGGCACCGACGAATTTTCGAGTACCTTGACCGAAGAAGACGATCCATCATCCTTCCCAGTACCAGCGCCGGACACTTCCCGGGCCTGAGCTCGAACTCCGCGACGGCATGCCTGGGCTTTCAGCTGTCCAAACCTCAGATTTTCGCGGTTTCTCGACCACTGACTGGAAAAATAAGAAGATCTGAGCAGCGACGACACCGGCGACAAGTGGACGGGCGAAGAGCTCTCGGCTATCTTCGAAGGTAAGATCTGCCCGGAGAGAGCTTCCATAGATGACACGAAAGCAAGGCAGGTGAGAGAGCGAGAGAGAGAGAGAGAGAACGAGTTTATGGGCCTTCCTCCTTGACTCATTCGTGCCTTCATTGATAGATCCACAAATAACCTTGGTATTTTTTATTATTAATATAGTTTCAATGTACATCGTCAATAATGTTTACGCGCATAACGTCTTTCCCGCTTTATTGAAACAGGAGGCCGTTAGAGCTCACTCGGTTCGTGGCTCAGATTTCATAAAAGCCCTCATTTATTTTTATCATCTATTTTTGTAACCTGATTAGAAATTGTTAAGTGACCAACATAATTTAAAAATTCCCTTTATATCTGATTAAGACCTAACAGATCAGATAATCTGAGCCTTCCGATCAATCCCAATCCACTCCGAGCCATCTGATGGGACTTTAGCTTTTCTAAATTTCGGTTTAGATATACGAGTATAAATGTTTCTTTAATTTCAAAATGATTGGTATAATTCATGGCTATTTTTTAATTTTACTTGAATTGAGCACGTGGTTTCCGTTAGATTTGGATTCTTGGCGCCATTTCAGGGGGGAGCAACAGCAAATGGGCTCCCCCGCGGCTGGGAGAAGGAAGGCGGAAGGTCCCGGAGAGGGGTTGCCGGCCATTATCTTCTATGATCTTCCGGAGAAGAAAGATCGGTATGGTTGGCGATCGATATATCCTCCGGAGCATTGAGAGACGGGGAGGTTGTTCTTTCAAGGTCGAGGGGTGATGCTATCTTTGGTTTGTTTTCCTCCTAAATTTGGAATGGCAACGGACCGTCGTTCGGCTTTCAGCATGTGGATCAGTGGGCGTCTAAACCGGGAGATGGAGCTTCTTCCCTGGGAGGCGGGGAAAATTGCCGAGGGTGGAGCGGCATATTATGTTTTACGCATCTTCTCTCCTTCCAGGAAGTCAGGGCTTCTAGACTCAGGCTTCAATTTCTTCTTTGGTTTGTGGATGCTCGTGTTTCTGCTGGCATTTTGATTTCTCACACCCGAATTGGTGAACTGCGTTTGGCAGATGACACTAGGTGTCTCTGTCAATGGGATTGAAACATCTAGTCTCTAACATCCGAGTTTCATAGTGTTCTGTTTATTTTCATCTGCTCTGGTGTTTGAATTGTAAAGTATTTCTTACATAGCTTATTTTAAAAATGTATTGAAGTTGATACCCGGATGGATCCACTCCCTTAGGCAGATGCCTAGTTGAATGCTTTCTTCCTTTGACCACACCAGGTAACCGTATTTCGGGAGTCTAGATTCCCATAGTCATCTTCAATTTATTTTCTTTCCACTTGTATGCTTCTTGTTCTGTTTCTGTGACTATGGCGTGAGGCGGTCCTTGGATTGCTTAGTTTTTTTCATCTTCTTGAGGTCCCAGAGATTGGCTTGAACCGCAGACGACTGAACTGTAGGCCTAGGGGAATGCATTGAAGGAAAAAGGTTGACTAGGGGTAATGTCGAATTCAGCTCAATCTCCGGCTTCTGTTTCAGAAAATGAGACCTCGAAAGGATCCCCTCCTCCTCCGCCAAATGATCAAGAACCACCCACTACAAAGCCTCCTCCCCCCTCAACTCCATCTCCATCTGACTCTGCTTCGGGTTCTGCATCTGGATTGCCTTCCACTTCAGAAGAAGGGCAACCACCCCCTCCCAATCCAACTCCGCCTGCTCCTGAAGACGCTCCTTCTTCGTCCCCCCCACCTCCACCTAGTTCCCTCTCCCCACCATCTTCACCATCGTTGAGTAGCCCTCCTGCTTTTAAAGCACCCCCACCTCCAGAAGCGTTGACCAATCCAGCTTCTCCTCCTCTTCCAGCTGCTTCTGGCCAGCCTGCATCACCTCCTCCAGCACCACAAGATTCACTAGCTTTAACTCCTCCACCTGTTGTGACCACTTCACCACCTGCTGAAAGCCTGCCAGTTAGTCCTCCCCCTTCAGACGCCGGAACACCATCTCCTCCACCATCTTCTCAGCTTTCCACTCCAGTTCCCGAGAAGCCCGTTGACCCCTCCACTTCTCTTACTCCGCCAGAGGCTCCACTTTCAACATCTACTCCCACCCCTCCGAGTGTAATCACACCTGTGGAGCCAAACCCATTGAGAGCTCCGGTTTCAAAGCTGCCTGACAGCGTCCCACAGTTGGCACCCCCTTCCGTACAAGCAGGTTCATCTTCTTCTGATCACACGTCAAACATAACTTCAGACGGCTTTGGAAGTGGAACTATTGTCGGTGTCACACTTGCGGGAGTTCTAGTTGCGGCTATAGCCATTTTCCTTGTCACATTACACAGGAAAAAAAGAATAGACGGTTTGGTGAAACACTACAGACCCCCTGCTAGTTTCTCCGTAAGATCAGGTAAAGTTTTCTGTTTATTCTTTTGATGGCTTTATTTTCTTGTTCCAATTCAATTTTTGTTTTGTTTTATTGTTATTTTAGAAGGGTACTACAGACAGGCAAACCAAACTGGGAGTTCCGACCGTTCAGATACTTACTATCCTTCAACTGGGAATACGACTGGGAGTTACAGAGGTTATGCGCTTCACAGTGGTCCAGCAGAGTCTGCAGGAATAGGGAATTCTAAGTTATGGTTCACCTATGAGGAGATAGCGGATATGACACATGGATTTTCTAGGGAAAATCTTCTTGGAGAGGGTGGATTTGGATGTGTTTATAAAGGTTGGCTTGAGGATGGTAGAGTAGTAGCAGTGAAGCAGCTAAAGGCAGGCAGTGGGCAGGGTGAGCGGGAATTCAGGGCAGAAGTTGAGATCATCAGCCGGGTTCACCATCGGCATCTTGTCTCTCTGGTTGGCTACTGTATTGCAGATAGTGACCGTTCCCTCGTATATGAGTTTGTCCCAAACAATACCCTCGAGCATCATTTACATGGTAACTTGGAACGCTGTGTTTTCTCAATGTAGCTTATGGAATTTCTGTTTTGTTCAAAGCTAAAGATAGACACATATGCATATATATATGCAGGTAGGGGTCTCCCTGTGATGGATTGGGGAAAAAGACTAAAGATTGCTATTGGATCCGCACGTGGATTGGCATACCTCCATGAAGACTGTACGTAACATACGATTTGTTTGTTCCCAGATATTATAATTACGAACCTTCTCCCTTTCTCTGATTCAGGTCATCCTCGGATAATACATAGGGATATCAAATCGGCTAACATTCTTTTGGACAATTTTTTTGAGGCACAGGCACGTATATCATTTCTCAAGAACAATCTACATGAAAGAATTACATGTTAAAGGAAATTTTGCATGTTAAACTGCAGGTTGCAGACTTTGGACTTGCTAAACTATCTAATGACACGAATACTCATGTTTCAACTCGCGTCATGGGTACATTTGGGTTTGTATTAATTTTCATTACCCGTTGGATTCGCAGTTCTATTCTTCTTGAGCTTTGGGGTGTTTCCCTTATCCTTGTGCTATGAATTTAAGTGGATATAAATCCGCGGTTCATCTTGTTCCTCCGACATTTCATCTTCACCTCAGGTACATGGCACCAGAATACGCATCAAGTGGGAAGTTAACTGATCGATCCGATGTGTTTTCATTTGGAGTGGTGCTCCTGGAGCTTATAACAGGGCGTAAACCAGTTGATCCATCTCAACCCTTGGGTGATGAAAGTTTAGTTGAATGGGTAAAATCTCGTGTACATCTTCACAGTTAGATTTCCCAATATGCACGCAAATATATCCATACATTTGGAAATAATATTGTGACAAGTCAACAATGACACATTCAGATGAGAACATCATTACTGGGCTTCTTGTTCTCCATCAAGGAATATACTTCCATTTTGCAGTGTGACAACAGCTAGAAGGAAGATGGCGATTGTCTTTTTTTCCTCGTATTATCATCGTGCAATTCAATGAGAAAAACACTGAGAAGCCATAGGTTGATGCCAGCTTCTCTTGGGTCTAATGTTCGAGTGTAAAATAGTACAGACTTCTCTAGCTTAAAGTTTGTTAAACTTGCCTATTGTTGCTTGGTATCAAAAAAGCTTCTTGATGAAAAACCACCGTGGTTTCTCTAAATATTTCCCTAGGTTACGAAATCTTCACCATTTTATGATCCGCAACAACTGAGAACTGGTAATACTCACATTTTTGGATTGTATTGACTAATTCCTGCTAGTGTTATTTCTTTGTCAATGATGTATCATGGTTTTCGAAATCTCTTGTCAAGTCTCTGTTTCTTCATTTGTGACTCCCGTGAAATATTCTAAAAAATAAAAAACACAAAACATTCCCGTCCTTGGGCAGCAGTTTATCACCATAATATCATTGTTTTTCATTCTTTCTCCGTGCCTCAATAAAAACATATGGAAAAAGAGAGATGGTTCACATTTGGTCAGCCCATAGAATATGAACCACATTTGGTCAGCCACATTTGTCTAAGTAAATTTCCGATGAAGGTCATTTACTTATCTACTGTGCATCGTATCTTAAGTGTTCTCTTCAACGCAGAAGCTGGATCTCCTGATGTTTGTAGCCCACCCGATTTACTGTTTGAAGAAAAAAATATAGATCAGTAGTATGATGGAAAATAATAGAAAAAAATTGATAATTTTTAGGCAGGCTGGTGACTCTTGTTTGCGGCTCATTCATCTTTGTGATAGAGCCTAGAAGCAAAAATCCTCAAATTTTCAAATAGTCCACTGTTCAACTCTGATACACAATCTTAATCTCAATCTTCTCTTAAGGGTGTTGAGTCAGGAACAGAAATTCTGATATTTTTAATTCGTGGTTCTTAAATCACATCTATTTTTAAATGCACGTACGAGCAGTAGTAGGAAACGGTCTTTGACAGGGTAAAGTTAACTGACGATCAGTCGTACTTATCATTTGGTGCTGGTGTCTAATCAATTCACTGCTTTAATCCACTGAGAGTGACAGTTCATGTCTTTTCTACTCACAGGCATTAATCTTCTTACTATTTCCTCCTATGAATATCAATTTTTCTATTAATATCTTATAGCTTTGCATTAGCATCCATAGAGTCATGAGGAAACCTTGGAAGATATTGTGTATGCCAATTTTTTATTTGCAACCTATTAGCTAACTCTAAGTTGAGACGAGTCTGGTGTCACGTAGGCCTTGTTGCACTACACGCGTTCAGTTTCAGGAATGAAATCTCCTGTTTTTTGAAGCATTTCAAAAAAATGGCACCCTTTTAGCTTCATACACAAACTTCATACACTACATAATCTTAGTTACATAATCTCACAAATCCTTTATACAGAGGGTCCGCTATATTTTGAACATAGCTCTAGGAATGTCCGCACTTCCCAACTTTATTCTACGTGGGTCGTCCCATTAAATATTGATAGTTTCTAAAAACTGATTATTTATCCTCTCAACAATCAGAGTTCTTTTTCTAATATATTTTTTAAACTAATCTAATTATTTAAATTCTGAAACTACTAAAATGTTTCTGAAAACTAACAATTTATCTTGTTATGAAGCAGCCCCTAATTCTTGTCAAAATTTTATTCTGAAATATTGTTTATCCTGCGATCATTAATTTCCTTTGTCTTCCCCGATCTCATCTTGTGGTTCTACACAGGCTCGTCCTCGTCTGGTTCATGCTCTTGAGACAGGAGGCTTTGAAGAGCTGGTAGATCCGAGGCTCGAGGGCAATTATTCCAAGGGCGAGATGTTCAGAATGGTAGAAGCTGCTGCCGCCTGTGTCCGACATTCTGCCCCCAAACGACCTCGCATGGTGCAGGTGTGTTCCTCCAGATGAACCACCACACAACTAAATAAAATTTAGCTTCAAATCCACAGTGATTACTTGCCGAGAAGCACCATTACTTGCTAATTTCTCACTCCAGCGTAACCCACTTACGTAAAATTTGCTGGTGGGTTTCAAGTAGCATGTTCCTTGAATGGAAGTCCCAACTCCAGATTATCTCATCACGTAAAATCTGCTGTGTAAAGTAATTGCGACGTCTAACCTCTTTTGTTCCATGAAGACCATAACGATGAATCGCACATAAACTGCAGCATTTTCTAATTCCGCATTGAAATGTCATTATATGAAATCTGCTGTGTATGCCAACCGCATCATCAAATTTGTTTCTTTTTTTGGAAAATTCGATACCAAAATACCTGCCCAGAAGTCCTATCATTTCCTAGTTTAATGAGGAAACCTCATTCAACGAATAGTAATAGAGATATCTGAAAATCAATGTTTTCAAGTTAATATGTTCCTCAGACCGAAAATTTTAAATCCGTACCGATTGCCTTCACATAAGCTGCATCATCCCTGTCCAATTGCCAACTTTCAGATTGTCCCATCAGGAACACGCAGCGCATAGAAATAGCAATGCTTAAGTTCCAATACTTTTACCCATGAAAAGAGAAAAAACTAATGTATCTCTCTTCTGCTCCAGGTGCTACGGGCGCTGGACAATGAAGGCGACCTACCAGACCTGACCAACGGCGTGAAGTTTGGGCAGAGCACGGTGTTCGAATCCAGGCAACAATCTGCCAACATGCAGCAGTTCCGGCGGATGGCCTTTGGCAGCAGCGATTACAGTTCCGACTACTATGGGAACTCTGGAGACTATGATCGCCGGAGTTCCGGGCAATACAGTGGTGAGTACAACGCCCCCGCCAGGGAGGCCCACCACTACCCACTGAACCCTTCAAGGCCCAGAGAGCTTGAATAAGGAGATGAACCCCCAAGACAGCAACCGGAGCTCTGATGGAAGGCGCCTCTTCAATGCCAGAGGCTACTCTTGATTGATCCTTTCAAGAGAAGACTCTCAGGTTTGCCATGGAATTGTGGGTTCATTTATCTTGCCCTGGACACGCAATTAACATCAAATTGATATCATATTGTCATCATTATCATCATCCTCATCATTTTTCGCCATAGCTTGGGAAAAACCGCCATGGATGGGAGGGGCAGCTTCAAAGACACTATCAAATTAGCACCTCTCATCACAGAAAAACCAACCTGCCCTGTCACCAGTAGTCTCCACAGGTGCAGACCCCATCTTTGAAGTGGTGGAAACGGTTGGCATCCCTCACGACGATCTCCTTCTTACTCACGCACTTAGAAACCAGCTTGATGAACCTATGGCAGTCCATACATATCCTGATATTCTTCATAATCTTGATGCAACTTTGGGAATCTGGGGCATTCATGAGCCCAAAAACCAGAGCCAACTTCTCACTGTGGCAGTAGAGCTGTTCTTCCTTCAGCCCCTCCTCAATATCATGCAGCACCAAGCTCGTCTCTGGGGCATACCCAATCTCCTTCACCTTCTCCACAATCAGCTTCAGCTCTCCCAGTATGGCCTTAATCTGAGGGTGGCGGTGGCCGCCCACAGAGAACTCATGGACCCTGTTCCCCACCTCAATCCAGCTGAGACCCGCCACCTTCTTCACCCCCGACTCCTTCATGCCTTTCCAAAGAGGAGCGGCATCTCTGAAGCTACCCTGTTCAGAGTACATGTTGGAGATCAGAACATACCCAGCAGATCTCCCAGGCGCCATGGCCACTAACATCTGAGCCGCTCTCTCTGCAATTCTCAAGTCGCCGTGCTTCCTGCAAGCTCCCAAGAGCCCGCTCCAGACCACCGGGTCGGGCGCCATTGGCATCTGGCCGATCAGCTCCTCGGCCTCCACTAGGTGGCCGGCGCGGCCCAGCAGATCCACCATGCATGCGAAGTGGTCCAGCTGGGGAGCAACGCCGTGTTCGGTGGCCATGGCGGAGAAAATGGCCCGCCCTTCGTCGACCATCCCGCTGTGGCTGCAAGCGAAGAGGAGGCCGACGAAGGTGGCGGCGTCGGGGTGAACGTCCATGGCGGAGAAGGCCCTCAGGGCGGCGGCGCCGCGGCCATGCAGGCTGTAGGCCTTGATGATGGAGTTCCACGATACCACGTCCCTAGTGGGCATCTGGTGGAAGACGAGCTCCGCTGGCCCGACGCTGCCGCAGCGGGCGTAGGTGTGGATGAGGGCGTTGCAGAGGACCAGGTCGCCGGCTAGACCGAATTTGGTAATGAGGCCGTGTAGGGCGGAGACTTGGCGATCGGTCGGCGAGCTCGCGCAGGCCTTGACCATGGCCGAGAAGGTGTACTTGTCCGGGGAGAATCCCTCCTCCCTGCGGAGCCTAGAGAAGAGGAGGAGGGCGGCCTCTTGGTGATCAGTGAAGGCGGCGATTATGCTCGTCCAGGAGATGAGATCTTTCCGCGGGGACTGGGAGAATAGCTTGTAGAGCTCGTCTGGCTCGCCACCGGCAACGGAGTAGGCTCTGAGGAGCGCGGTGGCGACTTCGGTTCGGGAGGCGAGGCCGGTCTTCGTGGCGAGGGACTGCAGGAGGCGGCATTGGTGGAGGTTGGAGCAGGATGCGGCGGCGCTGACCAGCGTGCAGTGGTCGCACGGCGGCCCTTCTCGCCGCATGCCGGAGAAGAGTCTGAGAGCGCGGTCGAGTTGGCCCCTGGTTTGGAAGCCTGAGATCATCGCGTTCCAGGTGATGGCGTTCCTCCAAGGCGTGGTGAGGAAGACCCGCCATGCTTCTTCTTCGTCGTCGTTGCAGAGGGAGTACATGGTGATGAGGGCGTTGCCCACGGTGACGACGGAGTGGAGGGCGGTCTTGCAGGCGAGGGCGTGGACTTGGCGACCCCAGCTGGGGTTGCCGGCTGCAGCGGAGGAGCTGAGGACGCTGCCGAGGGCGAACTCGTTGGGGAGGTGGCGGGGGAGCATGGCGGCGAAGAGGCGAAAGCAGTCCTCGTGCTTCCCGTGCTGGCTGTACCCTGTGAGGAGGGAGGTCCAGGAGACTAGGTTCCTGCGGGGCATTTCGTCGAACAGTTTTCGGGCAGTGTTGAGGCGGCCGCATTTAGAGTACATGTTGACGAGGTGATTGGAGAGGAAGAGGCTCGGGGGGGTGGCGACGGAGGAGGAGGAGAGCATGTGGCGGTGGAGGACCTCACCGTCTGCAAGGAGGCCGTGCCGGGCGCAGCCGTGGAAGAGGGCGGCGTAGGCGGACTCCGGCGGCGGCGCCGCGGCGGAGTCCAGAGCGTAGAAGGCTGCGAGAGCCTCCCGCAACCGTCCCGCCTCGCAAAGACGCTGGACGTGGGCGGCTGCTTTGTCCATGAGACGGGCCGCCGCCTCCGCCGCCACCACCGCCACCGCCAATGCATGAGTTGTTGCAGAGCAGAGAGCACGAGAAAAACTCTAACGTCCTCAATGTTACGTGATATCTTTTTATTCGAAGAATTTATTTGCGAAACATTCATTCTTTATTATCATCGAGCCCTTCATAAGACCCGACTATGGGCGTAAATGGGCCGAATAAGCTCTCTCTGTCTCTCTGTCTCTCTCTCTCTCTCTCTCTCTCTCTAAGACTAGAAAGACGTTGTCACAGGATGATTCTTTAGGATCAATATAGTGGCAATTGCCCCTAAAATTGGGGTTACCAACTAGCCCTTGAACCTGATTCATCCTGTCAAATCACTACTCCCTTTTTCCTTGTACAATAGAGATTGAGATTTAGAAAGTAGTATGATGGGTGAGAGTGGCACTCACGAGCAACGGATTGCCCACTTGAAGGAGAATAATAGAGAGATGGTTGTGGCCATTAAGACATTGGTAAGCAAAGTAAAAGAGCTAATGACTTAGGTCCAAACCTTAGAGGAATGGATCGAGAATGTCAATGTAGTAGTGGCTTATGGAGCCATGCCTCACACCCAAGGATGGAGAGAGGAAGATTACCTGATCAGTCTATGCAAGGTGATTGAAAGCCTCAAGGAGGAGATAGCCCAATTCAGGGGACAACAAGAAACCATGCAGATGAGGGTGTATCTCATGCCTTAAAGTAGTAGAGCCCAAACCCTTCATATGAGAGACAGATGTGCAAAAGATTCAAAATTTCTTTTGAGATTTCCACTGATACTTGAAGGTGAACAGTTCATTGGAGAGAGAAAAGGTACCCATTGCTACTGATCAAGGTTTTCATCAAGTCTAGTCTGAATTGTCAACAATGACTTGTCACTGCACAAGAATAGCCACCCCTAGTCATCAAAGAACTTCCAACATTCAATCATTTATAGATGTTGGGAGTAATGTAGGGTTACATCAGCTCGAGCTAACCATGTAGACTACTTTCCATAAAAACCTCAACCAACAGAAAAATCACAAAGGTGATGGTCGATAATGGGGTGATACATAATTTCTTATCAAAGCGAGAAGCCAAACACTTGGAACCATAATTGTCTCAAACAGATAACCATGTGAAAGATGTCAACTCAAACACTCAAGCCTCACAACTTTGTGATTATGACAAGATTGGTTGGATTTCTTAGTCATGTTGATAGATGACTTCGATGTCATCCTAGGATTTGACCTCCTCTTCCAAGCAAATGCAAGCATCTTTCTCCACTGTAACAAGATCCTTAATGGGGGGAATCAACCATGCTTTGTTTCAAGTATGGCATGCATGCGAGCAAGCCCCCAAATGATCTCAACCTTACAATTGATAAGGCGAGACATCTACCTCCCATGATTTAAGCCCACTACACAAACCAAACCAAATCCATATTAGATCACTAGGTGGTTGACAGGGGAGGACGGAACTATAGAAACAACTTCGACCTGATCAAGTGGTGAGGCTGCCTACAAGAAACACTTACATGAGAGAAAGACACCAACTTATGACAATCTATGGATCTGATTTAGCATTATCAAGTACACCAACACCTGATGAGGTCGTCAGAGTTTAAAGGAGGGGTAGAATGTCATAAGAATATATGCAGAGTTTGAAGGCAAGGTAGATTTCAACCCCAGAACTTCAAAGTCAGTATGTAAGACTGTGGGTGAATGCAACACTAGGGGCATGCACGGCACAACCAATATGTACAATATGTCAAGCATGCATGAGAAAATAGTTTAAAGGGAGTGGATGGTATCTCATGGTTAGATAATTAATCCTACATCAAGAGTATGATTAGTTATTTAACTTGGTTACTTATATCAAGGTATCTATAGTTCCCTAATAGCTAGCACCTTTGGGATTCTAGCTATAGAAGATGTTCCTTATGTTGAACCTCTCAATCACTGAGTGTGGCTGAATGGGGTTGTGAGCATGTTGAATGTCAACACAAGGAATGACGCAATTCGGTTGTCAACCTTGTGTCACTGCGTCTATGCTACATACCTGCCGCATTGTTGTCTATGCTGCATGCACCCACCACGTCAATGGTGTACTCGGTGCGTTCATGGCAATAAGAGAGTGTATCATTAATGACTTTGTGGCCCATAATAGAGGAGGCCCTGGCATCTTACCGCTTCCTTGTAAAGGAGGGGTAAATAGAGGCTGTAGGCTACTTGGCTTATGTATTTGATGACGTTGAAAGATCCTTTGTGATTAGGAAGGAGGTTGAGGCATTATTTAGTGCTGCGCTAGCCTCTGCGGACTGTTGAGAGGATCTGAAGAACCTTATTATCTACCTCTGGTTTCGTCTCTTGTTGACTGTGATTAACGTTCTTCTTCACGTAGCGGACAGCATATGCTAGAGCCTTTTTGGCATCTTCTAACATCTCTTGACGTTGCTTCATTATCCACTATGCCACCTCCACCACATAAGTTGAAGGAGAACATGGGTAAAAGCTGAAATTCCCACATCTTCAATATTACTTAGCATCTTTTTCTTAAAAAGAATTTAATTTTGAAGCATTTATTCTTTTATCAGCATCAAATCTTCCACAAGTCTGACTATGGGCCTAAATGGGCCAAAGACTCTCTCTCTCTCTCTCTCTCTCTCTCTCACTCTCTCTCTCTCTCTCTCTCACTCTCTCTCTCTCACTCTCTCGCTCTCTCGCTTAACGACTCTAAAGGCTTGTACATGGGATTATTTTTAAGACTTTGTTAACTTTGGTTTTGGATAATTATACATATTGTAGAAAATCTTTACACAAAAACGATAAAAAGGAAGTTACTTGGTTAGAGTCTCGTTACAAGCGCCCAAATATTTATTATATTCATGGTGGTAGAGGAAGGAAATCAAAACCATCGACGGAGGACGACGGCCCGGCCTCACCGAGCGTGCGGCGGCTTCGCCCCGCCGTTCTCCGCTGGCTTCCCCGCCGGCGGAACGCTCGTCCCTAACCCTCCTTCCTCGGCGTCGTAGCCTCTTCTCGTCTTCGGCCGTAGGCACCGCCGCGCCCAGACCTGCCCGACGAAGCAGGCGACGGCGGCGAGCGCGGCGATGACGCCCAACACGACGAACGTCGGCACGTACGAGGCGCCGCCCGGGGGGGGCGGGAGGCTCCCGGCGGGTAGGAGGCTCAGGTCAACCAGCGCCGGCCGCGACGGCGGCTGAAGAGATGAAGCCATTCGAGCGGCGGAGGAGGGGCGAGGATGGCGTGGGGACGGGGGGCGGGAGGAGGGTCGCCGCCGGCCTCTTTAAGGGAGCAACTTCTCCGATGATGTCGGCGAAGGAAGAGAGATTCTTGCCCTCCATAAGGGGGTTCAGTCGATCTGTGGAATGCTTGGAGGTGGGGGCTTCGGCTGGAGCCTCTGAAGACTGAATCATCGGTCCTCTTGAAGAGTTAAACGTCATGAACAAGTACCAGCCGGCAAGAATCTAAATTAATTTTACGATAGTCAGGGGCCTTATTTCTTCATCTAAAATTATCTTTGTACCATATAAGGTTAGAGTTTATCACGTCTTCTTGCAGGTGGAGGGTAGAAGGGTAGACGGGAAGTCATGTATCCAATGGGCCCATTTTTCAATGTTTGGGCTTTCAAGATCAGGCCCGAGTTTGAGAAACGGCCCGACCCATTTGCAGATGGGAACATCAAAAATAAATAATAGGAATATGAAAAAGAGGCTGGTAAAGGGCGAGGGAGTTCTGTGCATGAACGGACTATTCAACTAATCAACGTGCCATGTTAATTAAAGTAACATACAAAGTCAACGATGGGAAATGAGGAAAAAAAAACGTTTACAGAGGCATTTTTGTAACCGTCAAGGTGTGACTGCTTTTCCTTCTGATTAGAATTGTTTGAGTCACCGTTGTTGAGAATCGTTTCCTCTTCTGCTTCCTCTAAGTCAACAGGGCACTCATGAGGGGATAAAGATTTATAGGATTTGCCGTCTAAATGAAGAAACTTATATGATAAGCTTCATAAAGGAATTTCACAAAATAAGTTAAAGAAATGTCGGCGGAATATTCAAAATAAACAAAAATTCCCCTTCCCAAAGAGGAGATAATGGTCAACGCGATAGCGTTGACATGGATTACCAAGAAGCCGGTTATAATGGTGACAACGATGTGGTTATGGTTGAAGGGGTTCAACCCCCTCAACTGGCCATCAGCCAACCTTCTATTTCTGTCCTGGTCATGAATGGATTTCCTAACTTCTTATTCAATGTTTCAACAAGCCAAGGCATAGTTATCCACAGACTGTTCTAAAACCTCACGCATTGAACTGGACTCAGCTTATGGCACAAGTTTCCAATAGAGGAAATGGGCATGGTAGGAGAAATCTACTTCAAAAAATGGGAAAAAGTTAATATGATATTTAGCATGAACAGAGGCGCTATCCGGGAAATTATGACAAGATTCGCAGCAGATCAATCAACCAAAGCAGAAAGATAAAATCTGGGTTCTCCTTTCATTCCCCTTTCTTTCACTAAGTTTTCTTGATCTAATTTTCAGAAATATATTTCCTTTTTATGCTATGCATACTTGACGTTCAAGTGCGCTCTGCACACACATTGAAGACTAGCGCTTCTCAGGGTCAGAATGGGCTGGTCCTGCATAATTCAATAAAATATCCTGATACTTACCCTACTTGGGATGACCAACATCACAAAAACAAACTCTGCCGTGTATCTCAATCATCAAATAACCTCAGATTGTTACGTTAGAGAAGAAAAAAAAAAATCCCTCTTTCGAGGTCTAAAAAACTGAGACGAAAATACTGATTTGAACATATGACCAGTTATTTTTTCTTGCGAACAAGATTCACCACAAAAAATGATCCTAAGAATCCATTTCTCCTCCTAAACAGGACGCATGCAATGCAAGTTCCAAATACGAGAGCCTCCAAAACACAACGACAGATCTTCTTCCACTCAAACCAACAAAATGGAGATGAAATCAGCATTTCGTCCTTGCATGCAATTCCATGCGGAGGAATAACAACAAATACTCACCCATACATGCTCTGTAATCAGACGGATCCGACAATGATGTTGTTGATGGGGATGAAGATTAGCTTCACGAAGAATCCGACAAATCCCATCACTACGAACCCTATGGAAGTGCGTATCGCAACCTTCGAGAATTCTTCGGGACACCACCCGGACAAGAAAAAAATAAATTAGAGGGCAATGTACGGGGTAAGAAACGGATAGATTGAAAAGCCGGAAGCACCGATTCCTAAAACGAATAGATCACCCCAAAAAAGGGTGGGTGGACACAGAGAAATGGGAACGTGGATCGAGGAGTGACGTGAAATTACCCTTGCGGTCGGGCTTGTGGCAGCGCTTGACGAGGCGCATGCTATCCTTGGCGAACTCCCTGAGGGGATCGATGGCGGAGTCAACCACGTCCATGTAGAGCCCTAGATTGAGGACCAGATGGCGGTCGAAACCTCAGAAACTCGCCGGAGACGCGGGAAGAACGATGCCCAGCCTTCGTCAGAACTTCGCCTCAAACTATTTTATAGGGGCCCCAGACACTTGTTCAATTAATGAAGTGCCACCTGGCGAGGCCGCTGGGCTTTCTCCGGATCATCTTGTATCTCGGTTAGGTCCCAAAGCCCATAACCACAAGGCAGTGAGCCCAATCTGCTGGAAGAGCCCAACACGATCTCTCTCTCTCTCTCTCTCTCTCTCCCCTCCCTCCGACTCGTTTACTTCCTACAGGTGGTGCCGCAGAGGCCTCCTCAGCCGGAGCCTATTACTGTCGCCGACGGGAAGAGAGTGAGATCCAACGGGAATCTACGTTCTTCTTGGTCTTGCTGCCATCTGTTCCTGCAACTCGCACAATCTGCCGTCGCCGCCAGTTCATGCCGCTTATGCCGTGCAATCACGGGGACTATCACAGCTCCACGAGGTCGACAGTTAAACGTCGGCTGCGGGGCGCTGGAAGCGGATCGCGGATCGGCGAACGTCAGCGTGATTGCAAAGCCAAGGAATTGTGCGTAACCCCTGGGGTTCCCATAAGTATTCTGAATTGAAACATGTTCCAAAGATATCTGTAAAAGGACGTATCGATGAACTTTGGGAGCAACTCGATCAAAGCATTGAACCGTAGCTTATCTATTAAATCCAAAGATTTAAATTGTTAGCTTGTATAGTGAAATTATTTTACAGTTCGACAAGGAACAACAGAGTAATTTTATTTCGTTATTCTATTTTTTTCTTAATTTTTACGTTCGTAACTTCTTTCGACATTCAAATGTTACCGTCATTTGAATGTTGCTAGATTCACTACCTGTTGACTTGGATTTTGACATCCTTCAGATGCAGGTGACCCTGGGCTCCATAATTGGCGTCATTCAAGTTTTTTTCAGAATATATGAAGGCTTTTCAAGATTCAGATTGATGAAGTGAACATGAGATAAACCTCATGAAGGTCATAAAGCTAGGAACCTAGGAATCGGTCATCTTCAAACATTGAGGCAGAGAAGAAACACTAGAGTGAACGTACTGAGTCTTACCTTGACCAGATATGACAAGCAGAAAAAAGGATGCCCGTGCCTCGGGGAACCCCTTGGCACGCACGTTCGGCTATCTATTTAGTGAGATTATTTTTTCTGGAATGGAGTATTTTCAATTCCCTTTTTTTGATGAATTTTCCGTATGTAATTGAGCCAGAATGTTTTTTCTTCGTTGAATTTATTCCATGTCGTAATGCTGACAGCTACACAACTTCTTTCAAGAGGGATTACCTTCTTGTTCAATACCTGGATCATCAGGCACCTGTCTGAAGCTGATTTGGCGGTAAATTCATCTGTATTTTACTCCAACTTTTTTTTCTGTCTTCTGGTTATGTGAGATTAAAATCATGAAATCCGTGTAAAATTGCCGAGAATGGGGTACTCTACTTTTTGAAGATCGAAAATTCTTCCTGCTCTCTTTTACTCTCTTTACTTATTTTATAATATCAGACTTTTCTGACTTAAAACTTGCACGGAATGAAGAACAGTCGAGGAAAATATTTTCTGGTGAAGTTTAGTTTCCCAATGCAATCCTTTCCAGCAATGGCTCATACTGATATTGACTGCAATTTTTTGCAATTCTTGCTAGTGTTATAGTTATCTGTACTCCAATTAGTAACTTTTATTGAGAAAACCAAGCAGCATTTTTAAGTACCATTTGGAACGACTGAATTATTGCCATACTTTCAGAAAAGTATGGCTGAAAGTTGAAAGCAAATTTCTGCAAAATCAGATTAGAGGTGAATTTTCGAAACATATTACCTTGCAAGAAAGACTACCAGAAATAATAGATTTCTATGAGTGGGTCACAATGGCTCTAAAGCGAAAAATATACAAGATGGAACATGGGACACTTCTTTATACATTTTAGCCGTTGCACGAAACTTGTCATGAATATGTTGATGGTCAGAGTCAAGTCCTTTCACGCTTTAAGACTTGTTTGAAGCTCTCTGGATACAAAACTCGTAATCTGTTCGGTTAATTTCCTCTCTGAGAGAAATGTATTCCTATCAAAAGTCTCAGGGATCTGTGACATGATGAAATTCCCCAAATGTGTTTAAATAAATATTGGAATGCTGATGATAAGTGGGTTATACACTAGCGTGTCATCCCCTCTTGCTTAGATAATCTGTGGAGAAGTGTGATCATTATAATTAAGATACTACGGTGGTGATACTAGGTGCTTTCGTTAGTGGGTTCTTCCGGTGGAATCATTGTTGTTCAAGAACATCTAGTTACGAGAATATATCCCAGAGAATGAAGAAACAGGAAATGATCATTTTTCTTGGAGCTAAGCAATGAATTTATATCAAAAATTAGATCTTCTTCTTTTTTCTGGTGATGTGCTTTCGAGATAGCACCAAATATCTAGACTTTGGTATACTATTTATAGCTTATGAATCTTATTTTATTTTACACCTAGAAAAGCAGAAGTTGTTAGCTTAAGATTCTTGATTGCCAGCAGTTATTGAGTTCACAGTCTTTCAGATAATGATTCCTTGTCATCTGGGAAAAAAGACAACTAATCTCTGCCCTTTGACTGATATGGCCTTTTTTTCCATTTGCATTGTCTATCTAAATGAATTCCTGTTGGCTAGTTTTCAGTCAGACATGTTTCTACTTTGTTGCCAAGTAATTGTGACATCAATGATATTTCTTTGTCTAATCAGGCAGCAAAGACTGCGATTCAACATTCTATGTTTATCTAAATTGCTTATGCTATGATTGCACCTAGATCCTTCTATCATAAAAGGGCTTGTTTCTCCTATTTCCTTGAATTTCCTCTCTACATTATATTGCTATTACTGCATTATTCTAATCACGTTAGTATTATGTTTTTTCTCTTCCTTGCAGCTGTATACAATAAAATTCCATGTTTTTATCACATTCATAATGCTTAGTCGGGATGGCTTTCGTCGAGCTTGCCTTCGAATGGATACTACCTTATGGTAATTCTGGTGCCATTTTCACAGTTTTGACCTTATTGGTACATCCAACTTACCATTTCCAGACATCCTAGTTGGTTTGTTGTGTTTGTATAACAGTACTGATTGCTCCCACTTTTTTTTGATAACAAGGTAGATGAAAACACATTTCCATAGTAAACGTTAATGATGCTTTTATAACAAAGCTAAACCTCATTCTTCCTCTAATTTTTTTTATTTTCCTCTGAAAAATTGCAGAGCTATGTTTTATGGCTGTTTGATCAAATTCAAGTTTTAATAAATTATGTACTATTTTTTCATGTCCGTTCTTGACTCATTTTCATTCATTAAAGAAAAATACTGCTCAACTTTATTGTAGTGAAGGGGGGGGGATGGACGCAAATGCTTCCAAATTATTGAGAATCGCTTGGTGGGCTCCACCTGTTGGCTTACTATACACATTTGCAATTGTCACCTTTTTCTTCAAGTCTCAAGGCCTCAGTTTGCCCGACCCATTTGGATGGGCAATCATCATTCATGGTAAGCTAATATTTAGTTACAAGACTTGCATAGGAATGATTTCATTGATATCTGTGTCTGGAAGGTGATTGACTAGTGGCTACTAGCAATTAATGGACCCTAGACAGTGTTAGTGCTTGTCATTGTTATTTTTCCGTGTCATCTATCTTATTTATTTGTGTGGAATCTTGGTAGGCGCCTTGCAGTCTATGTTGATATAGTCTGATTAGTGTTCCAAATAATATAGAGCAAAGAGAATTTTACACTCTGAGAGCATCTGGCAGTTGGATACTCCATACGAGTTGTTATGTTTGGGTTTCAGACTTGACTGCATGTTCTCATAGAACGAGGTTCTCTATATTAATGATATTATTTTTCCTTTTTTTCGTTTAATTTCAGCTGATACTTCTGCAATAATAGAATGGGAATGATTGCCACCCAAGGAAATACTAAAACGAAATCGAAATTTTCCTTTTGTTTTCTGGTCTTGAACATATTCCCTAACCACTCTGTGTCCCATAATTTATTGTTTATACTTATTTTGTGAACTTATGTAGGGTTTGCATGCATGTTGGAGCTGTTGGCAGAACCCCTTTACATTCTTTCTCAGAATTTGCTTCTTCTGAAGTTGCGGTTGAGAGTTGAAACGATAGCTACTTTTGTACGTTGTTTGACAACGTATGTCCTCATCTTGAAAACAGCTAATGTGGTATAAATATCATTTTCTTATCCATTCAATTTAAATCTTAATTTATGTTACCAATACGTTTCTATTTTTTTTATTCTGTTAGTGTCATTTGGTAAATGTTCCTTTCTATAGATACAATGCAAAATTTAAATTTATAGTGATATCTTATGATGAAGTTCCGTTTGAAATTCATGGATTTTGGAACTATAAATATGAAATTAGCCATGACCATGCATACGAACAACACTCTATGTGAGTTAAATTCTTTGACTGTATTCTGAATAGGTTATTTCTTTAAAAGCGAGTGCAGTTTATTGATCTAATTTTTTAAGATGATCCATGTTCAGATACACTGGATTTGCGTAAGATGTGCAGATTGCCCAGCAAACACGTTATAAAAATGGGATAGACATGGGAAGCCACATTGCTTCTTGATAGAGCGCTCCTTTTTTATCCTGACCTTTGGTAGATTCATTCAGGATCGGACCTAGAAACGTTTATAATCAAAGTGACTTGGGCATATGTGTGTTTGATACTCATTTTAAAGGCTTTCCATAATGTATTTATTTTCAGGTGTAATGTTCAGCAATGCCATTACAGCTTGTTGGCACTATTCACTTTTGATAAAAACAGTGGGGTCCGTATTTATCAAGCGGACACCACTGACTATTTAGCATTTCAATGAGAAACCCTAGGAAAGGTGTTTGCTCTATATTAATGGAGAAAAGAGGAAAATGAATTAGTTGGCAAAGTTTTGGATGAAATCATAGTGCATAAGTCGTTTCATCAAGTCTCGTGCCTAATGAGGTCAGGCTAATGTGACACCTCCAATGTGCAGCAAAGGTGCCTATGCAACGGCGGCTTATGCCCTGTCAAGTTAATTGTCTTAGTCATAGTTTATGCCCGGCACCTCCCTGTGAATTCACTACCACGATTATCAGCAACCGATAATATTTCTCAAAATTGTCACTTATAATGGACCATGACACTCTCACAATCACCCATCACCATTTACACTGTTCTATCTTATTGTTACTGTGAGCTACGCTCTCCCAACTCCATTAACATCATGCACCACCTACCTTGACGCCTATAAGCTGCATTACACACTTGAAAACTTCCAATTGCAACCACTATTAAATCCCTGCCATCATTCACCATCATTGTTGCCCGTCAGTATGTTGCTGACACCACTAAACTCATTAATTAATTTGCCTATCTCGGAACTTTGTTTGTAGTGTTCCTTTCTATTAACCTGTTTGTTATCGTATCCTATTAAAAAATTTCTTCTATTTGTTTCATGATTTTTTCTAGTATGGTACAACCTGTGTTAGGTATTGTTTGTGTGTTCAACTGAACTATCGTTAATTCTTTCTGTCAAGACAGAAACGAAGTTTGGTTCATTATTTTAACATTTCTCTTTTGCTAATTTACAGGAAAAAGGGATTTTGTTTGCTTTATCTCAGGTTGCATACGGCGCCTGCTTATTTTTAGGCTACTGGGGTTATTTTATTTTCTTTCGTGTTGATGGAAAATCTCAGATTTTTCCTTCCAGGTACTTTGTATTGTCTTCGGTAGCTAATATACTCTGAGTCTTTAAAATTGTCATTACTGTGCGGAGCACAACGCTTCCATGTTCTTGGCTTTTCTTCTGTTTTGCTCATCATGAGTCTCCAGATGTGTTTTGTTCATTTCTACGTGTATGGTTGTGCCATGTCTTCATGTCTTTTCTCTGTGATTTCCGTGATAACATGATTATACATTTGTGCAGAGCCGGAAGCATGAAAGATAATGATGGCCAACTTTGGTTCCTGTGTTTCTTGTTTACCTGGCAGTCCCTACAAAAGTTTTTCCTTCAGGAAGGTGAAAAATTGGTTCTCATGTGGTTTGATGTGTCCTTTGATCAGGCAATATATGGGCTTGTGGACAAACTAGGTGAGCCTTACACTTTCCTGGATGGTACAACATGTAAATGTTTGATTTTATATGCATTTTGTAGATAAAATAAGGATTTTATTCTTTTTTTATATATATGTTTTCTTATCCCGGTGACTTGTGTTTTCAGGAAGCTTAGTTGTGAGAATGATATTTCTTCCTTTTGAGGAAAGCGCTTATGCGACATTTGCTAAATTTGCCTCAGGTGAGGTGCAGGTTTATTGTATGTTTGGCTCATTATGATCATTTAAAGTGGCTTGCTATAGATGATGTATAAGCATGAAATTGAGATATGAAAACATATTTATTTACTATAATGGTTGATATCATATTGAGGGGCTTGAGTAAGAGTTCTAACCTTGACAAGAGGCTGATCATTTTCATTAGTGAGTTTTTTTAGATATTTTAATTTTTTTGTTATATTAGTGAATATGCAATGAACCCGCATCAAACAAGTATGGTCATAATTATTGTTTCTTAGTACATTATTTCTATGTGCTATTGGGCATACTCAATATCTGGAAAAGTTCATTTATTTCCCAGGACCCTGTTTAGGTTCTGGCCGACCATCGATTATTGGGAAAATGCCTTTCTTTGTGATGACGAGGATCATGTGAAAATAGGTTTTGTTCTATTCTGAGTCTCGATATGCATCAGGATCTGTTGAGTTGACCCATTGTCAGACCAGGATAAATTTCACTCTGCCCTGCTTCGTACTGGCTTGAAGTGAGTCACATGTGACCTAGGTGGTATCATACAAGTTGCATGGTCCAGAGGATCAGATCTAATTGTTGACTCGTAAGACTCAGAGAACTTGGACCGATGCAATTTGATGTGACATGGTTTTGAAGATTTACCTAGTTCGTATTTTTGTATGTTAGTGAACTTCGATATATAATCCAGTTTTCCCCTTGAAACTAGATTTTTAAGGTATGATTCCAATCTGACCTCTAGTGTCCAGATTGATATCATTCAGGCATTGGGTGGTAAAAACGAGCAGAAAACCAGGATGGTCAAGGATCATATGTAAATCACAGAATATTCCTAAATGAGGATCAACTTGCAAGAAATCTATATGAGGATGTTCTCTGTTGAGATAATTATGTCTCGGTAAAATAAATTATCGTTGACTTTTGAATTGGCTTAAGGTCCCTAGCAGTTCATATTTTCTTTTACACTGAGTGATTATATCAGAGCACCATAATACCCTTGAGGATTTATGTGGTAAGCTCAGAGTCTAAAAGGGGCCGTCAGTGGGCACTAGAGGAAATCTCAATTTGTCTGATATCCTCGTGGGATGAATAGTCATCTCCAACGGGATCACAGTGGAAATGTTTGGCAATGACTAAAAATAGTAGTATATAGAGATGATCAGCACTATCTAGCAGAGAAAAATAGATGTCATAATTAGGGTTATCAAGCCTCACTAGATTCAAACATGCGCTTGATATATTGGCATCAGAAATACCAAACGAATATAAATCTCCCAAGACAACTATAATATTCAAATATGCTTTTGATGTTCTGCCACTGGAAACACAACTATTAAAATTAAGATATAAAATATTGAGGGTTCCAATGAATTGATTCAAAAAAGCAGTTAGATGCTCAAGCGGTTGGCAATTTCTTCTTTAATAACATGGGTTAGACGGTGCATGTGACTCAGAACATACGTTTCTGGTGAAATAGCTGAACACAGTTAGAATATCCTCTAAACATTTGAGAAACTTGAAAGAATGAAAGGATTATGTCCGGGGCTGAAGAAAAGGTCTCAAAGGAACTTGGTGACTCCTTAAGTTGAATTCGGGTAATTTGTTTCCGTATTTCCGTCAAGATTATTGTCTGAAGAAATGATTTTTTTCCCCTTTATCGGCTGGTTGTTCACCAAACAGTTTTTGATGCACTTTTTGACAGCGTTTAAAATATAAAACTATTTGATCAACTATTTCCAGATTTGGAGAAGTTTGCTGCTCAGTAATTGGTGTCTCTATTTGGAATGATTCTGGTTCATATTTTTTTAAAAAATTGTTTTTTTTTGGGTAAATTTTGTTCTTCCTTCTTCAATCACTTGCCGTACTTCCTTGTTGAAACATGTTCTTGTAGTTATCTTCGTCAATGCTGGGTTTGATTGTGTTGTGGCAGGGCAATCACCCAATCGGGTTCTGAGATTGGGAAATGCTCTTGCAGATGCCTTGAAGCTCATCATGTTGATCGGTATGCTTTACCATTAATCGTCACATTCCCTAGCTTCATAAAGTTTCAAGTTGCAAAGTTCCATCTTCATTTCTGAGAAGGTTGGATGTGTAGCCCGAAAGTTATTAAACGATGCTTATCTATAAGTCTCAGATGATTGAACTGGAATAGTACAACTTTTTAGAGGACGAGGGATCCTAAACCTGGCTCCTCACTTCCTGACGTGATCTCCCTTGGGACACCTTGGGATGACAAATTGGAGGCACGAAGAAAATAACTTCGGAAATTTACGGCCCTAAGGAACCCAGCTCTCTTAAAACAGTTGAAGATCGACCCCTTATGACACTCCGAAAGCCATAAGATCCTCCTCATATAAGAGAAGGAAAAACTGAGAATGGTTTTAATTTTTTTTGCTTATTTAAACAGATAATCTGTGGGAGTTGACTGCATTCTTTATTGTTAGAGTAGTGCGACTTAAACTGCATCTTTTTGTTCAGGTCTAGTGGTCATTGCATTTGGTCCAAGTTACTCATATGCCCTCATAAGGATACTCTATGAGAGGAAGTGGAGCGATGGAGAAGCCTCTACTGCCCTTCGTTATTATTGCCTTTATGTGATTCTTTTGGCTATGAATGGTGAGTGCGCTTCATTCAGTATTCATGTCGCCTGAAGCTTTTAATGGTCATTTCTTTTCAGTTTTCAAAATTTCCAAGCCGAAGTTCTGCCTGTTATGCTCGGATACCTACTTTCAGGGACCTCAGAAGCATTCATGCACGCAGTTGCCGACAAAAGTCAACTGAAGAAGTCAAATAATTCCTTGGTCGTTTTCTCCGTGATCTACATGCTCCTCAACGTTAGCTTGGTTCAGCATGCAGGAGCTGCGGGGCTTATTGCCGCTAACTCCATAAGTATCCTTTTCAAACTTTAGAAGTATAAATCTATAACCATACAATGCGTATTTTCATTCCTTGGTGTGGTGAGCCGAGACCATCGCCCATCATCAGGCCCTCTACACATCTCAGAAACCTCCTCAACCTTAGCGTCACAAAAGGACCTAGCTGTAGGAAAAGAGAGAGAGAGAGAGAGAGAGAGAGAGACAGAGACAGAGACAGAGAGATTGTACCTTTCTGAGTATCTGAGTGCAAAACATATCCTCATTTCTTTGAAAGTAATCCGAGCGCACCACTAGATAAACTTATTATGAGCCTAATTCTATGAATAGAATCAAGTGTGCTGCTAGTTCTCTTCTTGACTGTGCATGAAAGATATGATACTGCGAATCATCTACTCTGCAATATTCATCAAGCGTTTTTTCCAGGTGGGTTATTAACCACGCAGGGTCTCTTTTCCCTCTTGAGCACTAGATAAAATGGAGCTCACATTCTGTGTTCTGACTGTCGACAGGGTTCTTCCTATTTCTCTTTCCGTCGCTGCTTGCCATCGGGTTGGCCAATACTACTCGTCTCAGGTACCATAACTCTGGCTTCCGAGAGACTCATTCTGGATCGAGAGAACTTCTGGCCGACCCTCCTCGTCCATCTCTCCGTCGGGATCACCTGCTTCTGCACGTCGATCATCTACATGTATGCCTCTCTCTCTCTCTCTCTCTCTCTCTCTCTCCATTAGCTCTGCCATACGTATCCAGTCCTAGGCTTCATTCTTCTATCTTGCACTTCCTTGTCTATCACGGGTGTTGTTTCTGTGCCTTTTGATCCCTATGAGAGCTGAATAATCTACAGTTTTTCCTTCTTTTTTTTTAACTGTATAATCAGAGAAAGGGAATCTTCTTTCGCATCTACAGAAGGGTTCTTGTTCTGCGGATAGGGACTGCCAATCTTCTCCCTGCCTAACTCTGCCATTTATAGCCAGTCTTAGGGCTTCCATCTGCCTCATCCTTATCCCTTGCACTTTTATTTTCTATTATGGGTGGTTGTTTCCTGAGCCTTCTGATCCCCAAGAACTGGATAATCTTCATGTTTTCCTGGTTCGGCTCACCCTCTGGAAGATCTAATTCATCCTCCATTGTTGTTGGCAGATACCGCCGAGAGAAGCTCTTCCTCACCAAGATCGCCCGTCCTAATCAGCACACCGACTGAGAGGAGATTGCTCCCCACAATTCCCTGTCTTACTGAGGATAATAAATAACAAGAACAGATCGATGCGTCTGAGTTTCAAGGTGAGGGACTCTCTCTTTGTAGCTTATCCAGTGCTATGCAGGATCCTGAACGCTAATTTAGAAAGAGCGAATCGGCCGATTTGGATCGAGGAATCGGCATGGTTCCTGGGCAATTGATCTTCCACCTGGATCAGAAACACTGACTTTGAGGGAGAATCGACCCGGTTCTAAGGGCGCTTGGTTCTCAGCCGATCCTCTGCATGGATCCTAAAGACTAATTTAGAGAGGGAATCTGCAGATTCAACATCAATTTAGAAAGATTATCAGCCGATTCTGATCAAGGAATCTGCTTGATTATCTTTCTAATCTGACGTTGAATCTACCGATCCCCTCTCTAAATTAGTGTTTGGGATCAGATCAAGGAATGATTGGTAATCTGATCTTGAAAACTTTATTTTAGATACCGGAGGCAGGAGTTTAGAGAGGAAATCGGCAGATTCAACATCAGTTTAGTGATAATTAGCCGATCCAGATCAAGGAATTGGCTGATTATCTTTCTAAACTGATGTTGAATCTCTCGATTCTCTCTCTAAACTAGTGTTTGGGATCAGATCAAGGAATTGACAAAGGTCCAGTAGATTCTAGTAGCCCGATCCGCAGCTTGAATCTTTGAAGACTTTAGTTTAGATACCGGAATTAGTGGGAATTTAGAAATGGAATCGGCCGATTCAGCATATGTTTAAAGATAATCAATTGATTCAGATTAAGGAATTAGTTGATTATCTTTCTAAACTGATGTTGAATATCCCGATTCTCTCTCTAAACTAGTGTTTGGGATCAGATCAAGGAACCGACACAGGTCCAGCAGATTTTAGTAGCCCAATCCATAACTTGAATCTTTGAAAACTTTATTTTACATACGAGAATTGGCAGGAGTTTAGAGAGGAAATCAATAGATTCAACCTCAGTTTAGAAAGATAATTAGCCGATTCAGATTAAGGAATTAGTTGATTATCTCTCTAAATTAATATTGAATCTGCCGATCCCTGGTCTAAATTAGTATTTGGGATCAGATCAAGGAATTGACACAGGTCCGGTAGATTCTAGCACCCTGACCCATAGCCAGCATCTTGAGAACTTGATTTTAGATACCGTAATTGGCAGGAATTTAAAGAGGGAATCGGCAGATTCAGCATCAGTTTAGAGGGATAATCAGCTGATTCAGATCAAGGAATTGGCTTGATTATCTGTCTACATTAACCTTGAATCTGCCGATCCCTGCTTTAAATTAGTGCTTGGGGTCAGATCAAAGCCTGGATCTTCAATACTTCGATTTAGATGCCGGGATCGGGCGGACTTGGGTGATCCCAATCTTACGATGAAGCCGGCCGTTGTTTAATTGTTTTTATAAAACCTCGTAAAGTTGTTTATTCCGGAAGCCCCTGGATGTTCTGCACGAACTAGCAGGTCCCCCCCCCCCTACTGCTGATTGAAATAGATGTTTGCTTCTATGCCCCTGGACTATTCAGATTTTACATTTTCACCCGGCGGAAAACGCTGATGAGTTATTATTTTATGAAAATACCTTGAAATTTGTTGTATATACCACTTTAGTCCACCTCGGCGATCGGATGTGATGTTTATTCTGTCCTCGGCGAGGTCCACACACACACGCGCACATAGACGCACACACACAGACACACAAACGCACAGAGAGCCCGATGAGGGACCTCGGGCAGGAAGGGTCACCAGAAGAAGGCAGAAGGGATCTTCAGGGTCTCCAAGGAAACTTGGAGAAGTCGGGGCGCCGACTTTCCATGTAGGCCGTCTTTCCCTCCTTAGCCTCCGTGGAGCCGTAGAACAGCAGCGTAGCTTGCCCGCCGAAATCCTGAAGAAGGGGACACAACGGAGGGTGAGAGCTTCCAGAGGACGTGATTGCGGAGAGAGGGAGTAGAGAGAGAGATTGATAAAGAGACGGAGGGTGAGAGCTTCCAGTGGACATGATATCGGAGAGGGAAAGTAGAGAGAGAGAGAGGGAGTGTGAGAGCTTTCAGGGGACGTGATATCGGAGAGCGAAAGTAGAGGGAGAGAGAGAGAGATTGAGACACCTGAAGACCGGCGTGGCCGTCGTCGGCGGCATTTATGGCCGATTTCAGGACCCGGATTGCCGTCGGGCTGTTCCTCAGGATCTCGCGGCACCACTTCACCGTTTCTCGCTCCAGATTTTCAAGCTGCGGAGGGGAGGAGAGGGGTGAAGGGATAAGGGAGAGAGGAAGACCCTGAAGATATTCAGAACGAAATTGGAAAATCTCAGCTAACGCCCAGTTTCCTGTGGAATAAGAACTCCAGAGTTGAATTAAACTCGGATGACCCAATAGCCAGCCATTTATATTCCAGGTCAAAGCCCATCTGGGTTCGGATTTTTCAGCTAGAGTGCCCTATGTTCCACCTGATATTTCTACCCTGGATATTAATCCATGCATTGAAGATCGGCCCAGAAGTGGCAACAGCGTTGACCATGGATGTCGCCTTACCGGAACAACAGCGTTGACGAGTCCCATTCTCTCCGCTTCGCGGGCATCATAGAATCGCGACAAGAACCACATTTCCCGGGCTTTCTTGGGCCCAATCTGACGAAAAAGCGGAGAACACGAGGAGATCAGGGGGTAATCACCAGAAAATCATTCAAATAATCTTTTTCACGGTTAAAACGATATAATTCCCATCGAATTTGGACAAAAATGGCAATCAATCTGGGAAATCATTTTAAAAACCGTTCTGAAAAATGATACTTTCCCCGGTGGTATCGATTTCTTCAAGATCAATAAGATGAACCAACCCCACTTAAAAACCCAAAACCCTTCACACACATCTGTAGTCTGTAGCTTACCAGACGAGACATGATAGAGCTCCCATAGCCTGCGTCAAAGCTTCCCACCTGCACAAGGGAGATGCCGCTGTCGATTGAATAACAAATGAAGATATTTGAAGCGAAGAACTAATTTTCGCGTGATTTTGCGAAAATGTCTATGGAAATTGAAATCTTCTGGTAGGTTTAAGACAAGAATTGATGTTGCACAGATTTAGATGCTGTTAATTGCAGTGTGTTTAATGAAGAAGGGAAATTCGTGAACACCTCCCCTGATGAATATGATATCCCACAACAACAAAAAGAAAAATTAGACCTCTCCACTGATGTATTCTCATCTATCTCTGAACTTGCTTTCAGAGAACCGAGCTCAAAGCTGATTGCGTCTTTAGAAGAAATATGCATCCATCATAATGCAAACCAATTGGCTTGAGTCAGGGGGACCCATTAAATGTCAAAATACAGAAGGCTTGCATTGGATCTAGGAGTGACAATCATATGCTAAAAATTGAGGGCATCCTCGTGTCAGAGCGAGATTCTACCACTGAGCCATATCCCCTTCACTCTCCTATCATGAATTAGGCATAAAAACCTAAGGACAAAGAAAGTCAACGCCCCTTTCGATGCTCCTCACCAGTAGTTGTGTCATCTTTTTTTCACTATCACAAATTACCGAAGAAACATACAGAAGGGCTTTAATTTCCAGGTACTCCTATCAGATAGGTCTTTGCTAGGAAATTTGGTGATGACTCGGTATTAACAATGGAAATTAACAATAACTGAATATCAGAAAGTTAAGTGCCAACACCTTTGGACCCGTTTGGCCGAAAACAGCATTGTCAGCTGCTATAGTTAAATCACAAACCATGTGAAGCACATGCCCGCCACCAACAGCATATCCTGCAACCTGCAAGTGGGAGACGAGATAAGTTTATCTAAAAAAGAGAAAATAACGACGTATGAATGCTAGAAATGGAGGGTGCATACCATTGCTATCACAGGCTTTGGTATTCGGCGAATCTGCATCTGTACGCAGAAAGAAAATAAGATAAATATGGATGTTCACATTTATTAATATTAATGTATTTTTTGGAACGAAAAATTAAAAGGATCCTCAAAACTTGTCTCACTTTGGTGGGAGGGAAAATATAGAAGGCACCGTAGATATTTATAAAATACTCATACATCGTACCAAAGAACTGTAGGTTGTTTTAGCTGTGATACTCTTTGTTTATTCTCTGTGAGATAGAGCACAGAAAATCGGCCTAGATGCGAAGGAAGGTGTTATAAATGATCTTCTAATAGAAGGGACGACAAAAGACAGTTAAAATATATGAGGTTCCAGCTAGTTTAGAGTAACAGCAGCCCAATTCTTTAACACGAATTTTGTGATATTGAAATATGATTGAAAAATATCCAGCTACCTTAAAAAATGGTCAAAACTTGAGGAAGGAAAATTTTGAATCGATGCTATTGAAGCGACATATAGAGGTGATGCCAGAAACATGTGAAAGAGATGCGGATAAGAACCTGCAGGTCCAGAACATTGAGACGACCAGTCCCACCATCGTCAACATATCCATCATCGCCCCTCAGTGACTGGTCACCCCCACTGCAAAATGCTTCTGTTCCCTGTAAGAAACAGATAGAGAAAGTATATAAATAAATTTTGATTAAATCGATCCAGTACTTCAGACGTTCCGGGAAAAGAAAATGCTAAGATTGATGAAGATCGCTTTCCTCGAATCTTGTCGTAAGGAAATATAATGCTTTCTCTAGTGATCAGGAAGAAGCGCAGAATGAAATGTTAGACTGAAAAACAGATCCCAACTATAGAAACCGAGCTCGAGAGGACCGATGAATATTGTGATTCAACTCAGGAATTAGTTGTAAAGCGGTCAAAATGATGATTCAGAATGGAACATCGGGTGGCCCGGTCAACCGAAAACATACAAGGGGAGCTCTTACCTTTCCAGTAAAAATGATGACCCCGATGGATAAATCGTCCCTGGCGTCATTAAATGCTCGGACGAGCTCCTTCACAGTCTGCGGCCGGAAGGCATTCCTCCTCTCGGGACGGTTGATCGTAATCTTCCCCCGCAGGAACACAAGCAACCGAAATCAGCACTCCCGACACGCACCAAAACGATAAAAAACGGCAAAGACAATTCTATCCAGTTCGCTCGGCGCTGAATCGCCACCAATACAAACCTTGGCAATACCCTCGCCGACGGCCTTCTCGTAGATGATGTCCACGAACGGCCTCCCCGACTCGTCCACCGCCTCCTTCCAAACGGCTTCGTGAGCAGCTACCTCGCCGTGGATGCGGCGGTAGCTGTCGGTGCCGGCGGAAGTGGCGCATCTCTGCACGGACGGAATGTGGAGAGAGGCGACCGGCAGGAGGTGGCCGGCGAGCCGCGTTATCCTCCTCTGCGAAATGTGGATGCTCTCCTCCAAATCTCCGGCCGCCATGGGAGAAGCAATTCAGAGCTCGAGCAGGAGAGAGACGGCGGAGGCGCCACGGCGAGTGGTGGGAAGCTCTTCGCCCCTCCCCCCAATTATTTATTCGGATAATGCCACATGTCAACGCTGCAACTGTCGACATTACGCTGTCGCTTCCATTTTGATTTCGGAAAAATGCGGGTCTGTAGAGATCCGTTTTATATTGTCAAGATAATCCATGATCGGACGGTCCCCATCGAACGAGATTCCACCGTCATCCCGATGTGACGGATTTGACTTCTGATCCCACCCGAAGCCGGTCACAGTCACCTTTTGCTGGTTCCCTGCCTACTCGCTATCTTATCTGGGCAAATCTGGAATCCTGATTCGCGCGGCGAATCTGATATGGACGTTGAACTAAATATTATTATTTTTCAATAAAGATGTCACTATCCCATTAATAACCTAATTAATATCCCTATGAAAATATAAAGAAAAGGGTGGCGAAAGGGGCGAGAGATATCGTGAGAAGACTGGCGAAAGGCATGAACATCGCAAAATTAATTTATTTTATTTTATTTTTAAATGATGCTTTAATTAGGTAGGATATAAGTATTTTTATTTATATCGGTGTAAATAATAATAATGAGGGTCAAAAGAGAGAGAGAGACAGACAGAACAGAGAGGGGGGGGAGCTTGACAAAATTGTTCACACATTATTTAAGTGTTTTCTACATAGAATAATATTATCAAAATAGTCAATTTATTGCATGTTAATTATTCATTAATTTCCTTTAAAAAGACGATACTGGCGTAATTAAAAGAAAGAGAGTCACACATAAAAGTCAACCCATTGACCCATTAATATACACATTATTCAACCTTCAGAGTAATGAGCAGTCCCAATGGAATCCTCTCTAGGCTTTACAAGGGTCGAGCCCATGACCCACCTTTTAGGCTTTCTTTCTCTGGTATTGGGCCGGAGACCATAAGGCCATACGAGGACAGGCTGTCTTAGATATCAGGCCGAAGTAATGTAAGAGGCCCAATTAAAATACTTTATGGGCCTAAATGGGCTCACACAGATCCGGCGCATTAGGTAAAAACCTTGCTGCTAGCGGGCCTTTAGTTTGGAGCCGAGCTGTCAGCCACGAATCCGAACCGGGTGTCCACGTGGATCCGGTTCAAACCGGTCGGTTCGCTCTCCCCGTTATCTATATACGAGCGCTCTTCCTAAGCCTTCCGCGGGAGAGCATTTCAGCCAAAATAGAGAGCGAGCGACAGAGAGATATGGCCGCGCGGCTCCAAACCAGGCCTCTCTGTTCTCACTGCTCTCTGTTCTCGCTGCAGCCTCGGCGAGGGGCGTACGCCGCCACGAGACTGAGCGTGTGGCCGGGGATCTCCTCTGTAAACCACCCCGGCGGGGGTCGGGGGTGTCTCAGAGTCTTGGCCATGGCCAAGCGTCGGGTTTTCACAGTCCCTGAGATTGCTTCCGGTTAGTACTGTGCTTTCTCATATTTGATATATCTGTGTAAATTTATTTATGGAATTATGCCATTAGTACCCCTGTATCTCTAACTTCATCTAAGGTAGAGTTGAATTCCTGTGGAGAAACAGCGGAAAAACTGATGGGTATGCCATCCGTGTCGCCAATCTAGAGAAACATGACGCAGTGCAAATATATGAGGGAATTAGTGCCTGTCATATCGTTTGCGTATGAGTGCTATTGTTGTGGACGGTGTTGCCTTCTTCAAACACAGACGATATTCTTCATCCATTATGAGTAATGATGAATTCCCATGGTATTATTACGGTCTTCGTAACTTCCAAAGTTTTTTTTGACATGGAAGAGATCCTCTCTTCTCCCAAGGAAACCTTATAGCTTACTGTTCTGCTTTTATTTCATTTCTGTGCATCATCAAGTACACTTAAAATATGTTCATATATATATATATTTAGAATATTTATTTAAATCCTTGATGTTGACTAGCTAGAATCTCTGCATAGGTTCAAGCACCAAAGGTAATCGACCTGATCAAGTTTTCATAGAAAATAGTCCTGATATGGATTTATTCTTCCTTCTGCTATGGTGTTGGTGGAAGTAGATTTTTGTATCCATCTAATAGCGTGAATATATAATCTTGATGTCTTTTCGCAGCTGCCGACCTTCAGTTCGAGTCACCCTTGAAGATTGTGGAGTATCCTGATCCAAGACTTAGAGCAAGGAACAAGAGCATTGCCACATTTGATGACAATTTGAAGAGACTAGTTGAGGAGATGTTTGATGTTATGTACAAGTAAGTTTTTTTTGATATTTTTATTTAATTCTTCTGAGATTCATTCCCACTGGAACAATAGTTAGCTTCATATTATCGTTCTGTGAATTATATAAACGTACTCTATACCAGAAGCTCGATTACGAGTTTGCCAGTCCAACAGTTTTTTAGAAGAACAAAAGGATGAGGCCTACTCTGCCTCATTAAGAGAATGGTCTATCATTCCTTAACGTTAATGAAAACGGCATTGGGGATTGTAACCTATCAAATCGCGGCTTCATGGATCTCGTACCTCGGAATCTTGATATGGTTAAATTGGATGGTTTAAGATCCTCAGTAAATGCGTTTTGATTATCAACATTTTTGTAGTTTGGGCTATGAACTTGTAGCCCCAAGTTCAGTGATATTTATGAATGAGTATCCTGAAAGCAATTTCTCACATTATATTCTATGCTGCCATAGTATTGTTAGTTTAGTGCGCAGGTTATGTTGTTCTTGGCAGTTTAGCCTTTTAGAAACTCCAAAAGTTCAGCAATATATCTTTTATTAATTTTGGAAGTTCAGCCTTTGATTATTGTTATTATTGTAATTTATTCTCATTTTGGCTTACGTTTTGCATTTTCTGCAAAGAACCGATGGCATAGGACTCTCAGCACCCCAAGTTGGCATCAATGTGTTACTCATGGTATTCAATGCCGCTGGTGAACGTGGTGAAGGGGATGAAATTGTCCTCGTAAATCCAAAAATTTACAAGTACTCCAAGAAGACTCTGCTTTTCAACGAGGGCTGCTTATCATTTCCAGGGATCTATGCAGATGTTGAGGTGAAGATTAAATCTTCAACTCTTTGCCATTATCGTTTCAAAATTTGAGTTGTGTTTTCTATTATTATAGTGCAGTCAGACGAAAATTTGCATCTTCGTCATTTCTTATGATTTGTGTATTTGATTACATAGTGTTTGCCAAGTTTTTTGGAGGATGTTGGGGTTTCTTCTATGCCATCTTGTTTTAGCAAGGAACTTGAGACGGATAAGCAGAGGTTAAGTCATGTTAATTAAGGAAGCTGCCATGAAGGCGTGATTATTGTTGGACTAGGTTTTAGATTTTGCTGATTCTATTAGTTTTCTTATTTAAGTCCAATTTTGTTTTCTGAAGAGTACATAGCCAGTTTTTTTTTTCTGAGATTATGTTCCTTACATTGAAATGTATCCCTTCCACCTTCAAAAAATCATACCAAGTAGTACCAGAGCAGGGCTAAGAGAAGAAGACCACCTTTGGGACCGAATTGAGTGCTTCAGATGTTTGGAATAACCGATGATGCATTCTTCTTGATTTATGGCTTCTTTTGTACATTGCACATGATTAGTCTGTTCCTTAACAATTATCCTAGGTCACCCATTAATTGGTATCATTAGTTAGATATTTTTTTCTGTGAAGTTCAATGTAGCCTCTCCACTCATACTTTCGGGGGGATTGATGTAGTCGATTTTTTAAACCTTCTTGCAGAGACCAGCATCTGTCAAGATTGATGCCCGAGATGTTACTGGAGCAAGGTTTACGGCTAACTTATCTGAACTTCCGGCACGTGTTTTCCAGCATGAATATGACCATCTGCAGGTCTTTTCCTAAAGATATCAATGCCCTTATTTTTCTTGTCGTTGAGTTGCCGGGAATATGAAAAGTCTGAAAGCGGTAACATTCTGCGTTTCAATTGGTGGTGCAATTAATATTCTCTTTTGAATTATTAGCTGGGCGACAGATCTACGCTCCAATATCAAGTATCGGATCCTGATTCAATCCTGTATTTGCTGATCTTGGCCAATTCTGTTTGCCTTCTCCTTCAAAAAATTCCATTAGAGAGGATCAGTTGACCCCACTGGAACATAAAGAATTCGTGGAACTGGTAATGTTGTCTTGGAGCGACTTCCATTAGACAAAACTTGAGGCCGAAGACCTGCAGGTCGTCGTTGTGGAGGCACCATGGACTGTGATGTTGTGTGGGAGCCGCTACTAGAAAACTGAACTCGAGTTTATACAAGCTTTCATCGTACCTTTTATTAAATCAACAAACCTTTGCTATCGCATCCATGGTGCCCGTCTTTTTAGTGTAATTGAGTGAGTTTGAGTTGACTTTGGAGACTTAAAGAAGACTGTGCCTGGCATTTAATGAAGTTTGAAGATAATCCAAGACAACTCGTAGTATTCTTCTTTGTTCATGAAAATAGTGCATTGATCTCGCTGCTTACCACAAGTCATAGATCGAGATCTGTGAAAACCTCTTTCTACGCTATTATCCCGCACATATCTACATGCCATTGCTCTACTTTCAGACTCTTTCTGTTGTTAACGTTCGCGAGATTACTGCTATTTAGGAGTGCTGACCACCGTGTGCAAAGCCCTCAAAGGGCCTTGTAGATTTTTTTTCCTCCTCTCTTTATATGGGATTATTTGGAGAACCTGAAATCTGGTCGACGCATAGTCTGAAGGATGGTTTTTTTTGTGAATTAACCTTATCTTAAACGCACCTGAGAATTTCATAAAGTGCAAGTCTTTGCACTCTGCTGCCCAGATTTCTATCGTGCTAAAGAAAGCGGTTGTGCTCTGAATCCACAGGGAACTCTGTTCTTTGATAGAATGACTGAAGATGTTCTTGACAGCATTCGTCCAGCACTGCAGGTTTGCCAAAATATCTCTTTCTATGTTTCCCAATCTTTCCTTTCTTCAATGATCTCGTTGTTTGATTGGTCGCGCCTGATCCTATCCAAATAACTTCCATTTGAGCGACAAATAATCTGCGATTATTTTATTCCTGGTTCATCGAAGATAATATATTTCATAAAAGGGCAACTACCCCACCTGCGTTTTGGAAAAGAAAAGAAAACTGATATCATGCTAGACGTTTAGGTGTTAGTTGTGAGGACAGGAAGAGATCTAAGATGTGATCTACTGCGCCCATTTGCTCTTCTTCTTGATCCGGCGTTATCTTGTGGAGCTAAAGTCATTGAGAATACTCCATTATGGACTAGTGGGTTTCTTTGCAAGAAATATGATTCGTACTCATGTTTTTATGGCTCCAGAGTCTCCTCTATTCCAAAAAATATGCTTAGCACATCCTTTTAGAGTGAGAAAGAGAGAGAGAGAGAGAGAGAGAGAGAGAGAGAGAGAGAGAGAGAGAGAGAGAGAGTAGCTTGTGACACTGATGATCATTTTGGTGATGATCTCATTTTCTCGCCCATTTTGATGTATTCGGTGTCATTGCTTCTCATATTTCTCTACAATTATTGCAGGCCCTGGAGAAGAAATATGAAGACAGGACCGGGGTTCCTAGCCCTGAAAGAATCGTTAATTACACCAGGAAGAAAGAAGCCCTTGGTTTTGCTTAGCCACGATCCTTCCTACCCACCTCCCCTGTAAATCAGGTGATTTAACCTGGTCAGTCTAATTAAATCCATATAGCCTTTTATTATTATTATTAATTTTCTTAAAATCCTATTGGTGGTCAGGCTTCTTCTTCATGGAAAATTATATGGCCTTTCTATGGAGAATGGCTCAGTGGGGTAGATGAAGATGTTCATAGCTACAGGCTCCTCGCTGCTCATCTTTAATCAGGAGGGATCGGCAAGCTCCAGCATTTTTTACACGTCCAAGATTGAATCTTTTTGCGAGAAGCAGATATTCATCCGTGTCTGGGACTAGTTGTTGTATCAGATCTGTAATCCCCATTGGCGAATTATCGAGATCGAAGCAATTTCTGAAACCCGTTCTTGCCATATTTTTTTTATATTTTTTATGATTCCGTGGATCTAGGAATTGGAAAGAATTTCAGGGAGTTAATGGTCTCTGCGATCGATCTACAGTTGGAAATCGAGCTTCCGTCACCTCCACGGTGCTGCGTCCCATCTCCCTCCTCAGCTCCGGCGGGGGAATCATCTCCTTCACCGCCGCCGAGGTCTCTGGTTCAGCGACGGCGGCGTAGAAGCCGGCGACCTGCAGGCACGCCGCCGGCGACCGGGGCTCCGTGTCCATCAGGGCCGCCGCCGCCCTCCTCCCCACCTCCTCCTCCCCGTGGACGCCGCAGCTCCGCAGGACCGCGCTCCAGGCGGCGGGATCGCGGCCAGTCCCCGGCGGCGCTCGCTCCACCAGCTCGGCCGCCTCCCTCACCAGCCCCGCCCTTCCGAGGAGACTTGCCATGCAGCAGTAATGGCGGAGATCGAGCTCTACGCCGTGCTCCTCCGCCATGGACTGGAACAGGCGCCGCCCCTCCGCTACCATTCCGGCGTGGTCGCAGGCGGCGAGCGCGCAGAGGAAGGCCACCCCGTCGAGTTCCTCCTCCGCTCGCCGGTGGATCATCATCTCCATCAGCGCCACTGCCTCCTTTCCCAGTCCTTGCCGGCCAAAGGCGGCGATCGCCGCCGTGAAGCAGATCAGATTCGGCTCCCTCGCGTCTCCGAGGGCCTTCCGGGCGGCGGCGGCCCCGCCGCCCACTTTCGAGTAGGCGCTGATCAGAGAGGACGCCACCGCCGCGTCGCCGGCGAGCCCCAGCTTCACTGCCCAGCAATGGAGCTCTCCGACGGAGACCAAGCTGCCGGAGGGGGAAGACGAAGATGAAGATGAAGCGGCGCGCAGAGTTGCAGAGAGGGTGACCTCATCGGGGATCACTCCTTCCTCTGTCATTATCGCGAAGACCTCGAAGGCGTCGTCAATGGCGCCGCAGTGGACGAGGGTGGTGACGAGGGAGTTGCAGGTTTCGAGGGATTTCTCGCCGGCGGCGGCTTCCTCCTCCCACAGGGCGGCGGCGCTCCGGGCGTCGCCGCACTTGCCGTAGGCGTCGATCAGCGCCGACCGGAGGAAGACGCTGCCGCTGTGGAACCCTAATTTGAGGGCCACGCCATGGATGAGAGCTCCGAGGTCGAGATTCCTCGTCCTGCTGGAGGAGTTGAGCAGCGCCACCAGGGACCGCACGGAGGGCCGCTTCCCCGCCGCAATCATCGACCGGAAGAGCTTCAGAGCTTCCGCTATACGGTCGCCGGCGGCGTTGACAGCGACGATGGAGTTCCAGGAGATGACCTCGCCGGCGGCGATCGCCGCGGCGGCGGCGGCAGCGTCTTCCCGGAGCCCGCAGGCGGCGTAGAGATCCACCAGCGCGTTCGAGACGAAGAGGTCGCCGGCGACGAGCCCCCGCTTGGTGGACTGGCAGTGGAGCTGCTTCCCCTCCGGCAGGTGCCTGCCGTCGCTGCAACCATGGAGGAGGTAGCTGAAGGAGACCCCGTTGAAGGAAACACCTCTGGAGATCATCTCGGAGAAGAAGCTCAGCTGGCGCTCCGCCGGAAACAGGCCGCGTAGGACGGAGTTGCAGGCCGCCGTCGTCTTCTCCGGCAGCGCCGCCAGTACCCGCAGGGCGAGCTCCGGCAGGTGCAGGTTCATGTTCATGTAGAGGCCCACCAGAGCGGAGCCCACGAAGGGGTTGCTGTCGGTGCCGAGGAAGACGACCCTGCAGTGGAGCTGCTCTGCCTCTCTGAGGGAGCAGCCGGCGGCGGCAGCGAGGACGGAGGAGAAGGTCCGGTGGGTCTCCCTGACGCCTGCGGCAACCATCCTCTGGTACAGGCGTAGGGCTTTGCAAGGGAAACCGAGACGGGAGAAGCCAGCGATGAGGGAGTTCCATGAGACCACGTCCCTTTGTGGCATTTCCTCGAACAGGTACTCTGCGCACCAGAGGCGGCCGCATCCCAAGAGCTCGGAGATCCTCCGGTTTGAAGATGGAACTGCCTATGGCCATCTGCAATAATATCAAGAAAATATGAAGTTTATTATATATCGTCGCTTTGGCCGAGTGGTTAAGGCGTGTGCCTGCTAAGTACATGGGGTTTCCCCGCGAGAGTTCGAATCTCTCAGGCGACGCGATTGTTTTTTCCATTTTATAAATTATATTATCGCGATATTTGCAATTCGCCCATTATAGTTTTACTTATTTTTGTAAATTATATTCTCGTGAAACTTGCAGTTCGCCCTTTGAAATTTTACTTATTTTTATAAATTATTTTATCACGAGATTTGTGATTCGCCCTTTGCAAGTTTAAAATTTGACAATTTTATAAATTATGTTTTTGCGGTATTTGCACTTTGCCCCTCTGAAAACTTAGGAATTGTAATAAATCCATAGTATTTGTTGACAAATATTAAAAAAAAATGGATCTTCAAATGCAGAAGGCAAAATGGATCTTCGTAGTGTGGCTCTCGGTTCTGCTGTGGCTGTGGCTGCACGGGGGAGAGCCGGGTCGGAGGGAGAAGAGTTGTCCCGCCGAGATGGGCTCCTCGGAGATCCGTGGGAGCCGGCCGCGGATCGTCCTGTTCGGGGACTCGATCACGGAGCAGTCGTTCAGGCCCGGGGGATGGGGGGCGGCTCTGGCCGATGTTTACTCCCGCAAGGTCGTTCCCTCTGCTTCTTCTTTTTCTTCCTTGTCGTTCCTTTGGGTCCCGTTTCTCTCTTTTTTCCTTTTTTGATGTTTCTTGCCTACCACTCACGTCTCTCGCGAATTCCTTTTCGATGGACGGAATCTAGTCTTGGATCTCGAATGCGTTAAGTGAAGAGCGAGCATTGGAGGAATCTAGGGTGTCCTTCGTCAATTCATTTTCCGCAATTTTCTCTTCAGAATGTGCGTTCTGTATTTTTCTGCGAAATTATTTTAAAATATCTAGGGGATCCTTTGAGACGTCGATAGATTTGGTGGATATGCATCTGAAAACGTATTGGAGAAGACTTTGTTCTTCTCCATTTTTAAATCTGCACTTTCAAGAGAATAAGGAGTTCTCCTTCCTTCATTTTCTTTGCACCTTTTATATCGATCGGAAATACTCTTTTTCTTTGTATTTCTCTTGGATATCTGGTAAAACGAATTTCAGTTTCTTATTGTGGCTTGCCAGAGGCATTCCGTGCTGTGTTTTTATGACACACTCCTTATTTTCTACCGTCTTACCTAAATCCTAGGTCCCTTCTATTCCGAAAAAATCGAAGAATCCTTGAAATTAGAAATTTTTTGGAGAACTTTTTTCAAGATAGTGCTCCAAAAGCCCTCGATTGTGAGATAAAACTTCGTCATCTAAGTAGATCTTGTATGATTCCTATGTTAGGACTTAGCTTGAGTTGTACTCTGCTATATTGCTTATTATCCCTTTATAGAGCGAACAAAAGAGTCACAGAGGCTTTGCATTACCTTCTGTATGCTCGCTGCTCGATGACTTTCGGCTCAAAGTTTTGCCAATTTCTTCGGTCTATTCATGTCATTTATTTTTCTCACTGAACCCAGTGTTGCATCCTACTCATTCTCCTGACAGTGCCCCCTTAACTTTCATATTGTTTCTCATGTTCATTCTGTTGCATCAGGCTGATATAACCATCAGAGGTTATGGCGGATACAACACGAGGTGGGCCTTGCACCTACTTGGCCATATTTTTCCGTCCGTAAGATTTGAACCTCTTGAATTATTTTCGCTTTCATTTTTCCTGCTAATTTTAGCATGCTTCAATACATTTTTATTAGCCTCTTTGTTGACAGTGGATGTGTTGCAACTCAATACTATAAATAGGATCTAATTTGTGGAAAATATGTCCCCGCAGCTACATACCAATGCCATCAGAATATTAACCTTCTTTCAAACTGTTTATGTCGGAGATATTACTTCAGGAAAAATAAAAAACTGGAAGTAGTATTTGATGAAAATGGAATATCCTGATAGTCACAATCCAATTGTCTGTTTATCCTTGTTCAGTTGCTCCCTTCTCTTCTTTTTTTTTTTTCTGTGTGTGTGTGTGTGTCTGAGATCTTAAATGTTCCATCGCATGCTACTATCACGCTGCCATTTGATGGTCTAGGAACTCAAATGTGCATTGAGGAGTACATTGGACATCTTTAGTAATTTATTAACAAAAACTATCATAATGAAATATAAGGCTCCCGAAAGTTTTGCAGCAGATTCTTGGACCTCGACAGTTTTTGTGATGCCTAAACCATGTGGGTTTCTTGCTTTTGCCAATGCAGGATGGTTCAGCCCCCCCAGTAGCTGTAACCATTTTCTTTGGTGCTAATGATGCAGCTCTATTGGGAAGGAACAGTCATCGGCAGCATGTACCTCTTAAAGAGTACAAGGATAATCTCAGGTTGATCGTCCAGCACCTGAAGGTTAAAATATAAAAACAATCACCATTTTTCAGAATTAAATTGCACCTGTCATTATTTTACGTTCCATTGAATGCTTATATCCCTTTTGGGAAGATAAACCCTATGAAAAGGTGCTAATGGACAGATCCTTTCTCCGTCAGCAGATTTAGATTGAGGGCAGTCACATGTCAATGGAGTTGACTATTTGTTTACATCAAAACCAGCTTGCTCTTATACAGACTTAGGTTGGTTTATATTTTTTGTTATTTGCAGGAATCCTCTCCTACCATACTGATCGTGCTGATTACTCCCCCCCCTATTGACGAGGATGGAAGGATGGAATTTGCCCGGTTAGATGCATCCTTGTGAATGCTCAGCTTGCTATTCCTGTGATAGCTGACGTTTGGTTCCAAGATCAATTTCTTTAAATTTTTTTATTTTTTTTTTCCAAGATGAATTTCTTCCCTGTAGGTCTGTGTATGGTGATAAGGCAATGAAACTACCAGAGAGAACAAACGAAGTGACGGGTCTTTATGCAAAGGAATGCATCAACTTAGCCGCCGAATTGCAGATTCCGTGCATAAATTTATGGTCTAAGATGCAGGAAACTGAAGGATGGCAGAAGAAATTCCTAAGGTTAGTAAGATCCTTCGATCTCCTGCATTGTTCGAGCTTTTTTTCAAGGCCCATTTTATTTGAATCAAAGTTCATAGGACTTTGCTTATAAGCCAACTAAACTTAGATATATATATACATATATATATATTTCTGAGGAGATCTCACAATTACCAGGCTCTCTCCCTCCCTTTCCCCAGTGATGGCCTTCACCTCACGGAGGAGGGCAATGGAGCTGTTTTCAGGGAAGTCGTGAGAGTTTTCAGTGAAGCGGGGCTCAACGCCGACAGCATGCCGTATGATTTCCCCCATCATTCTGTGATCAGCGGGGACAACCCGGAGCAAGCTTTCCTTTAGAGTCTCCAAACTCGCTGCTCTTTGATTCTTGAGCTTGAGCGTGGTGGTGTTAGGTAGCTGTAACTGGGTTCTCCATGTAGCTTCAATTGCTAGACTTGTCAAAGTTACTACAGAAATATCCGTTCATTTGATGTGTGACCACTTTCATATGAATAAATACTTATATTAATATGCACCCATTAATATTTATATCTAAAGAGGAGAGAGAGAGAGAGAGAGAGAGAGAGAGGGAGAGTTCCCAAATCACCACCGTTGATGGTACCCATAGGACTGGAAAGGAATTATGTATGAACACATACATATGAGTAAATATGTTGATTCATATGAATAAATTCGAAGGGTTATATAAATACACACATACGCACGAATATGTAGATTGATGTGAACCATCTGTTTTTATATATATTTGTATGTATATCTAGATTGGTATGACTTATGAATATGTAGATTGATATGAACCCATTTATATTTATATCTAGAGAGAGAGAGATAGGGAGTTCCCAAATCTCCACCTTTGATGGTACCCATAGGATTGGAAAGGAATGATGTATGAACACATACATAAGAGTAAGCATGTTGATTCATATCATTAAATATGAAGAGCTATATACATACACATATGCATGAAGATGTAGATTGATATAAACCCATCTATTTATAAATATACACATAGAGAGAGAGAGAGAGAGTTCCCAAATTGCTATGTTTGACTGTACCCATACGATTGGAAAGAAATGAAGTATGAACACATACATATGAGTAAATATGAAGATTTCTACACACATACGGATGAATATGTAGATTGAGAGAGGGAGAGAGAGAGGGAGAGAGAGAGAGAGAGATGATGTACTAATCCACTGGCTAATGATGTGTTTTAAGCGGTCTGATACAGCACCATTATTTGATCCGCGTGGAGAACGGATCTGTCGGGGTGGGTTCCTATCTAAAAGACCCGGTCCAGGTCGATACGAACAGGACCGGGTCGGGGTTAGCCGGCTCGGAGTAAGCCCGGTTCGACCCCAACCGACGACGCGGTGGCGCGCTAGCTTTGAAAAGGGGAGGGAAGAGAAGTTCCTCTGTCGTCGGCATTCTCCACGGGGGTGGCGCCGGCGGGGGATCACCGTCGCTGAGAAGATTTAGGAAGGATTGGAGGGGGATCTTCAGGTTTGTCTCTAAAAATTTCTCATCCCACATCCCGCTCCTCACTCCGAGGACGGAATATAGGTCCCCCTTCTCCTCATGGCAGTGTACCCTGTTCTTCAGCCTTTCTTTGATCTCGGTGAATTTATCTCCATGCGATCTGTGGATGTCCTGAATCGTCTATATGATCTGAAAACGAGGATTTCTTTGTCTCGGATGGGATTTCTTTGCTTGCTTTTGCTTTTGCTTTCGTTTCCGTATTGGCGTAGCTTGTGTTGTGGCTTTCTTTTTTCTCCTCGGAGACTTCCCCCCCCTCTCTCTCTCTCTCTCTCTCTCTCTCTCTCTCTCTCTCTCTTTCTCCATCGATTTTTTCCGCTTCGTAGGGTTCGTGGTTCTGGTATATTTCTCGCCAACTGTTTAACAGGTCTCTGGGCAGAGTTCTGCAAGAGATTCGGTGGGCTGAGATTGTCAGTTCGCTAGAAATCCTAGAATCAAAGCCAATCAACCTCACGCATTAGGTTTACCAGAAGTTGGGTAATTTTACCATTTTTTATAACGACTCCCCTATTAGATCCCTCTCCCTGCTCATAATCTCAACTCAATGGTGGGGGGATGAGCCGCGAAGAACTGTCTCGGTTTTAAGCATCTGTGATTCCTTCAAAGCATCTGATCCAGTTTTATGCGACTGATCTAGGCATTTTCCGAGGATGGCTTCCTCCGCTGCTACGGTGGAGGCGATCGGACCTCTGCGGCCAGTTTCACCGAGGAGAGGTTCAGGTAGGCAGTGTTCATCGTAGTCCAATTCCAGAGTTTAAGGGCCACGGACTCTCTGCATCAGGAGCGGATTTCGTTTCTCGCAGATAATACCGGATCAAGATATCAAAGGCTAATCTGAATCCTGAGCAAAGTACAACATCTTTCTTTATGTAGGAAAATAAATTGGGAAAGATTTAATTATTCGTGAATGAGAACTCTTCCTGGTTGATCTTTTGCTGAAGATCAACCGCATGCAAAAGACTCTCAGAACTTCCTGGCCTTGATGTTCTTCAGTCTTCATCTGGACATGAAGGAAGAGGCATATCCTTTAGGAGAGATCTAGTGATGAACAGCTTTTTATAGCATCATCCTAATATCTTTAATTATGTTTTAAAGCTGATTAAACAGGTTTCTTTTTGGTTGAACAAGGGGTTGACTTTGGAGAGGAGGAAGCGTCCGTCTCTCTCTCTCTCTCTCTGTGTTCTCTCTCTCATTCCATTTTTGAAGTTCTCATCCATCTCTTTGCTCTTCTTTCCTCATCGGGTTGAGTGAGAAAAATAAATACCAGCTTATTGGAATAACATGAAAGAAGTTTATTGGGATTCTTGCTTTCCAACAGAGAACACAAGGCGAGGAATGATCCAACTCTCTAGATCTACTTTTGGAGCACCCTACACAGCATCCCAATCACCGCGTCAGCAGCAAACCATCTCTCGTTCTCCACTGCAACGCTCCACATCTCTGTCATGCTGTATATCTGCCCTGGTCAGTGTACCATCTCTCTCTCTCTCTCTCTCTCTCTCTCGCTCTGTGCGTTTTATACTCCCGACTGTTGGAATTTTATCAGAAAATTTATGAGTATGGCAACTACTGCTGTTCTCTTTTAGGCTAAGTTGGATAACTTCTAGTCGTTGCCCTTTGTAGGTTTTCTTCTAGGCTGCCTACTTACCAATTTCATATGGGTACATTTATATATATATATATATATATATATATATATATATATATCTATAATACCTTGCAGACCTGTGAAGCGGTTTATTAGACCTTTTTTTTAACGAATGTACGATTTTTTTAAAAATAAAAATTATCCACCAATGTACAGAAAAAAAATCCCAGACACCTAGGATTTTGCCCAAAAGGGATACTTCTCTGATCTTGTCTGTTGCTCTCTGTAGAGTGCAAGGTGTGCTACAGGGGAGACTCAGAGTGTAACTCGGAAGTCGTCTTCTTCAAAAACTATCACTTCTCTCCTAGGTAACCCTAATCAGCGATTTAGTGAAGCTCATTTGGTCGTTGCCCTGAAGCAGATATATTTGTCAGTCATCTACGGTTTCCAAATGTTTTTCTTCACGAAATCCTCAGATGTAGAATCTGATATGATGCCTATTTTAGAAAAGAAAAACTTGCCGAGTCTCCACGATGGGGGAACAATAGGGTTCCCCCCGGCGGACGGTGGCGGAGAAGGCGGCGGCGGCGGTGGTGGCAGTGCTAGCTCATCAGGTGGGTTCTTCTTCTTCGGTCTGCTTTTGTTTCTAAGCTACTTGAGAGAGAAAGAGGATAGAGAGAACGGTGGTGGGGACCCAAGAAGAAGATAGAAACTAGAATGGATTGAAGGCCCTCTTATCATTGACTTCTATGCCACTAGAAATAGCAAAAATTGACACCTCTATCTTGACTTGGGTGGCCTGATACATTAGATTCGGGACTATAGCTTATTTTTTATGATATTTCAATATGCAGCAATCTCTGTGGTTGTTAGGATAGCTGCCTCTGGGAGAGGGTATTGTGGTCATTTCGCGAATAAATATTAATAAATTCAAACATCTGTTCTTTATTCAAGTTCTTCAATCTAGGTATGATCATGCATGAGTGGCAATAACTTTCGAAGGGAATACGCCAACTACTTTAAAAGGAAAAAAGAAGAGTTCAATTTCTAATTACTGATGCTCTATTTGTTGCGTTTTATTTAATTAATTTGTTATTAAGTGCATGTTTATCCAACCAATTATGAGGGTGGAGCCAACTTTGATGCAGTTCTTGAGTCAAATTGTCCATGTCTGGGCTACCAAATTTTGATACATGCATGAACGAATCATAGATATGCTGATTGAGCTGCTGCACCCGATTGCTCATACCTAACTAAAGAAAAATTTATAAAGTTTATAAGTTGCTGTGTGAATGATCAATAATAATATCACAACATCCTAACTTGGAGGGAGTATTAAATCATCATCCAGAATGAAATGCTGTCAAATAAAGGGATCTATTGCAATGAAGGGATATATATTTTCATTGAAGGAAGTGCTATTACAATCATCATCCAGAACCTATGATCCTACGGTCAATGTGGTAACCAACTTAAATATATGCAGCATGTTACATGCTAGAGAGAGAGAGAGAGAGAGAGAGAGATGAGGCCGAGCCAGAAAATTTTCAGTCTTAAGGACTTATGAATTCAAATGGTTTCTTGGAGAAGCCTTGGGACTCTCTGCATTGGCCTTTATATTCCACTCTAGCACTGAATTCAATCTGGAAGGACAAACCGTGGGATGTGAGGGTCCTGGAGGATCACTTACCTAGACTCCCTTCAAGCCTCTCGATAGCAGCACCGACTCTACTTTTCGTCTCTTGCTTCTCATCCCCATTGTGTGGTGACGTAGGGATGGAGAACCCCTCATTCGCCTTCTCCACAAGCTTCAAATGAGCCCAACCTGTGAAGATAGTTTGCCCATTCGGTCTCAAAGACGCACAATGCTTTACGTTGTAGGGATGATGCAAATGTGAAGCACACGGCAGAAGACTTGAGAACAATAAAATTGGGGTTCATGTAGAACTCATTAGTATAAGATTTTGGTATATATATATATATATTATGGTTATATTGCAGATAATGACATAAAAATAATAGTTGACAACTGGGTTTAAGCTCAGTAAACCTCACTTAATGTAGCCCACCTGATCTTTGGAAAGATCAGATCGATGAGCTGTTGCATCCTTGATACGAAGAAATATGAAAAATGAAACTGAGTTCGAGCATAGCTGATAAGACTAGATTTTGGTACATAAATCTGGCATTGGAACATAGATCATGGGATATACACAGTAGTTTATAACTAGGTTTATGGGCATTAAGCCTCAGTTCCAGAGATAGCTTTGGAAGGACTGCAGTAATGAGTTGTGGTAGTTGCATCACGGATGAAGAAATGCGAAAATAAAATTGGGGCTCAATTAGATAGATTTTGGTATGCAAGTATGGTGTTGTATCACCGATCATGAAATATAAACAACAGTTTCCAACTGTATTTGGGCTCGTTAAGAATGTTTCCCCAAATTACCAAGACCAGTATTTCCATGGAACCCTCAAAGCCATGTTTTTTTTTATAATAAATGAGATATGTACAAAAGTTTCAGAATATTAACCTAACAAAGATCAAAGAACACCATTACCAAGTGGAAAACAGAAAGCAGCACCAAGGGTTGAACCTAGCAACATGTTACGGGCACGCCACATGAGAGACCCTGGCACTGAAAGATATTGCCATAAAAGGAGGCGCAAGTTAGAGGTGCGTAAGGAAGCAGCATGAAAACATGAGACCAATTCAAAGAAGCATCATTGTTTTTCTAATCCAATTCTGTACCATCATACGAAGAACAATGAATAATCCTACAAGAAGATAGATATTTTCCAATAATCATACATTTAGCTCCTCAATGGCTGAGTCAGAAACCGTAGTTTAGTTTAAGACTATTTGCAGGCTAATCAATTGATCAATTATCTGCCTAACAATTTACGCCAGTAGATTACCTCACCACCACATCAAGGACAATTGTGATAGGCACGAGAAATATATCTAGAAATTGTTCAGACAAGAAAAATACAGCAAAATATCACCTGCTAGACTGTGGGGCAATTGTTAAATAGAAAAAACTAGCTGTAAATATTTTATTTTTTTGTAAACTTTGCATTAGGAGATACTATGATAAGTGCCAAATCTCACATTTACATATGGTACCAACGAAGCGGAATCTATTGGATGATATAAAAAATGATGGGGAATCATAGTTTTCTCACAGATGAGGCCAAACATGGCAGCAGTTGCAGAACCAGCTCCAGCCACATTGAGAACATCGTGCACACCCCGTTTCTCTGCCAGAAGATTCTGTAAACCGTAGAATGTGGCGGTAAACATTCCAAGCCGAACGCCACCGATTATTGATCCGCGGGTTACTCGTATGAACCTTTTCTCCATTGCATCCCTCATTAATCTGTACTGCTCGCGTTTGTCAGGTGTGCTTCCCAGCTTCAGCATTACCTCAGCATCCTTGCTCTGCCAAGAGTTTCTTCAAAATGAGGCAGCTAACGTGTTGCTGACAACAGAAGGTTGATCTATGAAGATGACGATCCTTTAATAATATACTAAGCATCCCTTATTTCCGAATCATAAAGAATGGCTTGAAAATTGTGCTTCATACATAAAATATGCAAAATAAATAAAGATGAATCTTAAGATATTTATTTCACTATCAATGAATATTGAGATGGAAATATAGAGAAACTGGTTGAAGATACTGAGTGATTCAATCGAGAGAAATGTGGAAAGATGAAAAGAGCAGACCCTTTGCAAGTAGTGACGGAATAATTTCTATTAAATAAACACTGAAAAAAAACCGTGCTGATAGCTTTGAGACAATCATATGCTTTGAGAAACTTGGCCATCGGCCTGGCATACTACTCCATGCCCCTCCCATACAGAGCATGACTGTATGATCTACAAGAAGTCCATTACTGTGAATTTTATCTATTTTCATGGATATAAAATATGTGAATAGGCAATTTATCACTTGCTCCGGGATATGATCCTCTTATGATCTTTTAACTTTCTATAATCTTACTCTAGAGAGGGCGTAGACTTACGACGGAGGCAGCTGCTTCCTTGCTTCCTCCGTATAGCATCCCGGCAAATATTCCTACCACAGTGGCGGTGCCCCAGTTCACTGTTCCAGCTAGTCTTCGGTTCACCTGTAGAAGAATCCAGCACGAAGAATCTTCAACAAGTGTTTCGTCAGCCAGGCCTCTTACGATCAGAAACATAACCAAAAATGGCTTCCCGTGATCTCGCTCTGCACATGCTGCTAACAGGAACGACAGCAATACTCCGCGAAGAGTGAAATCCGGGACTTCTTACTGGTCGCTGAGCGAAAAATTTCGCGCAATAATCATAGGATCAAAGGGAGAGAGGATTTCAAACATCATACAAACCTTTGAAACATCTTCCTGCGCGGATTCCGGCGCGCTCATGATTTGATCCGCCAGAAGAAGGTGGGGAATGAGAGAGTGGTCCGTCTCCTTAACAGGGATCCCAGTCTCTAATGGAAGGAAATTCAAAAACAGATGAATCCACTGGAGAGAGAGAGAGAGAGAGAGAGAGAGAAGCCCGAAAGGGATGACGGGTCGTAACACCCAGACACTATTTACGATCCGGATTCGTGTATTATCGGATCCTCTCTTATCGGTTCCTTCAGCGAACTGATGAGAGATCTTGGCCGTTGATTTAGCCTGACCAGAACTCTGGGCGGAGCCCGAAAACCCTAATTTCTCATCTCTGGCGGCCTCTGTTCCCTTTCCTCGCCATTCGGCATCCCGAGCTGCATCGAGTGGGCTCTCTCCTTCCTCCCTGCGATGGGTAAGTGCTAGAACTTAGCCACCGTTTCTTTCGGAAGATTTGGTGGAAGCCAGCGACCTCGTTGTTCCGCACGATTTAATGTTTCCGGATCACATGATTCCCTGAATATTTGGTGGATGTTGGCCACGTTGATCGTTGATGTTGGTTTTCTCTTATTTATGCTACTTTCTGCTGTAGCGAGGATCAAGGTCCACGAGCTGCGCACGCAGTCAAAGAGCGACCTGCTCAATCAGCTCAAGGAGCTGAAGACGGAGCTCTCTCTTCTTCGCGTTGCCAAGGTTACTGGAGGCGCCCCCAACAAGTTGTCTAAGATGTAATAATCCCCGTGCCTTGTGCTATCATTTTATGCGGTGCTGCTTCATTTTTTTCCTCTTGTTGCCACTAATCCGATTTTTCTTTGGTCGTTGATCAGTAAGGTGGTCAGGCTCTCTATCGCCCGTGTGCTTACTGTTATCTCGCAAAAGCAGAAAGCTGCGCTTAGGGAGGCATATAGCAAGAAGAAGTTCTTGCCCCTGGACTTGAGGCCGAAGAAGACCCGTGCCATCAGGAAAAGCCTTACCAAGCATCAGGTACTTTTCTCGCGTTTGGATGGTCTAATCTTTTGCCATACTATCTATTTCTTCTCTCCGAACCATCATGTTTGTGATTGGTGTTGATGCCAAGAGAAACTCTTGCACGTTTATGTCGGATTTCGTGGATTTTACTTACATTTTTCTCTCTATAAGCTGTGTATCTTGCAAATTGGAGTCAATTAGCGATAAATATTCACTTTTTCCAAACGAAGGAAGCTTTTTTGTTTTTTTTCGTTGAAAACTAAATGATCTCCTGTGCGATTGATATTATTCAATCTGGAGCATTAAATTCCTCCCAAAACATGATTGATGGGATGAACGTTAGGCTTTTGCTTTTGGGGGAGAACTAGTCATCAATGCTGTCCAAGCGTTCACGTTCATGTGGGGCTGGACTAGATCGGTTGTTTTGGTCTGAATCTGCTGACTTCAATTGGATCTTTCACCATTGGCTCTGCCTAAATGTTGAATAGATCAGTCAAGTTGGTTCTTGTAAAGTAGTTCTCAAGGTTTTGAAACCGACCAAGTCAGCAGTTTACCACCTAAAACCGAGGCAATGAGGTGGATTGCTATCCTTTTCTGCAAAGTACATAGAAACTAATTAAAATTTTGGTAAAGGAGAATTTGTGAGCTCATAATTTTTACATTAATGTCATAACGCTCTTATATTCTTATTAAAATTACATATTATTATTAATTAATTGAAATCAATGATATTTGTTGGCGTATTCAAGACAAGAACCATGATAATAACTCTATTTGTATATTAGCTCGTAGCCTATGGTCGTTCATGCCATGGATAGTACTCCTATGCTGGCTTGTTGCTTTAATCTTCCACCCTATCAATGATGGGTGAGAGTCTGAAGATATTCTTATGGGCCAAACTTGATTCTCCTCCCGGTATGGTTCCCGTGTATAGTGTTTTTCTTTATTGACATTAATGCAAGAGAGAATAGTGAATGTTGGCAAAGGGCCTCAGAGAAGGTTTTGCGGCAGTTGTGATGCTTAGTTTTCTTGCTTGTGTTAGGCAGCTAGAGAAGATGGTGCGGCAGTCAAAGAAATAAAGAATATCGCTTTATTAATTATGGCTGACTGAATAAAGTGCGCAGATAGGCATCAATTCAAGAAATAATATTTATTTATTTTCTTCCACTTTTCTTCCTTTAATGTTCTATGTTTTTGGCAGACGATTATGTTTGACTTTTATAATAGGCTATCTATATCTAGATTGAATGGATGTGGATTTTTTTTCCCATTTTTAGGGCGGAGGGGTGGTCTGAATATTCTTTTTATCTTTCCAGTTTTAAATATATATATATATTCCCGTAATCTATATTTTTCCATCGAGGTGCTCTTTTTTAAAGTATCAAAACGGATGGATTATGGTCATCTGCAATAATTTTGAGGAAAAAATTCAATGATTTCAGATCTGTTGAAGGTCTGAGATGTTGAGGCTTCTTTCATCTTAATTTTCAGGCATCATTGAAGACCGAGAGGGAGAAAAAGAAGGAGAGGTATTTCCCCAAGAGGAAATATGCAATCAAGGCCTGAGATGGATTAGAAGCTTAGTAGCCTCCTTAAACTAGCTGGTTTCCATGTGTTTTCTTTGGCGGTTTTGCTTCTCATTTCCTTGAGATCTCTCTGTTCTTCCCTTGCTTTGACCCATTTGCTTTGGGAGTTGATGACTAGGAATTAAAAATTTAATCTGCATAAATCTTTTTTTATTGTATTTTTTTCTTTTTAATCATGGCAAATCCTACCAATGTTTATTTAAAAATCCTCTCAGTAACCCAGAAATTTAAGTCAAGCTCTCAAATTAAAATCCTCTTCAGACATTAATTTATTTTTATTTCATATTAATTACCTTTCAAAGTCTCTATTGGGTTTTCCTCTGTGTAGATGATCCGGTAGAGTATATTAAATAATTCATTTCTAATGCAAAATAAGTCGAGAAATTAAGGAAAATAATTATATCATATTTGTGTCTGGATCATATTCGTCCATTCTCGCATCCTGAAAGTCCGCAGTTCGCTTAATTAGATGTGGTGGGCCCCAAGCGGTAGTTCATGTCGTCAACGGCTCCGGCAGCGACGAGATCGAGATTTCTCCTGAAATCCGTGGATTCCGGTTCGGATTCCGATTTTGAGGTCAAATTGATATCTCGGGATTCGTTAGTAGCCCAGCAGCAGTGAATGGATCACGTGCGAAAACTCGTCGCCGCATACATCCGTCCCACGTGCGCTATTAAATACCCCGCAGCAGGCCAGAGCTGTCGAAAGTCTCCCTTACTCCTCTCTCTCTCTCTCGTCACTGGTCGGCGCGCCTCTCACTGTGGCCAGGTTTCGGCAATCTGCGACCTCGTCTTTCTTCCTCCTCTTCTCCGATTCTTCAGTGGAGAGCTCGGCAGGGCAGAGTCGGCTCTCTCTCCTGTTTCTGTATTTTCTTCGGGACGCCGATAATTTTCTCGTTCGAGAGTGGAATAGTTTCCTTGATCCGTTGTTCTTCTGCGTGTCGGTAAACTGTGGAGAATTGAGGGAACTCTCAGCGAGAGCGAGAGAGAGAGAGAGAGAGAGAGAGATGACTGGAACTCTCAGTTTCCGTGTACGATCGCCTTCCCCTTCTCACCTGATTAGACCTTCAGACTGGAGGCAGAGAGCCCGGACGTGCTCGATATGGGCTCCTGTCTGCACTAACCGGGGCAGGAGACTGGCATTGTCGGCGTCTGCAATGAACAGCAGCGGGAACAGCTTAAACTCATTGTCTTTCTCATTTACGGAGGTGCGTTGTTGCTGCTATTTCTTGTTTCCGGACTCATTTCCTGTCGCTCCTCTGAAGCAGAATGTTAATTTTTTCCGTGGGATCCTCTGCAACCGTCCAGTTGATCGCGTCCCTAATGACTGGTCAAGACCTGACCGAAGAAGTGGCGCAAGCTTCTCTGGACCTACTGCTGAATGAAGCCAACGAGACCCTGATGAGTGCTTTTCTTGTTCTTCTAAGGGCAAAAGGAGAGACTTACGAAGAGGTAAGCTCTTTGGAAGACATATTTCCAGTTTAAAGGTAACGACCTCGGGAGGATTTTTGATCTCTGATAACCTCTGGAAATCTGCAGATTGTTGGGTTAGCCAAGGCGATGATTAAGTATAGCCAAAAAGTGGATGGACTTGACAATGCTGTTGACATTGTTGGAACTGGTGGAGATGGCGCAAATACTGTGAATATCTCAACTGGTGCTTCGGTTTTAGCTGCTGCAGCTGGGGTTAATATTGCTAAGGTGATGGTCCATAGATCCATATAATACTCTGAATGACTTCAAATATGCTTCCTTTACTTCAGCAATCACAATAGAACAGGAACTGAGGATGCTACCCCGCTTTCTAGCAAGGAAACAGATCCAGTTCTTCAGCATGCGGAAGTGCTGACGTTCTAGAGGCAGTGGGTGTGAATATTGATTTGGAACCTGAGGTCAGTTGGATACGCCAACACATTTTATTTATCTTGACGAGCGCGCAGTTCTGTTAGTCCCATAGTTCAATCCTTGATGTGTTTCTCATCAGTCGGCAATCTGAGTAGACACATCAGACGGTTGATGTAACTTGCATTTGAAGGTAATAAGGGGAGTGAGATTGCAGAGTTTGCCCTTTCTTTTTAACTGAACCCCATAGACGGGTTATTGTTGTCAGAGTTGGGAAAGATCCTTATTGGGCTCTAGCTGTTTTTACATAAATCTCATTTATTTTACACAGTTTGAGAATGAAAGGGCAAAAGTTCCCCTTTGGAAATGTCAAAGAAGGACGTCTCTCCTTCTAAAGTTCCTACATTTCTGGGAAGAAAACTCCCCTTAAGTAGTTGGCAACTTCAAAATGGATATCCAAACAGCCCTAGGCAAAGAAAAATAAAATCAAGGAAGATTTGAAGTATTTCAAGGAAAACTTTATTATTTCATCCTTATCAGCTGCATCCGAATGAACCAAGGTATCCGATCAATGAACTGAATGCCATGTAAGAAGAAAAAACCGAAGTTTAGACATAAAAGAGAGAAATATCTGCCGTAAATTTTTGTCTCCTATTCTAATAACAGTATTGTCACCTTAATCTTGTGAGAACCTATGATGCAGGAAAAGAAGTCTATAATAGGAGGTAGCTCTGCTAGTTTTTTCTAAAAATGAAGAGAGAAAAGAACTAGAATCAGAAATATATCTGAACAGAATAGCTGGTGACAGTAGTATCAGTATATTTCATACTTTTATGGTTGTTGGTGAAATGTTGAGGCGTTCCCAATTAGTTCAAAACGGGTCTGAATGGGACACCAGCCTCTAAAAAATCGTCATTTTGTGGCAATAAATATCAATAGTTTGGAATTCTACAGCTGGACAATGTTCATCTGCACATTATAACAGTGTTTTTACTAAATCCGTTGCAGTGAGTGACTACCTCTTTCTAGTCTTGTGATCATCATATTTTTCATAACGTTAGATTTTTTGAAACGTCTGATTTCACATCTTTTTTATGGATCAAGTGCTTTCATTCAATTACTGTGTTCACTTAAATAATTGGCATCAATTACCCTGAGCGTGGACGAAGGTCGTTAAAATGATTAGTATTGAGCACCCTGCCGTGGATAAATTTTGGTACGTCTCTGATTGTCTGAAGAAACAATGATCCGGAGGATATTTTTTTGGGAGGCCAATATAATGAATTTATCTAAGTTTATCCTGTCAGTTTATCAACGAAAATCATATGTATTACCTAAGTCTTTTGCTTCCAAGTTGGAAATTTACCCCTGGCATTGGGATGGATAAGATCTGTTGTGTACATGTAACATTAATGCGGTGTATTTTTTTCCTTATTCTCACATTAAGACAATGATCATTTTTTTTTTTGTTAATTTTTTCTATCTATTCACTTTATAAAGGAGGTACGCAGATGCATCAAGCAAGTGGGCATTGGTTTTATGATGTCTCCTAAATATCACCCAGCTATGAAAATCGTGGCACCTGTGAGGAAAGCGCTAAGGGTAAAGACGGTTTTCAATATCCTAGGCCCGCTGTTGAACCCAGCAAGGGTGCCTTTCGCCGTTGTTGGTGTCTACAGTGAGGACATTGTAAGTTGTTGACGCCGTTTTGGTTGTAGTATGTATACCAAGAGATTTGTTACCCATAAAACCTCGTAATTTCTCCGTGTGATTTTTATGATGATTTGTTTATCATGCTGCCCTTAAGTTAGCTTTTCAGGATAGAGGTAACTTCTAATGCCATTAACTGGGACATGAAATATTAGTTATAATTTTTTTCGGAAATAAAGTGCGAGCTCATCTCTTGACTACTCATTACTGATAAGACCCTAATGATGCATGTGAGAACATGCCGGTTTTATGTATATTTCAGAAAGCAAAAAATGCTCGAGGAAACTCAGATTTTATCGATCTCCTTGGCTTCACCTGGTGGAATTACTTTCACTACCGTGAAGGATAGGATGAATTGGGTGACCTGAGTTGTATACCCAACTCATTCGTTTCAGCTGCACTGTGAAAATCGATTGTACTGGGGGAGAAAAGGCCCACTGCTGATCGTCCAACCAGAAGATTTTCTGCAATGAATAACCAAGAAATAAATTGAAAACCAGAATATAAAGGGAAATTAAATATAAAAAAAGGAGCTTGTGCAGATATCATTCTTATGGGCAGTAAATATTCAATTGATATTTTAATCTTCATTCATTCCTTTACACTAGATTCTTAGTTTATTTTCCCTTAATATTCTGTTCTTGCTGGGATTATTTACGGTATTCGTGTTCTGTAGCTAGATTGAGAATTGAATACGAAGAAAAGTTATCATTTGACTCAATCTGCTAGTGGCACTACCTTAACATCTCTAGAATACCCTCGGATAACCTGCGACTATATCTGTATTTATATTTCTCTTAAAGTGTTCATAGCATTAATTTGTTATTACTTTATCAATGTGGAAAACAGGATTTTTTATACCCTGTCCTGAGAAGGTGGTCCTTATAAAATCAGGCTTAATTTATATTTTCATGAAGAAAAGGGAAAACCTAGGTAAATGCTATGGAGTTTGACTTCAGATTCTGTCTGTGATCCACCCAATTCGTCATTCTAATTTTTAAATTTCAGAAAATGGTTACATACGTACCACCCCACTATAAGAATACATACGTGCAAATGGAACTCTTACTGGACAATGTTCTTCTTATTCATGCAGCTAATATAATAGTTGAGAATATCATGTAAGAAAATTACATCGAAAGATTCACACATGTGAACTTTAGAAATGGTGCTTCTGCTGATTTTGTGCATGCAAATCTGAGAATTTTCTTTTTCTGTCTAAGGTATAGTAACTGCGTTTGGGTGATAATCGTTTTTTTTTTTTTAAGAGTTTATAGTAAAAAATCAAGTTCTATAGCTTAGTTTATGGATTCGAAACTTGTCAGTACTTTTCTCAACTACAAGCTAAACTATTCCATACTGTGGCATTTACAGGTTTTGAAAATGGCTAAGGCACTGCAAAGATTTGGGATGAAAAGAGCATTAGTAGTTCATGCTCATGGATTGGATGAGATCAGTCCTCTCGGTGAGTTTTCCTTTCTCAGGTCATGGCTGTCAGATGGACCACTGGCTTTCTTTCCTGTCCCATATACTATCCTTCGTGTTCTAAAAATTCAAATCCATATCTACTGACTTGCACTTGCACTTGCACTCCTTACAGGACCTGGGTATTTTCTTGATGTGACTTCAGAAAAAATTGAGAAGATCTTCTACGACCCATGTGAGATATTCGGAGAACTGCTTAAGGATAATATTAATTATAATTTTTTTTAAAAGATATTTAAAAATGCCCTTCAATATGGTTGATTTGTGCTGGGTCTGTGAGCATCTCCTGACCTAGAATCTGGTGAAACAGTGGATTTCGGGATTCAACGCTGCACTCTATTGAGCTTGAAAGGGGGCGGCCCTGAGTTCAATGCAGGAGTTCTAAGGAATGTGCTATCAGGCGAAAAGGGGCCGATCGCAGATGCCTTTGTAAGTCTTATTCTTTTAATATCCTCAAAATTATCTCATTATTTTGTTCATATTCTTCATTTTCATATGTTTTCATGCCGTCCTTGTTTGTTGTTTGCGAAAGTAAAAGCGATTGGATCAGTTCCATTAGAAGAGTAGCTTGGTAATCTGTGAGAAGGAGCATATAGAACAAAGTAAATCTGCAGAAAAAAAATTAAAAAAAATATAATACTCCCCCCAGAAATTACAACTCCCATCCAAGGATTATGGGATCAAAGAAAAAAAAAAAGAAGAAAAATGTCACTACCATTTCCTCATTTGATCGATTTTCCTGGGAAAGAGAAACCAATCATCTAAGTTCAGTGAACATTTTTATCTTAATATAATGCTAGAAGAGGGTTGTTCACTTTCTTGTCAGCTGCTCTGAATCGACGCCTTTCATCATTGACTGTTCTAATGCAGTTCTATCTTTGGCAAGAAAATGGCGGTGATTCAATCAGAGTCAACAGTGAGCGTTGAAACAAAATAAATGGGTGGAGCATATCATCCTCAACAGACAAACCCAAATCCTAGAACATTGTCTGATCTTCCTCTCTTTTGCCAAATTCTTCTCGGAATGAGAGTCTCTCCTGGGCCCAATCGGGAGGCTAGTCAGGGCTTATCGGCCCATCGAAGCCCATAATCATAAGCCACGAACTCTGCCTTCCTCAGATATTGGAAGAGAGAATTGACCTTACCTTTCTCTGGTCAACTAGATCCTGAATGCCGCAGCCTCTCTGTTGGTGGGCGGCAGCGTGGGCAGCCTAGCCGAAGGCGTGATGCTTGCCCGGGAAGTTCATCTCTCCGGGAAAGCCATCGAGACTTTGGATCGGTGGATTTATCTCTCAAATGTAAGTCGAATCACCCACCCAGATTCCTCATCCACCGCGTGATTCACATCGTGTGGCTGTAACGTGGTCATAATCATCTACTGCCCCCACCCTCCCAAAAAAAAAGTCCTTTTTTTTCTGACTTTTCTCCGCCTGTTTCCCCTCGCAGAACCTCGAGGCAAGAAGCTTGTAGGCCCCACCCAACCCTCAGCTCCTACCGGTAGGTTCCCATTTTCAGGGTTATGATAATTTTTAACTTTAATTGGGATGCTTTAATTATGAGGATAATTATTATATGCCTGCGAATTATATGAATGGTTATTTTCTCTAAGAACATTAAGCTTGTAGGCCATGATCTTCAGCTCCTGCAGATAGGAAATTATTTTCTGGATTTATGTTAATTTTTTTGTCTTTAATTGGGCTGTTTTAATTATGATGGTGACCATTTATTTCCCTGCGAAATATATAAATAAATTAGTATATAATTATCGGCTAGCTGGTCATTATATTCAGGATTTTGAGAAACTCGTGTGGGCACAGAAGGGGCCCTGAAAATCATTTTCCTAATAATTTCCTCCATTTCTTGTCACAAAAAAAAAGAGATAGAGAGAGAAAAGGACACAGAGGAGAGATGATGATGCCCAGAAGGGGAACTTCTCCGCAGGTGAGGGAGAGAGAGAGAGAGAGAGAGAGACAGGAGTGATGGTCACCTGGAAGAGAAGATGGTCTCTAGGTCCTTTTCCAGGGCCCTGGGCCTGGCCTTAGAGTCCAGAGACGAGGTAATGGAGGAGCTGCCGCTCCTTTTCCCCCCCCAGAGGCCCCCCCACAGGTTCTGGCTTGCCGAAGAGGACGACGGGTTCGCCGCCCCCGCAGTACCGCTGCCACTGCCGGCGTCGTCTCTGCTGAAGCTCGCCTTCGCCATCTCCCTCAGCTGCCTCAGCCACGGCCTCTCCCCCACGCCGGAGCTCTCCCTGGCGGCGCCGTCGCCGCCGCCCACCGGAGAAGACAGCCGCCCATCGAACCCTTTCAGCGAGCTCGAAGGGAAGACGAAGAGGAGCAGCCCCAGCACCGCCACCCTCAGGCCGGAGAAGAAGGAGTCGCCGCCGTGGCTCAGCCGGCGGACCTGCTTCCACAGGGCGTACCATTCCTTCACCATCTGGGCGAAGAAGCTGCCGGCGACGAGCGCCGCCATGGAGATCCCCACCCGCTGCTCGCCGGCGTCGGAGAAGTCCCCCTGCAGCAGGGCCAGGCAGAACCCGAACACCGCCACCTCGGCGGCGACGGCGAGTATCTCCGCCAGCTGCGCCTTCTTCTTGATGAACGGCTTCTTCAGCACCAGGAAGAAGAGCTGGAAGGAGGCGAGCGATAGCACCACCAGGGTCAGCAAACGCCGCCGCCGCCCCGCGGCGGCGCCCGCGACGGCGGCGACGGCGACCCTCTTCACGGTCTCCAACACCGGGTAGTAGATGCGGAGAATGCCGAAGAGCTTCTGCAAGAAGGGCGCCTCTGCGTCCTCCGTCTCGTCGTCGGAGTCGATGATCGATCCACCGCGCTTTCGGCCGGCGGCGGTGATCTGGGAGAGCATGTACTTGGGCGGGCCTCGGAGGTCTTCAAATAGTGGGCCCAGCTTCGTCAACCAAGGGGAGTTGACCTGCTCATTCCAGGTCCACTGCCCCCTCTTCCCCGGCCCCAGAGAAACCCTAATAATCTCCTGGTACCAATGGAACTCCTTCCCCACCTGGTGCACCTCCTTGTACTGAAGTAGCCTCCCCATGGAGATCCCCAAGGAGATGAAAACCAGCAGCACCGCCATTACAGAGCAGACGATACCCAGAAACAAGATCCCCACCGCCGTCCCCCCCGCCGAATGCCCTGATACATTACATTTATTTCCCAATGAAGAAACCGATCAAAATCAAAATCACAATCTTTCAATCCAATTCAAAACATCTATGCGTCTTTGTTTGCTATTTATATGCTCGAGCTCACCGTGGATGATAATGGCAGTGGAGGCTTGGGTGATGCAGGGGATGGCGAGTAAGACCAGGAACAGCTCGAACCTGGGGAAGGTGAGGGCTCCGTAATTCTTCTCCCCCGCGGGGGGTTCCTTCCTTCTGAGCTTGAGAGCGAGGAGAACAATGGCGCGGACAGCCTGCAGGCCGCCGACGATTATGGCCAGCCAGAACATGTTCCTCCCAAATTCTCTCCATCTGCAGATGATGACGAGGACGAGGACGACGACGATGATGATGATGATGATACAGCAGGTCTATATAGGGGCTTCCAGCCCATGATCACTACCCTAATTTAGAATGCGAGTAAATAAAAATCGAAACTTTGTGGATGGGGAATTCGATCGTGTCTCGTACCCATCTGGGTTTTGGGAGGCCAGGACGCTCGTGGCTTCTGGCTTCATGCCCTGGTTCTGCGAACAATGGAAAAAGGTATCAATGGAGGTAGAGAGAGATACAGAGAGAGAGAGAGAGAAAGAGAGAGAGAAACTGTGATCACCTCAAGAAAAGACCTATATTCCATGGCCGTGAGGGGTGCCCCATACAGAAGATCATCGGCTGGCATCACGCCTGCTCTAGATATGACAGAATAAGCCCCTGCGGAGAAACCGGCGTCCCCAAGAACATCGTTGCTCTCCCATGGCAGGCGGAGGTAGGGGATGCTCCACTGCAACCCCCTGGCAAACTCGTAGTACTCTATCGGCAGGGTGACTCCCAGCCATCTAGACTGAGCAAAAACCTGGATGTGGAAGGCGACTCTCTGCGGAACAGAGGAACACACAGGCTGAAGTGATTCGGACGAAAATAGTAATACCAGAAGAAAATTCTCAAATAGTTTCGTTTTCTTCTCTTTTTTTTTTCTTTTTTCCTTCACAGGCAAGTGTTCATGATTTTCTTCTAAAAATTTACAGAAGAATGAGAAATCTGAGACACAAATATAAGCCAAAGAAACGTAGTTAGCCTGCTCATCTGAGAAATCATGCAATTGGAATAAACATGACCATGATAATCGATCAAACGATCAAAAGCATACCATGAGATTTCTAGACGGCTCGGATATGAAGTAGGAGGACTGCTGACGAAGAACGCCAGCTGATAAAAGGCTCGCTGTTGAAACAGCTAGAACTGCTGCGACTACGCATGTTGCCCCAAACACGAACGTCATCACTCCCGAAAAGATTGAAGATATTGTCGGTATAGAATCTGCAGTGGCAGGTCACGCATTGCCTCATCAAGAAAAAAAAAAGATCAACCATGAACATGGCAGTTTAGCTAAAATCTCTCAGTAGTCTGGCTAAAAAGGGAAGACTGTGATTGGAAAGTGATTATAAAAAGGGAAAGAAGAAGAACAAAGGGAATGGATTGAGCCATTCTGAGCAAAAACCTTATGTGGGTCTGGAGAAAAACCAGAAAAAAGACAGGACAGTGATGTACAAGAGGAGCCCCCCCCTCCCCCCCCCCAAGGAAGTGAGGCCCAAGGAACACTTGATTGATATATCCTTCATCAGACTCAAGAGGAAAAGGACTGAAGAAAAGAAAACTCTTACAGTGTCTCACTCGCAGAATATTTGAAGCCAAATTCAGATTTCCAGCAACATCTACAGTCTTGTTGTCTAGAACATTCAGAGACACCACATCTTCGTCAGCATGTATTTCTGCAACGTATATGCTTCTGCTTACTTCACGAAAACTGTCATAAGAAAAAGGAGGAATGCTTCAATGAACTCGATTTCTAGTCAAATGATGAATGGGCAGGCGCAAATTACGGTTTAAACATAAAATAATTGCAGAATAACTTGCCTCCGTAAAGTTCCCCCAGAAATATTGATACCCGAAGAGTTGAAACCAAATACTGGTTTCACAAACTTCACCAGGATCGGAAGAACATCATCTCTGGTTCTCGTGCCAGATGATGTGCTGAGGGTCACTGAAGGCCTTTCAGAATCTGTTCCAATTTCCATTAGCAAATCAGTGGCTGCCTATGAAATCACAATAAAACCTGACATTTATCAACGATCCAAGCAAATAATTTATTAATATCAAATAATATATCGAATAAAATCTCATGTTTAACTCTCTAGCCATAGCTCACTTAACGGAAATATAAATTTAGCCTAAAATAGTATTTTGAGAAAGGAAAATGAAAGAGGTAAGAATACATAAATGAGCTCAGATTCAGTCAACAGTTCTGTCCGGGCAATTAATTTGCTGATGGATTGTTTTTTTTTCCTATTTCAACATATTCTTCTCTGTCTAATATGGCTTCTTATCATCTTCATCTGAAACTTTGAAGTTCCTGTGACCTTATCTTTTAAGCTTTTACGAAATGTTTTTTTTATATATATTCGCGCCACATGTGCAAATATAAAAAAAACCCCGAGATATATAATAATCATTTTCTCATAAGAACTCCCACAAAATTGCACATGCGGCGCAGTTGTTCTACGATTGTACCTTGTCTACATCTTCAAGAAATTAAACCTCACGCAGGAGAACACAACCAATTAGTATGGCGTAAGTTCTCATGTATGATACGCAGGTTTGTGCAATCTGGGTCAAGATCAGCATTAGCAGATCCAATTCTGGAGGCAGTTATTGCCCAATTCCTGCCTGATTCTTGAGAGTTCGAAAAACTAGGAATCCGATGATTTGGCTGATGCAATCTGATCCCAACATTGGTACGGGGATCAGCAGTGACCACTCTGATTCCAACTAGCATGCTCACAAGTCAGAGTAGGAGAGTTGAAGGTAGTTACCATAAAGGAACGTGACTGGCTCAGTCAGAGAAACTGGAGTTCCCTGCCTGCTGATTATAGACATCGCTTCAAGACTCAGACTGACTATAGCGATCCTCGAAACATTTTTAACCTGCCAGAAAAAGCTGTTCAACAAGATAATATATATATATAACATATAGTACTTCACTGGGAGATCTCTGCGCTCATCATGGCACTCAGTGTGAAAAAAATTGTCTGTGACTAGTAGAATTAAAGCTTTAGACTGTTCATAAAACGTTTTCTAGATTACCATAAGGACAAATCGGCGATTTCCAAGGCTGCTTCTGTTGGTAGGAACAAGCACGCCAGCAGTTGTGCGGAGGGCACGAAGAATCTCAGAAGAGGAGTTGACCACGGGCACCGAAAAATTTACATAGACTCTCAGATCCCTATCATCGTTCGTTGCCTCCACTGTTCTTGGCACACGGTTGATCTGAATCAGCTTCTGGGCTATTCGGGTTTTCACATCCACAGATACATTTCTTCGGTCTGAAAACATGACATATTCATCACAATATGCAGGCCTCCAATCTATGAACTTAATGTCCAGGGAATGACACTAGTCAAAAGAATGCTTCGATGAGCCAATCTATGCATGTATGTGAGTGTGATATGTAAATGAATGGATTATATGGCGTACCAAAATGTAAACGAATGCTTGACTTTGCTGTTCTTCTGAACAAGTTTCCAGACTTGTCTCTGCAGAAATTCTTGTCCATTACAACTACCAACCGCCCATACTCAACATCAGGCGGTATATTAACAATGAGAGAGTATTTCAGGTCCAGTTGAAGGACCTTGAGACTGGAGGGCAAAACCTGGCCAGACCCGTATACCAGAAGCTGCAACAAAGAACATTAAATAACTCGCATTAAGCAAAGTTTTCATAAAAACTTTGATAGTTGCAGCACGTCCTAATGGAAACTTAGGGATAGAAAATTGAAGGAAAAGCAAACTCTTCCTGAACCTACTTACATTGCAGTCACTTATAGAGCATCGGAATCCTCCCCCACCAGTGCAAGGCTCACTAAAAGAAACGTTTATTGAGACATTTTCTGCACTCGTGAAGGGTGAAAGAGCTGAAACATAAGCAGTCGGAGATACTGTATCTGCAAAAGTTTAGAAGAACTAACGAACTTCAATCCGCATGCTAGAAAATAAAAGGAAGAAACAGGCTTCAAGTGCGAAGATACAATGCACAAGGTCAACAGAAAACCATAGATTGCATGAGCTATTCAGTTCTCTATGTCCTACTTCGTGCATTTCAGAAGACAGGCCCACATCAGAAAAGCCCCTACTCTATTCATCGTGAACTGGCTTTGAACAGAACGGTCCAATTTTTTCACATTTAATCAGAGGTGCAAATCATATTCCTCAGTATGTGATCACATCTATGAGCCTGCTACACTCATTAGAGCTGTTCTTCGCTGCAAGCAGGATGATCTTGGTATAATTGATGCTTTAAATGCAGCTCAAAAAGGAATATGAGGAACCGAGATATTGATAGCAAGGACTCTTTCAGGGAGCTACCCAACTATAAAATTAATGAGAAAAACATAGTCACAGACTGGGAGAATGGTCGTCCAAGAGGTCTTTGCCGGAGAAGCAAGTAGTTGCTCACAGGAATCAGTAGCTAATTATCTTGGGATGCGTACAGATCAATCTTTCAGACAAATAAATTTATTTCCAAAAGGGGCATTTTAGATAAAATATTCTGCATTCTTCAAGAAAGCCGGAAAAAAAAAGACGCTAATTTAAAAGTATCAGAAAGAAAGAAAAAGATGGCTTCTCAACCAACAGTCCAATTGTAGCCAGAACAGCTAACTCCTCTTGATCCTTTGGCGCAGATCTCCAACATATGGCCACCATCTGGCAGCCCTGCATAGTAGACTTTCCCAGATTGACAGTTTGTGGTGCCCTGATCATCCAACTGCATCCAATCATAAAGTCAACATGTCATCCATTGACATATTTTAAGGTTGTCAAAAATTACAATTATATGGTAAAATAAAATCCATTATTCACATCTCCAATGAGAACAAGAGAAAAATAATATGATGAGAATACACTGTATTTAACTCCCCAAACCATAGAATTATCAGACGACACAATAGATCAGTTGACAAAGAAGTCATTCTATAAGGTCAATAATAGGTGCTGAGAGTTTATGTCGGTGACAGAAGAATATTTTAAAAAAGAGAGACAGTATGCAGACTTGCTGGTACGGACAGAGTAAACTTAGTTGTACCTCGGCCAAGATCAATAAGAATGTGATAGTAAGAAAACCAACAGGACCCAGAGAAGGGAAGTTAAAGCTTCATTATTAGGAAATTTCCACCAAAAATAGAAAATCATCGACTCAATCTAATTAGGCATCAATTTACAACTTCCTACGACAATGCCAGCGACGTTAATCATGACCCTCCAAAACGGAAGACTGTGAAAAGTACCACCAACTGAAGCATAGAACGAACTTCGAACCCCAAGGAAAAAAAAAGAAATTCATCCCCAACGGACCTTACACTCCACGCTGCAAGTGTCGCAGGAGTTCCCGCTCCCCCCGTCCAGAACCTCAAACTCAAATGCGGCAGTAGCGGACGAAGAGAAGGCCCGGGGAGACTCCAAGAACCTGATCACGATCCCTGCATCACCGTCACCATACGCACGGAAAGAGAAGAGCAACAGGGCAGAGAAGAACAGGAGGAGAAGCCACTGCGGCCTCCCTCCGGAACCCATTGAGCCCAAATCTTCAGAGAAGAAGAGGCTTCAGTGCCCTTGGCTGGCTCCCCAGCTTACTAAACCCCGCCCAAGCTACGGCCTCCGCCATTTTTAGCGCTGGACCTCGGCTTTACAGCACAGAGCGCGAGGCGGGCATCGATTGGTTTTCTATGAGTACAGCCAGTGAGTTGAACGCCATTAGCTGGGCAGCCTGCCAAGCGCTTCACCGACGGAGGAGATGGGTGGGGACGAGGGAAATGATCATGTGGGGTTGGATGGTTGTGGAGCGGCTTGTGGCAATGCCGTCGCACATGACACTGGCAATGTTGAGTGCTTTACTTCCATGTTTTATCCTACGAAAGCCGTATAATACAGACACACAGAGAGAGGAGAGAGAGAGATAGAATGATCACTCCACTGCATTTATTGGTCGCAGAGAACACGGCGGCCATCAATGGCGACGGGTTAGACGCCTTTGGAATTTATAGGAGACCAAGCGCTCCTTGTATCTTCACTCTCGAAAAGACCCGATTTTTATGCTTCTTTCTGTAAGAACAGACATAAAATCCAAAAAAGATTTTCCTCCTAAATTCATTTACTCCTTCCCCATGTTCGGGCCCGCCCCGGCCCGTTTCGTAGAATAAGAACCTACAAGACCACAGCACGAAAACATAAATATCAGACGCATCCCTGTTTCAACTTCTGTATACGCGTCAGGCCCTACCCCTCTCTATCATCCTTCCTAGAGAGAGAGAGAGGAGAGATAGTGATACAATATCCCCCAACGGTCGATAAAATTTTAAAATGCGTCCTTTGAACCGAGGTTACATGCGCAAATTATAATTCTTTATGGAGGTAATCATTTAATAAGTTTTTTTTAGAAAGGCGCTTATTAAATTACTACTAGAGGCGCCTCGTAACTCCACGGAAGCCGTAAAGATTACAGATCCCCCCCCCCATTGTTTATAATATAAGAACAATGGGTAAAGTTCGAAACATAACGGGCCGGAGGGCCTCCTTCAGGCCCGGGCCCGGGGCCATTTTCACACTGAAAACTTGCTAAAAATGATACGAACCAGATTTGTGCAGCAGGAAAATGAAATCTTTCAATGTTGACGGTTGAGGGTATAAGAAGATCGGTCCCGGCCACCGATTGGGACAAGAAGAGCCGATCGCCGCCTCAAAAACGTGATCTCCCTCTCCGAAGAAGACGACGACGACACTAGAGAGAGAAATGAGAAAGAGAGTGAGGACACTGAAAGGGATCTTTGACTGTAGCATAGATTGAAAGGGAGAGAGAAGGAAGAGGATCTCGCTGAGAGGAGATGGCGACGGCGACCAAGGTCGAGCGCCACGCTCGGCCCCAGAAATCTCATCCACCTCGCCGGTAGAGAGAGAGAGAGAGAGAGAGAGAGAGAGAGAGAGGTTCATATTGCCCCATTAATAAGTTATCCAAAGTAAGTCCCGAGACAAGAATCTAGGCCCCATAATTTACCAATTATGATATCATATATTTATTCTTGTAGCAGTATTAATTATTAGGATTATAACCCACGTTATCAGGTCACTAGGACGACGGTTCATAGGACTGGACCACGTGTGGTCGGGTCTCACCACTCGACTCGGATCAAGCACCCAGCCCGGCCCGGCCCGGCCCATTTTCCCCCAACCATGGGTCTGAATAGAAAATACCCCCGAGGTTGAGAGAGAGAGAGAGAGAGAGGAATACTCACAGTGATTGGCTCTCAGGTACAGCAGCTCGCTGGAGTCCACACTCTCACAAGCTTATCGTAGAACGAGCAGGTGGCCACCACAGCGGGGTTAGACCGGCCCTTTCTCCAGTCGGCTCCATATGCCAGAGACTCGTGCTTCTGGTAGGTCTCCACCACTACGGGGCTTTGCTGCTCTGTGAGCTTCACAATGGCAAAACCATTGTGCATGCAAGCGGCAAGAATCAGGTCAGAAACATCAGGATGTGGCTTGAGTCTCCATACGCCGCCCCCCAAGCACACAGAGCCCTGACTGAGAGGCCTTGAGGTTGCTCTGAGATCCCACACTCTGAGGAATTCATCGTAGCTCCCAGTGAGTAAAGTGTGAGGATTGGAACTGGAACTGGGCTTGGAGATGCAGCAGACGCCCATCTTGTGGGATTTGGAATCCCTGAAGACTGGGTTTGCAGGGCTCAAGCGGAGATCCCAGCAGCTGAGGCAGCAGTCGTCGGAACCGGTGAAGAGGAGCTGGGGCCGGTGGGCGTCGAAGCATGCTGCCCAGACCTCGTACTCGTGGGCTTGCCATGATTCTGATGCTTGGACCTTGTCTTCTCTGATGGAGATCACGGATGCAGACCCGTTTGAGAGCCCGATGGAAATGGATGTGGCTGATGGGTTCCAATCCAGACACAGGCACATGGAATCGCTGACATTTTCCTTGAAAACTTCGTTGAGAATAACCCCTACATGAATATATATTCAAGTGTTAGCGGGCTAGCGGATATTGCAAGAGGGAAATCGAGGTACTCTAGCATTACGCAATAATTAACTGACTTATATCAGAAAAAACACTCAATTTTGATGGAACAACGTCAATCCATGTGTCGTTGTGATCATATTGAGGTTGCAAAGGGAACAATAAAGATTTCCTTGATGCGTTTTAATGTATTAATCAGATCAGCTTCGTATGTGGAGACTATAGCTTCTCCGAAAAATCAGGTATCTTTTCCTTGTGGGTTTGGATATCAAGTTTTATTCATCAATGTTTGAAGCCAATCTACAAGGTCCCATGAGATATGTAACATAACAAAAATCAATCTCTTATATTTCAACTGACCAACAACATGGTTATAATATTGGAAGATATGTTGGCCATAAAGAAATAAAGATGGGGAAGACGAGCAAATGAGAGCTCTAATCTCTCATTCCAATCTCTAAGAGCCGCAAAATATTGGAGATCTAGTCGAAACAGAATGATGAGAAACCTTTGTTTAATTAAAGGTAAACCTCACGCTTGTATGGAAGTACCCCTAATCATGCCTGTATGGAATACCCCTAAGATCAAGAAAATATTTATAAAATAATACTGAAAACAAAATCAATTAACTCCCCGAGTTTAGATAAAACACAAGGGCTATACAATTTAGAAATGTAGAACAAGCAATAAGGAGTAATGGCAATGGTGAAGGGAAGCAAAAACGTTCATCTGTCTTGACATTAAGGGCATTCGAAGATAAATCACACATAGCCAGCGAAAATTAGAAAATTAACGGGAAAGAAATGAGCACATACCATGATCCTCAGAGTCAAGGCCGGGCTTCAATGAGTGGATGCTCAAACAGCCATGTGCATCAGCTACAGCAAGGAGAGGATCAACTTTATCAAGAGAAGGGTTCCATTTTATATCAAATATGCCCACTGTTCCAATCTGATGAATCAATTTGAGGCCCAAATTATCATCAACTGCAAAAAGTGATAAGCTTCCTGATCGATCTGGCTGGCTGCTTTCTTGCAGTGTATATGTGGCAGCAGCCAGAATATGATGAAAAGTATTGTGTGGGCAAAACTCTACAGCATCGGCATTATTATCTAAACGGAAACATGAAGCATCCATCCTACAAAGTGTACAAAAATAGACAGATCAAACTCCAGTTGTGTAAAATATACATTGAATGGAAATGTAGGTAAATGAAGTACTTCATCAATGAACCATTCCTTAGCATAATATCCAGAAATTCTGAGACTAATTATAAAGTCAGAGATCAAAAGTAAGAAATCTGCAATTAAAAACTCCGTCCTCTTTACCCGATCGATACTTTCAAACGACTAAAATGTTCTAATCTTTACATCAAATACGAGATTGACCAAAACTGTATAGAATAATGCTGTTCTTCAATCGTACACCACCTAATGAGAAAAACAGAGGATGCATTCTTGCTATCTTCTCTTCTATTCCTCTCTTCGACTCCTGAAATTCCACATTCTCTTATTCCCCTAATTGCTCTATCTTTCTTCACAGCTCATATCACATTCCAAGTTTGAAAAAGAAAACATCTCAAGATGAATGCCATTGGCAAGTCAACACAAGACAGGGGGCTCCAATAAGTTTCCCATTAAGAAGGCATTAGAGATGATGGAATCACAGGAGGCGCTCGCTTACTTGTTTCCGCCAGCTAAACGGAGAGGGATCATCACGATACTGATCTTGTTCTACGATCAATTCATCTGTTATGGTAGGAAATATAGAAAAAGGGGCTCAGTGTGCCTAGTTCACCTTTTTCCCACCGAAGCCCGACCTTCCAGATCTAGCTAATTCGCAAAAGGTACTATCCTGCCTTCAGTAACGCCTATGGCTTCACCAGATTGCTTCAGATTCTCAGTCGTCGAGCTCCAGAAATATCTCCACCAGACCGGCTACCAAACCTCCGCCATCAACCACGGAAAACGAGCAAGAAGAACATAGATTCCGCTAGGTTTGAGCAATGCACAGAGGCCAAGCGTCTCCACGACCTAGACGAGAGAGAGGAGGAAGAGGCCGCCGAAAGGTTGAGCTCATCCGCCGGCGGGAAGGGAGGGAGCATTTCAAGGGCGGATCCTTTATTTATATGGAACCCCAATAACCGTCCACTTTTCGATCATCTGAACCCGCCTCATGGTAACTCCATCACCACCGTTCAATGTCCGCGACATCCCTCCACTATATAAACACACTATCCCTACTTCCCTCCCGCGCTCGCCCCCGGAAACCCTACTCTCTTGAAGCTCTACTGGTACGTCTATGCCACCGCCGCCACGTTTGCCATCTTCTCTATGGATGAGAAACCCTAGCTGTGTCAGCTACCCGATCTCATCATTTTAAATCTCTATTTTTTCTTGTATGTCTCAGTGTCATAGGCTCCCGGAAAGAAGATAGCACCTTCGGGGTCCGTTCGGATCAAATAAGCGAAAGAGATGGCGAGGTTAGTGATATGATTCCATCGTGTGCTATTTTTGTGTCGTGACGTGTGGGAATGCGAAATTATTTCAATGTTCGGTCGGCCCCTATAATCTTCTAAATATGAATTTATCATATTTTATTTTCAAAATGGAAATATTGTTCGCGGAGATATTTTTCGGATGTGGAACTCGATGCTTTCTTGGTGTTCCGACTGCACGTGATGGTGGAATTAACTCCATCCGATCGTGCCAGGCACGAAAGATGATTGTTACTGTAAACTGAGCGATTATCGGAGAAATGTAGACAAGAGGCTATTATGAATGTTTGATCTCTGTTTGCGCCGATCTCCTTTGTCTATGAATGGCCTTGATCGAAGCCGTCTACCGCTTTTTTGCGGCATTTAAAACTTTCACACTCTAGTAAACTTTTAGAGCAATGATCACTCTGAAGGAGTAATTGGGAGTCTCTGGGTGGCCTTCTATGCTCGCTACAGATCATCACATACGCCCAACTATAATACCTTCATTTTTACTCTAATTCTTCTGTGAAGAAATTTGCCTGCGCATAAAAGTGCGTTAGAAGATACCAAACCAGTTGGATGATTGGGTTTTGAGCACGGAAACTACTTTCAGCGTAGTAGATGAACGTATGTTAATTGATGTAGGAGTATTGCGTCAGCATTTGCGTTTATAATTCGAAGCAATCATGTTGTCTTGAACTTGTGATGCGAATTTGTGAAAGCATCAAGCTTGCTCAACTTTCATTATGATATTTTGACATTATTTCTCCAGAGCAATTGATTTCATGTACTTTGATTATTTCTCCTCCCATCTCTCGATTTAATTATCCATATTTGTGTTAGGGAAAATGTTTTGGTCCATATAATCCCCCACACCCAAAACACACACACAGACGCACACACGCCAGATAATGGTCCCTTCAGTCAGTGGCTTAGTCTGATAAACTGGTATTGATATGTCTGGCTATAGACTGATTCGGAGAAAAAAATTTATTCAAATGTATTGCTGTTCCATGCGCATTAACAGAAATGGAAAATCACCTAAAGTTCAGAGTGGAATGGCGTTTTGATTAAATTTATTCTTTAAAATTTGCGTATATAGGATGCTGCTGGTTTATTGAAAATGTGCGTCAGTTGGGATACCTTCAACACTTTTTTGTCACTGTCTTTCGGTGCCGGTCATTGCTGTCTTCTCTCCTTTCGCTGTCAGCTAACCTAAGTATTTGTGTCATTCTATTTTACTAGTGAGGATGATGCACCTGTTCCGGCAGCAACTCCGGCTCCTGCTTTAGGAGAGCCAATGGATCTCATGACAGCTTTGCAACTTGTAATGAAGAAGTCACTGGCTCATGATGGCCTTGCCCGTGGGCTTCATGAAGGTGCCAAAGCAATTGAGAAGCATGATGCTCAGCTTTGTCTGCTGGCTGAGGATTGTGACCAACCTGACTATGTCAAGCTGGTGAAGGCTCTGTGCGCTGAGCATAACGTTCATTTAATCACAGTACCTAGCGCAAAAAATCTCGGTGAATGGGCTGGGGTAAGTGCTTTAGTCGGTCTCCTCTGGCAGAAAATCTTATGCAGATTGATCTAATCTGAATAATACTTTTTTTGACCCATTCACTTATTTGGAAATGTATGCTATGATATTACTCTTTTCCATATTGTTTACTATTATACCTATTTATTTTTATATTAATTTATGATTGAAGCTATGCAAGATTGATTCCGAAGGGAAAGCTAGGAAAGTGGTGGGCTGTTCTTGCATCGTTGTCAAGGTTTGGGAATGACTTTGCTCGTATCATATGCCATGATTTGGCCAATAGAGGTTCTGATTCATATTGTGATTCACGTTGCAGGACTATGGTGAGGAGTCGGAGGGTCTCAATATAATCCAAGAGTATGTGAAGTCCCATTAAATTGCTCCTGTTAGGTCATTTCAATCATGGACTTGCTTGGGTTTCTGTTCGTATTCGAACTAGCGAAGCAGGGATGGTGTTTGAAGATGTGCCAACTATAGTTTGAGAGATGTCGATTTTCTCTTGGCTGTGGTAATTATTTTTGCTTCCCATTTTTCTATTTGCTGGTTTTGTACTGCAATGGAATGGCGTTATATCCTATTTTTCCTCTTACGGAAAGTATGCCCCCCATTTACGGGCTTAGAGCCCTGTTAAGCCCAAACCTAGCCCATGTCTTAATTGTGCTGGTTTGGACTTCGGTGTGGATTCCGGTTCAGATAATTGAAGCCCAACTAAGCTCTCTCTCTCTCTCTCTCCTTTTTTCTTTGGCGGCCTTATCTTGTTGCTCCCTCTTGCTGTCAAAGATTACCAGACAGTTGATTAATGCGATTTACTTAGCACTGGTGGTTGACCAATTACAGACCTCAGACAGAGTAGGCTGAATGCTTGTAGTTTGACGTATTTGATTCCGTGCTTGCCTTTGAACGGTCTGAGAGTTGACTTCTTGTAAATGAAGGAATGACCTGCTCTCCTTGAATTTTTGATTTTTTGGATCAATCCTTATCATTTGTTCGGTTTACCACCATTCAGAACTGACTTGTGGAAAAGAATATCCCATTCAGTTGACTTTATAAAAAGTCAGATCACATGGACTAACTCTTTACTATCAAAAAGTCAACTTAATGATCAAAACCATTGTGAACTTCTTTCTAAACTAAAAAAGAAATCCTCAAATATTCATCTTAAAAATCCATCCGCAATCTATTTGATTGGTTATGTATTATTTTTTTTAAATCACAACAATCATTGTGAAAACACTTGGAATCTGAATCCAAGCCGTGTATGTCAACCCATGCGTTTGAGAAGCATAAATCATTTTTTCTAATTTTTTTGTCAGCAAAATATCTTCTAGAGAAAAGAAATGTCCTCCACCATTTATTTCAATGAAAAAATTCGGTCATCGGGTTACTAATTTTTTTAGAATTATTGTTACGAAAATGAATGGCTTTGATTGATTTTGCTTCATTAGAAGTGAATGTCCATAATAAAAACTTTTGACCGGACCTCTTTGAAGTTTCGGGCCTGGCCCTAATAACCGAGGCCCGATCTCTCAGTTGCATCCAGAGAGAGAAAGAGAGAGATGGCAATAGTGATGAAAAATTGAGATTGGCCCAACCCAACTCTTTATACCCGTATGTATCTATATAGAGATGGATAGATAGAGAGAATCTGAAGCGGGGCCCGAAAAAAGGCGATTGAGCCGGGCTTTGGGTATATCTGGCCCATTATATACCCCCTTCGGTCATGTCATTGAATTTCACTAAGTGACTCCCGAAAGTACACCTTTCTATAGCGAAGTGATTGAGAGACGCTGGACCAACGGTCATGATCTGTCCATCCAGAATCTTACGCTTGGAAGATGGGCGGCTGACGTTGACGTGGAAATCTTACCCATTCAGATGATAACCGCTGGAACGAATTGGCGTCTAGGGAAGCGTGCATCCAGCCAACCGGTGGCTCATCTTCTCCGCTGCCACTGCAGATGGAATGTTCTTCTCCCGAGGTCTCCGCCGCCGGCGTCGTGGACGACTGAATAATCTTCTTCTACCTATGCTGGTCCAATTGTGTGGAATATATGGCTGTGCGTTATCCCTCTTGATTTTTTGGAGAGGATGAGCGTCTGCGGCGGCAGTGGGAGTAGCAGGACGGTCCCGCTGATGCCGCCGCCGTTGGAGTGGAAGTTCTCCCAGGTCTTCGGGGAGCGGGCACCTGGGGAACCAATCCAGGATGGTTGGCCTTTTCCTTTTTGCTTTGCTTTTCTTTTTTGATTAGCATGAGTTGGTCCTCGTTTTTTGTTCCGGTTAATAGATCTTGTCCTTCAATTATCTCTTGCATTATTGGTTGACCTGGATGCTGTTCCTCTGGTGATCTCCTTGGTTTTGTTGATAATTCTGTTTCATCCCCGCGTCTCAATTTAGCTCTTACTCGTATTCTGGACACATCATAAGTGTTGTTCGTCCCTTGTGGAAAGCACATTGCATGCAAGACTGTGAATTATGGTAGTCGGAGACCAAACGAGTAAGTGCGTGGTTGATAGTAGTTTTATAGGTCTCTAGTAATTGTTAATGGTTGGCATTCCATGCCTGCGGTTTACTTTGTTGTATACTCTCTGAGGTGCAAAGAGTCTTAGTCTTTTAATTTTAATGTTTCTCCTCTATGATTATTTATTTTTGTTGTATGAAATAAAGTATGCATAATCTGCATTGTTTAAATAATTATCTGGGAAACCGCCGACAAGTTGTATGAAGACAAGTTTTTCAGGCCTGCTATTTATATATATTACTTTCTCATAAAGTTCAATTTTGAAGGCCGAAGAAAGGAGAACCCGCTTCTGGTATAATCTTGATTTTGGTAAATTAAGAGCTTCGGCTGGACTCACATACAAGATGCAAGGGTTTTTAGGGTTTTTTTCTGTAGGATGGACGACGATGACATTTTGTTTATCGACTGACAACGTTTTGAGAAGCTGCAGGATGAAAGACTTACTCTTATCCGCTTTTGCTGACCAATGGGCTTCTAGATATAAGCGAAAGGGACGTTTCAGATTATGAAAGTACAGTGATTTACGAGGATGGGCATGTTTGTGTAGAACTTGAGTATTTGGCAATGAGTACCATAACCATATGCAGAACCTTGAAACAGAATGACTTTATTGAAAGTTGATACACTAGGGTTGTTTGACTCGTCTATTTGGAGTTTCTCAGGCTTCACTGCCGAAACTGGGGGTTTCTTAGACAGGAGGAAATGTTCCTTAATCGGAAATAGTCTGCTTCTTCCTTCTCGGAACAGTTCTCTGTCACAGCTTTTTGGCCGTTTGGTATCACATGATCCTCAGAAGTCATTCTACTTTCGTCCGAAGAGACACAGTATTTTTTTCCTTTATTCTATTATCAGATATGCTATCGTTCGCTGATTGCTATTCTATACATCTTTGGTCATTCATGATGGTCATTCTCGAGTTTTCAATGTATTTCTTGTTTCAAGACTATTGGAAATCAAGAATTTCATTTCTAGCATTCCGAGGTTTTTAATATATGTATTTTAAATTCTGGGTTCGATAACATAGAACCAAATGGCAGAAAATCAGACCTGATTTTTCATGATGCGTGTTTTCCAGCATTAATACATAATATAATGGTTGCCTGCCTTTATATTTTCTAGTCGTGCTTTTTTAAATCGGAAAGGAAAGGGATCTGCTTTTTTCCGATCTTCATCGCAGCTGCTATTGGCACCATTCCACTTGTTTCCTGCCGTGCATTTTTTATTGCGTTGAATTCACCGGTATTGTCACTGCTTCTTAGTGAATGGACAATGCTCATTAAAAACTATAGAGTTTATTCTTTCGAACCTTCAGTTCTTATGATTTTACATTGGATTCCTGCATAGATATTTATAGTTGTTGATATCTGTATATTCAAGATCTCGCTGAAAAATATGACTGCTCATTGTGTCTCGCTGTTTTTAGTTGATATTATATCTGCAATTGAGTTTGAGAGAAGAGGGGATTATCTAGCGACTGGAGATTGTGGGGGTCGCATTGTTCTTTTTGAAAGGAGTGACAGGAAGAAGGTAACCTTCAGTTTTTGAAGGGAGTTGTTTTATTTTTAAGCTCTATATAAAGATTTGATGTCCTGTAGAAACCTTAGGATAGATTATTCTTATTTATTCTCACTAATGATTTTATCATTATTTCTTAAGCATTCTCCTCGTAAAGAGTTGGAGACTCTGGATTATCCTGATGCTTTACATCCCAGATATGTCTACAAGACAGAGTTTCAGAGCCATGAACCAGAGGTAATCCTTCTTTGGTACGAGCCTCAGTGTTTTCAAAGCGAAATCAACGTTTCACGCTACTAATGCTGAGAATGTTTATTCTTGTGTAGTTTGATTTCCTAAAGAGTTTGGAAATTAAAGAGAAGATCAATAAACTAAGATGGTGCACGGCCCCAAATAATTCTCTATTCATTCTTTCCACGAATAATAGGACAATCAAACTATGGAAGGTAGTATTCTATTATACAGAAATCATGTTTCTTAGTCTGTTCATTTTCGAAGCATTAGTTTTGGAGTCTAAAACTTGATTTGATAGGTTACTTTCCATGATGACATAGCTTTTAGAGAAGAAGGTGAAGAAAGTAAAAGAGATGGTCCTCAACACGCATGCAATCTCAGAAAGCACACTTCTGGCCGAGAAGAGCTTTACAACTGACCCGAATGGGCCACATATTCTTGATAAAGTTCCCAGGCTGACATCATCATCGACTCAAGAGAGCCTTGAAGCGGTATTTTTTTTAAAAATTCCTGTAGGCTCATCCAAGAACATTCTGTAGATCCTGCCATCTAGTGTAACTTCAGAAACTTGTAATTAGCTGATGTGTTCCTCTCTGAGGATGGGGCTTCATGTATTCTTGACTAACCCACTTGTGAGAGGTCTCGTTAGGTATTCACGAGATGATAATAGGATTTTTCTTGTGTCTTTGTTACTCCTATGGAAGTTTAAAATCAGTGTTCCAATATCCGCTGAAAACCTCGTGCAAATTTACATTTCAATTATTTCCTTTTATTATTTTAAATTTTCCTATTCCGACTGGTGAAAAATTCATATCCTAACTTTAAAAATTAAAACTATATCCTTTTCCTACTAAAGCCCATCTCTATAGTTGAACTGATATGATCATGCATCAGCAGAACATTGAAGATAGATAAAGGCGTGAGTTTTGTGTGATCAGATATCCACCATAGGAGACGCTACTTCTGCAAGATGCCGGAGAATATATTCCCATGCTCATGAGTATAGCATCAATTCTATATCAAATAACAGGTACGGTGAACTTTTTCTTGCTTTCACAATATGGATATTGCTTGACGGACTTGTATCAGTCTACTAGTGCTCTAAAGCGGTTAAAAATTGACCGGCGGTGTGGTTGGGGTAGTCTTTTCTATGAGCATTTTAATAACTCAGCACCATCCTATACCAATGATCTGTACTTTTAGATTTGGTTCAGCAAATATACTTTACTTACCAGTCTATAGGTAGTTTAATCACTGGAGCTCAAACATGTTTCTAAATTTGTTTTGGATCCAGCGACGGAGAGACATTCATTTCTGCTGATGATCTTAGAATAAATTTGTGGAACTTGGAAGTCAGCAATCAGTGTTTTAACATCATTGACCTGAAGCCTCCCCATATGGAGGATCTTGTAGGTGATCTATTCTCCGTCCTGAAGCTTTCTTGTATATTCCACTTTTTGAATGCCAATGCACTTTATTTTTGGCTTCTTATTTCAACTTCGTTTATTAAATATTCTTCATTGTCTCATAAATGGAGTCTCCTCCTAATTCCATTGACGGTAACGATTAGCCACTGGCATGCATTCTTTTTTTCCTACCGTGGACGTTGGTGAAAATGCTAAAATTCATTAAACCATGAACATGCAAAATAGCACCTGGCTTGAATCCAATCAATAACAAGCCCAAATGGAAATGAAAAGGACAACTTCGATATGCTCAATGGAACAAGCCTTTTGCTTAGGCATACCACCTAATTAAGTGATTGACTCACCCACGCACATGCTCAATGGAACATACATTTAACTTGTCCAACGCTCTATGACAAAGCTCAAACGATGCCCTGAAATTCCTCTCTCTCTCTCTCTCTCTCTCTCTCTCTCTCGCTCTCTCAGGTGGACTACACCATTGGGATCAATAACCTCACTCGTCTTAGTCAGAAAGATTGACATCTAGCCATCATTTTAACAAGAACAAGGCAATATCTTCTGTATTCCACCTGATGTTAGGATGCTAGACAGAAAACAATATTGTTCCTGCTTCGTGACCTATAAGCATCTGTTCTGTATTTCATGCAAAATGGGAAATTTCCTCATAGACAACCAAATCGATAACATACCTTGAGAAGTATCCCCTCAGAAAAGCCTTTTCCTTTGAAGTAATCACCCCCATATTATACAACTGAACAAAAGTTTTCAACGACCTTCCTATTCACACAGGTATGTTCTGTCAACAGACAGTTCGTCTGTGCTCTTCACAAAAAAGACGCCCCCTTTCAATTATAATTGTGGAAACTAAAGATCTTGCTGAATAATTGCCTTCAGGTTCTCATCCACAAAGTTTTAAATAATTATCACCCTCCTGCAAAGAGAGGTTGAAAGTACCCTTCTAGATCCCAGAAAGGTCTTCGCGTTCCCTATTAGGGAGGTTTCTTCTGAATCTACGTTTTCTATGTACCAGCACTTAATGCCCGAGTATTACTAGTTTTTTTATCCCGTGTCTGTTTTCTAATAAGATTTTTTTTTTTAAGGTCTCAACTAGGCATCTAAGTTAACTTTTGACGTAAGTTTAATTTAAGTGAGAATTAAATAAATCAGCAGGGGGGTACCGCTATCTTAATATTTAGCAAAACTATCTCAAAATTATTGCAATTGATTTCCTACCATATAATTTTTTCAAGTGGATAGAATAGTTCCCGAGAAAAATGATGACATCGAACTTAATGAGAAGTTGAGCATTGTTGTTGGATTGTCAACGGAAATGCCCCAGAAGGAACTTTTAGCGGATTATTTGATGGTCAAAGGTAAATATATGGTCCGTTAGCTGTTCCCGCGTTTACTTTTTCTTTACCTTGTTGTTATGATATTCTACTAATATAATGACTTATTTTAGCTAGTGAAGCAAGTGTACCGAGATAGAATATAACATTAAAGAAATGGTTCCTCGATTTTCTTGCAGAAGTGATAACAACAGCAGAGTTTCATCCGATGTACTGTAACATCCTTGCATACGGTAGTTCGAGGGGTTTTATCCGACTGGTTGACATGAGGAAGTCAGCACTATGTGACAAGAATGCAAGAATGTGAGTTATAGCATTTTTTCGTCCTTCTGCTATTTCCTGGCCGGTTTCACTTCCTGTTTTATGTGCCACAAATATCAGACGACGTTTCGATTACTCTACAGCTCCACATGTTTTAAGGTTGACCTTTTTTCTATTATTTTCAGATTATGGAACCATGAAGACCATGGATCTAGATCCTTCTTCTCCGAGATAATTTCATCTATCTCTGACATCAAGTTCGCAAGGGATGGAGTTCATATCTTAAGTCGTGATTACATGAGTACAAAGGTTTTTTTTTTTCTGTTAAACTGCTTCAGAGTTTTTTTTTAATATTTATTTGATTACAATATCATAGACCTCCAAAACACATGCCAACCGCTAGAATCACGAATCACAGCAATGAGATTCTTAAAATCTTTTTACATCCCCTTTACTTTGCTGGCAGTTTTTTCTTGTGATAAACATTAATTTTTTGATAAATCTTCCTTTTTTCTATTTTTTAACTGGAAAACAGACAGAATTTTGACTCCTATAAATCTCTGGCTTACAGCTCTGGGACCTGCGCATGGATGTCTCACCTGTTGCGACATATAGGATCCATGAATGGATTCGTCCGAAGGTGCGATCATTTCTTCTTTCCAATGTCGTTGATAAAAGTCTGTCTTTTCATGAACCTAATCAAGATCTACATTTAAAACAAAACGTCGTCGATAGGCCTGAGATGCCATTGCTCAGTTGTTTTCCATACAACCCTGACTGCATTGGAAGCTGATTATCGGTTTTGTGTAGGGGGGTGATTAATAGGAAATAATATATTGAGTGTGCATAAATGTTATGAATCTAAAATAATCGGGATAATCAAAGAGTAGACAATTAAATCATTGATTTGGCATCGTAACCTGTTTTACTCCTGAGACCATTTGAGGCCCCATTATAGCTCGCTCTATTAAACATTTTCTCCTGTGAGCGTGGGGATCTGGAGCTCTTTCGAACTAGATATCACAATTTTGAATTTATATTAGCTTAATCTGTGAAAGCTCAAGAACAGATGCATCAAGAGAGAGCCTCATAGGTGCCCAGATGGGCTCTCTTCTCTCTTCCTTCTTTCTGCGAGCTTGGTTTATGGAAGAAGGAACCGAAAAGCAGATATCAGAAACAACCGGTTTTTTTGATTATGGGACAGCTTATGATGTTTAGATCAATCTATTATGCACCAATGCAGCTAATGCGGATAGTCCTGCTCCTAGTTCCGCTAGTGCTGCTAGTTTGGTTTCGTTTGCTAGTCCTATTAAAACTCCGATATCCCGAAATTTAATAAGATTATTTCTAAGCGAAAAGAAGACACCTGCCTGGCGCCCTTACGGCTAGGGGAGAGCTACTTTAAATGACTGAACCAATTAGGTGGTGCTCGGAGACTACGTGTGAACGTCATAACTCATATATGCTTAAGGGTCCTCAGTAGACTCCTATCACGTTAGTTTAAAACGCCCAGTAACTCACTTTCATTCTACCTAAAAATACTAAGAATGTATGTGCATGTATGCATGAAATTGGATTTTGGGTCAAGAGGAGAAACTTGACACCCTATTGGTTAAAATCTGTGGCATCTGCAGCTACACGAGCTATACAACAGCGATGCGATCTTTGATAAGTTCGAGTGCTGCCTCAGCAACGATGGGCTTCATTTTGCCTCTGGCTCATACAGGTTTTCTGATCTTTAGGTTATGATGATGGATATAAATTTCAGAAAATCCTGTATCTTTTACTTATGACTGGATTCATCTGGTTCTTCTTCTTCATGTTCGTTCAGCAATATGTTCAAAGTCTTCTCTTATGACAATGGAATTGAAGATGGAACCACATTAGAGGCTACGAAGAACCCAAACAGGTGATTTTTTGAATTTTTCTTCTTTTCGGAAGCTGTAAAGGTTTTAGTAGATTTCCATGATCGCAGCAAGAAATAGCAATGCATGGAAACTAGTTAGTGTGACCATACTAGGCTTATGCTCTAAAAGAGGATAATTGTATTAATTATAGTAATATTAATAACCTAATACTCTTGTTATTCGCTTAATCGTTTCAATCTCTTGTCTTCGCAGAATCTTAAATTCTCCGTCAACACCGAAAGCCTCAAGATTCCTGCCCAGCCTGCCACGGGGACACAATCGGCGAGGTTGTGAGATCTCTCCCTGCTACCCACTACGGTCTTTCTCTCTTTAGTTCTTCTTGTGGCTTCTGGGTCACTCACAGCTCCTTCTGATTCCTTCTGGACAGGACATGAAAGCCTCAGCTCTGATCTCAGCCGTGGGCATCCTCTCGACTTGAACTCAAAGTTGATTCATTTGGCATGGCATCCGATGGCCAACTTGATTGTGTGTGCCTCTGTCAATAGCCTGTACATGTACCATGCGTAGTTCATCTTTCACCGAGCTTTCTCTAGGGTTTTTGTTTAAAATAATTAGGGTTCTTGGTCTTCTGCGGGGCTCCATCTTACAGTTATATTCTGGCTAATGGGAGTGTATATTCTGGGTCTGCCGAGCAGATGGGCCCACCGATTACAGGTTCAAGCCCATAATGAGAAAGAGAACCAGAAGATGTTGGAATTAACAGAAGGAAAATGTTAGGCCCACAATGAGGCCTGTTATCAGGCATAAACTGTCTAGGAGAGGGAGTTATTGACACCCGAAGGACAGGGTGAAAGGGGATCAGGAGAAAGAGAACCAACGAAGAGTTTTGGGTTCTCTCCAAATAACCTCTACAATGACTCTAGGAATTTCTCTGAAAGCCATTTCTCTCTGATACATTCTCAATATAGAAATGCAGTGATAAGATATCATACCAGTTCTTGATGTAACCCTCCAATATGAACACCTTGGCAGCCCCCTCCTAGAAGATCCTAGCCGAATGCAGCCCTCTCTTCTAGAAAAACTGCTCCAAGGAAGCCAATATCCAAAAGGTGCCCTTCCGTCCTTCCTTTCCCTTATTTATAGGGGTCCTTCCCCTCTAATTCCCCCAAAACCCAATCAAGAACCAGTTTCCTTATTTATCAGGGTAATCCCCCTTTTATTCTGTCAGGTCAATGTGACTTGGCAGGCATGAGGGCCCTGCTTATTGAGGGTTGCCCAGGTCAACATGACTTGGACTAATAATTGGGTCTACATTCTGGCCTTTAGGCCCTTCTTTAATCCCACATCTCTTACTCTTCTCATATACCTTGTGATTGTATCATTGCCCCCCTCATCTTGTCCCTAAGGTGAAGATCTGGAAACCTCAAATGATGGACAATGGTTCCCAAGAAGCATCTTAATGAAAACTTCCACCCTCCCATTCCTTTGTCGAGTACTTCAAAAGGGTGCATTGGCCATTCCATGTCCTCTATGAATGATGGAGGTAACACCTGATGAGATACATCCGGTCTGATTGCTTTTATTAGTTTGGATATGTGAAAGATGGGATGAATGGAACAGCCTTGTGGAAGGTCGAGCTTATAGGCCACTACCCCTACTCATTAACCCTTTTAGCTATTGATTTCATTCTGTAAGGACGTAGCCGTAAATATACATTACTGCCCACATTGAATTCTAACTCCCTATGATGTACATCTGCCTTTTTCTTCATCTTGGCTTGTGCAAATACTAAATTATGTTTTAACTAGCTGAGGATGGTATCTCTCTCTTGCAGCATGGTGTCCATTGAATCAATGAGAAAAGTAGGTGTGTCATAATACATCAACTTTGGTGGGTCACATCCATAAATGGCTTTGAAAGGAGTCATCTGAATTGATGAATGAAATATTGTGTTATATGAAAACTCTGCCCAATGTAACCATTTAGCTCAAGATTTCAACTTTTCGAATGTAAAGCAGCGTAAGTAGGTCTCAAGAGATTAGTTTACCACCTCAATTTGGCCATCAATTTGACCATCAGTTTGGGGATGGTAAGATGAGCTCATCCAAAGTGTTGTTCCCTAGAGGCAAAATAGTTCCTTCCAAAATGCACTGGTAAACATTTTGTCTTTGTCTAACATTATTCTTGTAGGAATTCCATGTAATCTTACATTTTTTTTGATGAATTATTCGGCCACAACGATTGTTGTGAAAGGGTGTTTTCGCAGATGAAATGACTAAATTTGCTCATCCTATCAACCACAACCATTATACAACTGTTGGATTTAGGCAATCCCTCAATAAAGTCCAGTGAAATTTCTTCCCAAATTTGCTCAAGAATTGGCAAGGGTTGTAATAAACCTACTAGAGAAAGAGAAGATATTTTGTTCACCTAACATGTGTGACATTGATCCACATAACTCTTTATGGTGTACTTCATTCTAGGTCAGAACAAATCTTGAGAAATTCTCTTATAAGTGCGTCGAAAACCAGTATGTCTTCCAGAAGACAAATCATGATAAGTTTACTAAATAGAGTTTACTAAAAGTGATCTGACAAATAACACTAGCCTCTCTTTATACAATAATGTGTTGTAGTGGAGTTTGAATATGGAATGTGATAGTGGATTAGCTTGTAATTCTTGAATTATCTTATGCCACTTTAGATCTTGATCAATCTCATTCTTGATATGAATCATGTCTAGGACATGTTATTACACCTCAAGTGAAATGTGGTAACTAGATAGCCAAAACCTATTCTCCAACTATCCCTCTTGATATTCAATAAAACACAAAGGGGTCTCTGGCCCCATCCACTCCCCACCTTTCTTACTTATAAGAGGGAAGGGAGAGCGGACTAGCCATTACAGGCTATTCAGACTAGCCGTTGGGCATAACGGTCGTCTCCCTTGCTACTCGTTGGTGTGCCTTGGGCATCCCACTGAGTTGCGGTGACCGTTGCGCCTACCTGGGTTTCATGCCGCCCGTTTGTGTCTGCGGCTTCCCCTAGGTCTGTGTTTCCACCATCGCACGGGTGTATTTATCTTCCCACCTCCTCTTGGGGTTCCATATGTCTAGGGACCCATTTCGTCTTGGGTCTTGTGATACCACGCCTTGTTGCCATGTCGTGTGCACCCGTCATGCCATGTGCGTCCGCCTTACTGCCTGCGCCTGCTGGGTCGTGCACGCCAACTGTGCCGTGTGCGTTTGCTGCGCTGCGTGCGTCCACCGTGCTGCGCGTGCTTGTCGTACCCCATGCACCCACCATGCCGTGTGTGCCTATCGTGCCTTGTGCATCCCATGTGCTTGTCCCACCGCGTGAGCTTGCCTTGTCATGGCTGCCAATTGCCCCTTGCGGGTTTATTGTGCCATTGCTTCCTTCGTGACATTCTCCCCCCTTGGAGAGTCTGATGTCTTCGTCGGGTGGGCTGTGGTGTACTTGACAAGTTGTTTCTCAAATTGTCATAGGTCCTTGTCGTACCGTGTTGCCGCTTCCTATGGGTCCCCTTCTCATCGTATGAGGAAGTCGGTGTGCTTGTGCACATTGTGGTGGCCACCTCCATCGGTGAACCTATGGGCCAAGATATCACCTATTTCCCTTGAGAAGGCTGTTTTGGCTGATGGAGGTTGTCGCCTACCTTTGTTCATTTCTGGGTTCTTCTATTCGGCCTTGTATATCTTCAATAATGATACGTGGAATATCGGGTGTATGGGCAATCTCAGGGGTAGCTGTACTATGTATGCTACTGAGCCAATTCATTCCAAGATGGTGAAGGGGCATTCAAATTGTGGAAGTAAGCTTCAACTTTTGGTATTATCTCTCATGCATTGGTGAATCTTGAGATTCATCCGAAGTAGCACCTTGTCTCCTAGCTGAAACTCGACTTCCCATCAGTGTTTGTCCGCCTACTTTTTCATCTGATTCACTACCCACTGGAGATTGTCTTTTGTTATCTCTAGCATGTCCATGTGCTCTACTGCGAGTTTGGTGGCTGCATGACACTTTTTGGGGGCATCCAACAACTGGAGGGAAATCAAAGGTTGGTGGCCCGTGGCTAGCTTGAAGGGGGAGTAGCATGTGGCACTACTTCGTTGGAGGTTGTACGCTAATTGTGCTGAATCTAGTAGTTATCTTACTTTGTCGAGACATAGTGTCTGAGATATTCCTCCAACATGTTGTTGAGGCGTTCCATCTGACCATCTATTTGTGGATGGTATGTTGTAGAGAACTACAATTGTTTTTAATTTAGTGAACAAGACCTTTCATAATCTCCTGATAAAGCGTGCATCTCTGTCGAATATGATCCTTCAGGGTAGTCCCCAATGTTTGACCACATGCTTAAATATCAATTGTGTTGCCTCCTCTGTCGAGTAGTGACTGTTGGTAGCCACAAATATCTCATTCTTCGTGAGTTTATGAATGATCATGAGTATGGAGTCGGCCTCCCCATTCTTCGATAGGTTAGTGATAAAGTCAAGGATAATGATGTGCCATGGTACCTCCAAAATGGGCAGTGGTTGCAACAGTCCCGCTAGACAACACCGTTCCATTGTATCATGTTAGCAGATCATGCATGACTCGACATAGACTTCTACGTCTTTCTCTATCCCTGGTCAAAAGTAGTCTCTACTCAGTAGAGCCAAGGTGCGTTGTTGACTATGGTGTCCTAACCACTGAGTGTCGTGTGCCTCCATCGTTAACTTTCACCAAAGGTCACCAATTACTGGGATGTATATTTACTGCCCCCTTGTGAATAACAACCCAACCTCGAACCAATATCGCCGTGTTGTACTAACGTGAATGCGAGCAAACATCTTATGGGAGTAGAAGTCTCGTTCGCATACCATCCTGACTTGTTGTAGTAGATCTATGGTTGGTTCTATTGTATTTGCCACATTGATCTCTATTGTCGCCACCCCATGACTAAGGGCATCTGCCACGACATTTTGGGCCCTTGGTTTATGATGGATGTCAAAGTTGTATTCTGTCAAGAATTGTTGTCATCTTGCTTGCTTACCTGTGAGTCTTATATGTGATGAGAAGTGTTTGCCACATTGTTGGTAAATAGTGAATCGATTGCCTAGAAGGTAATATTGTCATATCCTCGAATAGTGGATGATCGTTTTCATCTCTCTTTTGTAGACATGGTAGTTTTGCTCAGAATTATTTAACTTCCGACTTTTGAAAGCCACCGGGTGGCCTTCTTGGCTGAACATGCCCCCCACTACCTCACTACTAGTGTCAGTATGTAAGACAAAAGCTTTTGTGCACGCCAGAGTCCATTGTCAACCCTCGTCCTCCATTATAAGATTGGTTAAGGGGACCACAATTTGAGAGAACTCTTTTATGAATCTTCTGTAATAATTGGCCAGCCCCAAAAATGATAGTAGGTCTTTAACACTTCAGAGTGTTGTCTATTCTTTGATGGTTTTTACCTTTGTTCCATTCATATGTATTTTTCTTTTGCCAATAATATGTCCTAGAAAATTCACTTCCTCTTTAGCAAAACTACATTTGGCAGGGTTCAAGTACATGATGTTCTCTCAAAGCAATTCTAATACCGTGCACAAGTGGTTGAGATCCTGTATATCACGATTGTAGATTAGTATATCATTCAAGTAGACCACCATGAACAAATCTAGATACGACTGAAAGATAGAATTCATTAAAGTGTAGAAGGTAGACGAGGCATTGGTAAGCCCAAAATGCATTACCATGAACTCAAATGACCCATATTGGGTTACACATGCTATCTTGGGTTCGTCTCCTACCCAAATTTACATTTGGTGGTATCCACTCTTAAGGTCTAGCTTTGAAAATATCTTTGCCACTCTCAATCAGTCAAATAGGTCTTCAGCATTTGAGACTGGATACTTGTTGCGGATCGTGAGCATGTTCAGGGCTCTATAGTCCACGCACAGCCTGAGGCTTCCGTCCTTCTTCTTTAGGAATAATACCGGTGCACCGAATGGTGACTTGGACTGTTAAAGGTGTTCTGCTTCTAATAGACTTTGGATTTGAGTGCGCAACTCTACAAGGTGGTGTGGTGGCATCTTGTATGGCGCCCATGTTGGGGGGTCGGCCCTTGAGACCAGCTCTATGGTGCAGTGATGTAAGACGGGGCGAGAACCCATTGTACCTGATCAATGAAACTCGAGACCCAGGATGGGGCAGTCGGACCGATCTGATAAGAATGTTTGAACCCTAGACTCTAGGTCTGACCACGTAACCTAAGCACAAGCAGGCATACCAATATGCATGATCAACCCAAGACAACCTAGGGAAACACTCGACGATGGTAAGTGTGAGGCCCTCTTGGTCCACGTCCAGACAGACGGCAGAATTGTCGTCGTGAAGTAGCCTAGGGCTACAGCTCATGAACTGTGACGAGTCTGGCGCAGCGTCGGAAGTCACAATCCGATAACCTGTCCTATCCTATTGACGTGCTCCTGATGGCGGTAGAAATGAGCTGAGAAAACCCTTCGAAAGATAATTAAACTTAAGTAAGAAGGGGTACAGAGCTAACCTTCGGGGCTGCGTAGCCCGGCGGGTCGTGACGGAGCGGAGATCCGACAAAGGCAAGGACGTCCGGTGAAGAGCAATGCTCAGCGTCGATGGTCGGTCCTGGTCGAGAGTTGCCGTAGCCGTCGTTGTAAGGCGTGGCACGGTCGGCGCGGGCGTGGGCCCGCTGGTGGGCCGAAGGGCACGCTAGCGAGCGTGGGTCCGCTGGTGGGCCGAAGGGCACGCTAGCGGGCGCGGGAGGCAAGCCGCGCGGCGGCCTTAGGGCACGCAGGAGCCGGCGCGCGGGGCGCGCGCGGCGGCAGGGCTTCGGCGGGAAGGCCGAGCGTCGGCGGTTGGGGCGGAAACCCAACCGTCGCCGGAAGGATCGGCCTTCTCTGGCGGCGCCGGGAAGCGGAGCAGAGAGGAGACGATCCGGCCGACGATACCAGGGAGGGTTGAGCTCTCTTGGTCTAAGCGGCGCCGGAAACGGCGCGACGGCGGCGGAGCGTCGGGAAACGCCGGCGGGGGCCTGTGAGGAGCTGGGACTGGTTCTGGCTCGTCGGCACGGCTGCAGGGTCTCTCCCGACGTCGGCGGCAGGTAGGCGTTCGTCGGCGAACGGCAAGCGACTGGGCGGAGCGGCGGAGGGCGGCTCCGGCGAGTTTATGGTGGAGTTCCGGAGGAAGAGGTGGCAGACGAACCAGGAGTCGAGAGACGCCGGCGGAGTGCTCGGCGACGGCTCGTAGGGAGGCGAAGCGAGCCCCTTTCGTCACGATGGCGTGACGGGGTTCCAGCAGAGGCGGCAGCGGTTGCAGCGGCAACCGCGACCGTTTCGTCCGGTGACGGCGGCGAACTCCCGGGCGGCACTGAGATGGCCGGCGGCGGCAGTGGTCTCAGGCGGCGGCGGGACTTCTCGGGCAGCAGCGTCACGAGGAACGAAGTCCTCGAAGGGGGTATCGACGGCCTTCCTCTTCCTCCTTCCCTCCCTATCCTAGATCACGGAGAAGGTACTCACAAAACGATAATCTCTCTCAAAAATACGGCGCTCCCTTGAGGGGGGGTCCTACCTCCCCTTATATGGGGCCCACAAGTGGGCTAAGGGGAGGTGGGCCCACTTGAGGCCCTCAAGCCCATAAGCCACAAAAGGCTACAAGAGGGGCTTATTGGGCCTCTAAAAGAGAGACCCAATAAGCTCTCCTAAAAGGAGAAAGAGGAGGGCCCTCTTACGGTGCTTAAGTGGGCCTCAAATGAAGACCCAAATAAGCCCCAAAAGAGGCCCAAAAAGGAAAGACACATAGGTCCCCCCCTTAGGGTTTTAATTGGGCCTCAAAAGAGAGACCCAATAAACCCTAGAGAAAGGGAGACACAAACAACAACACACACACATAGAATTGGGCCCACTAACACACAAACGCGAGGCCCAACAAGTCAACGTGAAAATACAAAGAAAGATAAGGGTGAGCTCGAGCTCGTCGTCGTCGCGGAGGTGGAATGTCGTTGTCCCGAAGGGCTAGGCCGTGTAGCGAAAGCCAAGCTCCTTCGTCTTCGCGTGTCGATCAGGCTGAACTCGGACTGCTGGTGTCTCCTGAGCTGATGGAGACGGGTCCCGCTCGCCATCACACGATCTACCCCTCTCGTTGGTGGTAGTTTGGCTAACAACTTCTTTAGCAGCCTATCAGCAAACTCCATTAGTTGTTGTTGAATTTCAAGGGGGACCTTTGTTTACTCTGCTCTTGAGCTGGTCTAGACAATCAATATGGTCTCCTCTCCCTTCATTAGTCCCTTCTGTACGTGTTGTGCTGAGATCATGTTGTCATATGTTAGTCCATGATATTTGTAGGGTTTACCTTAATGACGAGGACGAAGTGTGGTCTTCCACCACTTTGGATTGCCACTCTGTTAGGAAAAACTCCTACAGCTGCCCTTGTCAAGAAGTCCATGCCTAGTAAGGTGCCGAAGGAGGTAGGAGACATCACCATATAATCTCAGTGACCCTCCTACCTCCCCACCTTTGTGTGCACCCCTTTTACTACTCTCGCTAGTGGTTGCATAGAGGAGTCTGCCACCTTGAATTTTGTCTTGGTGGATTCTACCTTGGGGCCAATTCTTTGGACTTCTTCTAGAGAAATAAAATTACTTGTGGCACCAGTGTCTAACATTACTACAACAATTTCTTTGTCGACTTGGGCTTCTATGTACACCAACCTCTTTCTTGGTTGCCTTTGTGTCGGTTGCAAGCAATTGACGATTTCAAATGAGTTGATTCCTTCCTTGGTTTCCTTCTCGTCGTTGAGTTGTTGGATAGTATTCAACCGTGGCCTCTTGTTGAAGCTTGGACAGTCCTACTTCGTATGTGATCCTCCACAGTTGAAGCAGTCCGTTCCATATAGTCTTTTCGCATCCTTGGACGGGGTTGGATCAAGTAGTGCATGAGTCATTTGACTAGTGCATCCTCCTCCCTATCCTTGCCACCCATTCCCCTAGCCATGTCGTCCATAACCCCTCGACGCAGCTTCTGAGACAGGTTGGCTAGACGGTAGTCTTTGAGGCTCTCTGCAATCCTGCACATTTCATCCAGGGTGTTGTCATGGTACATGAAGCATTCTCTCCTTGCCCATGGTTGTAGTCTAACCAGGAAGAATTGTATCATGAGTTCTTCGAGCATCATGGGGATATCAAGCATCAACGTCAAGAATCTCTGCACATATTCTCGTATAGAGCTCCCTTGCTTGAGTGTTGTCAACTCAAACACCACTTTGAATAGTCGAGTTGAGGGTATGAAGTATCGCTTGAGGGAAGTCTTGAAGTCCTCCCACGTCTCTGGTACATCTTCCCGCCATCGGGTGTCTGAAGTATCGCTTGAGGGAAGTCTTGAAGCCGTTACATAGTATTCAGACTAGCCGTCGGGTGTAACGGTCATCTTCCTTGCTAGTTGTTGGTGTGCCTCAAGTACCCCGCCGACTGTTGCCGCAACCATTGCGCTTGCTTGGGCCCCATCTCGCTTGTCTGTGTCTACGGCTTCCCTTGGGTCTGCATTCCCCCAATCACGCAGGTGTATCTGTCTTCCCACCTCCTCTGGGGGTTCCATATATCTAGGGACCCATTTCGTATTGGGTCCTATGATACCGCACCTTGTTGTCATGCCAAGTACGCCAATCGTGCCATGACCTTGCTGCCTGCACCCACCATGTCGTGTGCATCCATCGTGCCGTGTGTGCCCGTCATGCCACATGTGCCCACTATGCTGTGCGCACCCGCTATGCCACGCACGCCCATCATGTCGCATGCGCCCGCCTTGCCACGTGCACCCCGCATGCTTGTCCCACCTTGCTTATAAGGGAAGGGGGAAGGGGGAAGGGGGAGCAGACTAGCTATTACATAGTATTCAGACTAGCCATTGGGCGTAACGGTTGTCTTCTTTGCTAGTCATTGGTGTGCCTCGGGTGCCCTGTTGACCGTTGTGCCGACCGTTGTGCCGACCATTGTGCCTGCCTGAGCGTCATACCGCCCATCTGTGCGCGACTTCCCCTAGGTCTGCATTCCCGCCATCATGCAGGTGTATCTATCTTCCCACCTCCTCTGGGGGTTCTGTATGTCTAGGGACCCATTTTGTCTTGGGTCCTATGATACCGCGCCTTGCTGCCATGCCATGTGTGCCCGTCGTGCCATGCGTGTTCACCTTGCTGCATGCGTCCACTAGGTTGCGTGCACCCACCGTGTCGTGTGTATTTGCTGCGCTGCGTGCATCTACCATGCTGTGCGTACCTGATGTGCTGCGTGCGCCCCACGTGTTTGTCCCACCGCGTGAGCCTGCCTTGTCGTGGCTGCCAATTGCCCCTTGCAAGTCTATTGTGCCGCTGCTTGCTCCGTGACACATGTACTTTGGAGACATTAAGTTCTTGAGGTTTTGACATGACTAGGGAGCGAGATAAGACATATGTTACTATATTACTACATCATGGCTTGTATTTAATATGGAAATTAAATCTCAACAATTTATAGACCCACTTCCTATATGGTTCTTGGACCTACTTATGACATAACAAATACTTTAGGCTATATTGATCCGTTATAATAATAAATGGCACGTGAGATTAGTGGTGCTACTTCTAAACAATGAAAACAATAGCCATTAGCTTTTGTTCATAGGCTGATTTTACTTGGCTTCTTCTAGGTAGAGCTTGGTTAAAATATGTCATTAGTCTTTCAGTTTGAGTAAGTACGGCTCCCACCCCAATATCTAAGGCATCAGTTTTAATAACAAATAGAATATTAAAATTTGATAAGGCTAATACTAGTGTTAAACTCATAGCTATCTTGAGATTATCAAATGCTAGTTGTGTTTCTTGATGCCATGTAAATACATATTTTTTGAGTAAGGCAGTTAAAGGATCAACTTTTTGTGAGTACTTTTTAACAAAATGTCGATAATAACCTATTAATCCAAGGAATCTTCTTAACTGCTTGAGTAGTGTCTTGGGTGGTGGCTAGTTGATTATTACATCAATTTTTGCCTTGTTTGCCATGACCTCTTACTAAGAAATCTAATGTCCAAGGAATTCAAGTTCTTCACAAACAATTCGACACTTTTTAGGATTGACATGAAGAGCATTATCATTCAAGACTTGAAAAACTTGACGTAGATATTTGGGGATGTAGTAACAAAAACTTACTGAAGACCAATATATCAAAAAAAAAAAAACTAATAGGAACTGTCGCAAAAATTGATGTAAGATCATGTTCATCAGAGATTAAAAAGTAGCCAGAACATTCATTACCTCAAAAGACATTACCTAGAACTCGTAGTGACCCTCATGTGTTTTAAAGGCGGTCTTGTGGATGTCATCTTCAGTCATTTAGATTTGATGATAGCCGAATTTCATATCTAGTTTTGAAAATATGACTACTCCATGTAACTCATCAAGCAACTCTTTTATCACTGTAATCTTGTTTAGTGCCTTGTAGTCAATAGAGAAGCATCAGCCTGCGTTCTTCTTCTTAACCAGTAGTACTATACTGACAAAAGGACTATGTGAAGGACAAATAAATTATAATGCTAATAGTTCACTGAGCAATCTTTCGATCTCATCCTTCTATATATGCGAATATTTATAGGGTCTAAGACTCACTAGTTGCGCATTAGAGATTAATTGGATAAAATGATTAGTAGATTTGATCGGTGCCAATTCAGTAAGTGGGGAGAAGACTTTTGGATATTCTTCTTTCAACCTATCTTCTAATTCGATGGCTTGTTGGCAAGGTGTTTGTTTGGTCAGTTGACCAATCTGATACAATTCTACCATAAATAATTGACTCTTAGTTAGTTCCTTATCAGCAGCCTTGATGTCTATCTTCGATTTGTATAAATTGTTATCCTCCTTCAAAATAATAAGTTTGTCGTCCTTTTTAAACTAATATGTCTCTACCAATGGACGTGTGTCCAACCCAACAAGTATAGTTAGACCATATCTAGTATCATCTCGACCCCTTTCAACTTATAACATAAGAAATCATTGGTCATGTTGATATCTTGTATTGAGTATTGAACTGCTTTACATAGTCCTTGCCCTTTATCCATTTGTCCATTACCCAAAGTGACCTAAAAAACGCACCAACTTGTTGCAGGGGAGACGGAATTCGTCCACCAAATTGGAACATACGAAATTATGGGAAGCTCCACTATCTATTAAGATAATTATCTCCTTTCCTTGCAAAGTGACTTTTAGCATAATTGATTTGGTATTAGTCCACTCAAACATGGAGTTGAGGGAGACATGAGTAGATAAAAGTTTTACTTCTAGTACCTCTTCACTAGCTTCAATTTCTTGAATCTCGATTAGCTCCAACTCATCCGATTTCTATCATCTTCATCCACAATCATAATTTGTAATGTTTTCTTACGACAGTACCTTGACCCAAATTTTTCATTACAATGGTAACATAATCTTTTTTATCTTCAATTTTGGAACTCCTCTACAGTGAGCAATAATATTTTCTTGGTGATATTTGAACTCCCTTTGTTTGTGGATATAGTAATCTCTCCTTCCTATTGAGACCTTCCTAGTGCAGAATTTGTGATTGAATTCTTCCCACTTGTCGATAACCAAGCCTATTTATATACCGGCCGATATTGAGTATTGTTTCATGTTGTCGTGTGATGATAATGTGAGGGTTTCTCCTCTTTAAGATATTGCTCATGGTAGGTTTCATACACTACTTGCGTTGTCTTTTCGATTTTCAAAGCTGCATTTATTAAATCTCGCAGATCATTAAAATTTCTCAAGATAATTCAGCCTTGATCCCCTTCTTTAACCCTTTGGCAAAGATTTTCATCATGATTTTCTCATATATTAGGGGTAAATATACTAATAGCCTCTCAAATTCATCTCTGTACTCCTTGATAGATCCCTTATGCTTAATATCCAGAAATTATTCCATAATATCTTCATCTAATAGATCACTAAACCAGCGCCCAATTTAAAACTTGAAATAACTCCAATCTTCTAGAATATATCGATTTGTGGTCCATACGAACCACTAGAGGGCCGGGCCTTCTAAATTTGACATGATAAACTTAATTTGGTCTTTATCAACAATAAAATGTACCTTGAAGTACATTTCTATGCCCCTGATCCATCCTTCAGCTTCTTCACCACAAAATACAGGTGCCTCAATTTTATTTTTAGATGCTTGAACATATCTGCCTTTTTTAGAAACTTCAAAACAATCCTCATTGTCATGGATCTTATCTTTCTATCTTAACTTTGTCGGAATAGTTGTCTCTGTATCTTTTGTTTTCGAGCTTTCTCTCCTTTCCAACTTATCAAATTGAGCCATCAACAATTGAAGCATGTTGTCCATGGCTAATTTTTCATCTTGAGATCGACACATATCTTCTCTAAGAGATTCAGTCGCCTTCTTGTTCTGTTACAATTCTTTTTTTTATTCCGCCATCTCTACCACATGCGCCTCCAACCTAGCTTCAAGATCCTTGACCATCATTGTTGCCAAGATCGCTGCTCTAATACTAAATGATACGTTTCCAATATAGAAATACAGTGATAAGATATCGTATCAGTTCTTGATGTAACCATCTGATATGAACACCTTGGCAGCCCCCTCTTAGAAGACCCTAGCCAAATGTAGCCCTCTCCTCCAAGAAAACCACTCCAAAGAAGCCAATGTCCAAAAGGTGCCCTTTCGTACTTCATTTCCCTTATTTATAAGGGTCCTTCCCCTCTAATTCCCCCAAAATCTGGTCAAGAATCGGTTTCCTTATTTATCAAGGTCATCTCCCTTTTATTATGTGACCTGACTTAGTCATTGTATAGTAAATCACGCAAATTTAAAATTTATAAAACTAGAAAATATGAATTTTTAGATATTTAAAAGTATTTTTGAATAAATATATCAATTCTAATTCAATAAAACTTTCAAAAATAGCGATAATTTTACAGGTCGATCACAAGGATGTAATATAATATCTGGTAATTATTCAAAATTTTCCTCAAAGAATACTATTTTCTATAAATTTTATACTAGGAAATAAAAAGGAAATATAATTAAAATTCACGAAAAAGGGAAATAAGGGTGCGAACGTCAGGATGACGTTAGCGCCCGGCGAACGCGAATTAGGCTGAAACAGAGTTCTGCCCGACGATTTTTACATAAGCGATTACAAACAATTTAATTGATCAAATTAAGATCTGTAAAAGCCAGAAGAATCGTAAGTGAATGAAGTATAGGTTGGTAAATTTAAAATCAATAAATTAACACTAAATGAAGCAAAAATTAAGTTGAAAGTAGGAAAACAGAGTTTTGACATCGCAGCGGCGATGTGTCGGTGATGCACTAGAATCCTGAGCGTTCGGGAGGATCGTCGTGCAGTGTCCACGGCCTCAAAGGCTCTCCTTGGACAAGGACGACGTGGGCAATCTCTAGATCTCTTTGTGAAGTTTAGAGATCAGTGAAATGAATCGTCGAATCATCTCTGGCGGCTGTCACCTAGCGGAGCAGAAAAATGGCGACTTTGTAGCTCTCCGACGGCTGTCACCCGACGGAGAGGAGCTGGATGGAGGTGAGGCGCATGTCAGGGAGCTTCATCCTCAGGTCTGCATAGTAATAGGAGGCTCTTCATCGCATCCAGTATGCTCTCAAGAGGTGGCGACTCATCTCTCGGCGGATCGTCCTCTTCCCGACGACGGCTTGTTCGTCGATCAATCAGAGATGTTTTACTCGATGAATTCGCGATCCTTTTATCGCAAATCGTTCAACAATTTTAGAAATAATGCTCCGCGAATCACGTTGACAAGATTTTTGCCGATGATCCAGCGATTCTAGTTGCTTAATCTTTAACCGGCGATATGCAGGAAAGTCGTGATAATCAGATAAAACATATGAATTTTGGCTCTGGAAGGATTCGAACCCCTACACCGGTTGCCTACCCTTTCTAGGGAAGGTGTGACGTGGGTTTAGTCCCACATCGCTTGTGCGGCGAGTATCTGGTGAATATATGATAATATTACATTTTTTATTAAGTCCCTTTCTTGCACATGTATGACCACTCCTTGCCCCACAGTCGACTAGCCACCAGTGACGTGGAAGGGGGGTGGCACACACGTGCCCCTATCGGTCCAAGCTGCTCGAGCCCCTACTCGTGGCTACTCCCCGACTATACTTCCGACCCGCTTGCGGGCCTGGCTGGCCGACGGGTCCCCCTCATTTTGTCTTATTTTTATTTTAATTTCTTTTTCTTCATTTATCTCAAAAGTAAGACTATAAAAATCATATAAATTCGTATAAAATCACATAATTACCCAAAAATTTACCTTAATCAATTGAAAACCACTTTTCACACTTTAACACAAATATAAGTCTATTTATCATGAGTTAAGGCTAAAACTATATTATTTACTAATTATTAACTCATGATAATGAAGACTTATCATTATGTTAGGTCAATGTGACTTGGAAGGCATGAGGGCCCCATTTATTGAGGGTTGCCTAGGTCAGCTTGACCTTGACTAATAGTTGGGTCTATATTCTAGCCTTCAGGCCCTTCTTTAATCCCACATGTCTTCCTCTTCTCATATACCTTTATTGGGACCGTATCACTCTCCTTCTCTTATCTTGATATGTGAAGCTCTAATTTTTTTGTAAATTCTAGCTAAATTTCTAGTTTATTTATTCTATTGTCATTTTTCTAAGATGAGATATCCCTATCAGAAAAAATTAAAAGGAAGATAGTTGAGATCCAAAAGGAATTGGAATAATACTAGAGGGCTTTCTAGAGGCCCTCAACTCTCTCAACCCCTTTTCTTCTCTTCTCTCTTAAAACTTGACCCATGAGTTGTCCTAATAATTTCCTTAATAATCTTTTACCCCCCTCTTACACTAATTGTCTACTTTGATAGAACAATCCTTTCCTTCATCTAAAGTAAGTGAAGGTAAGTGTTGTATGAATACTCCCCCATTGTTGAACACTTAGTCTTTACAATAAAATTTCAGAAATTGATCTTGAATGTTAGTGTGACTGATTCTCACAAAGCTTTGCAAAGTAGTACTAATCCTACTAAATTAGTACTTTTGAGTTGTCCCATGTAGAGCTGATATCTAATAACCCTATGTGACACATTTAAATGAAGCTCATCATTCTAGTCTTATGGTAAGGATTGACTTTAATTATTCACGCTTAGATCTTAGTGTAATTGAGAAACATAGAAGATGAGATAAAGTGAAAATGTTGGAAGAAGGTTGATGTAATATGTTGCAGGCACAATACACATTAGGACTTAGAAAGGTATAAAATATCTAAGAATCAGCTTCTTGTCTAAGGTCTAGTTTGAGGAATGATCTGTAAAATACTAATGTTGGGGATTTCATGTATAAAGTGTTGTGAAAAGAGTCATTTTTGCGGCATTTTTGAAGTACATTATCACAATATTTTGTCCAATAAAATCAACTGTGCTGAGATTTGAATTGTTGAAGATGAAAATATTGAACTATGTTTTCAAACAATGATTGACAACCTCTATTTGACCACCAGTCCAAAGATTATATGACATACTCTTATTGAGTTTTGTCTTAGAGCTTAAATAATTTCAACCAATATACACATGAAAATTAGGTCACAATATAATATAATATATTTTATGAGTTTAGATCAATGCACGATTTCTCATATGAATTTCTTTGACATATTTGAAATTCTAAACAAGTATTTGAGTGATAGAAAATAGAAATATTTATTCAAGTAGTCCACTATTAAGATTCAACTATACTAGGAATGAGGTAAGCTTGTGATCAAATCTATTAAAATATCATCCCAAATATATTAAATTTATTGAAAATTTATCAAATATATTGATAGTGCTTTTGAAAAAATATCTAAAGTTTCTTCCTATAATAAGGGGTGTAAGAGTTGACTGAAATTTGAGATAGTTTATATTGCTCTCCCCTCTATCTTCTATGACATAGGTTTGTCTCTATTTTCTACATTGTATTAGAGTGGTTAGGGTTTCATTAACTCTGCCCAATGTCTCTTGTCTGGGGAAGCACCATCACTATCACCAAGAGAGTTTGACAATATCTAGCATCTCCTATTTGCCACCGTCATTGACATCCTTTGCCACCATCTACAGATGTGTTGTTATTAGCATTGTGCTACCTTATAGTAAGGCCTTCCACCTTTGTTGAGTAACTTTTCAATGAGACATTCCTCCTCTTCCGAGTACATTTCTGATGAAGCCTTCTACCTTTATTAAGTTTTTTTTTCAATAAGCCCTTTTGCCTCTATTGATTATCTTTCTATTTAGGCCTTTGGCCTCTGTCAAATATATTTTTGATGATGCCTTCTATCTTTGTCAAGTGTCTTTTCAGTGAGGCCTTTTGCATTTACCAAATATCTTTCTAGCGAGGTCTCATACCTTTGCCTAGTATCTTTTCAATGTCATCTCTATCTAGTTATCATTCATGTATTGTCTTAGTCCAGTGTCTTTCTTAGCCTATCTCAATTCACCATAGTTCAACATCTTCCTTAGTTTAGCTACGATAATATCCCACAATCTGTAAAAGTTGGCAACATTTCAAGTAGTTCAATATAAATTCATCTCAGGCATCATTCTCCTATGGAGCTCTTTTTGGGACATAACAACCATCAAATGAGCCAAAGGTGTCTGTAAATTCACAACTTTGGCAATAATTATCTTTGACAACCATTATATGGGGGAGTTGCTACCACAAGGGATCATCGTCATCACCAACAAGTGAATGGTCATAAACAACTTAGTCAATATGAACTTCTCCAAAGTTCATATTGAGAGGGAGTGTTGAAAGTTCCAAGTTGTAACAAAATAATGTAATAAATTAAAAATGTTTTTGAAAAGTTAAATAGTATTTCTCCTTACATTAAGGGGTGTAAGAGTTGAATAGAATTTGAGATAGTTTTCACCGTTCTCCCCTCTGTCCTCCATGATAGAGGTTTCTCTTTATTTTCTATAAAAGTATTTGGAAAAGATGAATTAAAATAATAAAAGATAAAGAAAAATATTTGTTCTACTAGAAAGTTAGACTTCATTTTGACCAAGTGAATTTGGTGTATGACGTGACTTAGTCGTTGTATAGTAAATCACATAAATTTAAAATTTATAAAACTAAAAAATATGATTTTTCAGATATTTATAAGTATTTCTAAACAAATATATAAATTATAATTTAATAAAACTTCCAAACATAGTGGTAATTTTCAAGGTCAATCACAGGGATGTAATATAATATTGGATAATTATTCAGAATTTTTCTTAAAGAATATTATTTTCTATGAATTTTATACTAGGAAATAAAAATTAAATATATTTAAAATTCATGAAAAAGGGAAATAAGGGTGCGTATGTCAAGATGACGTCAACGCCCGCAGAATGCAAATCGGGTGGAAACAGAGTTTCACCGCGTCATTCTTACGTAAATAATTAAAGACGATTTAATTGATCAAATTAAGATCTGTAAAAGCCGAGAGAATCGTAATTGAATGAAGTATATCTTGGTAAATTTAAATCACACAAATTATCACTAAATGAAGTGGAAATTAAGTTGAGAGTAGGAAAACAGAGTTCCGGCATCGCGGCGGCAATGTGTCGGCGATGCACCGGAATCTTGAACGTTGGGGAGGATCGTCGTGCATTGTCTACAACCTCAAAGGCTCTCCTTGGACAAGGACGACGTAGGTAATCTCTAGATCTCCTTGCGAAGTCTAGAGATCAATGAAATGGGTCGTCGAATCGTTTCTAGTGGCTGTCACCCGGCGGAGCGGAAAAAATGGCGACTTTGCGACTCTCCGGTAGCTATCACCTAATAGAGAGGAGTTGGATAGAGGTGGGGTACGTGTCACAAAGCTTCATCCTTAGGTCTGTGTAGCAAGAGGAGGCTCTTCATCGCATCCGGTACACTCTCAGGAGGTGGCGACTCGTCTCACGGCAGATCGTCTTCTTCCTGACGACGGCTTATTCGTCGATCAATCAGAGATGTTTTACTCAATAGATTCACGATCCTTTTATCGCGAATCATTCAACAATTTTAGTAACAATGCTCCGCGAATCGCGTTGACGAGATTTTCGCCGATGATCCAGCGATTCTGGTTGCTTAATCCTTCATTTACGATCTGCAAGAAAGTCGCGATAATCAAATAAAAAAATATGAGTTTTGGCTATAGGAGGATTCGAACCCACACCGGTTGCCCGCCTGCATGAGAGAGATTGAAATAAGTACTCTAATGTCCTTATCAAATTACGTCATCATGATATATCTCTGTTATAAATAAGAGGTATTGTCAGTATTAAAATCATCGAAGCCTTTATGAGGAAGGTGTGACGCAGGTTTAGTCTCATATCACTTGTGCGCCGAAGTTTCGGACGAATATATAGTAATATTACATTTGTAATCAAGTCCTTTTCTCGCACATGTATGATCATTCCTTGCCCCACAGTTGGCTGGCCACCGGTGACATGGAAGGGGAGTGGCGCACACGTGCCCCTATCGGTCCTAGCCGCTCGAGCCCCTACTTGCGGCTCCTCCTCGACTGCGCTTCCAACTTGCATGCGGGCCTGGCTAACTGGCGGGTCCCCCCCATTTTGCTATATTTTTATTTTTATTTCTTTTTCTTCATTTATCTCAAAAGTAAGACTGTAAAAATCATATAAATTCATATAAAATCACATAATTATCCAAAAATTCACGTTAATCAACTGAAAACCACTTTTCACACTTTAACACAAATATAAGTCTATTTATCATGAGTTAAGGCTAAAACTATATTATTTACTAATTATTAACTCATGATAATGAAGACTTATCAGTGTACAACCCTTTTATAAGTTTTGAAGAAATTGATATATCTATTTGTTAGACAATCATGAAATTTTGTCAATACTTTCTCGATAAAAAAAGATTGTGTAAGAGTTATAAGGTATCTTTGACATAGAAAAAGTTTTTGGTGCATAAAATAGTAGGGGCTATAGCCACTTCTTTGAAGTAACATATAATATGGGACTAAATATAGAGTTTGGTTGAACTTTGGTTGATAACTCATGAATATTAATTTGTGAAGTCAAAGATAAATTGACTACTATTAATAATAATAGATTTGATATCCTCGAAAACATATGTTACTTTATTTTCTTTTACTTGATTTGAAAATTTTACCTCACGAGTTTTGAAAGTCATTTCTAATATTAAGGAGTTATCTAGTATTACTCTATGATAAATTTGAGCTTATATTGATTTATATATAAGTAAAATATTATGTTCATGAGATAGTGATACCACATGAGCGATGCAACATTAGTCATGAGTTCATGTTTGTATGTTAACTTGAATTAAATCTTTTTAGAGACATATTCTTTATAATATGTAATTGAGCTGCCATCTTACATTATTAAAATTCTCAATCTATGATTTAAAATATCTACTTCTAAAGAAAAGGTTTAAATAAATTCAAAAATGATAAGATGTTTGTCATCATTATAATCATTTTAAGGTCTTCAAATATTTGTTGTGAAAAATTATTTTAGTGGAAAGTGTGCATCTTGAGTTGTTAGTTGATGGTTTACTATCTATAAATTATGACAAAAACTTATAATAATAGCCTATCGGTCCCAAAAAATATATCGATTCTTATAAATTATTGAGGGTTGACCATTTTAACATAGCATTAATCTTTTCATAATTATCTATTATTATACTCATTGAAATATAGTGACTTAAATATTTTAATTATCTTTAAGAAAACACCTCTTTATGTTAATATAAATTTTATTCTTCAAGAGAATTAAAAATATATATTAGATGTATTGATCATGTTAGTCTTCATCTTATCAATAAATCAGAATATCATTAAAGAAAATTAAGACAAATTAATAAATATAATATTATAATATTTCATTAATTAAAGACTTGAAGATGTCAAAAGTATTAGTTATACCAAAAGTATAATTATAAATTTATAATGATCTTCATGAGTCTTAATTGTTGTCTTGTAGATGTCTTGTTCTCTCATTCCAATCTGAAAAAATTGAGACTAAGGATCAAGTTTGGTGAAATTATCACCTCAAATAATTTATCTAATAATTCTTTTAATATGAAAAAAAAATATTTATATGACGTTATAACTTTATTCAATGTTCTATAATCAATGCATAATCTCTTTTTTTTCAACTAGAGTGTAGTTTGAAAATGAGCTTTTTGAGGGTTAGATTATTCTTATTTGGGACATATTAAACAATACATTTTATTTTGTCTTTCTAGAGGTGAGAATAATGATAGGGTGGAGGCTAACTAGTTCTATGTGTCATATTAACTAAATTGCATCATGGATGTTAATTTGAAGAGTAGACTTTGTCTTGATTCAAGAACCTCAAGAAAATAAATTTATATTTTTTCTCTATGTTGAAGGAAGTTGTTACTTGTCCATCTTATACTCGTTGTAGCATTCATGCTGGTCAACTCTAGTGGTAGAAAGTGTTATATCATTGTTAATTGTTATGTCACTAATATTACATTTTTACATACTTTGAGGCCTTTCAATGCCTAATTATTATATATAATCACTCCATAACTTATAGTTTTTGACCTTAGGAGATTTAATTCTTCAACTAAGCTTTGCAAATGAAATTACAGGTAATCCTACATTCAATTAAGACAATGATATCACTCCTATGTGTAGAACTCTTCAGTTTCACAATGTCATATTATAATGACCCAATTACTAAGTCCATAAGAAGTTTTCCTCATTCTTGTTCCTCCTTAGTCACTTTTAAAGATGCACTCTAAATCTCTTTAGTTGTTGTACTTGGCTTCTCTTAAGTCTCGATCTTTCATGTGCAACAACAAGATTTGAAATTGTCTTTTACATCGATGATTAATTACAAGTTTAATATCATAGTTGATACATAGACTTTTCTCTTTGTAAGTTTACTTTTAGTGAGGTTTAACTTTTGGCTTCCTCTTAGGCACAAACTTGTTGGAAAGAATTTTGATATCTTGATACATTTGTATGTGATATTAATAACATGTCTCAATTCATCTCTATTGCACTCCAAAATTTTGTGAGAGACACATTATAAATTTCTTGTTCCCTTAACAAACCCTTGTTTAACCTTGGTTTACATATTGTAGTGTTCCTAATAAAATTCAAATTTCATGTTGCTTGCAGGTTGTAAAGTATCTCTTCTACTGATTGAGAGAAGTTAATGACTTATCATAGTCTCAATGAACTCTTGTTAAATTTCAACTAAATTTTCCCATGTTAATTTTTTGATGTAATTGTTTTTCATAATTTCTTTCAAAATATCCTTCAAAAATATAAATAATACTTAAAAATCATATCAATACTTAATTATCATTCCTTCCTATTTGAGATTTAAAAATTGTTAATAAATATTCCCATATGAATCAGCCCTAAAATCTCATATATCTATAAGTTATTGTCAACTCTTGAATTAATCTTTTAGTTGTTTATAAATATCAAGATATTGTTTGTTTCAAAGCACATTATTATGTCATTCAACCTTTCTTTTTCCCTAACTTTACTCATTTTCAAATAGAGCCTAGTACGAAAAATTCACTTGTCTTGATTGTTGTCACTAAAAATAGGAATGGTCAACCTTTGATACCCTTGTTATGTTCTTATGACAACCTTTAATATTTTAGAGTTAAGAGATATTAGTCAATCTTGAGATTATGAATCTTGAGACATTAGTCAATCTTCTTGTTGCATTTGTTTAGACCCTTATTTTTCCACCACTATTATATAATCCTCTATCTCGTAAAGTCATTGAAGGATTTTGTTGAAAATGTCCTCCCTTTTATTCCTCATCTCCTCATTAACGCCTTTTATTTCTACTTTATAGTTGTTGATAAGTTTTGGGCCATTGGTCCCAAGTTGATGCTTTAATATTAAATGATGACTCCCAGCAAAATGCAAAAGAAACCCTTGGAATTAACATAAGAAAAAATGTGAAAGGAAGATAATTGGGATCTTAAAAGAATTTTAGAAAAATACTAGAGGGCTTTTCAAAGGCCCTCAACTCTCCTAGTTTCTCATCTTCTCCTCTCTCCCAAAGCCTTGCTCATAGGCAAGCCTTGATCTTGCACTAATTGCCTACTTTGGCTTAATCGTCTTTTTCTTCAAGTAATAAGATGAATGGGGAGTGTATAACTTGCCTTGATGTATATAAGTATGAGAAAGGGAGAGAGAGAGAGAGAGAGAGAGAGAGAGAGAGAGAGCGTTGACAATGCTAGGAAAAAGAGGTAAAGACATCTTGTGGGAGTCATTCCTCTTAATAGGAATAAATCAACCTTTTTGATTAGATAGATCAATCAACATTAAATTAGTGGTGACCAATCCCATGTTTAAACCCATCTTATATGAATAAATTCAACAACCCTACTAATTCAAACAAGATCAAGAAGTTGCATCGTGACACATTTTTAGCAAAATAGTAGTCATCTCTGGGGTATTCTCAAATAAAGAAAAATAAGTACTACATATATGTGTATTTATGATGCTTTTAATGAAGTGAGAAGAGTAATAATAGGGAGTAAGTAACAAGTTTGATCAGCACAGAATAACTATTAGACCACAAATGCATCAACTTTACTATATGAAACTAGATCTACAAACGTGGCCAATAAAAAACTATTAATCCTTAAAGAGTTATCAGTTTTACCATTACACCTTCGTCTACAAATTTGACCCATCAACTAAGCCACTAAACAGGGGCTCATCTCTGACATTAAGAGCTCCAACATCTCATATATCTCATGTCCCCTCTCGTGAGAAACATCCCCACAGACGAACCTATGGGACCGCCTTCCTTTCCCCACAACCCAACTACAACCTTTGCCCTTCCTCACCCCGGCTGGACCCATTAAAGCCCTCACCCTCTCTGCATCCTCCCACCTGCCAACACCAGCGTATACACTGGAGAGCAGGACATAGCTCCGGGGATCACCCTCCTCCATCTCCCTCAACCTCACAGCCGCCCTCTCCGCCACCACCTCCTCCTCCACCCGCCCCCGGCAGGCGCTCAGCAGCGCTGCCCAAGCACCAGCTCCCCCCTTGCCGGCGAGCCTCTCCGCCACACGCAGCCTCCCAGCCCGTGCCAGCAAGTCAACCAGGCAAGCATAGTGCTTCTCCGCTGGCACCAGGCCGTGCGCCCTCATCAGCCCAAAGTAGCGGAGCCCTTTCTCCACCAGCCCACCATGAGCACAAGCAGAAAGCACCGACAGGAACAGGCTCCCTGTGGGGACCTCCATCGCCTCCACCGCGTCCTCGAAGAGAAGAAGCGCCTCCTCTGCGAGCCCATTGGCAGCGAAGCCATGGATGGCGGCGCTCCACGAGGCCTCGTTCTTCTCCCCCATCAGGGAGAAGACCCTCTTGGAGTTAGCAATGTCCCCGGACTTGGCGTACATGTCGGTCAACGCCGTGCCCATGAAGAGATCATCTTGCAGGCCCAGCTTGGCGACCAAGCAGTGGACGGCCCTCCCCTTCTCCAACGCCGAAGATCCCGCACAACCACGGAGAACGCTCGATAAAGTCAACGCGCTGGGGGCCTCCCCCGACGCTAGCATCTCCCTAAAGAGCTCTACCGCCTCGTCGTACGCCTCGCCTAAGATAAGCCCTGAAATCAGGCCATTCCAGGAAGCTCTGTTTCTCTGCGGCATTCTCTCGAACAGCTCCATGGCATCAGGGAAGCTCCCGTTCCTGCAGTACCCGGAAACCATGGCGTTCCAGCAAATCAAGTTCTTCTTCTCCGGTGCGACGTCGAAGACGCGGCGCCCTTCCTCGGGCCTCCCGCACTTGCAGTACATGTCGATCAGGGAGCTCGAGATGAAGTCGCTGTCGTCGATCCCGAGCTTGATGGAGCAACCATGGAGGGTGCTCCCCAAAAGCAGAGCCTCATTCCCGCCGGCGGCGCTGATGGCGGCGGAGAGAGACGACAGAGTGGGGCGGAGACCGGCGCAGAACATGCGTTCGAAGAGCTTGAGAGCTTCCATGGCCTGCCCCGCCTGGTTATGCCTCGCCACCATCAAGCTCCATGAGACCTCGTTCTTGTGGGGCATTTCGTCGAACGCTTTGCGGGCGCCTCTTAAATCTCCTTCCTGGAAGTAGAGGTCGAGCATGGCGGTCCAGGAGACCACGTCCTTCGTCTTCATTCGATCGAAAATCTGCCTCGCGGAGGCGAGATCCTTCATCCTGGTGTGCAGGGTGATCAGGGAGTTGGAGATGGAGAGGAAGCTCTCGTACCCGGTTTTGACGATGGAGCCGACGATGTTCCTCCCCAGGTCGAACCTGCCGGCGGCGATGGAGGCCCTGACGGCAGCGGTGAAGGTGATCTCGTTCGGCGCCACGCCGGCCATGAGCATACCGTGGAAGAGCTCGAGGGCATGGAAGGGGTGCCCGTTCTGGACGAGCCCCGCCATCGCCGCCGTCCATGAGACCACCGTCGGAGAAGGGCATCCCCGGAGGAAGGCGACGCCGTCGGAGACCTTGCCGGACTTCATGGAGCCGTCGATCATCAGGGTCCAGGAGATGTCGTTCCTCTCGGGCATGGCGTCGAACAGGCGGCGGGCGGCGGCGAGCTCCCCGTTCCTCACCCAGGCGGCGATGGTGACGTTCCAGGAGAGGAGGTCGAAGCCGCCACTGCTGAGGCAGCTCTCCCGGAGGGCGGCGGCGCAGTCGCCGGCGCCCCCGGCTGCGGAGTAGATGGTCAGGAACTTGGCCGGAAGGGGGCGGAGGGAGGAGATGCCGGTTTTGATGGCGTGGGCGTGGATGGCCTGCCCACCGGCGAGGGAGCCGCCGGCGAGGCACTTGTCCAGCAGGGTGGCGCAGGTCTGCAAGTAGGTCTTGAAGGCGGCGGCGGCGGCGCCGCTGCCGCCGCCGGAGGAGGAGGGGAGGAGCATCGGAAGGAGATCGTCATCCCCGCCTGAGCATCAAGCTTTTTCTCTCCTCGCCGCCGGCCAACACTCCGCCAAGTTCTCCCTCCCCATCCATGGAGATGGAGGACATTAAAAGAAATGAATCATCATAAGATCATTTTTATTGCTTCTAGAAATACAAGAGAAAATATACCAAGAAAAAATGTCTTAACACTACCAAGACATTGCTAATATTACCAGTTATACACGAATAATCATATCCCTTCATTTCATCAGCATGTCATGTAGATTGATACTATATATATCTGAAGATACATGCATCAGTCCTGCAAATCTTAGTGCCAATAAGCAGTCATCTCTCCGCAGATATCTACATGAGCGTGGCAGTGAGCGAGAATTATCGACTGACAACATGATTTGGGCATTGATGGCTTAAAACCCATGACTTTCTAGTAATAATACATTTAAATCTGAAAAAACAACAATTCTTACAGATCGGACAATCAGCTAGGCGAAGAAGGGATTTCAGAGTAGAACCAGTCTGGTTTCATGAAGACTGGAGGATCCACCAGCTACCCAGAATTCCGATCAAGCTCAGCTTCGCGTCCCTCAGCTCGACTCTCGCGAAGCAGAGGAGCTTGTAATCTTGGACTTCCACCTTCTTCGCATAGAACAGCTGCGCAATTTAGGGTAGACGACTGAGTAATCACAAGGAAAAAAAACGGGCCTTTTCAGACAAAGGACTTTAGATTCAATGCACAAAGTAAGCATAGGCCTCGATCTGGTTCATCACTCATCTGGGCTAGGCCCGATCTCCGAAAGATTGTTCCCTGGGCACAAGATTTCTCATAATACAAGGCCACAGTGGGTGAATCGAGTGATCCACACCTTTAAATATTTTGAACATCCCCAGCAGAATTTAGCCAGATTGGCCTAGAATTGTGTCCATGCAATTAGATTGGTTAATCTTTTATCTTGTATGCCATGTGGCCATAAATAAACTAGATTTAGAAAGAACTAATATTTGATTACTCTAATAATTCGGAAGGGAGGGAGGGAGAATAGCTCTAACCTTTGTTTTGGACAAGCCAGGGTTCTGACGCATTGCCCGTCGCCGCAGCTATAAAGTCAACATAGAGAGAAGATAAGAGTCTCATAAATTTCCCACCAGTAAAGAAAAATAACACCTCTTGAGATCATCAAGCTGGCTTGAAGGCTTCTACAGCCACCAAACAGTCCATAAGATGGATATCCGACAGTTTATACAGCAATCCCATGTGATGATCATTACAGTGATCTTGGATCGTCAATTTTTTCTCATAATAAGTTGTCAAATGCCTTTGTCTCACCTGCTCGATAAAAATATAAACCGAGAAAGGGCTTGGCCTTGTGCAGAAGAGAAGGAGAGCAACGTTAACGGCAAGTATGATAGGATGACGCCAGCCAAATATCACTGTCATAAGCAGCACGGCCGGCAGCTGAAATTTTTTGGTCAACGCCCACACAGTATCTAAATCTTGCTTCAAAAAGTCAGAAGGGTCCTCCGAATCTCGAAGATGCCCCTCCATGTTCCCTGCATCTTGGAAAAAGGAAGCATACCCCAAAAAGACTTCAAGACCTCTTTCAAGATGGCAATATATCTTCTGACAGGAAGATAATCAGAGAAAATTGCAAGCTCGGGATAATGTATGTGCTCACCACTCATAGCATATACAGCATTTGGCGATAAATACATGGCTCCGCCGACTCCAGAGATCCCTAGAAGGCTTCCCACGCATAGATTCCTTCCTGAGGAGGCATAAGTAGTGTTCCCATCCCAACTTGATGTAACTACTAAATTGAATTTTTTCTTCAAGGATATTGAAGCGAAATATCAAGACAAGATTAATCAACACCCTTCCACACGGGATAGAAAAGATAACCAGAAAAAAAGAGGAAGCGTGAAAAGCAGCAAGAACATGCGTTGTTCTACGGATAAATAAAACTCAGAATGGGCGATCATACAAACAGAACATGCCTGATGAGCTTAGATTGTGAATACTCCTCATTTGGATCATGAGCTTTGTCTGCCATCTGGATGAATGCGCCCGTATGGCCAACTTAAGGTGCTGGATGTGGAAACTTAATGGGCCATGACTCAGGGAGGAGACTGCATAGTAGGGGTGAATGCCAATCAAATGAGAACCATATAATCTTGGAAATTTTCGTAAATAAATCTTAAAGTTAGATAAATGATGAAAGGAAGCATCAAGACGCCTGGCAAGGCCTCTCCAAGGGATTCCCAAGTTGTTAAAGGGTTAAATACATGACACAAACTTTGTGCATTTGAGGTGCTCACTATACTCGACTAAAAAACGGTATGCTCTGTAGCTGCTCTAATGAAATCAACCTGGTTAATCCGAGTCATGCTCCAAAAAACATCTGGGAAGCTGACCCAGCTCTCTCTACTGATCCAGAAGACATACCAGCTGCCTCCCTCTCCAGCAAGCAGTTCAGCATAAAGATACTCTTTATTAGCATAAAATTATATGAATGACGCATTGCCATGATCGAAATGAACATGAAGCCTGTTTCCCATGTTTCTGGTCCATATTTCTCATCTCTAATTTAACCAAAAAGAGACAAGAAGCCTCGAAACGGGACGAACTTACTGAAGGTATATCTGGAACATAATACAGATGCCACAGGTGCAAGATTGAAGAAGGAAAGGAAGAAAGAAAACTTGTAGTCCGATACTCGATGAGGTTAGAAGTTCTTTGGTTGCAGGCACTATTGGAGATGTATTTATCAACCATTCGTCATTATTCACGGACATGGATTAATAAAAGGAAATACGGACGAGCTCGCGGAAGTAAACTTGCGCGATAAGTGTTCCTCCGGCGCTACCTGTAGCAGTAGCCGCCTTCAGAGGGTAGAAACTTGAAGAGGAGAGATCTCTAGTGGTGATCAACGCACTAGGGCTCCGACGGCAGAGAGGCAGCAGCCTCCGAACCGATTGCATGCTCCTACCACTTCCTTATACCCTCGATTACCCTCTCCGCCGGAGACCGATGCCCTCGCCGCCGGTGAGAGTTCACAAGGGAAGCTCCGCCGCTCCTCTGCGGCGGCGCAACTCTACGTCGGCGATGATCGACACCGACCAGAACAGAAAAAGGGCTCAGTCGACGGAATCGATTCTCAATCTGATCTTCCAAACAAGATTTTACCCCATCAGCACCAGCGTTTTCGAACCATTTTTATTACACAATCACCCAGAAAAAACTACATTTAGAAAATCAGTCTCATTTACAAATAAGTCCAGAATTGATTCCTATTATGTGAATTCCGAATCCAAGCTAGATTCCTAGAAAGCCCGGATAATGAGTTCCGGGTAATGAGTTCTGGCCTGGCCCGTCTAGTAATGATAATTACAATGTGTTCAAATATAACGTAATAATCTCATATTTGTATAGATATACATCTATCGCGAATATATTTGTATCTATTTATTTATTTCATTCTCGACAGGCTCACTTTATACCCGCCTGATATTTTTAATACCATAACTGTTTTAACGATTTAATAATCACATGTATTAATATATCTGTAATATATTTGCCATGAAGTAAATGATAATAATATAAAAATGGGGATATATAATTTATATTTTTAATTAATTATCCTTGTTTTTTTGTGACAAAATCCTTTCTTTAGAGTGAGAGAGTGACCAGCTTGATCCACTTTTGAAGAAGAGGTGGCCCAATAAGCTCAGACAAATCAAACAGGCCCAATAAGAGAGGGTAGAATTAAACAATTAGTTGATTCATTATTCTCATTTTATTTTAATAAAAAATAATATATTTCCCGCGTTTAAATATTTTTTATCAAAAAATCCTCTCGAAGCTTCAATTATTTCAAGGATGAATTTATTTCGTATTTTTAAATCGAGCAATGCCATTAAATGCCAAACCGTTAAAATATATAGTATTTTATTTCCGCGGTAATAAATGCTTAAAGTTTCCCGTCAATATTCTTGTAATTTGGGGTTCTAAATTTATATAAAAGTTAATAACTTTTGAAAAGATGAACACTTCGCGTCAGTCAGTCAGTCAGAGTGACTTCTGCTTCCCCTCCCTCAAGCATGTCGGCCACTCTCTCTCTCTCTCTCTCTCTCTCTCTCTCTCTCTCTCTGTTGGCGGCGGCAACAAGCGAGCTAGAGAGAGGGAGAGGGGGAGAGATGGAGGGTGGTAGAGAGAGAAAGAGCTGGAGAGGGTGAAGTGCAGGCGCATAGTTTGCCGTACAGTGTGACACAATGACTTTAAGAATGCATCCGAGAAGAGAGAGAATAAGAGAGAGAGAGAGATGGTGACGGGTAGAGAGAGAAAGAGCTGGAGAGGGTGAAAACCAGGCGCATAGTTTGCCCTGCAGTGACCAATGACTTCTACAGTCCTTACGAAGAGAGAGAAAGAATAAGAGATAGAGAGAGAGAGTAATAGTGGCAGGTAGAGAGAGAAATAGCTGGAGAGGGAGAAGAGCAGGCGCATAATTTGCCGTACAGTGTGACACAATGCTTTAACAATACATACGAAGAGAGAGAGAGAGAAGAGAGAGAGAGAGTTTCATTAAAAATAAATAAATAATGAATATCATTGCCACCGTTTACTCCTCTCTCTCATGGCGGCGGCAAAAAGCGAGCTAAGGGGAGAGAGAGAGAGAGAGAGAGAGAGAGTTGGTAGCGGGTAGAGAGAGAAAGAGCCGGGGAGGGTGAAGAGCAGGCGCATAGTTTGTAATACAGTGACCCAATGACTTTAACGATCCATATGAAGAGAGAGAAGACCAGACGCTGGAAGAGAAAATTGTAAACGGCGAAAGTTGCCGTAGATGCCAGGAACCGTCGCAAAAGGAGTACTTATATAATTATATATTATATAATGCATTTATATTATTAATTGATTCTGCACTGGGTACATCGATAAAAACTCAAAAAACATTCTATACTGCGTTTTAAAGCGGGGTATATTTATAATTATATACCTTAACATGGGAAAAGGAAATTTCAATTTAATAAAGGCCTCTATTTTAGGAGAACCCGCTGGATTCCCGTTACCCCCTTTAAAACGCACTCACCCCCCCCACCCTCCACTCCCCCTCACCTTGTCACCCTTCCCCATGTCCTCTGCGAGGGGAGAAACCCTAAAAAAACACCAGAGGAGAGACCTTCGACCGCAAGATACTCGAGTAGCTCGTGCCCCACGTCTCTGTCACGAACGACGATCGAGGTCTTCCGCTGCTGACCAGAGGAAAACGGGTGGAAGAGGGGCCAGATAGGGCTTGTTTTGAGCTGCAGAAGGGTTTGTTTTAAGCTTTGGAAATGGTGAGAGAGTCGCCTTCCATGGCGAGGTGAGAGAGTTCCATGAATAAGCGCGTCGTGAAGGTAGCGGGTGGTCTGGGCTGTACCAGAGGAAGAAAGCTTCGGGAGGAGGAAGAAGACAACCCATCCCCGCAAATGTACAGATGCCCGGGTAAGTCCAGGAGGAGGAAGACAACACCAGAGTTTCCTCCGGATGGCAACTAGCTGCTACTCCAGGGCTTCCTCAATCATTGCTCTTTTTGTTGGATTCCTCCTCCTCCTTCCTCCTCCGGTCCTCCTCCTTCCTCCACCGGAGGCGAACACCACGCTTCATTCACGGGTGGAGCTTGAGACGCTCCGGCGGGTCAGGGCCCGCCTGAGGAAGTTGCAGAAGCCCTCTTTGAAGACGATCCAGGTTTGTCACTCAAACCCTAGCGCTGCCGCCCGAAGAGTTTGTGGTGGGTTAAGTTTGATTTTTCTTTCTTGCAGAGCGGAGAGGGTGACCTAATCGACTGCGTTCCGAGCCATCTCCAGCCGGCGTTTGATCATCCGAAGCTGTTAGGACAGAAGCCGCTGGTGGGTGGATATTTCGGCCTTGGATCTGCGCGAGTCTTCGATTTTCTGTGGATGATGTGGGTTCCGTGGTTCCAGGAGCCGCCGGAGAGGCCGAGAGGGCAAGCGGCGGCGGCGGACCCGGCGACAGCGGCGAGTTTTCAGTCGTGGGCTGCTTCCGGCGAGTCGTGCCCGCGGGGAACGGTTCCTATAAGGAGGGCCACGGAGGCGGACGTGTTGAGAGCGAGCTCTGTGAAAAGATTCGGTAGGAAGCCCGCGGCGAGACGACGGCCGTTGTCGGCCACCGGCGGGCATGAGGTTTGTCGACCTTCTTCCTCTCTCTCTCTCTCTCTCTCTCTCTCTCTCTCTCTCTCTCTCTCTCCCACTCTCCCTCTCTCCCTCTCTCTCTCTCTCTCCCTCTCCCCCCCCCTCTCCCTCTCCCTCTATCTCCTTCTCCCTCTCCCCCTATCTCCATCTCCATCTCCATCTCCCTCTCCCTCTCCCTCCCCCGTATCTCCATTTCCCTCTCTCTCTCTCTCTCTCTCTCTCTCTCTCTCTCACTCTACGTCTCTCCTACTCTCTCCGTCTATGTTTCCTCTCCTCCCTCATTCTACGTCTCTCCTACTCTCTCTGTCTAAGTTTCCTCTCATCCCTCATTCTACGTCTCTCCTACTCTCTTCGTCTACGTTTCTCTCTCCTACTCTCTCCACCGAGTCTCTCTTCTCTCTCCCTCTACGTCTTTCTCTCTCACTATGTCTCTCTCCTTTCGCTCTCTCTCTCTCTCTCTCTCACCCGCCGTTCTTGCAACAAAATGTCAGCTTTCTTGCTGTTCAATCTCCAAGAACACAGAGAGGACAGCACCCGTCCCTCAGATTTCTTTCAGGAATCCAAATCTCCAACCAAACTGCTTGCACAGATCTCCGCGCATTTTTCTCCAACTTTCCCCAGAGTTCTCCTTTAAAAAAGCTTGCTTTCTTCCGAATTAATAATATCCAAGAAGAACCCGTTCGAGACATACTCCCCAAGAACTTTATAATAATATCAATGGTAGATTAATATACATTTTTGGTGGTTGCAGCATGCAGTCGGGTATGTGATTGGAGACCAGTATTTTGGTGCGAAAGCCAGTTTGAATGTGTGGGCTCCCAAGGTGAGCAGCCCTTCCGAGTTCAGCTTATCTCAGATCTGGGTCATATCCGGTTCCTTCGGAGATGATCTCAACACGATCGAAGCCGGCTGGCAGGTACGTTAAAAACCATAGTTTCCCCATTTGCTTACGTCCAATACAGAAATACCTTCGATGCCTTTTTTTATCTTCTGCCCATAAAAAAATAAGAACAAAATTTAGTTTAGATACTCGATTTTGATTAAAAAAGAGAATTTTTTTTTCTGATTACATCATCATTCATCTCTCAGGTGAGCCCGGAGCTGTACGGGGACGCTTATCCGCGGTTCTTCACTTACTGGACAGTGAGTAGCTGTTCTTCTCGCGGGGTTTCCTTTCTGTATTTTTTATCGATAATATTTAGATTGTGATTAAAACGATGATCGGAGAGTGCTGAGTTTGGGGTTGGATGATCGTCTCTCGGAAGAGCGATTCCTACCAGACGACTGGATGCTACAACCTCCTCTGCTCCGGATTCGTCCAGACGACCAACAAGTTCGCCATCGGCACGGCGATCTCTCCCATATCGACCTACGGGGGCTCCCAGTTCGACATCAGCCTGCTCATATGGAAGGTAACCGAGGACGAAGACCCATAAACTCTCTCTCTCTCGCCGCTCAGTTCGACATCAGTCTGCTCGTATGAAAAGTAACCGAAGACGAAGATCTATACCTCTCTCTCTTTCTATCACTCTATCGCTCAAGCTGGGTTATCTCTTTCTGCTGCTGCTGTTGCTCTCTCTCTCTCTCTCTCGCCGCTCAGTTCGACATCAGTCTGCTAATATGGAAAGTAACCGAAGACGAAGATCTATACTTCTCTCTCTCTTTCTATCTCTATATCTCTCTGGCTAGGTTATCTCTTTCTGCTGCTGCTGCCGCTGCTCTCTCTCTCTCTGTCTCTCTCTCCCCCTTTCTATCTCTAACGCTCTATCTGGGTTCTCTTATTCTGCTGCTGCTGCTGCTCTCTCTCTCTCTCTCTCTATCTATCTATCTATCTATCTATCTATCTATCTATCTATCTTTATCGCTCTACCTGGGCTATCTTTTTCTGTTGCTGGTTTCTCTCTCTCTCTCTCTCTCTCTCTCTCTCTCTCTCTCTCTCTCTCTCTCTCTCTCTCTCTCGCTCGCTGTCTTTTTCTGGGTTCTCTCTGCGCCGCTCAGTTCGACATCAGTCTGCTCATTGGACGGGAACTGAAGACGAAGATCTACTCTCTCTCTCTCTCTCTCTCGCTCACACGTGTGGTGGTGTAGGATCCGAAGCAAGGGCACTGGTGGCTGGAGTTTGGGGGGCGCCTTATCGTGGGGTACTGGCCGTCGGAGCTGTTCAGCCATCTCGGGCAGCACGCGACCATGGTGCAGTTCGGCGGCGAGGTGGTCAACGGCGGTCCGGCTGGGGGCGGCGGCCCCTCCTACCACACCGCCACCGAGATGGGCAGCGGCCGCTTCTCCGGCGAGGGCTTCGGCAGGGCCTCATACTTCCGCAACCTCCAGGTGGTCGACTGGGACAACTCCCTCGTCCCCCCGCCGGCCCTCCGCCTCCTCGCCGACCGCCCCGCCTGCTACGACATCCGCGGCGGCCTCCACCGCCTCTGGGGCACCTACTTCTACTACGGCGGCCCCGGCAGGAATCGCCGCTGTCCCCGTTGAGAGCATCTCCGACGCACGCCTCTCTCTCTCTCTCTCTTCTCTTCTCTTCTCACTGTCTCCTCTCCCTCTCACTTTCTCCCCCTTCTATCTCTTCTCTCTCTAAAGTCATCTTCTTGTGAGGTTTCATTGTCATTGCTCAGTTTCATGGGGGTGCCTTTATAATATTAGAAGCCTCTGATATCTTCTCCTCTTCTCAATGGGGTCCTTTTATTACGCCAATATAAATCCTCTTGCTCACCTTCTCTAATTTATAAGTGCATATAATTCTTATTGTTCTTCGTCACCAAACTATTATACTCCACCTTGGATATTGCGAGAGCAATAAAATAAATAACTTTATAAAAAAATAACCTTTCCAAAGTTTTTTTTAGGATCTCCGACCCCCCTCTCTCTCTCTCTCTCTAAAAGCATCCTCTTGTAAGGTATAATTGTCATTTCCCAGTTTTATGGGGGTGCATTTATAATATTACATGCCTCAATTATCCGCTCCTCTTCTCACCGGGGGGGCTTTTTATTGGGGTCAGCATTCTCTAATTTTAATTCCATATAATTCCTACTAACCTTATTCGCCAAAGTACAGCCCCACTAAGCCTTTTTTTAAAAATAAAAAACAATTTTCAAAAGTATCTAGAAATTTCAAAAATTGTGAAACGAATAAGATAAATATTTTTCTAAAAATATCCGCTCCCAAGTCAGCTTTTTTGGGAAATTTTAGAATCTTTTTGTCCGAATGGGAGTCCTGACGTACGACGTTGACGGCGGTCGGACAGTCCGAATCTTCATGCGCGATGGTTCGAATTCCGCACATTCTTCGGGGAACAACTGTCATTGTCCATTAAGTGGAGGTGTTTTAGATATTTTCCATCATCCACGCGGCGCATCGGCCGCGGTCAGCCATATTTAATTATTCCTCCTCCTATAATTAATTATCAAGCAATATTTTATTAAAAAATAATATTCCGAGAACACGAGTTTTATATGAATTATCCCTCCTGAAAATATATTCCTTCAAACACCTGCAAGAAAAAAATTCTCTGAATATTTTCACGTAATTTATTTTTTTTGGCCTAAAAATATTCTTAAAAAATATTTACCTAAATATTTTCATGAAAATAGGATAATTTTTTATATAAAATAAGACTGGCGGGCCCAAAAAGAAAAAAAGCCCTCACAGCTCCTCCCGCCTCCAGCCCATGACGAAGCTAGGCATTCTTGAGATTTTGTTGACCAGGAGGGTAAGTGGTTCAATCTGGTCAACATCTGACATGGTTTCAAGCGAGGGTTGGTTGGGTCAAGGCCCTGATATGACCTAGATTTGTAGCGAATTTTGACTTTATTTGTTCCCAAAATTGGATAATTCAAACTCTCTCTTGGATGGGTCTAGACCTTCAAAAGGCTAAATTTGGTATAGACCTCATACCATTTGTGGTAAAAAAAAGAAATTAAAAAATGGGTTGGTTGGGTCTAGATATTGCTGTTGATCTTGGATCCCAAAAACATGGGGGCGATGACAATTTTGTGATTTGTCTTGAATGTGGGGCCCCACAAAAACCACGTGATGATATGGTCAAGGCTCCTCCTTGACAAGCATCTCCGAAGAGCGTGGCAGAGTACCTACCGGAGGAATTATTATCTATTTTCGGCAATAAGTTTAATGGTCAACTAGTAGACACCAGCTTTTGATCTTGGATTTTTTTCCCTATTTTTGGCCCGACCTCATCCACTAACTCCCCCCCACTTGTCCTGGACAAGACAAGCAATCCTGGGATTACTCCTAGGAAATTATTTATTTCGTCTGGATAATAATTATTTATACCTTTTTTGGAACTTATTCCGTGCTCCGTTGTCCGTCACCTGTCGGAATCTTTCCACGCGAGGACACCCCACTTGCTCCCGTCCGAATTTCGGCGGCGTTAACGTTGCTGGAAGTACCGCGGATCTCGTGTCCGAATCTCTATCGACTCTTCTAGAAGAAAAGGGTGTCCGTGTAGATTGATGGGACCTCTCGGGTGGGCAACTGTTTATGATATTCTCCACTAAATAATAATAAAATTTTGGATTCAATCAGGGGGGGAATAAAATTATATTTTTTTGTAGGGTTTTATATTCAGTTTTTTTCCAGGTGAGAAAATAGTATTAACTTATGAAATACGTAGAATATTAGGTCCCACGACGACGTGGAGGCGGCCACGTGGCACATGGCTCCCCAATATCTATAAGACTAAATATACATATATTTATAAATAAATTATAATAAAAATATTAACCCCTCTCTCTCTCTGCGACTGGCGACGTGGCGGCCCATGTGGCGGCCACATGGCACGTGGCTCCCCCATATCTATAAGACTAAACATACACATATTTAGAAATAAATTATAATAAAAATATTAACCTCTCTCTCTCTCTCTCTGTGCGACTGGAGGGCCTCGGGTAACGTCCATGTGGGTTGACCATTCACCCCTAAATGATTTCCTATCCAAAATTGTAAATTGTCCCACAAGATACCGATTTCATTTAAATTTACAAAAGTACATCCAGATTGTTAATACAGATATAAATACAGAATAATAAGTAAAAAGTCAACGTTTGTGTACTTTTATTTACCTATCATAAGGGGTCATAGTGATGGAGGACTACCATTAGAAGAGCATGTTGGTTGCAGATGAGCGGCTTCCTCCGTAATCAGAAGAACTGATATGCTATTTTTGGTAGTGAATCTCATAAGGTCCTCCCAGAAATGTGGAGCAGGTTGAGAGCCATGCCACTGTAAAATTCTAGCCCGCTGACGCCCCCATTTAAGAGTCAACGGATCGTTTTGTGCTTTGCTCAGTGTGGTCCAAGTGCTTCAGTTTTGGTGTATATCTTCTTCCTGCTACCAGAACTGGTGGTCGGTTCAGATCAGACTCCTCCGGTTGCCCATTTAGAATTTATCCCACGGTTGACTCTTTAAGAACAACATCTTCAGGAATCGAGCAGACTCTGTGCTGGTTAGTTGACCTGGTTTCAAGAGCATACAGATCGCTGTGTTTTGACTCCAGAGAAGTAAAAAAGCGGAGGCAGAGATCGCCATTCAGGCAAGAATCCCACCCCACAAAAAAAGGAGGTTTCTTTCTACTTGCCCAGATGCGGAGAAAGTCAAAATGAGCTTCCTATCACAGTGACGGGTCGCCCATCTGCTGCATCCACCATTTCCTTAAGAAGCCCAGCTGCCGTGAGGGTTGACCATCTGATTGTCTTCAAAAACGGCAAGCAATAGGCACCCACCTGAAGCTGGTCTCGAGGATTATTCGACTCCATCTGTTGAAGAAGACAGGAAACCTAATAAAATAGGGTACATTTTTCCTCCTCGGCAGATGGGCTCATCGTAACAGAGTCAACGCTTGCATGGGACATCTTGGAAGTAAGCAGAGGTATAATCCACGGCATTACGGGCCTTTGAAACCCAATAAAAAGGGTTCTTTTTATCTTTTTTCAGCAAATGGGTTCATCAATATTCCTGACCACATGACAAATCTAACTCTTGAATGGGATATCTGGGAATAAACTGAGATCAAGCCCACTGCATACGCCATCTGGGCCAAGGAAAAAATGCTCGATCAGTCTCAGAAGATCACCGGGGCTGCAAAGGCTGACCCTGGAGGAACAGAGTGGATCCAATTTCTGAAGAACTGAAGGGGAGAAGCACGCAGAGAAGTAGCCATCTGAAAGGAAGGATTCGCTGTTCAACTCAAGATCTTGTTCCTTCAGTTCATCGTTCAGGCCATTCGATTCCATGATGGCCCTGGCGAATTCTTGGAATTCATCCTCTCCCAATGTTCTATCGACATCACACAACAAACTCCAATCTTCCCCTGAGTATCTGGGCAGATTATCCTCGGTAAATGCTTCGACAGACTCCATACCCTTAGCGACATTGTATACTGCAATTAGGTTAGAGACGAGGTGCTGGACCACCTTGGTCAACGAGGAGAAGAGCGAGCTTTCCTCTCTTTTCAGCTGGCGCAGCAAGACCGAGCTGGCCACTGTCCATCTAACGATGAATATGAAGAAGTCATAGAAGTTCATGCCTGTGGGTAGTCAAGAAACGAAGAAGGCGGCAGTTTCAGCAAAGTGTTCTTTGACTTTCCTTAAAATGGTCAAGTCAAGTCGTACTCATTTACCTGTGTTCGCTGCAAGATTCCTCTGGCACAGCCACTCAAAGTCATCACATATGTCGCGGATGTCTTCTATGTAGTTCTTCGCTTCACAGTAGTCACTGAGGAGCAAATTCCACTGCGAAAACAGTAAGTGTTGAAATCGAGTGTGAAGAAAAAAGCAAAACATAAATTTCACCAAGCTTTCTAGCGTTGACTCACCACGAAGTCCAGATTGTGGCCATTAAACCAGTTGTGGTTTATAGATATCGTATCTTCCTGTAAGACCAGAAGATAATTATAAATTGCTCCTAAATGAGCGTAAAAAAAAAATTAAAATCCGTGAAAGTAGATACTTAGATAAATAACTAATGGTCAACTACAACCATGATCGTCCATTTCACTGTCAAAACACAACCAAATAACGAAGCATATGCACCTTGCTTGAAGTCTAAACAGTAGATGAGCAGGAAACTGTAATGCACATCCAGCAGGAATACAACTTCCTGAGCCTCATGTAACAGTTCAAAGCGCCGAGAGGCGGAAACGTGATTGCAAGATTAGCCAGAACGATGAAATATACAGCATTTAAGGGAATGGATAAGTAAGAAAGCAAATGAATGGTAACCATGATAATGCCTACAGATGGCAAAATATGAGCGGCAAACTTTACCAGGTTATGAACTTGATGAAACCATCCACTAGGGACAAAAATGATGTCACCTTTTTCTTGAACACACTCCCACCAAACAGTCTGTATATAAAATAAGCACTCAGATTAGACAGAACTAGTCAAGGAACAGTATATGATGACTAATTACCTGTGGAAATCCTGGGAATTGATTTTCACAGACTTCGTCAAAGATGTTGTAGACAGTATTTCTCTGGTTTCTGTATGCATTCAATGAAAAATAGTAATTGTCCGAATTAAATGAAAATAATCAGATATGAATTACACCATTAGATGCATGAACAGTGAATTTTAGGCTAACTTTCATCTCTCAGAAATTCTCTAAACCAAAAATATGAAACAAAAGGGTAAGAAGAGGATGTGATCAGTGCTTCTGAGTGGCAGGGGGGGGGAGGGGGGGGGGTGGGTTGGTGGGGGAGGGGTTCTCACCTTATTAACTTATAAAATATATACCTTGACATTTTTAATGAGGGTTTTTCTAAATAAATGAGATGCATGCTAAATCACTCTCCCCAACGACAATTCCCCTTTCTCATGCAAGCAGGGGCAGCGGATGTCATCTCATCAATTCGCTATTTTTTTTTCTTTGCACCTGCCCTTCACTCTTCATCTTCCTCTGTTTTCCACTGCTCATGACGGGTTCTGGTCTCTTGCATTTTTTCTCAGGTGACAATGCTCTCGCCGGAAATTAGGAAATCAGAATGAGATGAAATCAGATTTTCCATAGAACCGACCAATTTGACCTCATCTTAAATGGGTTTTTTTTTATTTTTAATTTTACTAATTACTGAAAGTGTAAGACCTAGATCCCTCTCACCCAAAGAACGGATCAGACACTGCCGATCCAATCTGAATTACCAAACGGGTTTGAAGAAGGCAAACTTGTGGTACAATGGCAGAATGTAGTTTTGCAATTTTTTCTATGGATAGAAAGTTCATCCAGCTCGAACTTATGAGCTGGACAGACAATATACCAGCATACTTGGAATCCTGGACATACCTGTCAAACAAAAGCCGGCTCTGGAAAGGTGGTAAAAGATACCAGTGCTTCTTCCCACACACATTTGCAGACCAGCTGTAAGATCTGAACACATCAGCATGAAGAGGAGTCCAAGTACCTGGGCAAGCGGAGCACAGTATCTAGGTAAAGGTTCAATATAAAATTGGATCAAGAGAAACACTTACAGACAGATGGACAAAACGAAGAAAAGTGCACACAAGAGGCTGAGGGCAACTCAAATGAAAGACACCAGAGAGCAAAACAAATGTCAATAGCAGTAATACATCCTATCATATCAGCACAAACCTTTGGGTCCCATGTAAACGAACCGATAGTCAGAACAGTTTATTTCATTTTGATCACGCTGCATTTTTGAACCCTGGTGCATGTTGTAGCTGTCGAGGTAGATGTTAAGCCAGTCATCACGAAAAAATGATGGGGTTTCGTACGCCACATATGCAGGGTGTTCCTGAGGATCAACTGAAAAGATGGTGAGGAAAGAAAACTAATTTGAACGATAGTTTAAAATTCCGTCAGATGAAATATTTACCATTCCCATGTTTTTTTTTACATTGGGGTATAATGTTTACAGCCTCTAAATGCACAAGCACTGAAATGCACAAGCACAAGCTCTGAAATATTTAGTCTCCAATCTGTATAAAACCTATCACATTTTAACCTAAAATGGCACAGTATCTGTCTAGTTCCTCATTCATAATCAACTATTTTCTCAAAATTCAAAAGATTTTCATGTATGGTTGCAACCTTTTTGTTAGACGTGGATGCCAAGGACAACCCTGCCTCATTTCAAGGAAAGGTATCTCCAACCCAGAACAAAAAATGGAAAAAAAAATGAAACAAAGATCATTGAAGCAACCTCCAAATTAAGAAAAATAAAGAAAGCTGATGAAACTCGCATCATACCTTAACAAAATGCCAGTCCTTGAGATAAAGAAGAGGCTGAGAATCTTCATTGAGATTCGTATTTTTACTATGACAGCTTCCAGCAGAAAACATCTCCCAGTAGTCCATGAATTCTGAAACAGACATTTCAGTTCTCTTCTGATCAGTGAACTCCCTTCTGGAGCAGTCCGCTACCTACAGGTTTTTGACGGGCTCGAGTTAGCATAAAAAAAAAAAAAAAGAATCCCATACTCTTCTTCCTAACAACGCAGGGTATTCAAAATTTTCCACAAAAAAATGGAACACTAGAGATGAGACAGGAGTAAAGATGGTAATTAGTCTAGCAGACCAAGGCAGCATTGGTTTTAATCTGAACAATAGTCAGAGATGAATGATGGAGTAGCTGTAGGGATTATATGATTACCTAAGAATTGCCAAAGTCAAATGAACCAATGTTCAAGTGCTATCATTAAAAAAAAACTCCATCAAACCTCAAGATTTAACCGATATGCAGATCAAGATAGCTTGTATGTGTTCTTTTTAATGCCAAAAAACAAGTAAATGACAGCATATCAACCTCAAAATATAACCCATATACAGAGCGAGATAGCATGTATGTGGTTCTTTTTAATGCCAAAAAACAAGTAAATGACAGCATATCAATCTTATTCCACAATGTATGAGGAGGTCGTAAACACAAGAAAGAAATTGAATATTGCACAAGTTAGAAAGAGGTGAAGCATTCGATCCTTAACAGTGGTCACAATAGCGTTTACTGCTCTGCTGAGAACCTGAAGAAAGTGTAGAGATAAGAGAAGTCGCATGAGTCAAAGGAGAACTTCTCCAGTAAGAAGGCGAATAGATTGGATACATGCAGCGGATCCAATTGCGCATCCACTGAGAGGTTCATTAGAAAGAACAAGTGTTTTAAACGCACAGGAGATGGGGACTGCCGGTGGACATGAAGAAAATACGAAGAACAGGTGCTTTAAGTAGCATCGGAAAGATTCATGGTTTGACAGAGGGATTTTGGAAGATAATATTCACAATTTGGCCGTAGAAACTAGGGTTTATCGTGCAGGATCAATAGACCCTTGGAAAAGATTGCAGAAAAATCTACTAATTTATCTGCTTTGTAAGCAAATATTAAGGCATGAGACTGCTGTTGCTAGATGCAAAGAAGGATCGACAGTAGTGCAGTCATCTGTCATACGTTCATCTTCTCCTATAGAACAAACACTAAAGCCTCCGAAAATGCGGGAGACAGAGCTCTAAAAGGAAACTGACGGCGATTTCCGAGTCGTGCTCTGTACATTCTGCCCATCAACGATCACCGACCTCCGCTATCTTCAAGGACAAAGGTTGAGAGAGAAACCAAGAGACAGAGTGAGAGATCTACCGTAACTTTGGAAACCCCAAAGTGGGCAGAGAGGAAGCCCAGATTGGGGCGCCCATCGTCGGTTACCCAGTCCTCGCAAGCCCTCCACCCCTCCATGAGCCCCGTTAGCACGACGGGCTGGTTCTTCGTGAGATATCTTTCTGCGAACTCTGCATATCGCAGCTCCTTCCCGTTCACCCTCGCGATCTTCCCTTCAATTCTGAGGCCCATTTTCTCCGATACCCCCCCTCCCTCGCCGGAGAACGCTCAGATGATCAAAAGCTATAAATTTCGACCAGTTCGAGCTCATCCGAACTCAATTCCGTGCAAATTAGTCTTTTTTACGTCAGAATCAAAGAAAATTGTCCGCTGGTTCCGAATTCACCGCCCATCAACGAGAACAATCAATCCAGCTGACCTGCTGCCGAATGCATTTTCCATTGTCTTCCAAGAAATATATATATTATACGCTTTATTTGATATAGAATAATATAAATTGTAGTATGTGGCCTTCAAAAGGCCCAGCCTCGGGCTTCACGAATGTCCCCGCCCGAGTTCTTCAGCAATTGCCGAGCCCTAACCTTCCTCCAGAGGGCAGCCCCGAAAATGAGCCTGGATCCGATAGGCCCAACCCAGCTCTCCTTATACACAACCCATGTTTGTATACATATAGAGATAGATAGGTAGCTAGAGAGAGAGAGAGAGGCCCAACCCAGCTCTCTTTATGCGCCACCCATGTATGTATACCTATAGAGATAGATAGATCGCTAGAGAGAGAGAGAGAGAGGACCAACCCAGCTCTCCTTATGTGTCACCCATGAACGTATACGTATAGAGATAGATAGATAGAGAGAGAGAGAGAGAGAGAGAGAGAGAGAGAGAGAGAGAGAGAGAGAGAAAAGACAGCCCTCTTTATACCTTGTATATATACACACACATATATATATATATATATATATATAGATGGATAGCTAGAGAGAGAGAGAGAGAGAGAGAGAGAGAGAGATGGTTAGCTACACTGATAACAAATCGAGATTAGTCCATTTGGGTCGGGTGAGATAGGTATCCCACATAGAGTCCCCCCAAGACCTATTTTGAATGGGTATCCTCAATCAAGAAATTACCACAAGAAGATGTAGAGTTCCATAATCGGCAAGTCTCTACGGAATCATGCTCCGACCCTAAACAATACATCAGAACCGCCTTCCCTCTCACACTGCAAGTCGCATGGATGGGGGGTGGAAGATTCTCACACCCCTCCCCACTTTAAGTGCCCCCAACAACCCATCAAACCCACTCACTCTCATCATTCCAAAAGAGATGATGATGATCATGATGGTGATGATGATCATGATCGATGATGATCGATGATGATCGATGATGGTGATGCTAATTGGGGTGAAAGATGAAGACCACCATTTCAGGAAAATATGCCAAAAAAGAAGGATCATTCAGGGCATACCACATCGAGAAGCAGCCTCTCGGTGGCCTCGCTGGCTGCAACTCCCTCCATCTTCAGCCTCTGCCGCATCCCCGGGCAGGCCTTGCCGGCGGCGGCATACACCCTGATCAGGGACTCGAGCAGCTCCGCCTCCAGCCGCCGCCTCACCGACTTCACCAGCCCAATAAGCTTCTCCGCACTGGCCACGTCCTTTTGCTCCTCAAAGTGGGCCATCAGCGAGTCAACCGCCCCAGCCGGTGGATCCCACTCCCTCCCTTGGCTCCGCCCCTTCTTGACCGCTCTATCAGCACAGTCAAGGGCGGGCCCCATCTCGCCTCTGACCAGGTAATAGTCCATGAAAATCTCCCAGGTCTTGGCATTGAGTCGCCCCCCTTTGACTTTTGCTCGCTTCCTGATGTCCTCAGCATCGTTGATCCTTCCCTCTTTGGTGTAGGCTCTTATGAGGGCGTTGACCACCCGGATGTCATAATTGGAGCAGCTGGACTCCCACTCCTTGAAGCAGGCCTCTGCGCCAGGTAGGTCCTTGAGGTTGACCAGGACCTGTATCATGTTCAAGTAGCTGATGTTAGCCATCTTACGGAAGGCGAGCTTGATTGATCGCCAGATCCGGTGGACTTCAACGAGGTTCCCCGTCCGGCCGTAGAGCGTGATGAGGAACTGGTAGGCTCCCAAGTCGCGGGCCCCATTCCGATTCTCCAGCTCCTTGAGTGCCACCTCAGCCTTCTGGAACAATCCGGCCTCCACATAGATCGACGCCAGGTTGCTGTAGGTGGTCCAGTCAGCGCTGACGCGACCATCTCTCCTCATCTCCTCCACAACTCTCTCTACACCGGGGATGTCCTGCATGGCGGCGAGGGCCCGCATCCACACATTGTAGGTGTAGCAGTCGGGCATGACGTCAGCACCCTTCATCTCCTGGATGATGCTCGGGATCTTCTCTGGATGGTGGGTTTTGGTGTGAAGAGTCATCAGGCTGTTGTAGGACATTGCGCTCGTGTTGAACCTCAGCTCCTTCATCTTCTCCATGAGGGCTTCGGCTTTTTCAGTCATGAGCTCCTTACAGTAGCAGTTGAGGAGGGAGCCATAGGCAAGGTGGTTTTTAGCAGGTTCTGGAAGGTTCACGAAGTACTCTTCGGCAGAGGCGATTCCCCTTGACTTTGCGATGAGGTCAAGGCGTATTGCGTGGTCGCTGGGAGTCAAGTTCATGCCTCTTCTGGACATCACCTCTGAAAGCTGCAGCAGAGGCGATCATACTGTGAGAGATCAAGGATAAAACTATACATCACTTGAAAATTTGGCTAGTAGATCGATGAGATGGTGTGAGGCAAAGCCCATGGGCACTGGGAAGTGGAAAGAGAAATAGCAAAGGGGAACCGACATTGGGTTCACCATCAACACTGCAGACCCATTTAGTCTGAAATGCATAATATAACCTTTGACTTGGTGAGCTAGATACTGAAGATTCAGGGTCCCTCCTTTATAAGTACAATCAGAAAGATTGTTTGGTCAAAGGGCATCTATCTAATGCTTACAATTGAGGGTTTTTCGGCTAACTATTCTTAACCTAATACGTATAAATTGGAACTGGTGGAGCCATGTTGGTAACCATGTCGGTGACATCAATTTTGGTCGTCAGAGTATGTAAATATTTTATGATCATGAAGTATCCAATAATTGAGAAAATGGCCTAGAGGAGAATATAGATAGCTTAAGTACATGACTAACCCAATCCATGACTGCACAGAGCACCATTTTTCCATTCTGGCACAAAATTACTGTACCTTGAGTATGACATGAACGTGGCAATAATCAACTGAGGTAAATTCTTAAGGTAACTATGTCTTCTTAGAGTCATGGAATCCTCCCTCTCATTATATGTTTCACTGCAACTACAGATACTGAAAAGAAGGAAAGCAGCGAAATAACCTCAGATATAAATACACAAAAATGAACTTTTTCATCACAACCCCTGTAGACTGAATTTCAAATAATATAATAGAATCCATCGGAAGAAAGAAAGCATAGCCGCACCCAACTAACTGAGGAACTAATATTATTAGGAAAGGGGAAAGTGGAAAGTGCCATGGAGAGGGACAGGAACAATACCACCAGTACACATAAAAACAATGGAAGCCACAACAGTAGATTTTAAAAAAAAAACGCACCCAACCAACTTAACAATTTAAATTATAAGAGAGGGAAGGGGGGATCACACCAGGACACCTTATCCTTACAAGATGCTTGATGATTGTAAAAAACTTCTCCTTCGAATGACTTCATAGACCTCCATTGTCAAAAAAATTCACAGAGAGCACACTTCTAGTCCAAGATGGTTGATGTCCTCCCATCCCATCCAAGCATGCCACCCTTTCTTCATTTATCACCTAACATCTCCTCTTCATTGAAGCCTGTTGGAAACCGACATCACAACCGTTCCAACCTTCTGAGGTACATGGCCCAAAATCCTCCATATAAAAGAGATCAAAGGGCTTGGCACACTGAAACCACCAGATTACATGCAGCAAGGCCTTCAGCTTCCTACTTATCAGATCTCTCAGTCGAATGTAGTCCAGCAAACGCTGCGATGCCAACTACATCATTAGCAGTTCCCAAGATTCACTGCTAGTAGCAATTTTAGCATAAGCTTTGGTATTTTCCATTACTTCAGGTTATACAATTGAAATAATATTTTAATAGTAGAATCCCTCTTCATGTCGTTGTCCATTCTCATAGTTCCATAAAAATGATGTCCCAAAATTGTTGTCGTTGTAGGACATCAAGAGAACAGGTTTAACACATAAATAAAGAATGTTCTGCTCTGGTAGAAATATTTAGGTGTTTCTCTTTTACCTTCTCTCAAAAGTATACGTATACGAGATGATATAAATTCTTCTTCATTCTGTGGTACTCATAGAAGAGACCGAATGAGAATAGTTTCCTGGATCCGAACTTCTTTATTACTTCTAGGTCTTCTTTCAAAAGACAGAGAAAATGCAACTCCTACAACTGATTCCCCTAAGGTCACGGAGAGAAGAATTCAATGCATAGAACCTCACATTTTCAGAGAATCATTTAAATTAAAGCTTAAGATGTTTTGAATTTGGATTTGAAATAGAAAAACCAAAATCCCAGAGAAAGCACTGCATAGTAAAATATCGTCTTGGAAGCGCGAATAAATAAATAAGTATAAAAATTCCAACGGCAAACTGGGAGTAGCAAAGCGCAATTTTTTTTCGTTTTTTTCTGGCGTAAATGAAAAAAGTTTAGCAATGAATCCGCTCAGAAACAGATCATACTGTTCATGGACATATCCCGAATCAACACATCTGCTCGATCCACTTACCTTGAGAGCGGGGCGGTATCGTCGGCGGCTTCTGAGCTTGCGGAGAGACACGCCGACTTCCCACTTGAAGACGCGCTTGCGACTCTTGAGGAACCCGTCAAGCTCCTTCTTCACGCTGGCCTCCGCGCTGCCCTCCCTGAAGAGCCGCCTGTACAGCACCTCCTCCAGGTACTTGCTCGACCGCCTCGCAATCTGCTTCGTCTTCCTCATCACTATCCCTGCGGTCGCCATCCCCCTCCTTCCTCTGCAAACTCTGCCTCTCCGCCACCCTCCGCCATTCTCCGAGAGAGTACATAATAGGTTTTGGGTTTCAGTTAGCCCCTGTTCTGGTGCTCCTGCGGAATCATTTAGGAGTCTCCCACGAACCCCGCAGGGTGTGAAGACATATGGGATCCTTATCGGGCCTGGTCCATAATGATGATATTTAAAAGGTTTTGGGCCAAGCCGGTACCGTCCCAGCCGTTAAGAATAAAGCCCGACTCTCAGTCTGTTAACGGGCTGATGTTCTAAAAGCCCTAGGCCCGGCCTGGATAAGAGTGCAGTGAGAGGATTACTTCGGTTTCCTTTTCCGCATTCCAAACGCTTAAAAGGTGAGGAGAATTCGTTGGAATCACAGGCGAAGCCACCAATCCTCAAAATGGCGCGCTAGTCCTCGAGTTTTAAACCAAAGTGCTTCTCTCTCTATCTCTCTCTCTCTCTCTCTCTCTCTTTCTCTCTATCTCTTCCTCGCTCGTTCTCTCTCTCTCTTCCGCTCTCTCTCTATCTCTCTCTAGATGGTGGGTACCTATCTCCATGTGCCGTGATCTCTGGGCTGGGTGAGTGCACGAGGAGCAGGACGATGCAAGGGGGAACGGAGCCGCACCCTGTGTACAGGAAGATGGTGGATCTGCGGCTACTCTGCGAGCAGGAGATCCGTAACCACCGGCAGAAGGCAGACGACGCTGCTGGTGCATTCCGGCGTGCTCTCCTCTCGATCAGGGCCAGGGCGGAAGAGAACATCGCGGACCGAGGTACTTAGGCTTTTTGCTTACTACTTGTCATAAACCCTCTTTTAGCAGACAGGGGTACCCGCAAACGACGTGAAGGAGCTCAACCGAGCAACTAGATAGAATCAAGACAAAATTTGCATTTCGTTTGTTTCTGAGAAAGACATTTTGAAATAAGACACTTGGAACTTAAAATCTGATGGGTTCAGAATGGAGCGGATGGATTTTTACTATGCTTTCGGACGAGGTGTTCGTTGAATTCTTTGTTAGGTTTTTTATGGTCGGTGGCAATTTGATGCGTAGGTTGTTAGAAGTTGGTTTTTATGTCTACTTGTTTCCTTTCTCCTTTCCCTCCCTGTTCGCGCGAATCTACAACATTAGAACTATGTGGCTTGTTTTCTGTTCTTTAAAGTTCTCTGCGTTCACTAGTTGGGGTGTCAGTATTCACTTTTTGCGGTATACGATGACTTTATCATCGTTCAACTGGCATATACGCCTATTCTTGACCCATTGTTGCATGGGTTGGAAACTGAGACTAGTTTCAAGCTACTATAGATTCAGATCAATTATGTTCCTCTTTGAGTCTCTACTACTATGCTGGTTGATTAACTCTTCAGACGGTGCTTTTTATGCTTTCATGCAGTAGTTTGTCTTTTCGATTCCAATTAATGTTGCTCTAATTTTATTTTATGATTTTTAGTTACAAATTCTTGATTTTATAGAGGCATTTTGATTTCTTTTCAAGGCACTGAATTGATTTTCTTGTCAACTACAGTAAATGCTTATTTAATTGTTGTTTATTTATAATTGCAGAAAAGCTTGCTGATACCAAGCTGTATTTGAAAGAATTAGAAGATGATTTGAGGGAAGCTCTCATAGGTATTGACAAATTTCTCTCTTTTCTAACTTTGATGACATTAGCCATTCTTAACTCTATGTTTTCTGGAGAATTCGTATCGTGATGTTGTATCAAATAGTGTGCAAATCTCAATATTTTGTTGTTGCAGTGGTGCGGCTGTTATCTTATGTGCAATGTGAATAGAACAAAATTAAATATATGCCTGATCATAACTATGCCCTATGCCACCACTATACTCATCCTGACTCTGGAGTGAAGCCTATGATGAAGCTTTGCAGTTATATCTTCGCTTGCCGTTGTAATTCCAGGTTAATAGAACAAAAATATTTAGGGTCTGAGGTAACTTTGATGTAATAGTGAGATGACTCGTAAGGATGTGTTGAATCTAGTAAAATATATTTTTTCCATGGTATACTCTTACGGTAGTATTTTTGTAGTATTTTTTTCTCAGTTATTAATTTCTTTTTACAAGTAGCCTTATGTTGCCTTAGGGCCTACCACTGAGGATCCCTTCCTGTGTGACACACGTGAGATGTTTTTCAGTATTGCTAGTATTTCGACTAGCACATTTTGATCCCCATTAATCATTTCGTCATCCTCATCTCTTATATTTTCTTTGCTATATCGTCACATTTTGATTTTTCTCAAAACAAGGCATGCTGAATTTTCTCCTTCTGGTACGGATTGCCTAAAAGATTCTATAATCAATCCTTCTGTTGTAGTCTGAACCGCAAACGCTGTGTCTTGTTTCGCCTCTTTAAAAGCTATTTTTCCTGTGTAGTAACAGCTAGTCTGGTCGTCTTCAGTTATATCTTCCTCCTTTGATTTTATCTTTTTTATTTACCCTTCACGCTCCAAATTTTACTCAGAATTTCCACCAATTAGAAAGTTTTAGATTCACGCTTCTAATATGTGGGAGTTTGTTTCCACTTGTTTGGTATTACAGAAATAATCAAAATAATTATAGAAAACATAAAAACTGTGATAACCATAGACTGATTTCAATACTGTTGAGTTGACTCGTACAAGTTAGCTTGAGTCTGAGGTCAGCGACCAGTATCCTAAATGAAAAATAAAGCAAGAAAAATGTCTAGATACAGCTGATTTTAGAATAATTTAAGATTTAGAGAAGTTCCATTGTTGATACGTTGGATGCTACGAATATAAAATAGAAATCAAGGAGAGAATATAACGTAGATGTGTACCCTCTAAAGTACTTTTTCCGTTTTGCTCCAATGCACACTCTTCCAGAGTAAATAAACTAAAGTATTAATTTATTAATATCATCCTGCCGCAGATGTGTGAATAGAGTCTTCCGAAGTTATCTCCTCTTATAAAAATTCTACTTATCAGGGACAAGGTGTATGTGTATATACGGGAATGGGCTTTGCTTACCGACTCCACACGGGTCTTTTGTTAATTAATAACCATACTTCTTGACAAGTATGTCCTGGCTGTCAAAATACAGATCAAATTTGTTTGAACTTCAACATACATGTATGCCCTTTGTTGATGCTCACAGAAATGTCTCAATTGGTCTTAGTTGTCTGAAATTAAGATGTCAGGCTAAATTTGTTTTGTAGTGAAAAGCTGCAAAGAAGCAAGGCACGTAGTGACTGTTGAATCTCTCTCTACTGCCAAAGCTAGAACAGAAGATCTCAGAAAGACGGTGGAGAAACAAAGATCGAGAAAGGTTGAATATGAATCAATAGTATCACTGGGTAATCTCTTTGTCTATTTTGGCATTATGGCAAACAAAAATCTGAGTTACACATGAACTAGTTATTTCACTAGCACTATTTATTATATCTAAATTCCTGTGTAGCTTTATGCAATTCCTTGTGTAGGTTCGGACTCAAGGTTGGCTGCAAAGGAGATCCCGTTAATCACATCAATACTCGGATTTTAGTACTGACCTTATGCTTGTAGCAAGAGACTGTTCATTTCGCTTTGTGAATCCAAAGTATCTTGTATCCATATAGTTCGACTGCAGTAATATTATCAGTTTATTTTTGAACCATGCATATCCATACAGAGAACCTAACAGGGACATTGAGTGTCATCTGTTTTATTTCTAGTTTTCGTCAATGACGCTTTGGTTGCTTCGGTTTTAAGATTGTCCAGTGAACTGGGCGTATTACTTTGTGGTCTGAGGCTTCCCTTCAGGTTGAAGGAGGTGATCACTTGTTTTATATCAGGTTAAACATTCTTCAGGAAGGCTTGTCATTAACAGCAATTGAAGGCAGAGGGCAATTCATCCAATTACATGAATGGCTTATGGGAAGGTCTTGGAACATAGAATTCAGTTCATTCACTAGGATTGCCATTTCAGAATTGCAATCCCTTAGGGCTAGTTCATTAATTCTGTGAGAAGTGAGAAAAGGAATGTAGCAGCAATGACCTAAAATTATTTCAACAAGAGCTTTTAAATGCAGCGTAGGCTCCAGGGCTGATACTACATAATGAACTGGGTTCTCCAGACTCAGTGTAATTGCTAAATTTAATAGTCGGTACATAAATTGTAATTCAGACAGTAAGTAGGTAGTATTTATAGATCAGTTCACTGAAATTATTATAGAACTTGTTTTAATAGTGCCTGATGAGTTTTCTGGACTCTTATTTGAAATAGCTGGTTTTCTCATTGTTTCAGATGTTTCAGATGCTTCATCTATGATCAAGTTTACTCATTAATGACGACTAACAGATTGGTTTTCTCTTTCTCATTGTTTATGACTTGATTGGTTTGTCTTTTTCGGTATAACTGTTCTGTTTGTACCTGATTGCTGGTTGATGATAGAGACTTCTTTCTCTATCCTGGGATCAACTAACATAATCCTCTTTCAGAAAATTTGCTGCAAATATGTATTTTGCCTATTCTTTTCTACTTTTGTTACTTTCTTTGACAATGGTTCTCATTTCTCTTTTTTTCTTCCCTGTAAGCTATGGAAGCACTGAATCAAGATAATTCCAAAGATGTTGATACTGAAGGTACAGAAGAAGCCATTTTATGGTACACAAAAGTACTTGGTTTTCGAATAGAAGGAGGGGAAGGTACATGAACATTAACCTAACTTTTTTTTACGAATTTTACGACTCAGCTTAAATTTCTCCGGCTTTTCTTTCTCATGTAGGAGTCAAATTCATTTTTGATAAAATTGACTTGGAAAACCCGGATAAGGAGTACTCATTCACCATTCGGCTTAATGGCGATACTTATACCTGTAAGTGTGGTCATGTGTTGTACTGGGTCGGTGAAATGTTTGGGCGCTTTAATCATTTTCTGTTAGCTTCTTTGTCCCTTTGTTTTCTTTTGCATCGGATTGTGAAATATAATATTTTCGTACATTCAGTGTTGCAGTGTGACCCATCTGTGGAAGATGCCAAAGTTTTGCTCAATGAATTGAACCAAACGAATGGGTTGTTTAAGTTTGTGAGAGCTATGAGAAAAAAATTTCAAGCTTCTGCAGATAATGGTATAAGCCTCTTCCCAGCTATTGTACTAAGGCAGTAATATGTGCGTTATGGTTCAATTGTGGGGCCCTGTTTACATATTAACACGTTACATTCAAATAATTTTCTTGCATTTCAGTTAGGGGTATGAATAGGCTGGGTAGAACCCGACAAAGCCTGGACTCTGACTGACCTCATTGATGATTGGGCTCCAGTTGACCCAGCTAGCCACATACCAAGCAGTTACTATTGTCAGGAGAGTAACCATGCGGGGTTTTGCCAAGAAGGATGCTTTTTTTTTTGTGCTGACAGAAGGGTCTAGGCCAAAACTAAATCGACAGTATTAACCATGTGCTACACCTTGTAGCTTGTGGTGGGATGCGTGATCTCCCCTTTACTAGCTGTGGATTCAACATTACTTGAGAATGCTTTATCCAGTATATCTCTTCTGCCCATATTCTGTTGCTCATTGATAAATGCCGCCTGTCAGTGTTCTTTCAGTGGCGTGTGAGATCTGCTGTTTGATCTGTTCTCTGGGTTCATTGTGTTGGATGCTTATTTCTTTCAGCATCTCCTCTTTATCACATTTTGATAAGCTGTTGAGCATTATCATTGCCATTTCCTTTGTGGTATATTATTCCTTCTTCAGTCAAGGTTTTGGCAATCTGTAATCTGCGTGCTGTTTATGTCTCATTGGGCAGGCATTTTACCGGCAACTAGTACTGTTCATTCGGAATTGTCTACCGACTCGATATCATCGCCTCCAGCTTCAGCTGATCATGGTAGAAGTGACTTTTCAAATTTACAGAGTGATTCTGAGGCTGTCCTCAGAGGAAAGAAGCATCATTCTCGTAAGGAAGCTAATCATGGCTATTCTGCTCGACGAGCCAGCCAATCAAAATCAGTCGACGCCCTCCGTCGATCTCCACGTCGAAAGGTAAATCGATTTTTACTGTGTCTCGTCTTTCGTGAAGATCCAAGCAAAAGCTTACAGAGGAAAAAGTCAACCCTTATGGATATTAGATGTGTTTTCGGGAGATGGGGAGCTAGGCATTTGTCATGACTCTGTCATGGTCGTCACCTACATAGGGAAATTAAAGTGTTAGGATGTTACATGAGTGTAGGAAAATTTACTAAAGTTAGAAATCATTCATTATTGGGTAGTTGTGATGCAGGCTGTATCTTGTGTAGTATATGATTTGGTGTTGTTCACTTTCTTTGCTCTGGATGAACATGGCAACCCATCAATGGTGGTTTGAAAATGAAAGGTGGAATGTAGCATGCAGAAAAACCCTCCAGAATTGTTATTATTTTCCATTTCCGGGCTTGGTTTTGAGCACCAAAAGCTTTTTTCGTCAATTCTTTTGAAGATCTAAAAAAAATATATATTTCACAGGCCTCTAATTCCATCTACATGCTCTTTGCTTCCCTTAGCAGTAAACCGCATAAGTTGGTATATTTCACCATCAGAGGCCAGAAGCATGATCTTCCTTCTCCATTGCAGATGCTTTCCATTGCCCAATTTATACGAATATTCATTGCTCAATAACCATCAATTGATCATCGATGCTTACTTTGGATGATCATTAATTCCATTTATGTCATATCTCATTGGCGCAGGTCAACCAGTTGCTCTAAGATTCTCATCTTCAGTGGGAAATGATGTGGGTTTCTTTGAAGCTCTTGCATGGCGGAGATCTTGGGAGCCTGCTCAGAAGCCTGGTCATCGCTCTGTCTTATTGGCCCAACTGTAATTCCTAGGAAGCTCATATTTTGTTTGCAGGCCTGCCCGTCATATCCTTTCCAAATGTATATTACATGTGCCAACCATTACATGGAGCTATATATTTATCTATCTATTAATGCATTTATCTAACTATCTATCTATCCTAATATATATTTAACTATTTATCTCTCTATCTATCTCTCTATCTGCGTAACTATTTATCTCTCTATCTATCTACCCATGAAGTTATTTAACTATCTATCTACATATCTATTTAGCTCTCTATCTATCTATCCACATCTATATATCTCTCTATCTATCTATTCATGTATTTATCTGACTATCTATGTATCTACATATTTATTTCTCTCTCTAGCAATCTATCTATTCATGTATTTATCTGACTATCTATCTATCTGCATATTTATTTCTCTCTCTAGCAATCTATCTACATATCTAAATATCTCTCCATCTATCCATGTATTTATCTACCTATCTATTTCTCTCTATCTATCTAGCTATCAATTTCTCTATTTCTCTAACCTATTTATCCTATCTATCTATTTGTGTATGTGTATGGAGATTAATCGCCTCCATTGCAGTGAAGAGTAGGGAGGGAGAGAGAGAGAGAGAGAGAGAGAGAGAGAGAGTACAGAGAGATGAGCTTTGGGAATGAATTGGGCTTTCCTTGTTGCCACCTGGAGGAGAGAGAGAATCACTATTGATAATCGGACTCGGGCGGGTATGCTTTAACTTAACAAAGAGACGAGGCCCGTTCCACGGGGCTTGGGTAATGGACGGTGAGGATTAACCCCGGCCCCTCGAAATATCTTAGATTAGGCAGTACCGCGAGGCACAAGAAGGACACGTGTATTTATTTGACTATATCACCCTCCTGCTTCACCCCCACGGCAGCTTTTCCATCAGACGGGAACGACTGGGGAGTCCTCTTCCATCTTCTTCGTCCCCTCGGTAGCTCGATTTTCTGTCGCATTACTGAATTCTGGTCTCTGCGCGGCTGTCCGATTGCCGGGGGTTTGTGGTTCTGGGGGGAGTTGCGATGAACGCGTCGCAGTTCATGGACAAGCAGATCATGGAGCTCTCCGCGTCCGGCGCGCAGAGCAGCGACCTCCTGGACCTGCTCAACCCGCCGGAGAAGCACCGGAGCAATGGGGCTGGTTCTGGTGATGGGGGAAAGAAGGATGATATACTCCCGAACTACGACTTCCAGCCAATTCGGAGTGTCGGGTCATCTCCGCCCCCCGCGACTGTCGAAGGTGGTAGAGCCTGGGGATCAATGGATTCGATTCCCACCTCTTCGAATTTCAGGGAACGGGTCCGATTCTTATTCTTATCATTATTCTTGTTGGCTTAAGCTTGACGTCTGTGTTTTTTGTTTCAACGAATTTCGGGATATTGTTGGATATGGTATTTGCCATAATCTCGCTATAGGTCGTGGAAGTTCCTTGAGTTGAAATGAAATAGAGTTGTGCTCTACATCGATTTTGTGAGAATTTTTCCCGATTTTCGACTTCTCCTTCATTCCCTAGAAGGATGGCATTTATTTCCGGCCTCTTAGTTGCCTGGGATTGCGTCGAGCCCCTATTTGCACATCTTCCATTTTTTTTTTAACGAACTGTTCCGGGACCCCGTTTAATCTTGGGAACGCGAGAAAGGGGGCAGAGTTCGATCTTCTATCCGTCGTACTAATTGTTCATTGTATTTGTGTGCGTGAGGGGGGGATGTTGTCTCATGGAAGAGGTTGACCTTTACTTTTGAATGGAGTACTCCCGAGATTGAGGCGGAAAAGGAAATCACTACTGCAGATGAAGTATATCCCGAGACCAATCTGATTTCATGGTCAGACGTTCTGGGAATTTTAGGGTGCCAAGATTACTTCTTATGGGAGATATTTTACTCTTTATTATTTATTTCGTTATGGGCTTTTCGTTTTTTGTTAATCCTATTTCCCTTTCTTCTAACCAGGAATACGATTCATTTCCTGTATCTTTCACTTCCCTTTCTTCTATGACATTCCTATTTTATACCCTTTAGCATATGTTCAGGAATGCTTTGGCATCTAGTTCGTAATACAATACATTGGATAAAGATTAGTGGGCTGGGTTAGCATGGCAATTGTGGCCCATTCTATGTAATTCTATACTCAGTTTGTCATCTAGTGCCACTGATACAAACTCGGTTGCAAAAGTTTGGTTTACCTCTTGTATCACTTGTCTGGATTACATATCTTTCTTAAGATGACAATGTTGCTGTTTATTTTGAACATATAAGAGTATTCTTGATTGAAGAATTATTGGTGCTTCTCTATTCAAGGACATCTGATTATTTCCTCGTTTATCTAGTTTTCATGAGAGAAGTAAAATTAAAATTTTCTAGTGTGGCTTTCTTTTGTGCATCATCTTTTTTTTTTAACCTGCTATTTATTTTTTCAGCAAACAAATGATTAGAAAAAGGTCGCGTAACGAACTTCCCGTGTGCTTTTATACTGAAGGAAACTACGTGCCAAGTCAAAATACTCACTTTATGTTGTCGTTTGATGTCAACTTTGATAGTCAGATTTCGTTGAAGAATATATAACGAAAACCTAATAGTGAATATGGAGTTATTGGTACATCCTTATAAGCATAACTGGAAACATGACTGAGGAGTAATCCTGAATGAAGGATTTTTATCTTTTCCCTTTTTCCAAGAAAAGGTCCAGTATGAGAGAGATTAGGAAGGTAAAGAACAGTTCGCTTCGCATTGTGCTTGTGAAAGAACTATTATTTGGAGGTCTGGGACTTCATTCTCCTTCCCTATCCAGTCTTTGTTTTCAACCCACCCCTTTCTAGTCCACACGACAACGAAAGAAAGTATTGAACTTGTTGGATATTCTTATTGACTAGGAAGTCGATGGTATACAATAACTTTCTCTTAAAGGGTGTTAGTGCGGTACATAGCTCTGGGGAGGGCTTGCGTGGTACTTTCACTTTCTTGGCGATCTGCAAAGTGGACATTTAGTTTTAGGTTGATTGATAATATTGACTTGTATTCACTCTTTCTAACCGCCCTGCTTTTTAAAGGTATGTAATCTTCCATGTGCTGAATGTTTACTTTTTTGTTTGACTTTTTTGCCTTGCAGAATTATAGTTCGTCAGAGGCACATGATTCATATAACGTCATTCATGAGAAAAGCAAGGATGCATGTGATACAGCTTTACTTATAGAGTTCGATCGTACTGTAAAGAAGTATGCTGACAATCTAATGCACGCTTTGGAAGGTGTAAGTTCAAGATTGTCTCAGCTGGAGGGGAGAACACACAAGCTTGAAAGTGCACTAGACGACCTGAAGCTGACTATTTCAAATAATAATGGCAGCAGTGATGGAAAGCTGAAACAACTGGAGAATATCATGCGAGAGGTATCTTCTTTTTTGATACTGCGTGCTTTATTTTGTTATGTATTTGTTCTTTCTTTCTGAAATGGACACATGATTTTCCCTCTGGCTTTGTATCGCTTCAATGTTTTTGATATTTTCGATTGGTAACGGAAAATCAATGCATTTGACATTTGGCGAAAGCACAATTATGTTAGTTTATACTTTATTCTTTTTAGTTTTCTTGCTGAGGCATTCACTCTCTCTCTCTCTCTCTCTCTCTCTCTCTCTCTCTCACACACACACACACACACACACACACACACTTGAATTCTTGCTAAGCCTAGAATCCGTCTCTTTCCCTAGGAAATCAAAGCTGACAAACAGAGGAAGTGGGTAATTTTGATTCTTTCTAAACCTTGCATTTCCGCCCTTTGATTCTTCGAGTTTTTTGCATTGGGAGGATAGAACACTTGGAATACTCAAGTCTTTGGATCAGAATATTACGTTCCTTTTATATCATTCATTATCTTCTTGCACAGAAACTTGTTAATCATCTTTTTTATTTCGGCAGTTATCCCCATAAATGGAGTCATTTCTGAATGAAAGTACTTCTTGTCTGAGTTGTAACACTTGGGGTCGTTACAAAAAAGATATTGATTTTCTAACTCTCTGTTCAATGTGATGCCGTCTTGCTTAATTTGGGAGGATGGTATTTCATTCTTTAACCCTTTCTTCCTGTAAGGTTGATTATGTCAACCACTTGTTCAATCCTTTTGTCAACTCCGCCATCAGTCAATTCTCTAGTTCTGTATAAGATTTTGTGTCCATTTCTATCAATCAGCTTACCTCTTCTTCATCATATCATACCTCATGAAGATATCCCAGATTCAGCTTTTCTCCTTATGTGTTAGTATTATCTTTTTCCCATCATCCTGGAACTAGGCTGGTTTTTGAAGTGCGGCATCTGTCTCATATAGGTACAAACTGGCGTGCAAGTTCTTCGTGACAAGCAGGAGATCATCGAAGCTCAGATTCAGCTGGCAAAGCTGCAGGCTTCCAAGGGCGATCATCATCAGCAACCAGATGATTCTGTCGTTGTTCCATCTGTACCTACTCAACCTACTCTGCCGCCATCTCAGCCACCTCTGCCCCCACAAGGGATGCTTCCATCTCAACTTCCAGCCCTCCCTGCACTGCCACTGCCGCCGCCACCTCAGGTGCCCCAGACCCAGTTTGCTTCTGTTCCGGCCATGCCCCAACGGGAGCCTTACTTCGTTCCACCCAGTCAGCCTCTGGCAGAGGCCCCACAGCAGCAGTACCAGCTTGCACCTCAGCATCCACCTCAGCTTCCCCCGCCAACTCAGTTCCAGCCAACTCCTCATCCTCCACAGTATTCCCAACCGCCACAGTCATCTCAACACATACCACCTCCCCAGCTTCAAGCTCCGCCACCTCACCACCCTGAAGAATCCTCACCTTACATGCCACCGCCACCTCAGACTTATCCACCAAGCATCCGTCAGCCACCTCAGCTTTCCGGGCCTCCACATACTCAGCAATTTGCCGGACATGGCGCCAATTTATTTGACCCCCAAGCGATCAGACCGAGCTCTGCCCAGCAGTTTCCCACAGGGTACAGCCCTCCTGCTGGGCCTGGTCTTTCTGACTCTTACACACATGGTGGATCTCCCTCTCACTACAACTCTGCAATGAAGCAACCGCCATTCTTCTCCTCTGCTGCTGCGTCTGGTGGAAGCAGTTACCCCCGTCTCCCTACTGCCCAGGTATTACCCCAAGCCGTCTCTGCAGGCTCTGGCTCTGCCTCTGGCTCTGGCCCAGGTCCTGGCAGCGCCGCCGGAGAGAGGGTCCCTATTGACGATGTGGTCGACAAGGTCACCACCATGGGCTTCCCCAGAGATGTGGTCAGGGCAACTGTGAGAAGGCTGACAGAGAATGGGCAGAACGTTGACCTCAATGTGGTCCTAGACAAGTTGATGAACGACGGCGAGAACCCACCTCAGAAGGGCTGGTTCGGACGTTGACCATCCTCCTCATCCCTCTCTGAGTTTCTTCCCATGGATCTATATCCAGTGTACAGGTCGCCATCTCCATCCATTTCATTTCTCTCTCTGTGTTCATGGCCTCTCCTGGTCTTCAGACTCAGCAGAATCATGGGGGGAGCTCTACGCTGTTCATCCTCATCCTCTTCACCCTTCAAGGCCGTATGAACTGTGGAAACATTGTTGTCTGGGTTCCTCCAATCCGTCCATCTCCAGCGTGCAGGTTGCCATTTCCATCCACCTCACTCTCTCTGTTCCTGCAGAAAAAAACGGAGAAGACCTAATCATGTTGATCTGTTCTATAATGATAGACCCTTTGACTTTGTTATTCATTTAATCTTCCATTTTCTATTATTAGTTTTTTTTTTTGGCGCTGACCAAAGCAATATGAATTATGCACCAATACCCTTTAGGGATTTGTTTCTGTAAGAAAAACTTCCATCCATGTTTATTTATGTGGGTTCGGAATGAATTATTGAAAATAACATAAAAAAGGATGTCCAATAATCCCAGTTGACTTTCGTTGAGAGAAAATGATATGAATTGCTTTATTAGTATTATGATCATAATTCTAATAAAGTAGTGCACTCGTGGCAGTGGGTTCGGAAGTAGGCCACGTAAGGGACCGGTGGGTCCCACTTTTTTTCCTTATGTGGCAGTTACTCATTTTGTGGCCCCCCCGGGTCATTACCAAAATCAGAAAATCTAGAAAAATACATCTTGGCAAGGGTTTTTTTAATTTTAATTTTAATATATTTATTTCTGCGCGGTCGGAATCAATTATTGAAAATAACATGAAAAAGGATGTCCAATAATCCCAGTTGGCTTACTTTATTATTATTATAATCATAATACTAATAAAGTAGTGCACTCGTGGCAGTGGGTTCGGAAGGAGGCCACGTAAGGGACTGGCGGGTCCCACATTTTTTTCCTTATGTGGCATGTGTCATTTTTGTGGGGCCAGCTGTCATTTCCAAAATCAGAAAAATGAGGATTATTAAATGAAGGTTGGGTAGTTAAATGAGGCTTCGTTTTGGGCTACTTAGAAAGACAAAAAAAAAACCCCATAAAATTTGTAATGGATCCAAAAAAATAAAAATATTTGGTATTTTCCCTATTTTTTCCTTCTTTTGATTGTTTTTTCTGATCATAGGATCGTTATTTTTTTTGTAGAACAAAAAATAAAGAATTATAGTAAATATCATTTATTGTGGGATGTGGGTCCCACTTTCATGCACGTGTCAACGGGATAGATAACCTGGAAGATCGCTCGAGCTGATTTAAGGTTTTTTTTTTTTTCCCCAATTGGGCCGAGACACGGCCGAGGAGGCCCATTTATTTATGGGTCGGAAGAGGTCGTTGAAAGTAATTTTGTTTGGTCCCGGCACTCGGGGGAATCAGGCCCAGTAAAGGTCAATTCGTCCCCTTCAGGCCCAAATTGGGCTCCTTGACACGTCATACCTTCTTCCTCTGCTGCTTTCGTCCCTAGTTATCATTCATTCCACTTCATTTGCCTTGGCGAGGGTAGAAACATCATTTTCTGCATCTTTCTCTCTCTCTCATTTTCCTTCCCTCCACGGCTGCTTCTCTCTCTAGCAGGCTGCGGCGCAGGGTTGGGGTTGTTCTCGCTGCTGGGAGGAGATAATAAGAAATCGCGCGACCTATCGCCGCCCTTCCACCTCCGGTCCCCCTTCCCATCCTCCCTGTAACAGAGGAAAAACGGGGAAGGAGCTTCCTCGGTGCTCCGTGCTTGCTTCTTGATCCGGTGAACCCTCCCTACCCCCGGTACCAGTGCGGCCATTCCTTCTGTGGCGCGGATCGCCGCGGTGGCGCCGGCGCCGACAGAGGGGGCTTCCCCTTGACTATCCCGTTCCGTCCGGGACACAGATGAAGAGGGCGGAGAAATGAAATTTGACGAGTCATCCCTGACCGGGTACCTCGTGAAGAACCTCGAGCCCCTGTAAGTTGCTCTACCTTCTCGGTGTAACCCTAGGTTTTTGCTCATTCGTACTTCAGTCGGCTGTCTTGACCTAACCCTTATATCGGGGTCTCTTCACGGCACGGTGAACCCCCGTTTCTGCTTGATACTGACACTTAATCGGGGGTTGGATGTGGCGGGAGGGGATAATCTGAGGGGGAAGTGTTCGGTCGAAGTCCTAACGAGATCTCAGGTGGGAAATATCTTTCCCTATTGGCCTTTCAATTTTACAGAGGCATCATATTGGAGTAGGACAGGTAACGGCTTCGAATAGGATCTGTTCATCGTTCGACTTTAGAATTTAGAATTCCTTTTCAGCTTCCAATTCATGAATGGGTGAAGAAAACCCGTTGTTCTTATGCCAGTGGTGAAGACCCGCATCTGGACTGATTGTTTCCTTCTTCCGGACCCAGTGTAGTGATAATGGTTTCTGAGAGGATTTAGATGCTGGGCACTTCATTAATTTGCGCAACTGATTCCCAGCCACACAGAGTAGCAATTTATGACTTAATAAACTCATTTGACGGTTTACTCTTCCACTTGGAACCACTGTAACCTGCTTCATCATGAACTATGTGAAGGACACAGGAGCGTCTAAAGTCTCTGAAAATTCGAATTATAACTTGTGTGAATAAGATACATTCTACTTCTTTTTTGGGATCATATTTTCAGTGCGAATATTTTTCTCCAATGTCCCGAATCCTTGTCTCCTTTTCTTGTCTATGTGCTTCTTTTGCCTAATGTTCTTCCTTTCTTGGCAACTCATTCAATCTTCAAGCACCGAGGCAGATCCCGCGATCCTAGCAGATTATATTGTTGCATTGTTGAAGAAGGACAAACCCGTACAAGAGTTGCAAAAACTATGCATCGATAATTTGGTGGAATTTCTGGGGCATGGTATGCTATCCCCTTGGTTCAGATCAGGCACTTGTGGATCATATCTATGGAATGTATTGCTGCTTGAAACTTCGTTTTTTTGGAACTTTGAAAGTTGAAGCAATTCTACATAATCAAATACTCTTGGATTTGGGTGTTTTAAAGTTTTCTGTCGTTATTTCTCTGAATTTTTTGGTTAACCTGAAGCTTTTATATTTGAAGCTGAAAATAGTGCTTCATAAAATTTAGAGTAAATTTTGAGATTGGTATTTTTACTTTATAAGTCATTATGGCTGCCAATTTTCGGGCAATCATAACCTTCTTTGCTTCCTTTTATTGGTGACCTTTTTTTATAACTCTATAATAATCGAAAATGACAACTAGGGAGTATCACTTTATTAACGTTTTCATTTTTTTCTCCATATGCTGTTCCATTTGAAATTATGTCTATAGATTTATCTTTGCTGATATATATGATTCAGCTCATTTCTTTCATACCCAATTTAAATGTAACATACCCAATTTAAATGATTGACAAATTGCGGTGAGTATATCTGAAAACATGCAAAGTAAGATAGTGTAGTGCAGGGATTATGAAATTGATTATTTCCGTGTGATAAACCACTTTTATAGAATTACATTTGAAAAATCTGTTGAGTAAGTGAATATCCATTAAAAAACGGCATGAAAAAACTCTGGAAACATATATAAAGGGGACAGTCGATAACTGGATGCCATAACACCAAATGTAAAATTACTCCCAAGAGCTTTTATTAGTTGGGTTAAAGAATGGTTTAGGGTTTTGGAGCATTCGCTGATGGAACTTAGTTTCCATCTCCTTCCTCTGAGTAATAGCCTGGGTACGTGCTGCTTCTCTTATTACTATGTCTTTCAAAATGGATTATATTTCATATAATTAGTTTGTTTAAATCTGTCAAACATCGAAGGTAGAGTGAGTCTAGATGTAGTGCTATGATTTCCGCTCCTGGAATGGTAAGCATTTTGATACTCCTTGAGTATCTATGTGAAAGTTGCCCAAAGATTGAAAATTGAATGGGCTCGAATGGTGAAGTAAGAACATAGAGGGCAAGCTGCATTCAATTAGTAGAAGATCTCTGCTATTCCATGGAAGTCTTCTACGAAAAGAGAAATCAAGAAAGCATAAGACATTGCTAAACAGCACATTCAGTCTGATCTTGGAACGTGCACAATACAATGTCTTATAGCTGTTCATCATATTGTCCTTAAACTCAGAAGGGTTGCAATTTTACACAGAAAGGAGGTATTTTTCGGTGACGTACTGCATGAAACAATCTTTAGATAGTTTGTATGCGGTTTACAAGGAACATACTGCATGGGGCATACTGCAAGGTGTATTCAGCTTAGAGTGGAGTAAAATTCACCGCATTGGAGCTCAGTAGACGTGGATGTGCTGATTTAACAAATTGTTATACTTCACACAATCCCTGCTCCAAAACTAAAACATATTACGCAAAAATGACTTTTATTTTTTGTAGCATAAATAGGAAACTGCAAGCTCCTCTTTTTTGTAGCACAATGAGTTCCCCTCTTGTGAACTCATTGTCATTCTTTGTAAAGTTAGCGCAATTGTCTCAGTGAGATGCGATGGGACCTTTCTCTGTCAAATAATCCCATTGGATATCCATTTTTTCTTTTTTTCATGAAAATGGGTAGTACCACATTGTCATTAATAGAGAAAGAGAAAGATAAAAAAAGCTTGAAAATCATGAGCTTTTGTAAAGAAAGCCATGTACGCCAGTATAGTATTAGAAAATGGTGTAAAACCTGTTGACTTGACAACCCTCACCACCCCATACATGAAAACACCACCCGCTCATTCAACTTGTAACAAACCCTTAGATTGGATTCCCCCTTCAATGCGTCAATTCTCTGTGTTCGTACACCCTAAAGTATATAGTATGTCAAATGCCACTTAATATAAAGCTGGCTTCCATGCCCAATTGCGTTTCCAACTCTCAGTCAAAATGCCACTATGGGGTTTGGTTGCTCCCATGTAAGATCTAACTTAATGTGTTCAGTATACCCTTGGAAAAGGAACATTCAAGGAAGAAATGTTTAAAATTTTCTTCATCGCCACCACACAAGCAACAAGCAGCATGGATCGTGTCCAAAAAAGAACAAAGAGATCAAAGTAGGGCTGTCCCATGCAAAATTCTCCGCAATAAAATTCTTTGTTTCGTCAGGTGGTAGATTCTCGAAATCCAAGGATTGGGCTGAGGAATCATTTCTGTTCTCCCACCTCCACCTCAACCTATCTGCTTCGAGGATTACAGTATACTTTCTCTGCATGTAGGCCGTTCATGGTTTTACACTTTATTTTTAATGTTTTATGAGGAGACTGATAGCATCTTCGGAGTCCCTGATGTGTGAAGCTGAGGATAATAATTTCTTGAGATTGCGAGACGCCTTCTCTCTTCATTCTCTATTTCCATTCGGAAGAAGGAAAGACGATCACTTTTGTCACATTGTGGCCAATATTGGCCTTTTGAGTTTCCTTCTTTGGATGAGTGCAGTTTCGTCGTCAGATTGACTCTTCAAACTATGGGCACGATTATGTCACATTCTTCAGTGATCTCTTTGGATATATGCTTACTCTACATTCAGATGCAAATCACTTGATGTTTTTTCACTTCCACAGTCATTATGCTTTCGTTCTGAAAAGTTTATTTCAAAATTTTGTAGGCACAAAGTCCTTTGTCTCGGAGCTATTTAAAACTTTTGAAGATGACGTAATCATGATACCTGAGGGGACAATTGATGAAATAACAAAACCTGACCCTCTGCCCATTACTGTAGACCCAGTAAAACAGTGCTCATCACCAAACAAAGAGAACCCTTCTATTTCTAGACAAGTTAGTGATTCTGAAGAAAGAGAAGTCAGTGATGACGAAGATGATGATCGTAATCATAAGCATCGCAGACGAGATAATCGTTCTCAACCCTTAGAAGAGGATGCTCAAGGACAATTTGCAAGGCAGCCGATCAGGAAGAGGAATAAGCCTTATGAAAATGGCCAGCAGTTTGCCGAACGTGAGCCTCAATCTGTTGAAATTTTCAAAGAATACAGCCCTTTTTCAGAGAGGGACTCCTCTTCAAGTTCTGAAAAGCGACGTCATGTACCTGTTCTTGGTAATCCAATGGATTTTGGACAAAAGACAAGAATGGGTCGTGGTTTTCGCCCCAACAACAGCTCTCGTTTTGATTCCACAACTTTAGTCCGTCCCTCCATTGGAGGAAGAGGAAGAGGTGCAAGTTCTTGGAACCAGCATGATGCCAGATTTAACCCACTTGATCCACTTGGTTTTGCTTCGCAAGTGCCTAGTTTACTGGGAGCAGGCTTTTCAAGTACATCAAGTGCACAAAGTACGACATGGGGTTCATATGGATTTATTCCTGGTATGACTAATGGGTGTTTGGATCCACTTCACCCTCTTAATCTTCAGGGAGCACTCCATCCATCAATAAACTCTGTTAATGTTGGCATGGCACGTCAGCGGTGCCGTGATTTTGAGGAGCGTGGGTTTTGTTTGAGAGGGGACATGTGCCCAATGGAACATGGAATGAATCGCATTGTTGTTGAAGATGTTCAGGTAGATAATATATTCTTCTATAGCTGTTTCTGATTTTTGCCGTTCTTGGTTTAAAATTCATGCATAGTCAATAGCAACTAGGAGTCTGTCTCTGTCATATCTTTGGTCATATTTTGTGCTTGATGTTCAATGAAAGTATGTTCATGAAATCTCTAAAATTAGAATGATTTATAAAGATGATCATTCTACCAATTGCACCTACATTTTGTCAAAGACCAAATTGATACCATTTGCCTTATTTTGTATCTAATCATTATTTATCATGTTTTCAAATTCATTTGGTCGATAATGCGATATAATTTTAATCGTACTTAAATGACTTCGTCTCAAAAGCCCTAGGATTAGTATACTGGTCTAAGTTACTAAGCCTTACCAGAAAAAAAAAGTTGAAGTATCCTTGGTCTGTAAAATTACTGCTGAGTATGATGTCTAATATTTTTCACGGGCAAGCTTACCTTTGAGATGAGGGACCCGAGTGAAGTGCCATTATACTTGCCGGACATGTATACTACCATGTTGGTAAATGATTAAAACAAGGCCTTGCTGTTGATTATAAAGGGAGAAAGCGGGATGTGTGTTACAGGGATGTGCGTTGATTTTCAGTCGAAGAGAATCCGAGTAGATAATTATGAACGTGTTTTACTAAAATAATTCTGGGTTTCTGCATTTCTGAATAACAGCGATTTTGTTTGTGGTATCCAGAGCCTTTCCCAGTTCAATCTTCCTGTGTCTCTTCCAACCACAAACATATTGGGAGCTCAAGCTGCTGTTGGACCCTTGCCACCAGTCACATCGTCAAGCTTTTTGACAAATAGCAAATCTGCACCTAATAAAACTACTAAATCTGGGATGACCAATAATGGATCAGGAGTTGATGGAGCAATGCCTGGTCCAGCTCCTGGTGTCGAAGCAGATGTGTATGATCCTGATCAACCACTGTGGAACAATGATCGCCCTGAGACATCTGGTGCTTGTCTTAGGCTTCCTTCTCCAAGCACTGAAGATGTTGGAACACTGTGGGAAGCTGGTTCTTCTGGCCATCATAATTTCATTTTATCAGCCAGCACGAGTAGTGATCAACATAGTCTCTCTGCAGGGGATCATCCTTCAGGGCCCGCAGCTCCACCTGTTTGGGGACGGGTTAGATCTGGTAGTAACCTTGAAAGCACGAAAAAAACTTTTAATACTATGACTTCTTCAGTTTATATTGGGAATGGAATGAAGAAAGAAACAGAAGAGTCGTTAACTAATTCTCTTAGTGCATCAGGTCAAGTTAAACATGCTGCTCTTGACGGATCTGTGCCTAAAACAGCCAAATTAACGGACACAGATGCCGGGCGTAAGCTTGGAAAGGCTTCTCAGAAAGCTCAGCGTACATTGTTTGTCAATGGTATTCCACAGAAGAACAACCGGAGAGAAGCTCTTGTTTCACATTTCCAGAAGTTTGGGGAGATAATTGATATCTACATTCCAGTAAGTAGTGAGAAAGCTTTTGTCCAATTCTCCAAGAGGGAGGAGGCAGAGGCTGCTTTAAAGTCGCCTGATGCAGTTATGGGTAATCGATTCATTAAATTGTGGTGGGCTAATCGGGATAATATCCCTGATGGAGAAATCAAGGGTCATACCACGCCTGTAGCTGTCCAGTCCACATCAACTCCTGTTCAACTGCAGGCATTTGTTCGTGATAGAGGTGAAAGTAAGACATCTATAGCACCAAAAGCTTTCACTGTTGCCCCAGTTGGTGGTTCTACACCAGCTTCAATCTTACAAAAACCATCAACAGTTGGTGGCCCAAAAGTTACTCCACTGGTGCAAAGCAAAATGGAGAGTCTGGAGTCCATGAAAGAGGAACTTCGTAAAAAGCAGGAGTCTTTGAAACAGAAGCGAGATGACTTCAAGCGTCAGTTGGAAAAACTACAAAAGCAAGTAAGGCCCAGCTCAGTATGTTACTATGGTGTAATTTCATTCATTTAGTTCTTGGTTTTGCGTTCATATGTGGTGTAGCTGGGTACTACTATGATGAAAGTGGTTCTCTGTTGAGTATTATCTCTGGATACATGCATATTTATCTTGGATGCCAAATATGAATCTACTTAGCGCTTAATGTAGTTGTTATTATTCTATGTAGACATGTATGAAATGACTTGAGGAAATTTTTACATTTATGTTCCTGTTATATGTAGCTTTTTACCACTTCGATGAAATGTCTGATGAACAGAAGCTCAGCATGCACTATTACCTTGTCATATTACCCTGAATGCTAATCCGCGTATGCTGGTTTGTAGACATAGATACTTGTAATAGTTTCATATTAACTTCTTCAGCATATTTTTGCACGTGTTAACTTGAAGACACCAGTGAAGGTTCATCCAGATTTTCACATCACGAAATAGTCCCTTTACAAGACTAGATAACTACAGAGGATACTTGTTTGTGGGAAAATGTCAAAACCAAAAAAAAAACCTAGGCGGGTGTGCGGTGGAGGAAGATAGATTCGTGTACATTAAGTCTGGCTCGGGTCTGGTTTATATACCAGGCCCATAGTACAATAGTGAACCAGTCTATTTCCATACTAGGCTGCTTAAGCCCTTAGTAAGTACATTTACAAATTAACCATGTGTAGGCAGATAACGTGTGCAAATCAGACCACTCTCCAGCTTTTACTTGATAAAGTATTTGTCAGTCTTGATGTACTTTGTCCAATCGTGTTGCACTAAGTTGTGAGCAATACTGATTGCAGACTTGTTGTCACAATAAAGTCTCACTAGGTCATCCCACTTAATCTTCAATTCTTCTAAGATGATCTTCAACTTAAGTAATCTACACAGACCTTGAGTCATTGGTCGAGATTCACCCTCTGCACTTGACTGCGCTACCACATTCTATTTCTTACTTTTCCAAGTCAGGAGATTGCCATCAAGAAAGGTGCAATATTCAGAGGTTGATCTCCTGTCAATCATTGATCGTGCATAAACATCTGTTTATGCCTCAAGTATCAACCGACCATTTCTCTTGAATAAAATACCTTTTCCTGGTGTCCCTTTAAGACACTATAGCACTCAGTGAACTGCTTGCAAATGGTCTTCCTTTAGGTTATGCATGAATTGGCTAATAATACTCACCGCACATGGTATGTCTGCTCGCGTATGAGACAAATAAATGAGTTCTCCTTTTAAGTGCTGATACAGTTCTGTCTCTACCTCAACGTCCTCTTCTGTCTTGTCAAGTTTAAGACTCAGATCTATGGAGTACTTGCTGATTTGCATGTAGTCTTGTTCGTTTCTCTCAGAAGCTCAGTAACATACTTTTATTGGGAGATGAAAATGTCTTGTCTTGAGTGAGCTATAATTCTGAGAAAATATTTCAGCCTCCCTAATGTTTTGATCTCAAAATCCTTAGTCAAACATGGACTCAGATATTCTCTCTCTTTATCATCATTTCCCGTCACAATTATGTCATTAATATATACGAATAGTGTTGTGACTCTCCCTGAATATGAATGTTTAATGAACAGTGTGTGATCTCCTTGGTTTTGTGTGTACCCCATGCCAATCATGATCTTGTAAATTTAACAAATCATGCATGAGGTGATTGCTTAAATTCATATAAGACTTTCTTCACTTTGCACCATATGAGCAACTAAATTATTTCCATAACCTGGTAGGACATTCATATATAATTTTTCCTCTAGTTCACCGTGCAAAAATACAGTTTTAACATCAAACTTTTGCAGTTCTCAACGGTAAGTTACTACTCAAGACAATAAGGTTCTGAAAATATTCATGTTCGCAAATAGCGCAAAAATCCCTAGGTAATCAATTCAGTAGGTCTAATTATAACCCTTGACGACTAAGTTTGCATTGTATCTGTCTGTATAGACCTATCTGCTCAGTATTGCACTGTATAGGCCCATTTACAGCCCAATGGTCTCTTTCCTTCTGACAGTCTTACTAATTCCCAATTTTGTTCTTCTGTGATGTCTCCATCTCATTCATAGCTTGTTTCCATTCTTTATTAGACAAAGCCTCGGATAAGATGGTAGGGATAACAATTGTGTATAAACTAACAAAGAATGGATTATGAGATGATATATAAGAAATGAAGTATGCAAGATAATATAAAGTTCGTTCTGTGCATTCTATCTCTTTTGTAACATGGATAGTGATGGTGTGGCTCCTTTCCCGAGGGCAATGGGAAGATCCTTGTCATCATTGCTCATATGAGATTCAAATTCAGGTTGTAATGAAGGATTATAAATTTGTACCTTATTCTTAGGATTCATAGTGGATTCTCAGAGTTTGCATAGATTCAGGAACAACTGTCTTCTTCTTTGAAATCACCTTTCCTTTACCAAATCTCACATTTTCAAGGTTAGAGTTAGAAGTTCCTCGAGGGTTTTCTAAAGTTTCAAATTCAGGATTTGGCATGAACTCAGATACAGGTTCAAGATTTGTCATGCACACGAATATATGCTTGGACAGAAGAATGGGAAAGACAAAGGGAGTGACGACAGGGGGGATAAAATATTTCCACCCTTCTCTTCTTTGATTAAATTCTCCCACTAAATATAAGGCTGGTGAAGTAAGACTCTTGTTCATTGAAAGTGACATTAATTGTGGCAAAAACTTCTTGGATGGAGAGTGATAACACTTGTACACTTTATGGGTTGGAGAATAGCCCACAAAGATGCACGCTTGTGTTTAGCAAGTCCCCCCCCGATGTTGACCAATAATATGAACAAAATGATAAACATCCAATTTTCCTGGGGAGAAGATTATTTGTGATTTGTAGCTTTGGATAGAATAATAATAACGTTTCCATTGGCCTCATAAATCGTAAGAGTCTAGATGGCAAACGATTTATGATGAGTGGTCATTAAGAATTGCTTCTTTGACACATTGCTTTGAAAACGAAGGGCCGGGGTTACCTCAAGAGGACGACCATTTATCCTTTTTTTCTACTTCTCTTTGCTGTGGTGTATTGACACATGACGACTCTTTTTTTCTACTATCCCTTATATTGGAAAGTGTGAAGTTAAGATTTTATTGAAATAGTCTTTGGCGTTATTTGACATAAATCCTTTGACATTGACTTCAAATTGATTATTAATCGTGGAAGAAAACTTTGGGAGAATAGTACTGACATCAGATTTATGTTTGAGCAGAAAAATCCTAGTAACATGAGTACAATCATCAATAAATGCCACAAACCATCTAGCCCGATAAACATTATGAACCATTGGAGGATCACAAATATCACTATAAATACAAAATAAAGAAGTAGAACTTTAATTACTAACTGAAAAAGGTACATGTTTGTGTTTAACAAGTTTGCACACATCACAATGAAAATCTTAGGCCTTGAAATAAAAAAAGGAAATATAATTCTAATAATCTTGAATGACAAATGTTCAAGTTGGTGATGGTGAAACTATATCTCCTTATTAGATGAAGGAAGCTCAATAGAATGTGGTAGATCGCCCTTTGTGTTTGACTAGCTTAGTACTTCACGGTAGTAGAGTCCATCTTGTTCTCTAGCATGTCTAATCTTCCTCCCTTTATTCTTGTCATGACATACATAACATGATGGAAAACCCACTTTGCAATTGAAATCTCGAGTAAATTTTTGGATGGACATAAGGTCTGTGGAGAATTTAGAGATATGAAGAACATTTCTTAAGGTCAACGAAGGGCTTATTTTAACATCTTCTACTCCTGCTACAGTGGTCAAATAACGATCTGTCATGACTATTTTCCTACTGCTTGGAAAAGGAGAGTATGTGAAGAAATTTGGTGCGTGTGTCATGTGATTGGTAGCTCCTGAATCCATGATCGTCAAATAATATTTTTCTACTTTTTGGATAAGGAGAGTATGTGAAGAAGACATTTGGTGAGTGTGGAGGAAAGTAGATTTATGTACATTAAATCTTGCTCAGATCTGGTTTATTATATACCATACCCATTGTACTAGAGTGAACTGCTCTGTTCCCACAGAAAATTATATAACTGTGGTTATATATCCTCTGGTTATGATACTTATTTTGTGAAAGTAAGGCGGATTTTTTTTTTTGAAAACACTCATTGTGTAATTATGCTTTCTAAAGTCATACATAATATTATATGAGTTTCAACACTACATGCATTCATGGACCACTTTTTTCTTTGCTGTTTGCCTTCTTACGTAGATTTCCATTTCTCTAATCATTTTATAGTTTCATTTGTTTTCGAGCTAGTTGTGATTATCTTGATGAGCTTAATAACTTTCCCTATTCCTGTGCTTTCTTTTTTTCAATACGGAGAAGTTTCTTCTTATGTTTGTTAAATTTTCGGAAGAGACAATTTGGTTTGAAGAATTTTTTTTCAGTTGAGATCTTCGTTTTCAGTTTTCTCTGTACATGTTTTCGTATTGCAGAATTTCTCAATTAACAAGAATGAAGTGGTGACTGAACGACCAGCCAAAAAACTTAAAACGGATGAGGATGCTGAAGTTACAAAAGCCTCAACCCCTCGCCCTGCCAATAGTAATATTGTTGGAGGACACCAGGAACCGGAAAAGCCACAGGATAAAGGAAGTTCCAGGGAGACAATTGTCTCACCCAGTTCAAAACTCAGCATGACATTGGTTCAACAGTCACCGAGGAGCTTGAAACTGGCAGGTCATTCGCCAGGATTGTATGCAAATAGATTCAAGATAGACAACCGGCCTACTGCTTTTAAAATTATTTCACCACTGCCAGATGATCTTGCAAGTGTAAGTCATATCATTGCTGCCTTCGTTCGTAGATTCATTTTCATACTAAGACTGGCAGACTCACTTATTCATGAGCAGGACGTGTCTAAACTTTCTTAGACTTTAATTTTTGATTATTTCAATTTGCCTTCGATTGTACTTGGTTCCTTACTGCTGTCGTTCTCAACATCATCACCACCATCATCATCATCATCTTTCTCGTTTCCTTCATTTTCTGAAACCCCAAATGATTATTTCCACGATTCGGGACGGATTGATTAGGAGTCTTAAAAGGTAATCTTGTATCAATGGAACCAGACATGTAATAAATGTAGCAGTTTCCTTCCCTGATGCCCACTGATTTGTCCTGGCTTGGGACTGTGTGTATGAATCATAATCCAAGCAGAGTTTTTAGTCTGCGTTCTATAACAAACGTCAACGAGAAGTCTTTTATTTATGCAATTTTGAAACCTGTTGAGTGTTCCCAATTTTTAGAATATCAAACATATTTTCGTTCGCCAAAAGAAACTGAATTGATCTTTTGGCTTAGTCTTGATTCTGCCGCTTACAAAACTGCTATCTTGTTAAATGCTTATTTGATGGCCGCCGTTTCTTACAGAAATGTGCATGCAAATTAGAGATGCACTGATCAAGAAGCTAACGAGCATGTATCTTAGCATGCGTGCATCATTTACACATAAATATCGTGCGCATAACGTCTTGAACTGGATGTTGACCAACCTCAAATGAAACTGCTTGGTGACATTCGCTGACCCCTTTATTCGTAATTCTGTGATCCATTTTGATTTTGGGTACATAAGAGGCAAGCACTACAACAATTGGACCTAGTCCCTGGAGTTAATGATTTTTCATTCCATTTTTAGTGGTACAAGTTCGTAATACAGTGCCAGCCTGTCTTGAACTTGGAAGGATTGGAGGTCACTAGCAGGATTGGTTTTTTTTTTTTTTAAATAAAAAAATCTGTTTTGGTTATGGTCACCTTAAGTTTTCACCTACTGGTAGGGTGCTTGAACTTGAAGGAATTTCAGCTAGTGGGGCAGCTTATGTTTGAGTTTCACCAGTGGATATCTTGTGGTGTTTTCTCTCAAGTTCCAGGCCTGCGGGCGTCTTCTGCCAGAGGGTTGTTGATACTTGCACAAATTTTGATGCTTGGAGACTTGATTGGATTATCCATTTCATTTTAACCGTTGAACTATCAACGGAGGATAAATTGATGTTGATTTTTCTTTGATTATTTCACATCATGCTATTTTAATTCTCTCATTTAAAGAGATGAATACCCCGTCTCATCTGGTCAAGAAGATGCTTATTCCAATCTACGTAATGCAGGTTGCTGCTCTGAAAGAGCATTTCTCAGCGTTCGGCGACCTTGCAGGGATTGAGCTCGATGCCTCAGAGACAGAACCGTGTGACTCAGGCTCAGTGGCTTCATCAAATCGCTCAGCCCTAGTAACCTTCACAACTCGGCGCTCTGCTGAGAAAGCATTCAGCTCTGCAATTTCCTGGCAAGGCCATAGCTTGCAGTTCGCCTGGCTGATTCCCACATCCAGTTCCAACTTCGCTCATAACGCTGGAGAAATTTCCACGAGTAAAATTTCGAAGGGACCCTCTGATGCGTCTGGTTCATCTTCCTTGATCTCGGGAACCCAAAATAGCATCGCCGTCCCTGAGGGTGGAGGTGGCATGGACGGCGGAGAGTGTGCGCAGACAGAACAGAGAGACTGTGCTGGAGGGCTCCCAGCAGATAATCTGGCACGGGTTTCTCCCTCTAGTCCTCTCTCTAATGAGTGCGAAGAGAGGCCTCCCCAGCCTGATGCTCCAGTCGTTGAGGATCATGCCGATGTTGGTCTGGCGGAATGAGGTATGGCTTTAGATGCTGTGTTTTGGTTTCCATGTGTGGCCTTTTGATTTCTCTGTGGAATGAGCCTGGGTTGGAAGTGTTTTGGGCTATTTTGCTTGCGAAACCTGTAACTGCGCTTTGTAGACGCTTAAAAGGTAGAGTAAGGGACTTTAATACCATTTGTTTCTAGAGAGAGAGAGGGTGTATATTTTTCCTAGATTTGTTTTGACCTGAAGATGGTTCAATCAATATCTGCATTCCCATTTTCTAGTGAGGAGAGAGAGGGTGTATATTTTTTTGTAGATTTGTTTTGACCTGAAGATGGTTCAATGAATATCGTCATGCCCATTTCTAGTGAGGAGAGAGAGAGGGTGTATATTTTTCCTAGACTGTTTTGACCTGAAGATGGTTCAATCAATATCGTCATGGCCGTTTTCTAGTGAGGAGAGAGGGTGTATATTTTTCGTAAATTTGATTTGACCTGAAGATGGTTCAATCAATATCGTCATGCCCATTTTCTAGTGAGGGGAGAGAGAGAGAGAGAGAGAGAGGGTGTATATTTTTCGTAAATTTGTTTTGACCTGAAGATGGTTCAATCAATACCGTCATGCCCATTCTCTAGTGAGGAGAGAGGGTGCATATCTTTTTGTGGATTTGTTTCTGACCTGAAGGTGGTTCAATCAATATCTGCATGCCCATCTTCTAGAGAGCGAGCAAGCCAGAGAGATGGAGATAGAGAGAGAGAGAGAGAGAGAGGGTGTATATCTTTGCAGATCTGCTGTGACCTGACCATGGCTCCATTAATATCTGCATACTCATTTTCATGCTCATCACCCGCAGCTTTGCACCAAACTCTTGGAAATAAAATCTAACCAAATCTCTTCCGATTCCTCCTGTGTGCATCAATTCTTCATCAAATCGATCCGAAATTCTGACCCATTATTGTTGAATCCCCCCTCCCCACCTGCAGGCCTTGCGGCTCCAGTTCTCAATCCGACCACCCTACGCGCCGCATCTCCTGAGGTCTACACTCTAACATTTATTGTACCTTCTTTCCTGTTGTTCTCCGCAGAAAAAAAAAAAAAAAAACTTGATGGGGTTCCAAGTTCTAAATTTTTGCCTGCGAAGCCTGTCTGTTGCCTCTGTACCTATTCTCCAGATGGGGTTCTTGCTTGCCAGATTTATAGGTTAAACAGGATGAACCATCTTCCTCCGCCTTCTACTATCTCCTCATGGGGGAGGAAGAACTAGAGAGAGGGGCCCTTGGAGGTGCGAAGTCAACCCTCAGCCCTCTTCTGCTTTCCTGTATTTTTTTTCCCGAATGTCAACGCCGCATCTCTGTCTGTCTGATTTTAGATGTTTGCTTGTCTTCTTTTCTTGGTAGGCGTGTACATTTTTCACCCATAATGCAGATTTTTTTTTATTGATTTTATTCCGATGATGGTGGAGTTGGAAATCTTCTCTCGAAAGGGGAGAGAGAAAGAAAATTATACCGAAGAGAGAGAAAGATGAAAATAGAAGTTAAAAAAAAAGGATGATTTTGTGGGGAAGAAAAGAAGAGAATGAAGAAGGGACGGAAGAAATGGCTTGGACTGATTCTCTCTATCTCGCTCTCGTTCATGCCCTTTTAGGAAGTAAACCCACAAGAATAGTTCATTGGATTTTTTCAATTCATTCTCTAAACTCTCTCTCTCTCTCTCTCTCTCTCTCATGCCCTTCCAAGAAATAAACTCTGTACAATAGTTAGGTGGCTTTTTTCAATTCATCTGTCTCTGTCTCTGTTTCTCTAATGCCGTTTTAAGAATATAGTTCCTTGCCGTTTTTCAATGCATTCCCTAAAGTCTCCTCTCTGTCTGTCTCTCTCTCTCTAATGCTGTTTTAAGAATGTATTAGTCTCTTCTCTCTTTCTCTCTCATTCCCTATTAAGAAGTAAACTCCGGTTGAATATAGTTCCTATGCTATTTTTCAATGCAGTATCTAAATCTCTCTCTCTCTCTCTCTCTCTCTCTCTCTCTCTCGCTAATACTGTTATAAGAAGAAACCCTCCCGTAGAATATAGTTCCTTTGATTTTTTGATTGCATTCCCCTAAAGTCTCTTCTCTCCCTCTCTCAAGTCCTTTTAAGAAGAAAACCCGGTAGACTATAGTACCTAGGCCATTTTTCAATGCATTATCTAAACTCTCTCTCTCCCCCCTGTCCCTCTCCCTCTCATGTCCTAAGAAATAAACCCTGTCGAACAGTTTGCTGGCATTTTTCAATTCATCCCCTTAAATCTCTCTCTCTCTCTCTCTCTCTCTCACTCTCTATCTCATGCCATTTTAAGACGAAAACCCTGGTAGAATATAGTCCCTTGGCTATTTATTAATGCATTATCTAAAGTCGCTCTCTCTCTCTCTCTCTCTCTCTCTCTCTCTCTCTCTCTCTCTCTCTCTCATATTCAATTTGAAGAAGAAAACCCCGTAGGCCACAGATCCTTGGTTTTTCTTAATGCATTCTCCAAAAGTATTTCTCTCTCTCTCTCTCTGAATTAATAATTGGAATCAATTAAACATAGGTCAAGTTTTTCTACGTTCAATTAACCTCTCTCTCTCCCTCTCTCTCACTAGACGTGCATGTATGAAAATTTATCTGATGGACGGCAGAGTGCGCGGTGGGTCCTGCTGAGCCGGTGGACCTTCACTTCCAAAAGGGACTGAACTGTCACCACGGCACGGTGGGCCCCACTCGGGGGAAGACACCACTAGAGCGAGTGAGGCCCACTCGGGGGAGAGGTGGGACCGCCGCCATTCCTTTTGCGGTCCCGGTTTCTGACCTCGTTAGTCAACGTCACACGACGTGTCGCCATCCTCGCCGTGGGCCTCTCTTCCGCCCCTCTCCCACGTGCCCATCCGATCTGCTCGTCAAATCACTCCCATAATTTAGAGAGAGAGAGAGAGAGAGAGAGGGAGAAAGATATATGTACCGCCGCTGCTGTCTCTACGACTGACAAGCATTGACCTTGATGAGAGGTCAGCACTCCAAGGAAAGAAGCAAGGAGGTGGTAAACTAGAGAGCAAGGGGATGTGAAGAGTCGGCGGCGCGGCGGGCGGGAATAAAGGATGGGCGGCTGTCCCCACCAGATCTTCTCCCCTTCAACTTGGATGGTTCGAAGCTCCGGTAATGGCGGGGCATCTCAGTGAAGGCCATTAGGGTTTTAAAACTCCCTTATAGGGTTAGCGTCTTGCCATCGAGAAAAGCAAAAGCAGGCACCCCATCCCGAGGAAGCAGAGAGAGAAAGAGAGGATGAGGGGACCCGAGGGGAAAGCCGAGGTGAAGCTTTCTCTCTCTCGCTGTCTCTCGCTCTGACTTCTCTCTCCTCCTGCAACTGAGGTGGGGAAGACGGGGACCGCCCCTGGCGGAACCTCTCGGGGTTGGCTGGCGTTCTTGACGAAGAGTCCGGCGGCGTAAGCGGGGAGAAGCAAGCTGCTGCTGCTTCCGCCGCCGGGTACTGGAAGACAGGGAGCGAGAGAGAGAGAGAAACCCGAGGAAAAGGAAGAGAGAGAGAGAGAGACCTGAGGGGTCTGCACGTAAGGCAGCAGAGAGGGAGAGAGAAAGAGAGAAACTTGATGGGCCTGCACGCAGAGTAGAGAGAGAGGGAGAGAGAGAAACCTGAGGCTCTGCACACAGACTAGCAGAGAGAGAGAGAGAATAGAAAATACGAGGTACGGAAAAGCTTGAGTGAGTGGGGGGTGGGGGGGCGGGGGCGGCGAGTGGGAGAAACACGGTTCTAGTCCCCAGCGGGGGACCTCCCCGGCGCTGCTCTACACAACCGTCGTCATCAGCCTCCTCTCCATCTCTGTCAATCTCGTCGCCTTCAACGGATCCTCTCCGGCGAGAGAAACCCAGATGGGAGAGGCCTCGCCGGAGCTTCCTTCCCCCCCTCCCCCCTTCTCCAGCGACGGCGACGGCAACTCTGTTCCCATAAATCTCGAACAGTAAGCTCTTCTTCATCTTCTTCCTCCTCCTCCTCCTCCTCCTCCTCCTCCTCCTCCTCCTCCTCAGGCTTCTGTGATGTGTTTATCTTCTGCGGCAGGGGGGATCCCACTATGTTTGAGGAGTACTGGAGGAGCATCGCCGGCGATGCCGCCGTTGTCATCCCGGCGTGGCAGGGGATGAGCTACTTGTCCTCCGGCGCCGGCGTGTGCTGGTTCATGGAGCCGAAGCTGGCGGAGGAGATCGTCCGCCTGCACAAGCTGGTCGGAAACGCGAGAACCGCCGGCTGGCACATCGTCGTCGGGGTCGGCTCTACGCAGCTCTTCCAGGCGGCGCTGTTCGCCCTCTCGCCGCCGGACGCCGGCGAGCCCATCAACGTCGTCTCGGCGGCGCCGTACTACTCGGTAATCCTTCCCTCGAATTCTCCTCTCTCTTCTTCTTCTTCTGCTTCTTCTTCTTCTTCTTCTTCTTCTTCTTCTTCTTCTTCTTCTTCTTCTTCTTCTTCTTCTTCTTCTTCCTCCTGCTGCTAGAACCAGCAGACTCATCATCCTCAGCAGGAACCGTCGCAGTCTGATCGCCATTATCTGTCTTCCCCAACCTTTGATGCTTTCTAGACTTGGTTGAAGATCATGGGTCCCTCCGATCTGGGGAAAACAAAATTTCCTTTTTTTGAAGGATTTAATCCTAGCTATTCTATAATTTATCTGTATCACCCGGTGGGCGACCTTCCATGATATTAACATAATCTCTCTGCATTTACTAAACTTGATTGAAGATCATGGATCCCTCCGATTTGGGGAAAGCAAAATTTCCTTTTTATTGCAGGATTTAATCCGATCTATTCTATAATTGTTCTGTATCATCCATGATAATCGTATCATCCATCTGCAGTCACTAAAATTGGTTGGAGATCATGGGTCCCTCCAATCCGGGACAAAAAAAAAATCCCATTTTTTTCCAAGGATTTAATCCGAGCAATTCTATCGATTTACTAACATTCTGCAAATCAATAATCTTTATGAATCATCAAGTGGGCAACCATCCATGATAGTCATAAAATCACTCTGCAGTATTATCCGGCAGTAGTGGAATATCTTCGATCGGGGCTGTACAGGTGGGCCGGCGATGCCCGAGCCTTCCGTGGGGATGCTCCCTATATCGAGGTCGTCTGCACCCCAAACAATCCAGATGGGTTTCTTAATCGAGCTGTTCTTAGGGAAGAGAAGGGCCGAGTAATCAACGACCTTGCGTACTATTGGCCGCAGTACACCGCCATCACCTACGAGGCCGACCATGAGATCATGCTCTTCACCTTCTCCAAGCTCACCGGCCATGCCGGAACCCGCATCGGGTAACTCTAGCCCTTCTCTCCTTCAGTCAAGATCTTGAGAAAAGCTGCCATCTTTTCCTTCATCTTACGGGTATTTTATTCATGATTCTTGATTCTTGACTGGTTCATTGGATTGGATTTTTCGAGGCCACCATCATCTTCTTTCTGGCCCTGAAAATTATGTCCATTTTCTACCACTAATTTGATCGGTTTCGAAGAAAAATTGCTTCATATTTCCTCTTTTATGCATGATTGTTCTTGACTGGTTCATTGGATTGGATTTTTAGAGGCCACCATCATCTTCTCTCGGGCCATGCAAATTATGTCCATTTTCTACCAGTAATTTGATCGGTTTCGAAGAAAATTGTTTCATATTTTCCTCTTTTATGCATGATTGTTCTTGACTGGTTCAGTGGATTGGATTTTTAAAGGCCACCATCGTCTTCTGGCCATGCAAACTGTCTATTTTCTACCAGTAATTTGATCGATTTCCAAGAAGATTGCTTCATCTTTACCTATTTTACATATGATTGTTCTTGACTGATTCATTGGATTGGATTCTTAGATGCCTCCATCATCTTTTTTTTCCGGTCATAATCTGTCTATTTTCTACCGTAATTTGATCGGTTTCCAAGAACATTGCTTCATCTTTACCTATTTTACGCATGATTGTTCTTCACTGGTTCATTGGGATCTGTTCCCAAGATCTGCCTTCATCTTACCTATCTAAGCACGTTGACCTGCATGTAATCTCATCTGGTCTGTGTCGATTCCGTGTGTTGTGGAGAAGCAGGTGGGCGCTGGTGAAGGACGAAGACGTTGCGAGGAAGATGACCAAGTTCATAGAACTTAACACCATCGGCGTGTCCAAGGATTCTCAGCTCCGAGCCGCCAAGATAATGGGCACCATATCTGACAGCTATGAAGCTGCGAGCCCGCCGCCAGTGGAGGAGAGGTTCTTCAGCTACAGCCGCTGCGTCATGGCGGCGAGGTGGCGGCGGCTCCGGCAGGCCGTCGAGAGCGCCTCCTCCTTCAGCCTACCAGAATTCCCATCACCCCTCTGTCGGTTCTCCGGTGAAAAGTCAGGGCTTCATCCGGGTAAGTCAACTGATATTATTTTTTTATAATCTTAATATTTCCTTTTTAGGAAATTAAAATTTTTAGGCCTTCGATCTGATCTCCCCCAGATTTATATATAGAGTTGATTTTTTTCTATTTATTTCATCCGAGATATTTTTCTCCATTGGGACGAGCTGCTTCAAGTTTCTTAGCGCTTGTCATGAAAGTCCTCCTAAAATCATCAGATCGCATAATCCCCCTGAATTTTATTTAATTCCCATGTTGTTATACTTCTCTGATTTTCCTGCAACTTACGTTCATAATTGTGTCCCCAGCTTTCGCGTGGCTGAAATGTGAGAGAGAGGATGCAGAAGACTGCGAGAGCTTCCTCAAGAGCCTCGGGATCCGCACGAGGGGCGGCGCGCATTTCGGCGCTGACCGGAGGTACGTGAGGGTCAGCATGTTGGCGAGGGACGAGATGTTTGACTTCCTGATAAAGACAATCCTGTCCGTCGGATGATTTCCTTCCTCTTTCATCCGCCGCCGCAATATTTTTTTGGGTCTCATCCGTCGGAGCTTCCAAGGTTCCCGCGTTGACCTTCGATTGTGAGGAACTCCGATGGTGGGTGGATGTTGGGAGCTTTCACTTCTCTTTTTCCTTTTTTTAGCCGATTAAATATCGGCTTCATTCTGCCGCCAATTGATGTGGATTTATCCCTCCTGTTGACCCGACGCGAACAAGTGTCATGGCTCTGGTCCTTCGGCCAAAGTCAACTTCGTTTAGGTCAACTCCTTTATCCCCCTTTTTTTTATATCCTTCAGCTCAGGTTATCCTAACGGTGATAATTAACTATGGTTGAAGGTTATCCTAATTTCTTTTATCTGATCCTTGTGGGCCCCACTCCCTCATTCGATCTTGAATGACATGTTGTGGGCCCCACCTGCGCGGGGCCACCATGGCATGTTGCTGACGTCATCTGTGCTCCTCAATCCACAGATATTGTGAGGTCAGACAGATGAGAGATGGAAAGCATGTGGGAGCCGCCGTCCGTGGAGGTCCCTCATTGGTCAACTTTGTCAGGTAAATGTGGACAAAAGGCTTCCAATCAGACGTTCGCACGTTGCGCGCATCCTACGTGGGCTAGTCAGTTGCCTCATTCCGCGCCGCGTGGCAATCCATTTAAATACCTCTATAAGCCCTTCGGATAGGCACATCTCACTGAGGGTCCTCTTTCTCGTGGAAGTCGTCGTGGTGGGAAGGAGAGACATGGCGATGAGGAGAGCACTCGGGAAGGCGAGGGGAGCTCTGGGATCTGGTTATCCGGCGAGCTACCTCTCGCGGCAGCTCCACGTATGTGATTGATTCATGCCATTGGTTTTTTCTCCTGTGTTTGATTTCGTTATCGGTTGTCTGCCGCCATGGATGATGATTTCCCTTCGATTTAGCTGTTGTTCTTCCTTCCCGCTTTCTCTTAGGGTTGGCTTCCTTCCGATGGCATGAGTGAGTGCCGTCCTGTCTGAGAATCACTCTTGGAAGATGGCACGCTTTCGTTGTCCGATCTGTGTGGTCCGGTGATGGCAAATTTTCGCTTCCACTTTTTTGAATCTTAGGAGCCGATCCTCAACTGCAGCGGTTCTCGATCCCGATTTGACGTGTTTCGATGCCGTCCTGATCTCCTGGAATAGCTCGATTTTGATTAGCCTGGTGAATAATTACGAAGCGCTTGATCCGATCCGCTCCGCATTTTCTCCCAAGGAGATATAGTACTGGTTGTTGTGGAGGTAGTTTGATTCCTTGCCTTCGCAGGCCACTCCCGGGAGCAAGAAGATCGTCGGTGTGTTCTACAAGGCCAATGAGTACGCATCGATGAACCCTAACTTTCTCGGATGTGCCGAACGGAGCTTGGGGATAAGGGAATGGTTGGAATCGCAAGGTCATCAGTACATCGTCACTGATGACAAGGAAGGCCCTAACTGTGGTCGGTTAAGTGTTCCAACGCACCTAGGTTTTTCTCGACCTTCGTCTTCCTCTCTGATCCACACTCTCTGATGATCCCTTCCGAGCAGAGCTTGAGAAGCACATCTCAGATATGCACGTCCTGATTACGACGCCATTCCACCCGGCCTACGTCACGGCGGAGAGGATCAAGATGGCGAAGAACCTGCAGCTGCTCCTCACCGCCGGGATCGGATCGGATCACATCGATCTGAGGGCAGCGGCGGCCGCCGGACTGACGGTGGCGGAGGTCACTGGCAGCAATGTGGTATCTGTTGCAGAGGACGAGGTCATGAGGATCCTCCTCCTGGTCCGCAACTTCGTCCCCGGATACCAGCAGATCGTCAAGGGGGAGTGGAACGTCTCCGGGATCGCTCATAGAGCCTACGATCTGGAAGGAAAGACGGTCGGTACTGTAGGCGCCGGCCGCATTGGGAAGCTTCTGCTCCAGCGATTGAAGCCTTTCGGCTGCAACCTCCTCTACCATGACCGGTTGAAGATGGAGCCCGATTTGGAGGCGGCGACGGGGGCCAAGTTTGAGCCAGACCTCGACGCCATGCTCCCCAAATGCGACGTCGTCGTCGTCAACACTCCCCTCACTGAGAAAACCAGGTAACTCCTCCCCAACCAGATCCACAGCGAGAGAGAGAGAGAGAGAGAGAGAGAAGCTACCATGGTTCTGCAGGTTGAATTCGATTTGCAGGGTTTTGCAGGGTTTTTAGAGATGTATGCGATTTGATTTGACAGGCAAACGCCAGAAAAATCAAGTGAGAGTTGGAGTTGACTCGCCTAATTTGTGGGCGTGGAATCAAGAACTGGCTGATCTTCTTGCACCTGCTGACTAATCTTTCCCCTGCGTACCAGGGGATTGTTCGACAAGGAGAGAATCGCCAAGATGAAGAAGGGGGTTCTCATCGTCAACAACGCCCGAGGAGCGATCATGGACACTCAGGCTGTTGCAGACGCTTGCGTCAGCGGACACATCGCAGGTCAATCCTCCTCTCCCCTCCCCTCCCCTCCCCTCCCCTCACCGCCGCCGGCTCACCGCCGCCGGCCGGAACCAGCAGCAATCGGTCGACATCTGACTGGAGATGGCGGCGCCCGCAGGTTACAGTGGAGACGTGTGGAACCCGCAGCCAGCTCCCAAGGACCACCCATGGAGGTACATGCCCAACCACGCCATGACCCCCCACATCTCCGGAACCACCATTGACGCTCAGGTAAGTCTCCTCCTCCCTCCCTCTCCTCTATCTATCTCACCACCTTCATCGAAAGATATGTCCGGTAAGCAATGAACTGCTGCTGCTACTGCTGCTCATTTTTCCGCTGGAATTGGAATGGAGCAGGTGAGGTATTCTGCGGGAGTGAAGGAGATGCTGGACTGCTACTTCAAGGGGAAGGACTTCCTCCCCCAGAACTACATCGTGAAGGAAGGCCAGCTGGCTCCCCAGTACCTCTGAGCAGCGGGGTTGGGGAGAGAGAACCTCATCAGAATAAAGCGGCATGTTTCGTCGTCCTCTCTCTCTCTCCTGTTAGCGTTTCCTCTTCAGGAAGAAGAAGACCACCCAGCTTCTATACTAGAATAAGATCTCTCTCTCTCTCTCTCTCTCTCTCTCTCTCTCTCTCTCTCTCTCTCTCTCTCTCTTTCCCGATCATTGATGGGGCCCTTTTGAATACAAACAGAAAAGGAGGGTAGGTTCTATTCATTACAGTAAAATAAATGGAATCCCCATAAATTAAAAAAATGAAGCGTGAGAGGGAGGAAATTTTAGTGGTACGGTTTGTTAGGAAAGATTGGGAGGATGAGGGGATCGACGTGAGTGGAAGGTGGCTTTGGCACTTTGGCACCTTAGAATATATCGTTGGTTTTTTTTTAATAAAAAAATTGTTAATATGAATCAATGCTTACCAAATTTATTTTCATTCTAACTATCTTATACACATTCATGAAATTTTCCATATTAAATGTATTAATTATGGAGATGGGCATGGTAGCTCATGAATATGGGACAAAGATTAGTAACCAGGCTTTGATTAGATAGATGACAAAAGATCATTCTATTTTCTAGTTGGTGAATCAAACATGGAACGACATAAAAATGCTTTTCTAAGTATTTAATTACTCTTAAAGTGGGTATATACGTATCTTTTAAAAAAAAATAAAATTTAATATGAATTAATGCTTACCAAAGTTATTTGCATTCTAATTATCTCATACACATTCAAGGCATTTTCCATATTAAATGTATTAATTATGGAGATGGGCATGGTAACTCATGAATGTGGGACAAAGATTAGTACATAGACTTTGATTAGATCAATAACAAAATATCGTTTTTTTTTCTGGTTGGTGCATCAAACATGGAGAGACATAAACATGTTTTTTTAAAGTATTTAATTACTCCTATAATTGGGTATCTTTATCTCTACTCATTGTTCTTGAGAATAGACACTTACATGTGTGTTTACATTTTAAATCCATGTATAAATAAATAAATAAATAAATATACATGCAACAAATCTTATACCAAGATAAATGCAATTATGGATTAAAAAATTATTCAACGCATTAAAAGGGTTAGATGAATGTGAACACGTAAGTTAGTAATAATATATATGTGGGATAAAATAAGAAGGGAAATTAAAAGACAACATCATCCAACTAAGAATGTAAAATAATATATATATTTATATATATTTGATTTTTTTTAATCACGTTAGTTGATATCGTTTTACTTAATTTTTATGCCGAATATGTACCTGCCAAGCATTTACACTTTAATCCACGTATATGTTATTTTTCCCTACTTGCTAACATCAGTAGGTAAATAAGCAATGATAGGAAATAATAAAGTTCCGGAATTAAATATATATATATATATATATATATATATATAAACTTTAAACTAAATAGAAAATAGAAAATATAAAATTAAATTGATTGGTGTCATGGATCTTGCCGCGTCAGCAATTAGAAAAGGACGGGAATAATTTGGTATCTTTAAGATAGCCGTTATTTATTCCGTTACTTTAAGAAAAAAATAAGCAGGGGAGAAGAAGGGGGAAGGGTGGGGGATACGTAGGCTTCCCATGTGCTCGCATGGATTTCCATGGAAGGAAGAGGAGGGAGGAGAAAAAGGGGAAGACGAAGGGCCGCAGAGGAGAGAGGGATAGAAGAGTAGCCACCCACAGGCAATAGCCCACTGCCTAGCGCCACCAGACGACGGCGGCGGCGGAAACCGGCCCGGCGAGGAAGGAAGGAAGGGCCTACGATCTCCCCGGGGGGCGATGAAGGGCGGCGGCGGAGGTGGCTTTGTGAGGGCGGACCAGATAGATCTGAAGACCCTGGACCAGCAGCTGGAGCGGCACCTGAGCAGGGTCTGGACCATGGAGAAGAAGAAGGAGGAGGGTGAGGGAAGCGGCGACACCGGCAAGGCGAGGGAGGAGTGGGAGATCGATTCGTCTAAGTTGATCATCAAGGGAATCATCGCACGCGGCACCTTCGGCACCGTCCATCGGGGCGTCTACGACGGCCAAGACGTCGCCGGTGAGTCCCCCTGACGCCCGCATGCACGTACATTCTTGGAGATCACCGGTGGGAGAGAGATGGACGAACTCTTTTCCACTGTGTTTTTCATGGGTTTCATGTTCGAACCTGACTTCTCGACGGTTTCTCTTTCGGTTCATGCGGCTTTTCCTTTCATCTTGGTTCCATCGACGGGACCATTCTTGTTCATCTCTTCAACCCAGTTGCGGAGACGAGAGTCCGTAGAACTTCTTCTACTTCCACCCATTTGTTCCGTTCTTCTTTGTTTTTCATTGATAACCAAATTCTCTTCCGATGAGAACTGAAGGTACTTTGGATTTCGATGAGAAGAACAGGGAGATGATATTATCTAGCTATAGTTTTCTCGTATTTCTTCCTCGCGCTCTTCTGTCGTTCCGCGTCTCTTTCTCTTCTGAACTTTTTGGGGAGTCACGGGCCCATTAATGGCTGTCTCCTGTCCATCAGCTTGCTCCTGTGAAGCCCGTGAGTCCCACAATGGCAAGTGGGGATGGTTTCAATGGCTTTTATTCACTTCTTTTTCCCACTGGGTTTTCTTTTGCATACCTTTCATGTGATACCCACCAGCACCCATTGATCCCTGATCACGTGATCTCATGGGGGTACTACATCATCGGCAGAAAGCCAGGCATTGTTTATAATAGAAACGACAGTTTCTTTAATTCACAAAACCCTTCAGAAAATGTAAAAATTGATGAAAGCTCACGATCGATTATTTTTTTCCAAATTAAAAATTACAAATTGGGGGCAATGAGTTTTCAGGTAGCATGTTCTTCAACATACTTTGCTTTTTAATTGTCCATTGGGTACTCTCAGGGAATCGGAGTTCTCGATATATCTAATGAGCAAGCTGGGGGTGGTTGCTGGTAACCAGTGGGGATTAAACCAATGTCATTACAATACTTGAGTACCCGACGGAGTTAGAATCCTAGTTTTTTGGTCGATTCAACAAAGATCCCGTCAATAAGTTGATTGAAAATAAAAGAAGAAAATTTCCACTTCAAAGGAGCTTTTGTAATTATCAAGCTTAGAATGAACCTTATTGTGTGTGGAATATATTGTTAATCTTTACTTGGTTGTTGCCTTGAGGAACTTTTAAGTTACACTGATGGTTGCAATTATTTTATTTATTTTTGGTGGGGCCGCGGGGAAGTTATACTAATCAAACCCACGTGAAAGATCCTTGCCATGATCTCATTATTCGTATAGCTCTAAATAGGAAGCAGCCAAGGAACTCGAGTGATGTGTGCCTCTCTGTGTTTCTTTTCACACCTTGGTTTATCATTAGTGATGAATAAAATAATATTTATTATTGGAATTTGGTTTTAACTCGTGAGATGACCGATGTTGAGTTAGGTTGGAAGTTTGAATGTAAGCTTCACTTGTTCAGTCTTATAGGATTTTTGAGGGGGGGCGTCTTTCACTGTGCGCAATCATGGAGGAGTTGACTGTGAAGAGGTAGATGCCTTCTGAAGAGGCATGCCACTAACAATGGCTCCTTCGCCAAAAGCCAAAAAAATGTATTTACTAATTTTTATACAGAAATGATTACTTAAGTTCTGTGTTATGCAGTAAAATCATCCTATGAACCTCAGAGAGAACCAAATGGGCCAATATTGCCTGGCCCCGGAACCAGAAGTGGTAATTGTTGATGATTCAGACCCCAGTTTTCTAGACCTCCTGATCACCGATACATTGACTTCAAGTAAAGCTTCCTGCTATCAGACGTCTATTCCTTATCTTAGCTGGCGGGTACCGTGTCCACCCATATGTTTATTATTCTCTAGATTTTTCCTTTCATGTCATGTGTCACTTGATGTATAAAAGCTCCTCTTTGGAAATGATCCTCCTATCTGCATTTCTTCCGTATGAATGGACATTTTTTATTTCATAAATTTCCCGCTAACCATAGTCAGGCTGATATCTAGTTCCACCTCTTGTTCATAGTCTTTTGGCCAGATCTCCCTTACATAGATCAATAAACAAGGAAACATATACCGTCTCTCTGTACTTTGCCTGCTCTGTGTGCATCTGAATACCAGTCTCCTGTAGTCTTAAATAATTAGTTTTTTAAGTTGAGAGAGAAACCTTTTTCTGGAGTATTAATCCTGCATCGTAGCTTTGATTCCCCCAATTTTGCTGGAATCACTGCGTTGCTGAATTTAATTCTTTTTTTGAGAGCCATTAGCTTTAATGCACTATAGTTAAGGCTGGATCTTGTTACTTTTGTTTATTTTCTTGGTTATAAATCTGTTTCCTTTTGTGCCTTGTTTCTTGTAAGAACTTACCATTCGACATATTTATCCCTACCTTGATGATTTTATGTCGATTCATTCCAATTGGATCTAATTTTTCCTCTATTGTTGACGGAGCATATTTTCCTAACATTTAATTTGTATTCCATTGCTAAAATTAAATCCTATACCGGAACTTGTCGGTGTGTAATTATGTTAACCATAGATGTCTTATTCAGTCAAGTTGCTGGACTGGGGCGAAGAAGGTAGCAAGACAGAGGCAGAAGTTGCTTCTCTTCGAGTGGCCTTCACCCAGGAAGTTGCGGTCTGGCATAAGCTTGATCATCCCAATGTAACAAAGGTATTCATCCTCAGTATAAGCTGCTTCTCAGTGAGGGCTTTGTAGAAATCCCTATGTTTGAGTAAATTGCACATAGAAAAGCCCCATGACTGTTACTAAGTTCATCATTAGATAGTAAGACTGGGCTATGTGGGTTCGTGGTTACTGCCCAATCTACCAGTTAATTTCTATGTGAAATATTGAATTTTTTTCAGTAATGGGACGAGCTTTATTCACATATTTCTTCCAGAATTGGAAATACCCCTAGAAAAGGTCACAAATCTGAAGCTTTCTTTGCAGTTTGTAGGCGCTATTGTGGGCACGGGAGATGTGACTATCCAAACTGAGAATGGTCAACTTGGGATGCCCAGCAATCTCTGCTGTGTTGTTGTTGAGTATCTTCCAGGGGGTACATTGAAATCATACCTTATTAAGAACAGGAGAAGGAAGCTGGTTTTCAAGGTTGTTGTTCAACTTGCCCTTGACCTTGCTAGAGGGTAAGCTTCCCCACTTCTATCTAAGCTGTTAGTTTCATATACTCTTCCTACGAGTTCAAGTGGGATCTTATCTCATAAGAATGGCATGGGTTTCGCTGCAACTAGGCTTAGTTATCTTCACTCCCAGAGGATTGTTCATCGGGATGTGAAGACGGAGAACATGCTCTTGGACAAGGCCAGAACAGTAAAAATTGCAGATTTTGGAGTTGCCCGTGTTGAGGCCCAGAATCCCAACGAGATGACCGGAGAAACAGGAACTCTCGGCTACATGGCACCTGAGGTAGATTGATTCCCTGTGAATATTTTCAATATCATTGCTAGCAGTGAGAGATGATACTAATCTGATTAGAGATGTGAGAGAAAGAGATAAATCCATTCAACTTGCACTATCTGATTAGAAAAAAAAAAAAGAAAAAAAAAAAAGAGGAGAAACTTGCAGGTTTAAGCAGCGGCTGACTGACTGGTCCCAGATTTACTATGAGAGAACACTCTTGTGGCCAGTTCTTCTCGCTGATTTCTTTGCCCCAAATCTATCTCAGGTTCTCAATGACAACCCATACAACAGAAAATGTGATGTCTATAGCTTTGGCATCTGCCTGTGGGAGATATACTGCTGTGACATGCCTTACCCTGATCTCACCTTCTCAGAGATTTCATCAGCAGTTGTTCGACAGGTGAGTTTCTATTCTCCCCAGTAGTATTCTTTCCATTTTCAGCATCTTGAGTTGTGAATAAATAAATAATTGTACCCGTTTGGATTTCAGAATCTGAGGCCTGAGATTCCAAAGTGCTGCCCAAGCTCGTTGGCTAATGTGATGAAGAGATGCTGGGATGGGAACCCAGATAAAAGGCCCGAGATGGACGAGGTGGTGGGGTTGTTAGAGGCCATAGACACCTCCAAGGGAGGAGGGATGATCCCCCCGGATCAGCAGCAGGGTTGCCTCTGCTTCCGCATGCACAGAGGTCCCTGATCATGGCGGCGGCGGCCGGTTCAGAGCTGCTTGTTAGGAGGAAAGAAAGGTGCCTAATCCGAGATATGAGCGGTGTGATAAAAAGAGTTCTGCCCATCTCGTCCACCACCAGAAATGGTGCCAACATGCCCTTTCTTTAGCTTTTTTTTTTTTTTTCTATTTTCTAATCAAATTGTTGAGCAGAGAATCATCTGGTCATTCGCCTGCTCTGAAAGATGACCATTATATTTATATTGTAGGTCATCTTGCAGCCAATAATCCCATGTATGACAGACTGTTTCCTTCATTATGATAGATATTTCACATTCTATAACCAATATTTCCAGTTGAATATTCTCCTTGCCATAGAGAGAGAGAGAGAGCCAGAAGACTGTAAATTGTCTCCGGTCAGATGGGTTACAGTAGAGAGAGAAGAGAGAGATAGATAGATAGTGAGAGAGAGAGAGAGGAGAGAAGACTGTAAATTGTCTTCTGTCAGATGGGTTAAGAGAAGAGAGAGAGAGATCATTGGTTCCTGTCTGAAGAAGCAGGTCGGAGGCTCTCTGGCGGCGGCGGGGGCGCCCAGTCGGCGGCCCCGGGGGCGCGATCTTCCTCCGGGATGGGGTCGAGGGAGCAGCAGTTTCTGCGCCTGACGACGGGCAGGTACCGCGGTGGCGCCGCCTCTGTCCCCGTCGCCGTAGGTAGCTTCGCCGCCATTCCCGACGAGGAGCAGGGCAGTGGGGAGTAGCAGCAGTAGCAGAAGAGAAGAAGAGAAGGTGTGGAGGAAGGAAGAAGCCGAGCTAGCGATGAGATATGGCGAGAGGTGGCGGAGGGAGGCTTATAATAGGCCGCCGCCGCCGCCAATGAGAGGTGGTGGCCCCGGAGAGGTAGCACGTGCGAAATGGTTGGAGGGGAGAATGTCGGTAGGAGCGTGCTCACTGAGGCAACGTTTTTCTCGAGCGGTCAACGTCAGCTGCTTCAGATAACACGTGTAAAACGCCAGTCAACCTCTGCCCGCCGCCAGCGAGCTCATCAATAATGATAATAATAATAATAATAGTAAATATTTGTGTCCAGGAAAATGCAGCGACTTGCGGTGAACCAGGATGTGGTGGTGCACGAGCCTCCCCGATCGGAGGCTCCGCCCCGGTCTGAGAAGAAACCGAGAGGAGGTTCACCAGAGTGAACCTGTCCGCCGCAAGGCGGTGCCGCCGCATCTCCTCGAACAAGCCGAAGGTGCCTCTTCAGTCCCCTGATTGAGAATAGCCACCGATCATCGAGTTCCAAGAGCTGACGCTCCATAGAGGCATTCCGTCGAACAGATCCCGGGCCAGCGAGGGAGAACCACAAGCTGCGTAAGAGTGGAGGAGGGAGATCTGACGATGAGGGTGTGGATCAGGAGCGTCTCCTAGAGCTTCACTTCAAATTTCAGATCAATTAGACAAGTATTCACAGAGAAAAAACACAGTTTTTTCGGATCGTCGTTAGTTTAACCCGGATGACAAGTGGGTCAATGGTCAACTGGTGCCTCGTAGTGAAAATTTTAGCCCCACATCGGTTTTTCTGACATCTTTCAATTATTATTGACTAATAATTTATTATCTCATAAATAAAATGGCCAAAATCATCCAAGGAGAAGGTTATACAAGTGGTCTGACCCCACATCATAACACGTGTGACAAGATCAAACCTTATATTCCACAGGAGTTCCTACTAGTCAACTATGAGTGCTGGCTGACCAGTGGATCCCCCTACCCTTTTTATTATTTCTTTTCTATTATTTATCATGGTAAACTCACAAAAATTTAGAAAAATATCTTTTAAAATCCTTAAAATTATATATATTTAAATGTCTCAAATCATCCTAGAATTATAAATATTAATTTTATTTATTCAACCATCATAACTCAAAATCACATTACCTTTTCTTTCAAAGAAATATAAATAAAATAATGTAAATAAAACAAACTTTATTTTCTGAAAATTACATCAATTTATATATATATTAACGAAATAAATTATAAACACAGATAAATTTTTACATCTTAATCATATAATTCAAAGAATTCTCAACTATATTGGAGTCATTCCTCTAAACAACATCTGATTCTTATGCTGAAACTATCTTGAAGGTGCAAGCATCTATGGTGTCATGCTGGTTTTTTATTCTTGCATAAATTCTGTATCATAAGAAAAATAATTTCATAACTTTCTGACTTATACTATAACCTAAAACCCTACATATTAAGACATTGTGCCACATACATTGGATTTTTTCCCAATATGATTCTCATATAGTGAAGTATTTAAGCTTAATATATACAACTTTGGAGTTTGATCAAATTTCCCAACATATACCATTTATTTTCCCTTGTATTATTACGTAAGATGTTCATATATTATATCATTTTACAAAGTGATTCTCATATGATGAAATATTGGAGATAATATATAGATTTATTTACATACCACTCTTGGATTTGACCGTGCTCTCCAAGATAAATTATATATAATAAGATATTGTGATCCATGCACTATGTTATTACATAGTATAAATATTCAACTATATATATATTTCTAGATATCAATATATATATATCCGCAATCCATGTCCACGTCGCAGGCGAGGAGTGATGAAGCCATAGCGACGCCATTTATTCGAAACTATGAAGACTCCAAAACACCAGCTTAACTACCCTCTCTCTCTCTCGCTCCCTCTCTCCATATTTATATGTATATACGAACCCTTGCTTGTTTATACAGTAGAGAAAGTTTTGAAGCAGGGTTTTTCAGCACCAAGTGGTGGTGAAGGGCCGTGTAAGCTAGCTAGCTAGCTGCCGCAGGCCATGCAGTCCTCCCTGTTCTCTAGGGAGCAGACGACCTGGGCCATCTTCACCTCCAAGTCCTCCGGCGCCGCCACCACCTCCGCCGCCCCCTTACTCTGTGCAGAGAGCGAGAGAGAGAGCCACCCACCACCCACAGAGATAATCAGTTTAGGTAGGAGCGAGGTGAGAGAGAGTGTGTGTGTGTGTGTGAGAGAGGGAGAGAGAGCCCACCCACCTGCAGGAAGGAGGTGTCGACGGTGAACTTGATGGCGTCCGCCGCCGCCCTTGACCTCAGGTAGTACATCCCCGTCTTCAACCCCTGCAACAACAACAACAACCAGGAAGCTGGTTAGAGAGAGAGAGAGAGAGAGAGTGTGAGAGAGAGAGTTCGACCTTGGTCCAGGCGTAGAAGTGAAGGGAGGTAAGCTTGCCGAAGTTAGGCTGGTCCATGTGGATGTTCAGGCTCTGCGACTGGTCGATGAAGCAGCCGCGGTCCACCGCCATGTCCACGAGCGTCCTCTGCTTGATCTCCCACACCGTCCTGAGCAGCGAGCGTCGACAGAGGAACTCCACCATTCAGACAGAAAGGAAAAGGGAGGAAAAGGAAAGGAAAGGGAAGGGAAGGGAAGGGAAGGAAGAGAGTACTTGTAGATGGCCTTGAGGTGGTCGGGGACTTCGGGGATGTTGAGGACGGAGCCGTCCTCGTAGATGATCTTGTTCTTGACGCCGGGGGACCAGATGCCCATCTCCGTCAGGTCGTGGAGGAGGTGCTTGTTCACGACGACGAACTCTCCGCTGCGAGAAGAGAGAGAGAGAGAGAGAGAGAGAGAGAGAGAGAGAGAGAGATGATGTTGTCGTTATTGGAGATGGAGGCTACGGTTTTTGAAGATGGAGGAGGAGAAGTACCTGAGGACCCTGCGGCTGTAGATGTTGGAGGTGTAGGGCTCGAAGCACTCGTTGTTGCCGAGAATCTGGCTGGTGGAGGCGGTGGGCATGGGCGCCACCAGGAGGGAGTTCCTCACGCCGTTCTTGGCGATCATCTCCCTCAGAGATGCCCAGTTCCAGCGATCGGATGGGGTCACCTCCCACATGTCCGGTTGGAGAATTCCCTGCAGGAAGAACCAGCGCATTTAGTAGTGGACATAATTGATCAAATATCTAGGCATAACAACGCACTAATACTCCCAAAAACTAGACACGATGTAATAACTTGTGAAACACTATTGAGCAATTGACTACTTTTTTCCGTTCTAGGACAAATTTTATGATCTTTTTCGACAGAGAAAGAAAGAGATACTTTTCGACGGTGCAAATCAGTCATGCTGCAGACCTTGCTCACAGGGCTGCCGTTGTAGGACTCGTAAGTGCCTTCTCTCTGGGCGATCTCAGAGGAAGCCTTCAGTGCGTGGTAGTAGATGGTCTCGAATATTTCGCTGTTCAGCTTCCGGGCCTGTAGAAATCCAAGATCTTCGATAAGAAATTACTTATTTATTTATTTATTTATTGTATGAATTCCAGATGTCATCAAGTGCGAGGGAATAGAATAATCTGCAGACTTGGCGGATTACCTCTGGCGAGTCAAAGGCCATGCCGAGGAGGATGAAGGTGTCTGCGAGGCCTTGTACGCCTATGCCGATCGGCCTGTGCCGAAGATTCGACCGCTTCGCCGTCTCAACCGGGTAGAAGTTGACATCGATGATCTTGTTGAGATTCTCTGTGACTATCGAAGTAACCTACCCGATATAGAGTAATTGTCAGCGCATGGAGATCGTAGTTGAAGAGTCAGTGTGGGGAATTTCAAATGGTTGAGACGAGACAGACCTCTGCGAGCTTGTCGAAGTCGAAGAATCTGTTCTTAGATCCTCTGCTGCCGACCAACTTGGACGGGTGAGATTCAATGGGAATGCCCTGCAGGGGAGCGGAGCATGCGGGGAAGGTAAGGAGGATAGTTTCATTGATATTAAGCTCAAGGCAAATGTGAGAAAAAGGCCGCACCTTCTCCCGAACGAATCTGGGCAAGGCGATCGAGGCGAGATTGCACACGGCAGTCTCCTCAGGACTGGTGTATTCGATAATCTCTGTGCATAGATTTGAAGACTTGATTGTCCCAAGATTCTGCTGGTTGCTTTTCCTGTTGCAGGAGTCCTGAAAACAGATACAATTACAAGGATGGATACAAAAGTGGCAGTAATGAGACATTAATGGCTACTCGTATGATCCAACTAAAGTCCTTGGTATTATAAACTGACTTTGAAGAGCATGTAAGGTGTTCCAGTTTCTATCTGAGACTTCAAAATCTCGAACCAGAGATTCTGTGCTGGAACAACTTTCTTGGCCTTGCCCTGAAAAACAAGAAGAACAAAATTGTCGACCTATGCTTGGAATGTTATTCAACAATTGGACCGGCGAGACAACTGACCTCCTTTTCGTATTTGGTGTACAATTTTTCGAATTCGTCGCCCCAACAATCTGCCAATCCAGGGGCCTCATTAGGGCAAAACAAGGACCACTGGCCATAACTTTGAACTCTCTCCATGAACAGGTCGGGGACCCACAGCGCATAAAATAGATCTCTTGCCCTATGCTCTTCCTAGATATTCAAATAAAATTCGATCACATTTGACGGGTTAAGAGACTAAAGTATGGAAAATCCGTAGAAGGCGTGGAGAAAAATAAACGTAGACACTAATATAATCGTACCTTTCCATGGTTCTTTCTAAGATCCAGAAATTCGAAAATATCCGCATGCCATGGCTCTAAATAAACAGCGAACGCACCTAAAGGGAGGAAAGATTATTAAATACCATGGTTTTCATATCCGCCAAAATATATGACACCAGAAAAATTAAGCTGTAATAAGCTCACCTTTTCTTTTCCCTCCACCTTGATCAACATACCGGGCAGTGTCATTGAAGACCCGCAACATTGGAACAATGCCATTAGACGTACCGTTTGTCCCACGAATATAACTGCCAGTTGCTCGAATATTATGAACAGAAACACCAATTCCTCCAGCAGATTTGCTTATGACAGCGCATTCCTTCAATGTGTCATAGATTCCCTCAATGCTATCATCTTTCATGCAAATAAGGAAGCAGCTGCTCAACTGAAAGAGTGCCAATAGAAACCACTAAGAAATGTATGAAGATAATAGTTTGAAACCGTCAATATTTGCAATGTCAAAAACATGAGGAAAACCTGAGGCCTGGGGGTGCCAGCATTGAATAATGTGGGAGAAGCATGAGTGAACCAGCGTTGAGACATCAAATGATACGTTCTGAGAACAGAGGCAATATCGTCCTTGTGGATTCCAACTGATACCCTCATCAGCATGTGCTGTGGCCTTTCAATCACCTTGCCAGAAACTTTCATGAGATAGGACCTCTCCAGGGTTTTAAAGCCAAAGTAATCATAGTCAAAATCTCGGTCGTAAATTATCTCGCTGTCCAAAAGATCGGCATTCTGAAAACCAAAAAAGTAAGTTAACTTAGTCCAAACATACAACTATTGTCAAAATGATGAAAAACTAGATCTAAAGAACAAATATCGATCTGGCAATACGACATTTCCTGACCAACACAGCTCACTTTCACGGAACTAGAATGCATGAAAGGCACATAATTTTGACTCTTTCGGGAAAGAAATCGAAGTCCTTCCGAGAGACGGTCAAACAAATAATCGAACTATTTAAATCAGCATTGATTAAAACGGCGGCAACGAATTTTACCGAAAAGTCGAATCTTAATAAATCTACTCAAAGAAGAAATCAATGCATGAAGAACAAGTGACGAACTATCCAACACATCCACTGGAAAAATACAATATACATTATGGACATATTGGGGGGGGGGGACAGTTTATGGAAATCTTAGTCTCCATCAGTAGTCACTCCTTTCATCTACTAACTCAAGCAGTTCCAAATTAGTTGAATGAGATAGAAGAGGATAGGCGGGAAGGGAAGGGTTAAAGAAAGATTGAAATCAGTGCAATCGTTTCTTTCGTTCCTAATGAGATGATGAAGCAGTGCTATCTTGTTCCAGCTCTTCCGCCAAAAATGCAGGTTCTCAAAACTCTTGAGAATTCAATGATCATAGATTTACATAGTTTTGACCAGAACAGTAAAAAGGGCGAATATAAGTAAACACTGAAAATTTTGAAAACATGAATATCTAGACAACTTGGAAGAAACAGAGCCCACAAACTTTCTCTAAAGTTAAAACTGTCACCTTCAGGATTATTTCAAAAACATCGTCAGCCACCAAAGGAGCCGAGAGCCCAGATCTCTCATTGAAGTGACTGTGCATTTCCTTAATCCTGTACCACAACACTATCCATTCAGCCAAAAAGATCGTCCCATGAAAATTAACAGAGAAACAATATGTACTACAATGCAAGAAACATAGATGATAAATGAAGGATCGGAGGCGTACGTCTCAGAGAATGACTTCTTGGTGTTTTTGTGCAGATTTGAAACTGCGATTCTCGCCGCGAGCTGACCATCACGACAAGAAGGAAAAAAATATAGTATACAGAGGAAGGAGAGAGAGCGTGAATCCTCTAATGAAAGAAAGAAACCAAAATATTCGTAAACTATGCACAGAAAGAAAAGGGGAAAAATGCTGAGAACCTCACCACAGCATAGTCCGGGTGGTTGGCCGTCATAGCAGCGGCGGTCTCAGCGGCGAGTTCATCAAGCTGACTGGTGGTCACGCCCTTGTACACGCCTGCGCACACCTTCTGAGCCACCAGGACCGGATCGCAGTGCTCCTGGCTAAGCCCGTAGCTCAGTTTCTTGAGCCTGGCGGTGATCTTATCGAAGTGCACCGCTTCCTGGCGACCGTCCCTCTTCACCACGTACATCCTGGCAGCCGATGCAAATCCTCCCTACGCAATTTCCTCAGACCGAGGAAACAGAAACGGACCTATCGTACCAAGGAAGAGGACGATACCTAGGGTTCGTTCTCGACGCAGAGATGGATATATAATATATAGATATCGAGAGAGAGAGTGAGAGAGAGACAGAGAGATGAAGAGGATAGTGGAGGCGGGAGGAAGGCCCTCTCTCTCTAGTTGAGTGGGGGATTCGAATTTTGGCGGGAAATTTGGGGGATCTTGACTTCTATTTTGGCGGGTGGCGTCCTGGGGAAGGAAGAGTTTTGCGGGAGAAGGAACCGCCCCCTCTTTTCAAAGAGTAGATAAGGATGCACGCCGGTGGGGGGTGGTTTGTCATTTTACCCATACTTTTTGGATAATTTGAAAAACCCCATAAACTAATATTTATGTGCGAGAGTGTATCCCTGTCGGATGGTTACCTGAGGAGGTATGCAATAGAATGGGATTTTTTCGGATTTATCATTACTTTTATGTAAATTATCATTTTATCCTTAACTTTTATATAATTTTAAGCCCCGAAACTAATCTTTATGTGCAAGGTTATCCCTGTCAGATGGTTACCCAAGGATGTATATGCTAGAGAATTGGCTTTTTGCGTATAGTTCCGAGAAACTCATAAAAAAGTGGGCGTAAAGGAAAATTTCAGGATCCGGCGGTTTTTGGGAGAAGTTAGCAAGAGAGAGAGAGAGAGATTGACTAAGGTAAAAGATGGGGCATTTTGCATGTAAAAAATTCTGAAGGCTCAAAACCCAATAAAATTATCGAAATTGGGTTGAAACTGAAAAAAGGAAGAATCTTTTCCAAGTATCCTTCCCCAAAAAACCCCAGATTTTTTCTTCATTCGCCGTTGACTTGCTCTGAAGGGGGGGGGGAGGAGGAAGTGTTACAGTTGACCAGGGAAACGCCCATGTGAAGGAATCATGATAAAAGCACGATGCCACCAACCCAATAAAACCCATCCGGCAATGGAAACCTTCATACTGTCATGAGCATGAATCACGGGTCAACCCTAATTTTCTGCCACTCATTCGCTCAAACCAGCATCATCTCCGACCCCTTCTAGGAGTCCAGAACAGTGAAAAATTCCATATGATCTAAACATATATTGGTTAAACTTGATGAACTGCAGGAATTGACATAAAAAAGCGTTCTTGAATCATGGGTCAACCCTAATCTTTCACCATACCGATTCGCGGTCATGTTCTCATCTCCAAAACCTTCCAGAAGGGGAAACAAGCACAATCTATATATACATTGGAACGGCTCCATAATATACAACATATCATGATGCTGGGGAATTGCAGAAATACAGCATGGAACAATGTTCTTCATTCATGGGGTCAACCCTAATCATAAAAAAAAGCGTTCTTGAGTCATGGGTCAACCCTAATTTCCCACCATACTGATTCGCCGTCATGTTCTCATCTCCAAAACCTTCCAGAAGGGGAAACAAGCACAATCTATATACATTGGAATAGCTCCATAATATACAACATATCATGATGCTGGTGAATTGCAGAAATACAGAATGGAACAATGTTCTTCATTCATGGGCCTAAACCCTAATCTTCCTCCATACATTCATTCATCATCATCGTCTTCTTCTTCAGGGAGGGCTGCATCATCTCCAATCCCTTCGAGAAGTGAATCCACATCCTCACCGAGCTCAGCCAACCTGGCACTCAGCTTCTCCACCTTGCTCTGTTCCTGCCCGAGGCAAACCAGGAGATCATTCAACTCTGTCTCACTCTCCTTCTCAGCTTCCTCCTTCGCTTGAGCCCTGATGGCCTCCACATCTGTGTAGGGCTCCCCACCCTTCCTCAGGGCCTTCACTTCGGTCTCCAGCTGGAAATTGGCCTGCTCCAGGCTGTTGTAGGCATCAGACAAGCCTTTCAGATCGGACTCTAGTTTCTCAGCCAGGTTCCTATACATGGAAGCTTCCTCTTCGATCTTAGCTCTATCTGATCTCAGCATCTCTACCCTCTGAATGGCTTCTTGAAGATCCCGGCGGAGGTTCTCCGACTGGATCCTCTCTCTTCCACCGCCCGGTCTCTCGGTCGGGCCAGAAGTGCTGCCACCGGACTTAGACAGATCCTCCGCCAAGGCGGTGTTTCGGCCAAGAAGATCCTAGAGACGATAAATAAATAAATAAATAAATAACAACATTAGAAACATGTTGGTGATCACACGAACATAATCACTTTTCGTAATTTGACCACCCAAAAATGGAGATGAAAAATTATAGCTAAACGGAAAGTCAACCGAAATTAGGTCATGCACAGAAAGTAAGAGCTACCAACCTGCATCTCAGAGCACTGCTTCTCCACAAACGATCTCAATCGTTTTATGTAATCTCCATCACTTTCTCCACTTTTCTGCTCCAATTCGGCTGGAACCACTGCAACCTTGCTCTTGGGCTGGCTGTAGATCTCCACAATTCCTTCTCTAATGCTGACCTCCAGTTTTTTAACAAGATCGACGAACTGAACATCAAAAATTGCTGGTAGAATGGGATGCTCGAGGTTCTGATCACTACCGTCGCTTTCAATCTCTTCTGCATCAGCCGTACTTGCCACCATGGATCTCGTCAAGGGTTTCCGATGCCGAGCTGATGAGGTAGAGACAAGATTAAATTTTTTCTGCAATTCTTCAAGGTTGTGGAAGAAAGAAGCAAGACCAATCTTCTGGCTGATGTTATCAACCACAGTGAATGCATCGTTGATGCCCTGGCCTGGCCTCTTGTTGTAGATTATGCATTCTCCGAGAATCACAGAAGCAAGACCTCGAACAAATGCAGGGTGTGGGCTAGACACCAGCTCTAGTAAATATGTGAGATGTACAGATGAATCTAGCAAGCAATGAACAGCATCTGAGAAGTCCGCCAGCCATGTGACCAACAACCGGAGCATAATCAGGGTGGTATATGAGCTTGAAGAGGAAGGTCTGTCGTTCTGGTCATTTTCTTTAACTCTGGTTGAGGTCGCAAGCACCAAGTATTTCAGAATTCGGTGCAACAGCGGCTCTGGTGGTCCGAAGGATGGAATGGGGCTGTCGAGGACAATCCGAAGAACCTGTGATTGATGGCCATGGGCATTACTAGAAAATAATCACGGCTCACTCTTGCAGGAAGGCAGATGAAAAGAAGAAAAGAAATGAATCCACAATAAGAACTTAACTTACAAAGCACAACCACCATTACATACTAAATTTGGTGGTGTGGATGCTAAGAAAACCTAGATTCTTCACAGATGCTAAGGAAAAGTTACACAAGCCCTGAGCTTCACATGCATACCTGTTCTTTAGATTGGATATTATCCTTGAGAATGTGGGAGAGAACACTAGCAGCTCGGCAGCTTGTCTGCAATGAGAAATAGGACCTTGCTCAATTTACAGTTTTCATGAGTGTAAAACTTAAGCAATCGGCACTAAAATAATCATATTCTATCACAATATCTGAAAATATTGCCTTCTAGCTATTTATTAACATTTAGTACTGAATAGATTAATTTATGCAATGTTCGACATACTATCTAGTATCCCAACCGCAAGCATTTCCATAAAGCCCAGTAGATGCTGCCACAAACAGGGAGTTGGGCTTATTAATTTGAACATAATGGGACTCAATGGTATATAGTGTTCCAAATGTTCGGTGCATGAAAAATGCTACCAGTCAATGGAAGGTCGGAACTTGATGAGCATATAGATCTTATTTGTTCTACTTTCATCGAAGAGCACATTGGACATATATGTTCGTATCTCCAATTGCCCCTGCGAATATTTGATGGGCAATACAATGAAGTAGGCACATATTAAGAAACTAAAAGATAAACAAATGAGAAATGCAAAATCCTCAAGGATGGCAAGGATCACGATTTGAGATGGTATCAAACTTTCTTGGCCCAAGGATCAGGAGAGTACTAAATATGCCGCTGATCTGATCTGTGAGATGAAAAACCTATAAAGCAAGCGCTGACACGGCACTGGGAAGTATCATTCCAGATTCGAGACCACCATGCTTATCAAATGCAACAAACCAGAGCTTACCTCAAGATCTCCATCAGCCTCGCTGAAAATCAGACCTTGTAACAAGATACTGCCATTTCAAGATGAGAAATTTCAAAAGGCAATTCAATAAATACTAAAAAGAAAAATGAATTCACGACACTCAAGAATGAGGGAACGTTTTTCAATCAGTACAAGTGAAGAACCCAAAGAAACCTTGCAGCAGCTGACAAAGAAATACAAACGTAATTATAACTTACCTTCCAAATGATATTTTACCACTATCTTCAACAGAAGCATGAGAAAATGTACGTAGCTGAGGGGTCATGGTGGAAGCCAACAATACTTGCCCTGATCGGTTCTCCTGTTAACACAGCATAAGCATGCTCTCTTTCAATTACAAAACAAACAACCGTAATTTCCAAGACTTCAGAAGAAAAGGGCAAATGGTTCTGAAGAAAAATGGCAAAGGACTCAATGGGCGCTGAAGATTTAACTAGCGCAGGAGGCAAAGGCCACAAAACCACATAAAGATGAGAGGATGGGAATAAACTAGTGCAGAAAAAACAAGAATCACAGTTCATATGCGTCCATTAGATTCACTTGCAATGATGATGAAAAAAATATAGACAAATATAGGATTCAAGGAAAAAGGTTTATGAAAACATTCTATGTGAGATAAATAAGCATTTGGATTACTATTAGGCATCGAATACCACTTAAGGGTTTGAACTTCTGCAGTCCGGAGATAGGCTATATTTCATAATGTTTATTTGTTTCGGGTAACATTACACCCGAATTTTCATAGTATGAGCTAATCATCATTCCTATTGGAGACGATTAAACCGTTTTCACAGCAAGGTCATTTGTTTAAGTAGTCTTTTTGTCCCATTCATAGCTTATACCTAGTTGTGACCAAGTTCTCAGTCCTTTCGATTTTTCAAACTGTATTAAAGACTGGGAGGATCCACCTCATCATAACGAAGCCAAAACAGAAATTGGGTATACGCTTGGTCGAGTATGCACTACCCTGTTGAATAATTCTTGACCTAAACCCACGAATGCAGATGAAAGGCCAGTTCGACAAACGGGGGTTTAATGATATTGGACTAGGGGCGTGTTTGGTTGGATCTAGGTGTTCAGATCAGGTAAAAGAGATTCGGTGGGTTTGGGAATTTTGAAGATTATTTGAGATTCAAATTGCAAAGAATCCGCTTGAAAAGCTAATGCTAAACTAACTTCTCTCGTTCTGGTGCGCTATCCCAGATGTGGAGTGTCCTGGAATGCGTCGAGAGCTAGATTCTGGTACGCTATCCCAGATGTCAAGGACCTGACCGTAACATGTTGCAATTTTAGAGTCATAATATGAAATGAACTCAATTGGCTGTTTTCGGGATTTTTTTAATTCTTGTGTGATGCCAATAATCAACTGTGACGAGAAACATTAATTCAAAGTTCAGGTTGGACGAATTTCAGATTATGTTGGAATGGGGAAAGGGATGCAGTTATTAGTTATCAGTGTTTAGTACAGAAAATATGAAAAAGAACAAAGACAAGTTATTAACAGTATATTGAGATGAGCGGGGAAAGGTTTCCATCATCCTTTTTATGAAAGAAACAATCGAAATGGCAGCAGCAGGAGGAGGACGAAAGAAAGGCCCTCACACCAGATCCGGGTATAAAACACTGGCCATGCATGGACTCGGGGATTCTTGGAGCCTACACCATCACCTTAATTCAATCTCTTAAACCGGTATTTATATCTTATAAATTTAATTAAATAATTAATGCGTTATCTACCCCTAAACCACTAGTACACCAAAAAAGATTAAGATATCCCAAACAGACGATAAAAGGAATTCATGTCCACAACCACGGGAAAACACAGTCCAAATCATGCTGTATCCCGACAATGCAAATAAAAAAAAATCTGCAGACGGTACAGAAAATCATAGACAACAGTAAGCATTCGATTCATATATTTCTGATAGACATCATCTAAATTGTACACCTTATCTGTTTATTTCAATTTGTAAAATAAAGAGCACATTTTGAGATTGTGTGTTCTCAGGTGGAATCCAAGATGAAAGGCATCAAGAATGTCTGGCAATTTATCACACATCTCATTGTAGACACATTTGCAACATTGCCATGGCTGTTGATAGCAGCATCATAGACTAGAAACGTACACTTCATAGAACCAACCAGCATGAAATTAAAAAGATGGTATTTTGAAGGTGCTAAGAGATGACCTCACAGAAGCACTTGAAAACATGGTCTGCTTCCCTGAATTCCTGTACAGTAGAAGCCCGCAAAATCATACGAAGTATAGAATTGAGGGCAGGTTCAATGTGTGGTTCCTCTCCAACCACTTTATTTGCGAGGGCATCAAGGTTATTGGGGTTTCTGAAAACCAAATTTCCAATGCATCGAAGTGCCTGAAATGAGAAAATATAAAGACAGTTACGTGAGTGACTCACAATTTTTTTATAGATGTCAGGTTACATAATAATGCTAGCTGCCTAGCAAGATATATTAAAGAAATTAAGATTAATATGCTGAAGATGAATGGAAACAGTAACCAAACTAGTATAAAACACTTATTAAGTTTATGTAAATTAAATTGATGTCCAGAATCAATCCAGGTCTGTCATCTCAAGGAAAGGTGAACAGTAATAACAGTACTATGAGATAATGAGACAACTATAAACATAGACAACAATTGTACATCTTTGAGGAACACAAAAGAACATTTGCGGTATCAGCTTTGTCACATGGGGGCGTCTATTATCATCACTTGGAAGAAACATTTAGACAGTAAGAAGAAGCAAATTGTTTTACGAAATGTTCGGAGCTTGCTTCAAATGAAATAAATAAAAAGGACAATGCAACATCTCCATTGATTGTCATTATCCCTTCCCTTACCGAACATCGAACAGAAATTGAAGCCCATTGACTTTCAACACCTAACATTAAAAGATGGTCCAATATTTTCTTCTGCAGGAGAAAATTATGAAATGTATAAGTCAGAATCTAGAAGGTCTGGAAGAAACATTAAGACAGTGAAGAGAAGTTACGCACCTGTCCCAACAATGTTTGATTTGATAATCGGTTAGCATCCTTTCCAGGTTCACCCGCGTTACCTCCTAACAAAAGCAGTTCTATAGTTTCCAGTGCACTGAGCAGATTTACTGTCTTTTAGTGAGGTGTTCATAACAGGCAATGGAAAAACAAATGCAAGTCAGTACAGCAGAACATGGCTGGAATGCCTCAAAAAAAAAAAATTATCAGGAAAAAGTAACATCAGATTGAGCCTTACCTTTTGTTGCGTGAAATTGAAAGCACTACCTCTGTGAAGCTTCAGAATTGAAACTAAGGGCTCAAATCCAATAGTTTCCCTCAGCAATATCTGCATGAAAAAGTAGACAGTTACAGTAGAAGGATATTTGAACAAACAGCTGACAGATGCACCAACCTGGTTAGATGCAGCTTTCCGAATGAGATTGTTCAGTAATTCAAGACAATCCTGTCCAGAAAAGCAAAATTTCAAGTGGCTATAAATTACGTTGGAATGAGAAGACGATCCCGTCAACAACTATTCAGAATTGTGCGATGCCAGCGAAATTAAATATGATGAGATGCAAGAAAGAATTTTTACTCCAAACTTGAACAATAGAAACACTATTACACTAGGATACAACATAAAGTCATTTGATCATGACCAAGAGAAGACAATAATCACTTTCACTGGCACAGTTTCCCATAATTATGGAAGGTTGCCAGACATTGTCCATATTTTTTCCAAGAGAGAGAGTTATATTCTAATTGATACGGCCCATGCTTTTTTCAATCCAACATTAGGGTTATCCATTCAATAATACAAGTTGAGATCAACTGGCATAACCGAATTATTTAAGATACTTCATTGCCTGGCATCAATGGTGAGCACTATGGGCATAAAAGTAGGCCATAATGATTATAATAGTTGTTGACACACGGAATCTATTTGTAGTTGAAAATATTTTACCTTCTGCTGTTCTGCCTCATTAATAACGCTACATGCTGAGTAGTTTTCTCAAGTCATTGCTGTCACTTCCCGTCATTAGGGTTTTTCCCTTTCTCGTAAGCCTTAACATCCCGTCATAACGCTGGCTTTTCCCTCCATGGTTCGAGCATATTTTTGAAACATTAGATTCAATTGGAATATCCTTAGAAGAAAGCCGGATATAGGTTTACTGCTCAACTGTGATGTTTTTGCAAAAGAAATTTAGCCGCTGCCAGTGATGTTTTTACACGATTAATGTAGTACGATTATTCTGGTTTACTTGCAGTTTTGTGCTGCGTTTTCCTCTTTAATTGTGAATGCGAACCTTTGTGAACTAATATATGATCTATGCTGTTATTCAATATCCCAGTGAAGGAAAGTTATTGAGAATTCTTTGGTAGTGAATTTTAAAGAAAGTTTAAACTCCTAACGACAATATGGCATTGGTAAAATGAAATTAGGGAATTTATAGCTTACTTTAGGGATGATGTTTTACGCATTATTCATTGATGCTAGAAAAATTCTTAGTAAATCAAGATTGAACAGTGGAAGCTTATTATCCAATCATCTGTTATCCCGAATCGAGATCATGCTATCACTGGTTTAGATGACATTAAGAAAACACACCGCAGAATTTATGTCATCTTTTTGACAACCACTGGGCATAAGAGTACTTTCGAGCTCCATCATTGATTTTTTCTTTAAAGTGTAAGGGAATCTTGGTTCTTTTATAATGAATGTGCTCATTTCTGGATATTCCCCTTTGTTTCTTCGACAATTTTGAGTAGTTACTAAAACAAAATGGCCCGCCAGAGGTCCTAGATAAGACATGCGTGCATACTTTGCGCTGAGACATGCTTAAATAAACAACCAACATAAATATGTGGGAACATACAACATCTAAGACATCAATAAATGCAAGAGCAGATTTTTTTTTATAAAATGTAAACAACCAATTCACTGGCAAAAAAAAATTCATTATATTTCATCATCCATTTAAATTTCTCTAACTCATTTGTGTTCGTTTTCAGTAGGCCAACAGCCCATCATTTTCAGGTTTCTTAAATAAGGGGATCAGGTTTCCACATGAAATAGTATCAGGAACCCCTAATGCCAATCCAAATTGGTTGACTAATTCAGAAATGACCAATTAGACAAGCCACTGATAATCACTGGTACCAAGGAGACGTCTGGCCAGTGGTCCATTGATTATCCCGTAAAGCTTCTTTTTTACAGAATGGATAGTAAATCATTAATTGTGAAAAAGAGAGACATGCATACACGAAAAAATTAGCTTTTGAAAAGAAAGTAAAAACACCATAGTTACGCCAACGAAAATACACCAGGATAGCGTATGCTACTCACAATATTCATACTTCTCAAATTGGAAAATTCCTCACCCCTCCATCCCCCAAATATCACACAAAACAGTTGCCCAATTTTTTAATCTGATATAGCGGGTAGTAGAGCCCATTATCCCAATAAATTAGAAAAATCTATGCCTAAGAGGACGGAATCCATAATACAGCTTAATACAGTTGTATAATGCTTAGGACAGTAGGAAGCTACATTGGAAGCTACATTGTACATGTATTTCACCTTCTGTCATCCCTAACAATTTGATTATACATGACCATATTTTGTCATTTGGTTAGATCTTTACAGGTTACATAAGTTATGCTCAGCCCCCAGTTAGGGTGTATTTTGTCTCATCATCAAAATAACTCCTATTTTCAATTTTCCTGAGCATAATTATAGAACCTCCCTCCAACGAAAAAGAAAGCACCATTCAATCTCAAAATAATGCATATATAGTGTAATTATTTAAACAATAACTAGAGAATCGACAACATACACCAATACACAGGGGTTTAGAGTTTGAAAGAAAACAACCTGTACCACAACACCACCTTCAGATCCTCCTTCCTCTTTAATAATACTGAAAATCTTTTCAAATATACCCTCAAAAACCACAATCTTTTGAATTTCCTAAAAAAGAAAACAAAAACCGTTTAATCAAAGTTGTACTTAACGAAAATAATGTTTAAATGGTTAAATTGTCACATTTAAAGAAAATGGTAGCACCTCTGCTTCACGAGTTAAATACGTGAGAAGCAATAAGGCCTCATTTCTAATGACCTGCAAGATATAAAACTCAAGAATCTTTAATTTGGACAAAAAGTGGTCAGGCTGTGAATGTAATACTAATAAATAAATAAACGTGGCATAATTACAGAGAACCAGATAAGAAAAGAAATGAATAAACCTTTACAAGTTACACTCCATGGAATAATTCTTAATCAATTTAAATCATGGCAAGCTAAATAGTAGCTGTCATTGATGAACAGTATCACTGACAGAAAAAAAAGAAGATCCTGACTTCCAAAAATATCTAGACGTTGTAAGATGCTATTTATAAGTATTTGGCACTGTCGACTAAATCTCCATCATAGATAACCTATATGATTAAACCAATGTAATCACCTAGTGAATACTATTTGCATGCCATGCGATGATAAACTGAATGTCATACAATAAGAAGATGATAGGGCTGCTCTTGATGTTTCGAGCGTTTGATGACTTCCCAGGCACTTGTTTGAAGACCAAATAGTGGAACAGTTAAGAAGTCCAAATCTATAGCTTTTCTCATAGGTCAAGTGTTCTTAATTTTTTCACATGTGTTTCATTTCCACGAGTATACAGAAAACAGACTAGGAGTGTTACTTCTTGAAGACAATGCACTCGCATGCCATTCAGTTCCACTTCGAGATAACCATACTAAAAGATCCTCATAAATTGTTAACAACCGTGATATTTGGCACTACTTCAATAGATAAAATGCAGCGTAGAACCAGATAATCACGGAGCTTATTATGGTGCCATCCTGAATGCAAGGAGACTCAAATATGCACATTTCTAATGGCAGGCAGGTTTAGGAATCTCGGTCCCAGACTTGCAGAATTGAAAAAGCCTTATAAATGCCTTTTGGGATTGGTTTGGGATCAGATGAATGCCTTGTGACCATCAGATACTCTTGCCATATGTAAGATTTGTTGGGGTATCAGCGATTAAGTGAATAAAATGAGGGTGGTCTATGACTCTGCTAGGATTCGTAGGTAAAGTTAGCGGTTCTGCAGGATGCAGATAGGGTTTTTTTTTCTCAAGGTATTCTTGCATGGATTGAACAGTATTTTTGGCACCAGTGATTGTCGATGGCCAACTGTCATGCTAGAGGAGAACAGGATCATGATGAAGATCAGATGGCTAATGATAATAAGGTGAAGCTCTGAAAGGTGTCCTGGGGTAAGATCACCAGAGACTGTAGATAGTATCTGATGGTCACAGAAGGCAAGGCACGTCTCACTCACAACAAGAAGAATAGTCAGAGGAACTGCTGCAAGTTTTTCTTTAGCCAAGGCAGTGATAACTTGCACCTAGCACAAGATACCAGCTTTGGACATAGAACTCTGATCAGAGCCATTACTAGCCAATGATAGAAGTTCATGGCGCCCTTGGTGGATTATAAGCCAATGACCAAGAATGCTTCAGAAGGAACAGGGAAGGTAAGATCAAAGAACTCAGGGTTTTTCTCTTCCAGGGATGCCCTTTGCAAAGAACTTTCGCGCACTGATTTTTGTTGTCGTCTAGTGCATCAAATTATAAAAGATTTTTGTTTTGTGAGAACAGGGAAAATCCCATACCGATTAAAAGGTGAACGTAGATCACATAATATAGGTTCCCACATCTTGACACAATCAGAGGGTTCATCGAATACCCTGAGAATTTGATTTTCCTTCTTTCGGTATGAGTTTTCTTTTTAGTTCATTGACTGCTATTGAAAGGAGCGACTTGTTTTTTGTTTCAGGATTCCTTCTGTAAGAGACTACCTTGTTCTTTCTTAAAGGTCTCTTGGGGTTTCCTGGTCCACCAGGTCCTCTTTCTCGTAAAAAAGAAATGTGGACTACTTAGAGAAGTAGTCGAATTATTATAAATGACATATAAATTGAGTTTCCTTCTCTGATATTTTGGCTCAATGCTTTCCAATACTCCTATTCACATTCTTCCTCTTTCGGTAATTCGATCAACCATCTTTATCCATCATTTGGTTTGAATGTCTCCAACTCTAGCAATCCAGGTTGCCATTACATGAGTGCTATGATTTTCAAAGCACTCCGTAATCAATGCTTTGGTCTCACCCAAGCAACAGGCCTGGCCACACCCCCAAGTGGTCCAGACAACCTACCTGAACTCCAATTCGCAGATGTGGCAATGTTGTATATCACATCAGCTGGACACTTGCCCCCCCGCATTTAAAATAGGTCTCAAGGATAAAAAGAAGTGCAGCCAAATGTAATGGAAAGAGAATTAAGAAAAAAGGGAAAGGAAGCCTAGAGCATCATATATGAATGATGGTTGACCAAGATACACCAGATAATTTCCCACGAGGAAGTGGGAACCCTCTTGTTACCATTCACAATAAGGCATCAAGCCATACAGATCCTTAAGGATTCATTATTATCCATATAAAGAAGTATTACTTTTACCGATTTCATAAGCATCATGAATGTTTTCTTCCAGAAATAAGTATTACACAAGTTTTAACAAATCCAGTTAAAAAAGATTCAAACACCAAAAAAATTCAAACCTCACGATCCATTAGCATATCCATAAGCCTAGTTATTCCACGAGGAACTGAGAGAATTGCTTCCTGTAACCTGAAAAAGTAACAAAACCATGTTCATCAAGAGGACCGAAACACGAACTATCAAATCAGAAAAAGGCAATTAAATAACAGTGGCAATACGTGTGCAGGATAAGGTACCTGTTGGGAGAATGTGTAAGAAGAGCGGTGAGAAGTTGAAGTGTATAGTATCTAATATAGAAGTCATCTTCTGACTGCACAAAATTAAAGCATTTATAAAGTTTATAGCCTTCGTTGTCTTCCTTTCAATGGAAGGGGAGGTTTCGATCTAAAAGAAATAAGAGAGATCGAATACTCACCAAAAGGCTTAAAATAAGAGATATATTCTCCGCCTCTCTGGATAGAAGATCAGAGTTCATTGAGGCTGGTTGCACTTCGTTTTTTGTCACAAGAGAGGTATCAATGGGCGTCATTGCACTAACAAGAGTTTCTAAGGCACCTCGAACCATTTCAACATCATCTCGCTCTTCCTTTAACACACTTAAGACGACGGGCAAACCTACACAAAATAGCAAAATATGTGAGGACTGGATAAGCATAAAAATTGATGCTGTAATGTGAATAACCGTAGACAAGGAAAAAATGATTCAAGCACTCACCCATTGCTCCAAAAGCTATCTGAGCTGGACGACTTTCAGCTACAAGTGACTGAAGTTCAGTTATAGCAGAACGTCTGTCATCAGCTAGCACTCCATTGCTAATACGGTCTAGAAGGCGTTCAACATAGCTGGAAATGTGAGCAACAAAAATTTACTCAAAAATTTAAATCTGTCCATTAGCATTTAACACCTATTCCTTCAGCTCAAAATGTAGTATTCTCTTTAAGCAGTTTGCCATCCACACAGTACTATAGAAAGTAAAGTACCAAAGGGTAACATATATTGAAACGGAAGGGCATGGTCTCCTTGAAAACAAGGAAGCACATCATAGGTTTATCGAGTATATATAACAACTATTCACAATAAAGGATTACTTATGTGACACATCAATGAATACATCAAGGGCATTACATCTTGAAACTACTAAGTGGAACCGAACCCATACCTATCCTCATCAGAAGAAGAATCCTCCTTTCCAAAAACAAGGCCCCCAACACCCTGCACGAGATTATCATGTTTACTTTCAAACCAACATCAATAGCTGAACCATCTAGACAGATATGCACTACCACGGACAAAGAGGCATCTTGCAGATTCAAATAATATTGTAAAGAAAATAGATCCGAACATCGACAGCAGAAACTCGGAAAGAAGCATATTTTGATGAGCTCATTTTCTCAGATCTTATTTTTCGCCTGCAAACTACGATTATCATAACTTAACTGTTTCCTTGATATGGCTCGTGTCAGAAATTTGTCAGATTTCACTCAAAGGGGATTATATTGAGCCTTAGCCTGAAAACGGGGATATGAGATAATAGCTTCATTGGGAAAATGAAAGATAAGTATGCACAAAAAATAAGAGTGCTCATCACTGACCCTGATCTAACCTGCAATAAGACTTTGATGCTGTCGGCGAAAATTGATGTTAGGTGCACTTCAGCAGGACAGCCTCATTTGTGCAGAAGCTACATTGACTACCATGTCCATCTCCCGCTCACATTGAGCGGAATGGGGTCCCAAAAGGCAGGGAGCAGTGGGGATCACGGGGGGTGAGGGGTGGTGGGGAGGAGGGATGCGTGAATGGGGTGCCACATTAGTGGGGCGCCATATATGGGAAGAGTGAACGATTATGCATTGACCTGTTTTAAATGATTTACAGTAATCTATGTTGAAGCAATGTTGTCCAACACGTGTTTTCTGCATGACCATGTGGATAATTTCCACAAAAAATTAATGTAATTCCTAGCTTTATGAAATATGGAATCCATGAGCTTCCATCAGTTTATAAAAATGGTATTGTGTTTTCTACGACATATGTTATGGAAAGGATGTGGACATAAAAAATGCAAGGAAGAAAAACTATTATGTCTCAATAGCTCGAATATGGCAGCATAACTATGGCATTGGATTGCATTGCCTTAAGTTCATTTTTATTTACAGTCATTGACCCTTAACGTGCGCACATCCCATCATAAAAATAATTGTCACTTATTTTAGCAAAGAAGAGAGGTGGTAGAAGCTTGGTAATGAGCTCAGGAGTTGGGCAATTCCCTTGTTCTACATCAATTAAGTACTCATTATCATTTCTGTACATATACATACCACTTTTTCTTTTGGCTAGGAATTGTTATCTGAAACTGTGATGTTGCCTTTTTGGGGCATGGTCTTTCATAAATGTAAACATCATCTTTGACTCGGAAAGTTTTATGCGTGAAAAAGGGAATTCAACCGAACGGCTTTGACACAATTTGAAACGCATTAGGAAGCGAAATCACCATAATTGCATAAAGGTTTGAACCCCAACTGGGATTTTCAGCACGTTTGAAGATCACTAAAACAGGAAATATTTCTGATTTGAATAAAACATCGTATGATATTCTGCATTCGTTTCTTAGCATCATCATAACAACCATTGTCATAAAAAAACTTATTCAGCTGATATAAAAGTCCCGTGACAAACGTTCACGGTTTTGAGAGCTACACCTTTGGTCAGTATTTGAAACTGGGAGAAGCAAGGTCGACCATCAAAAGTCCTCTGAGACTTTGAAAATGGAATTGACGAAGATAGAAATAGAGAATCATGGCAGGTGTGCATATAATTTTCTCAAGGACCACTAACAGCGAAAGAACGAATGAAATCATTCTCATAAAGCTGTTCCAACTCCAGCTGGTCAACCTTGAATATGAATAAACAGTCTCCGGAATGGGTTTCAGAAGAAAAAGGGCATCCATTGGTTACCATGCCACACCCGGCCCTAAACGATTCTCAGACGACCAGTACCCAAGCAATTTAGCTAGCTTCACGCCAAATTTAAAGCCCAAAGCAAACAAAACCGGGAGGCAGGAGTATCAAAGAGGTACCTGAGCCACTGCATTCAGATTGATGCGCCCGAATTTGAAATCCATGAAGACCTCTCTCAAATGTATTTACTGTTCGTTTCCTTCTCCACCTCTAAACGCCCGGTACAATCTGTGGCGGTAATGTCGGTCGGTTTGCAACCAACGAGATCACCAAAGGAGACCCTCCGCTGTAGCCGACCGAAACCCCCAGAAAGGAGGCCAAACGAAAATCTTGGAAGAAAGGGCTCGCGGGGAAGAAAGTACGACGTAGCAGAAGAAGAAATAAAATAAAAAAATATAAAATAAAATCTGCCGTGCGGCGACCGTTACTGCGGTTCCCCTCCCCGGCGTCGATCTCCTTCTCCGCACCAGGAGGGCAGCTCGGCAGCGAAGGGCTCCACCAGAGAGGAGCAGAGAGCAGGACAACAGAGGACGGAGCCAGAAAACCCCAAAATGAACTTGAAATGAAAAATAGGTGATGTCAACGGACGGGCCGACGGAGGAATCGTCCGGTTCGACTCACAGCCCCCGAATCGTCTTCCTTGGAACCACATTTTCACGAAGTAAGTAAAATAAAATTAAAACCACTTTAAACACTCCAAGCGAGCTAATGGGCCTGGAAACCCCCGGTGGGCCTGGCCCCTTTATTCCAACTTGGCAAGGCTTAAAAACTGAAGGTTCTGCCCAAGATCGGGCCGGGCTCAGATTATTTATTGGGCCCGTCCAGCCCAGTATATCCATCATCATAAGCACGTGTAATTTATGGATGACCAAAGGTCAACTCTGGCGAGTCAACCCCTCACCCTTCTCTGTTCAGCTCTCAGGCCCTTCACCCTCTCTCTCTCTCTCTCTCTCTCTCTCTCTAATAACAACTGTAAAATTACAATTTAGAAAAAAGTTGATGGAATATTGATGAAGTCAACGGGGCAATGAATGCCCCACCCATCTAGTTCAATGAGGATCAACCCCAAGCCAGTCAAAGGAGGCAACCAAGATCACCTCCACTTGCTTCAAAGTCAACTCTTCCAAGGAGGACTACAAGAATTAGAGTCCACCCTCATCAAACGATCAACCTTACTCAAGTCACCCGTCGGATTCTACCTCTAATGGATCCCACGTGGAATATTGGATCCATATCCAATGGGCTCATTCAAGTCAACAAGGGGATTCATCCCCTTGGTGGGCCCCACGAGGAGGAAGAAGAGGACGGAGAAGAGGCCACGTCACCCACGTGCCCCTTCTACCTCACCTCTTAGATTGGGGTTTCTTCCTCTCTCTCGCTCTCTTCTCCCACTTCGTCCCTTCCATCCCGTCGTCATCCGCTTGTCCTCGCTTCAGCTACAGCCAAGTCCACATCTTCACCTCCGCCGTCGAATGTCTTCGCCATTTGCCGCCGCCACCGCCGCCACCGCCGCCGCCTCCATCCTTGCTTCCGCTGCCCTACCGTCGCCCTCCCCTTCCATTGCCGCAAGCCCTCGAATCGCCACCATTGCCACCAATCAGTCGGCAGCCTCCACCGTCGCCGCCGTTCCACCTTCTGGCCGTCTGCCCATCCCTTACCTTCCTCTTCTCTCTCCCGCCGTCGCCGCCATTCCGCCTTCTAGCTGTCCGCCCCGTCGCCTCTGTTCCGCCTTCTGACCGCCCGCCCGTCGCTAACCCTCTTTTCTATCTCTCCCGCCATCGTCGCCGTTCCACCATCTGGCCGCTTGCCCCGTCTTGACCCTCTTTTCTCTCTCTTGCCGACGCCATCCAACCCAAACGGCCCATTTCCTTCGAATTGCACCAGTCCACCTCCTGATTCGTGCCACTCAGTCTGAACCATCCTGCCGCCTGACTCGAGCCATTTGAATCTCATCTCTCGTCCTTTATTCGCTCCCTTCTCTTCACCGTTGACTTTCATCATTTCTTTCCTTCAAGTGAGAAAATCTCTAACAAGGCTTGTGGAATTCTAGCAAATAAGAATCTTCAAGAATTAATAATCTCAATTGCAAAGCAAAACTGTGTTGATTTTTTATTTCTTGTGGAGTTTGTCATTAATTTCAAGTATAGTCACTTCCATGTGAGAAATTAGTGGTTCAAATCTTGGTTGAAAAGCCTTAAATACTCTAACATGTAATTATGATCCTAGCTCTCCTCTAAAATTGCAAGATCTTCTGAATATTAAACTCTCATAGTTCTTACTTAAGTCAACTCCAAAACCCAATGTGAAGTTTTTTTTTAAGAGAGATCTTCTTGCCTCCTTGTCCCACATCAATTGATGTCAAAGCTTAGGGTTTAATTACCTTAAAAACTTATGGTTCTCATAAAACTTAGTAAATCATAGCATCATAAAAGTACTTTAAATGCATATTAGATCGAACAATAATTATCCTTCCAAGAAAGGAGAATCTAATAGCTTTATGGATGAGCCTATACTACATGGACCAAGATGCTCTTAGAAAAGGTAGAAGCCCTTAGCCTCCAAGTGGAGGAACAAGGTTAAAAGATGACTGCTATAGAGTCAACTAGGGTTTCTACAGTTGACTCAAAGCAATCAACTCCAATCCTAAGAGTATAGAGGATCTATTCAATTGAAGATTCCATGAACACCTTCCCTAGGGTACAACACCAAATAGAATCAAATTATAAATATATCAAAATAGAAGTCTCTGTGTATGAAGGAACCTTTGAACCTAGAGACTACTTCAATTGAAAAGCCTATTTAGATAACTATTTTGGATGCTATGAAATGTCTAAAACAAAGAAAACAAGGTTTGTCAAATTAAAATTTTGATGAGTTAATGATGACATGTGGTCTTCGAGAAGATCCTACTCTCACCCTCTCTAAGTTTAGAATTGGTCTAAAAAAACTGAAGTTAAGAGGAAAATCATCCTTAGAGATGTGAGGACATTGGAAGAAATGTATATGGTATCCATTGATCCAATTTTGTTCAGCATGTTCTATTCGATACTGGTAGGAGAAGAACCCGACTCGGTATTTTTCAAATCAAATTCTAAACCCTCACCATCTCCTCTTAGAAATTCTAGGTTCTCTCTTATGACAACTTCTCTTAATTTTATAAATCCTAGGAATAATAATGGACAAACAGTCCCTAGGTCAACCTTCCATTGAGCTACTCTCCTAGTAAACAATAAAAGAAAAAAAGTAGTGAAGTATCCAAGCAAAATCATAATCACAAAGTACATTTTAAATGTGGAAAATTTGACCACATCGCATCTAGGACCCTCCTTTTAGAAGAAACCAAAGTCTTACAAGAAGAAGAAGACCATGACGAGTAAGTTGAAGAAGATAAATATAGAGTTGACTTTGAATTAGATGAACAAGAGGAGTCTAAAGAATGTCTAGTCATGAGAACAATCTTTGTCCAACCTTCTCATGAGGTCTCTCAAAAGACTTCCATCTTTTTCACCTATGTCAAGATAGGTCCACATTACAATAAAGTCATTGTAAATAATGATAGTAGTATGAATGTCGTGTCTCAAGATGTCGTTAAAAAATTAAATTTAAAAATTCAAAATCATCCGACTTTTTATGATGTGTCTTGTGTGAACTTTACCTCTCTAAACATCACAAAAAGATGTCTCCTACACCTCAAAATTTTATCATAATGATCAAGTATGACTAGATATTTTGCTCATGGATGTAGGAAATGTAGTGTTAGGGAGACCTTGGTTATATGATAATTATGTCACTATGCAAGGCAAATCCAATCTATGTTCTTTTACTTTCAAGGACCAGAAAACAGTCCTCCACCCTTATGTCAAGAAAATTCTTATTTCAAAAAATATCCACTCGATCCTTAAGATAAATCTTCTTCTAGCCATAATATAAATAAGGAACTTAAAGAAAAGTAATTTCCTCTTTTTGTGTTATTATCTCTTCAGGTCAATCTTAACATTTTCTATCTTCTCCTTGATGAGATGACAATCCACCTCCACATGCTTGGTTTGATTGTGATGTATGAGATTGTGAACAATATCTATAATTAACTTGTTGTCACAAAAGAGTTTGATGGGTAAATCATATTAGATCTTGAGGTCTTCCAAAATCCTTTTAATTCTTAATGCCTCACACACCCCTTGTGTCATGACTCGAAGTTTAGACTCCATACTAGATCTTGAAACCACTAATTGCTTCTTGTTGCGCAACTAGGTGTACCCTTTAGATAAAGATGTACTCGTCTTGCCACAACATTATATACTTCTCTAAGGTCATGCATAAATTAGCTCAATAATCCACCACATAGGTAATATCTGGTCGAGTGTGACACAAATAGATCAACTTACTAATTAACCTTTGATACCTTCCTCTATCAATTGGTGGGTTGTCTTCACCTCGACCTAATTTCTCGTAAGGTCAATGGGAGTGGTTCTTAGTTTACTACCATTAGTTCTGATTTTTTAAAGTAAAATTAAGATATTTTCATACCAATAAGTGTGAAAATACCATGTCTAGCTGAGATAAGAAAATACAATGTCTAGAGTATGCAATTTCCATACCAATAAAATACTTTAAATTTTGTAATCTTTTGATTTCAAAGCATGCAAATAATTTATCATTCAACACTTCTATTTCTAACAAATCATCACTAATAAGTATTATATCTCAAACCCCATGCGTGCAGGTATTTCTCTCTCCTCACGCTTGAGCGGCTCCAACGACTCTAGGAGGACGAACTCATGGCACCCTAGAGGGGGGCGTGGAGGATCGAGGGTGGCAAAGGAGAAATCAAGATGAGGATGGGTGAAACCAGTGGTCTTGAGCTGGATTGATCTCTATAGAGATCTAGTTCTAGGGTAGCGAAAACCCAGAAAACAATTCTAGGGCTTGAGACCCTCGTGAATAGTAAACATAATGGAGAAGCGAGAGAGGGGCGGTGGGCTATGCTAGCCTCTTTGTTGGAAAGAGTGTTGGTGGTTCTAGATAGCAAGGGTAGAAACCAACAAGCTCAAAAATTTTCTAGGGTTTTCGTAGCAACGAAAACCTAATAGGCCAAGAGAGTCCAAAGGAAAAAGGAGGAAACCAACAATAGTGGGGTACTCATGATAGTGGATTGAAAGCAACCGCACATGAAGTGGTCCTAAAGAAGGGAGAAAAGTCAAACAATCCAGCTGCTGCCTACCAAGGAAGCATTCAATACCTTGGGGGTATTAAAAGAATCGGTATCCACAGTCACAAAAGATTTTGAGTATAGAATACGAGATTTCGGGCATAACTCTACTATAAGTTTGCTCTTGATCTATTTTTTGTGTTAGTTGTGTGCTTTGTTACCACTCAACAATAAGGTTAAACGAAAAAAGCATCAGAAGCTAAGGACAATGAGTGCTACCGTGGGGGTAAGCTGTTTGCTAGTGAATATAGAATAGCAGCCCTTTACTTCAAATTAGCCACTATTACTGATTTACGGAAAGAGAGAAATGGGCAAAAAAAAATCTCAATCTACACCAGCCAAGTCTACCAAAAGAAGTATAAGAATTATGTCTCAATCTCAAACAAGGGATACCCTGACCAACGAGTGAACCTATGGGGAAAAAGGAAAGAATAAAGTAGGAGCCTCTACAAATGTCCCAATTGCAATTTCCAACGAAGAAGTAGATAGCCAAGAATAATCAACATCCAATACCAATGAGTTGATTGTATTGAAAGCCCAAATCATGACTTCTATTGAAGAGGCAATTAGCCTAGAGAAGTTAAATAATTTTGATCAAAACGAGATGGACCAACAATCTTCATCAGAAGACGACATCATGATGGATGAAGCACCTGAAGACAAAGAAAGCTTAGAAGTTGAATTAAGTGTACACGAATCTATAGAGGAACAATCACAAAATAATAATTCATCATCCACCCAAGTTTCAACAACAAAAGAAGAAGTAGACTAGTGGCCCCAACTTGATGAATTAAGTTACCAACAAGCCATGAGGACCAGCACAAATCTATTAAAATTATGCGATTCGCTAAGCATGGCTAATAAAGCAACAAAGGAATCACTAAATATCATCGATCCTGGCAAGGTTAATACCAGCAAGAAAACTGATGATCTTACCCATACCCCTAATCCAATTTTGACAAAGGATCCACAATGCCAAATAAATGATGAGAACAAATCAATGACGGTCCAAGAGTCAACAAATATTAATGACAATCAAAGAGTAGAGACTAGAGATGAAAATGAAAGTGAAAAGGTAAATAATACAAACGTCATCATTTGCGAGCAATCAACAGAAATCAAGATTGATGACAATATTTTGCCGCAATAGAAATCTAACCCCACAACCACCACCAAAAGAATATGGGAGCAAGTGATTTATCAAAATTGGTAGGCCAAAGTATAACAACACAATCACCAGTCAAGAATTCAACACCAAATAAAAATGAAGAGGCAAGAGATAGAGAAGAAATGGACCAAACAACCATCAACAAGTCAATTCACAAGGCCCAATTATCAGAGGTGCATATACAATCAATCTAACCTCTACCTTTTTTTTACCTTACAACATGCTCTTAGTCATAATCTAAACAAAACATTCAAATAGGAAGGCACAAGAGATTGTACACAAATGAAATAAAAAATAATCCCAAACCAACACACTATTAATACCTTAGCAAACCCCAATGCACACATATGAACACTAACATACAACTAAATATAAAAGAAGAAGAGAAATAGGCCATCATAGAACCTTGATTAACAATAAAACCTACTGATCACACTTGTGAAGTGGCTCAATTCCCCATGATGTCATATGCTAAAATAACGAGAAATGAACACATAGGGTCCTCAATATGTCTAAACCAAATCAATGACACCTCCTTACATTTAGGACGACATTCCCACAATAGAATTCACTGAAGAAAAAATCGAATAGTTAGCCACACTATTTAAGGATGCATTGATAGGAAAATTTATCTGGAATTGACCATTACTCATCACAATTAGAGATGAAATCATAAAATTAGGAAATTTAGAAAGTCACATCTACATATGGGCTCTAGATGCCAGACACGTCATAATAAGATTTGAACTTGAAGCAGATTTTAGATATGTATGGAGTAGATTGGTATGACTAATTAAGAAGGATATGATGACTACATCTAGATGGACCCCTCACTTCTCACCTGAAGTTGACTCTCCACTAGTACCAATATAGATAGGATTCTTAGGCATAAGACCCCACTTCTTAAACCTAGAGGCATTTAAAGTCATAGTTGGTCTCCTAAGCGCATTTATTAGAATGAGTAGAGATGTAATAGAATTCACTAGACCAAGATATATAAGAGCTTGCATAAAAATTGATATCTCAACCCCCATCTCAAAATACATCATGATAAAACATGAAGCACAAGAAAAAAAATCTAACAACCAATAGTTGTTGAATTAGTTCCACCCTTCTACATGCTGTGTAGAAAGCTTGGCCACCATATGACTAATTGTTGGTACAACTGTAAAGATAATGCATACTAAGCTCTATACCAAAATAGGAATAACCACCAAAAAAGGAAAAGAAAGAAGAACTTTAGAGATGAACAAAATAACTCACCTAAGAAGAATTTAATAAAGACATGGAGAAGAAGAGAAATAGAGAGCCCACAAAAGAATGACACCTTAAAACAAAACAAAAGAAATGACAATGATGACACCAATACAACTAACACCCAAGCCATAGAGGAACACACTCTTAACATAAGCTAAGAAACCATCCTTTCTTCATAACAACTAAACGAATTTAACCCACAACCATCCAAAAAGAGAGAGGAAGGAAAAACGCAGGATAAAATAAACAATGCTGAACCAATGAAGAATTTCACCGGAGTGAATGAAAGCCATAACCACTCCACCAATAGCAATAACCAATTAATAGATAACAGAGAAGATAATGAAGAAACAAGGGGAGGAATAACTCAACTCAAGGAATGCAACAAAGAAATGACAAACAACTTAAACAACTTAGACAACAAAAAATTCACCTTGCCACAAACACAAAATAACAAGAATAGTAGAATAAGGAGCAACCCTCTTAGCCATGAAAACTTATGAACTAAAAAAGGGATAATTAAATGCAATAGACTAGACCACACAAAACAAATAAGACTGAAATCACCTAGATACTCATACCCCTAATTTATTATAATTAACAGATAAAAGATGAGCCTATCAATTAGTAGTAATGATATTTTAACAAGAAGAGAGGAAGAAAAAGAAAACTTCAAAAGGCAATCCTCAAGACAAACCATCTCATTAATGGAAAATGATAGATATTACACAGCCTCAACATCTAAGATGAAAAGAAAAAAACACATAGAAGAGACAGATTAAGAGACCTACATGGAAGAAGACTACTTAGATCTAGAGGAAATAATAAAATGACAATGGCTCAGATCAGAAGATGATTAGGAGAGAATCTCGAGCAATCCAAGCATAAAACATAGAATAACAAGAAAAAACATTACACATGACTATAGAAGATCAGAAAGACTAAGATTGAGACCCTCTTAATCATCTAACTTTACAGATGTATAATATCCTTATTTGGAATTGTAGGGGAATAGGAACCTCACAAACAAAACAAAGAATCAAGGAACTAATACAGGAGCACAAAATCAAGTAATAACTATAATTGAACCCATGCTAAAACAAGAAAAAATAGAAAATGCTTAAAGAGAATTAAAAATAAATTACTCATGGACCAACAAAAATGACAAAATATGACTCTTCTTGTAAAATAACATCTCAATTACAATCACATTGGAGCATGAACAAGCTGCAACAACAAAAATAACCTATCAAGACAACATAAAAAGTTAGTATAATATATGGCTCTTATGAAACACATAAACACAAAGAATTGTGGGATCACTTAAGGGATATCACAAAAAGAGATAATCTCTCATGGCTAATCAAAAGGAATTTCAACATTATAAGGCTCTCATTAGAAAAGAGAGGTAGATGTAATGTGAATTTCAACTAGATGAGTAAATTCAATGAAACAATTCAACACCTAGGACTCATTGAAATAAAGCACGAAGGTAACAATATGTCATGATTTAATTGTGCTAAAGGAGTAAACAAAATTTACCAAAGGCTAGACAGAATCCTGGTGAACAAAAAATTTACTAGAACAAAATAATTTTAAATCACTTACCTTCCGAGAACATGTTTAGACCATGTCCCAATCCTAATCACACAAGCTACAACCAGGCCTATCAGTGGAATGCCATTCCGCTTCTAAAACATGTAGACTCAACACAAATAATTCAAATCATTTGTTAGTGAACACTAGGGAGGAAGAGTCGCAGCAAGTAACATGGTTAATCTCAATTATAAATTACAAAACATGAAAATACAATTAAAATGGTGAAACAAAAACATATTTGAAAATATTAAGATAAGAATGAAAGACATGACAAGGAAACTAGAAGAACTCGAAATTGAAATATAAGACAATTACAACAAAAGAAAATATGAGGAATATTCCAACCTCAAAATAGAGATAGATGAAATATCTAAACAACATGAGACCTTTTGGAAACAAAAGCAAGAATCCACTAGTTAAGAAAGGGTGATAGGAACACATATTTTTTTTCACGTGACCACAAAAATAAAAAATGACGACTCATTTAGTCAAATACTAAAAGAAGCCAACGGTAACTAAAATAATATCCAAAGAGAAGGGATAAAACACTTTTCGAAATTACTACAAATAGAAACACAAGACTATGGCCATACATTTCTTGATCTAATCTCCAAATGGATAAATGAGGAAGACAATAAAGAATTATGTAAAATGCTAGACGACAAAGAAATAAGAGAAATAGTATTCGAAATGAGGAAGGATAATGCTTTAGGACCAAATAGAATGGATGTCATATTTTATACAAAATGTGGGGACATAGTAAGCGAAGATGTACGCCAAGCAATTAAAGAATTCATATCATCAACTCCCTCTCATGATCATGGGAAGCCACATTCATAGCACTAATTCTCAAATAAGAAACATCAAAAAACTTCTTTGAATTTAGACCAATTAGCTTATGCAACATGTGCTATAAAATTGTCACCAAAACAATATGTAAAATACTCCAAAAAGTATTACCTAAAATCATATCAGTTGAACAAGGAGCCTTTGTTGAAGGAAGATCAATCACTGAAAACATTACACTAGTTCAAAAAATGACCTAATCCATCAATAAAGAAAACACAAGTGATAACACCATATTAAAACTAGATATGGTCAAAACATACAATAGAATTAAATGATGGTTTATCATGAAAGTATTACAAAGATTTAGATTTAGCAAAAAATGAATAGAATGGATCAAAGTATGTATAGAGAACAATCATTTTTCTCTCTTAATTAATGGTAAAACTTCACCTTTTTGTACAACTAGTAGAGGATTAAGACAAGAGAATCCTCTATTTTTACTCTATTTATAATAGCTGAAGAAGTAATGAGCAAAGGGTTAATAGAGTTATTTGATAGGTGTAGGATAAAAAAAATTATGATGATGAGGAATTACCCACTAATTTTTTATGCATTATTTGTGGATGATTCAATAATCTTTACTAATAGCAAAAGTAAGTCCATAAAAAGAGTGATGTAATTCCTAATTAAATACGAAAAAATATCAAGACAAAAAATCAACAAAAACAAGTCTGCATCCTACCTAAGCCAAAACAGCCCCAAGAGGAGAAACAAACGAAATAAAAAGTTAACTAGCTTCAACAAAGGAAATATGCCATTTACTTATCTTGGATGCCCCATCTATAAACGACAAACGAAATAATCTTATTTTGAATATATTATAGAAAATATAAGGAAAAAAGTGGATAGATGGAAAACAAAATTATTATCTCTAGGAGGGAGAATCATACTTATAAAAAGTGTCTTGTCCAGCATCTCCATACATACCCTGGCTGCATATGATATCCCGTAGGTCATTATTAATAGTGGAAAAAATGAGGACAAAATTCTTATGGAGAAATGTAGAAATTAAGACCAAACACCACTAGATTTTATGGAAAAATATGTGCCAACCAGGTAATGACAGAGGCCTAGGAATTAAAAGGATAGAAGACCATTTGAGATGACTTGGAATAAAAATAGTATAGAGATGCAAAACAAAAACATCACTGTGGTCTAAATTAATTAAAGTAAAATTTAAAGAATAGGCCATGAGAAATCCGAAATTAGAGGTCCAATAAGATGGAAAAAAATGTAGGAAACATGAATTGACATGAAAAAGTACTAAGATGGGAGGTTGATAAAAGAGAAATTAATGTATGGAATGACAACTGGTCAAGCTTTGGAGTTTAAAACAATTGGAAATGATTGATACCAACAAATCATGAATGACTGTATCCCAATTAATGAAAAAAAATAGCAAGAAATTCTTTACATGGCGAGCATGAAATGGAATCTCATAAAACGAATTAAAACATGTCCCCAGCACAAATCTAGACAAAGACCTATGCATATGGCCATTAGTTGTCAAATTAGCTTGGGAATATTTTAGAACCAAGAGCCCAAAAATAGTATGGGCAGATAAGGTTTGAAATATGATTATTCCTACAAAAATTTCTTCATTTATGTGAAAACTCATTTCAAATCGCTTACCACTAGATATGAATATTCAAAAATTAGGATTCCAATTTCCATCAAAATTTGTATGCTCCTTGTAGGACCCACAAGAAGAATCCATAGATCATGTCTTCTTCAAAAGCGAATGGGCTGTAAAATACGAGAAATAGTTGTGTCAAAAATGAGATATATGGGGAAACAGGGGTACCAACTGTAGGAATTACTTTGAGCATATAATGTTGAAAAATACAAGAACAAGAGAGAGAACAATAGAAATAATGTGTAGGATACATATTCCATGTTTATTGTAGGAACTATGGATAGGTAGGAATAAAGTTTGAATGAATGGGAACAAAATCACCATTCCCCTCATCATACAAAAGTATAAAACGTGGATAAAAAATCTGGGGAGAATAATAGAGCACAAAAATTGAATACATTCAAAGAAAAATTAATTCTACAAAGATGTAAAGTAGAGATCAGAAGTGTCAAATATGACCAAATAATAAAGATCATCATATAGGTTCACCCTATGGAGGGTGAAATGAAGCTAAATACAGATGGAACATCCAAAGAAAACCTTGGAAAATTGGGCGAAGACAAAGTAATTCAAGACCACTGTGGAAAATTATTAAGAGCATTCTCAACATAATATGGAATACTAACCAACATGAAGGTAGAATGTAAAGCACTAGCTGAAAATTACAATTATGTGAAAAATTATACTTATGTAACATTGTAATTAAAATAGACTCAATAACACTTGTCAAGATGTTTGAGAAATAGGAATGTAGGTAATAGAAATTAAAAAGAATATGAAAAAAGATAGAATCAAATCCCTTGAACATGTTTTTCACATAGGTAATCAATTGGTAGACTATCTTGCAAATGTGAGCTTACGACAGAAAGAGGAAAAAATCTACAAGTGTATGTAGGACCTTCTTAAGAAGGGAGAGGCATATACAATTTGGAGTGCTAGGGCATGTCATATATCAAATGAGTAAGATAGGGAAAGCTTGATCCAATTCGAGAAGGATGAAGTAAGTACCAAAAAATGAAGAAAGCAATAGTCAAAACATCACAACGTGAATTTTAATCAAATCGTAATGAAAGGTATGTCAAATTCTCACAATACTCTTTCTTTACATACAACATACAATATATTGTCAACTTCATGCAACACACCCAGAATAACAGCAAAAACCATCATGCATACATGAGAGGAAGAACAATTAGAAGAGAAAAGAAAAAAATATGTGTGAAGAAAACAATCCAAAATTAATTATGAAGATCATGGAGATGTAGTTTGTTAGACCAAATAGATGACCCCAATTACGAAAAGGAAAACATGATAATCATGACATGGCAAGTGAAGAGTGATGGGAGAGAAAAGGCCCAAAAGCCCACCCAATTGACCATGAAGGTATAGGGAAGTCAAAGAATCAAAGTACATGAGGAAGGAAAAAAAAAGAAGTGAAATTACCAAAAGTCAGTAATTTTCTTCCCCTGCCTCTCACCCCTCCAAAAAAAAAAAGAGAGAAAAAAGAAAAACAAAAAAGGAAGGATGAAAAGAAGGAAAAGGGGTGAAGGAGGGGGAAAGGGGAGAAACAATATGTGAGGAAAATGCTTACTAACGTGACTTAGTCATTGTATAGTAAATCACACAAATTTAAAATTTATAAAACTAGAAAATATGAATTTTTGGATATTTAGAAGTATTTCTGAACAAATATATCAAGTATAATTCAATAAAACTTCCAAAAATAGTGATAATTTTCCAAGTCAATCATAGAGATGTAATATAATATTTGGTAATTATTCAGAATTTTTCTCAAAGAATACTATTTTTTATGAATTTTATACTAGGAAATGAAAAGGAAATATATTTAAAATTCACAAAAAAGATAAATAAGGGTATCTTGGTGATTATTACGTAAGCGATTACAAACGATTTAATTGATCAAATTAAGATCTGTAAAAGCCAGAAGAATCGTAATTGAATGAAGTATATCTTGGTAAATTTAAATCACACAAATTATCACTAAATGAAGTGAAAAGTAAGTTAAAAGTAGGAAAACAAAGTTCTGGCATCGCGGCGACGATGTGTCAGTGATGCACCGAAATCCTGAGCATTCAGGAAGATCGTTGTGTAGTGTCCATGGCCTCAAAGGCTCTCATTGGACAAAGACGACGTGGGCAATCTCTAGATCTTCTTGCGAAGTCTAGAGATCAATGAAATGGGTCGTCGAATCGTCTCCAGTGGCTGTCACCCGACGAAGCAGAAAAATAGTGACTTTGTGGCTCTCCAATGGGTGTCACCCGATGGAGAGGAGCTGGATGGAGGTGGGGTGCGTGTCAGGGAGCTTCATCCTCAGGTCCACGCAGCAAGAGGAGGCTCTTCATCGCATTTGGTACACTCTCAGAAGGTGGCGACTCGTCTCCCGGCGGATCGTCCTCTTTTCGACGATGGCTTGTTCGTCAATCAATCAGAGATGCTTTACTCGATGGATTCATGATCTTTTTATCGTGAATCATTCAGAAATTTTAGTAACAATGCTCCGCGAATCACGTTGCTGAAATTTTTGCTGATGATCCAGCGATTCTAATTGTTTAATCCTTCACCGACGATCTGTAGGAAAGTCACGATAATCAGATAGAAAATATGAGTTTTGGCTCTAGGAGGATTCAAACCCGCACTGGTTGCCCGCCCTTCTGGGCAAGGTATGGCGAGTTTAGTCCCACATCGCTTGTGCGCCAAATTTTCTGGTGAATCTATAGTAATATTACATTTGCAATCAAGTCCCTTTCTCACACGTGTACGACCACTCCTTGTCCCATAGCCGGTTGGCCACTAGTGATGTGGAAGGGGAGTGGTGCACACGTGCCCCTATCGGTCCTAGCCACTCGAGCCCCTGCTCACGGCTCCTCCCTGACTGTGCTTCCGACTTGCTTGCGAGCTCGGCTGGTCGACGAGTCCCCCCCATTTTGCTTTATTTTTATTTTTATTTATTTTTCTTCATTTATCTCAAAAGTAAGTGATGTGACTCAATCATTGTATAGTAAATCACGCAAATTTAAAATTTATAAAACTAGAAAATATGATTTTTCAGATATTTAGAAGTATTTCTGAACAAATATATCAATTAAAATTCAATAAAACTTCCAAAAATAGCGGTAATTTTCCAGGTCGATCATAGGGATGTAATATAATATCTGGTAATTATTCAGAATTTTTCTCAATGAATACGATTTTCTATGAATTTTATACTAGGAAATGAAAAGAAAATATATTTAAAATTTACGAAAAAAGGAAATAAGGGTGCGGGGCGTCAGGATGACGTCAGCACCCGGCAAAAGCAAATTGGGCGAAAACAAAGTTCTGCCCGGCGATTCTTACGTAAGCGATTACAGACGATTTAATTGATCAAATTAAGATCTGTAAAAGGCAAAAGAATCGTAATGAAATGAAGTATATGTTGGTAAATTTAAAATCAACAAATTATCACTAAATGAAATGAAAATTAAGTTGAAAGTAGAAAAGTAGAGTTCCGGCGTCGCGGCGGCGATGTGTCGGCGATGCACTGGAATTCTGAGTATTCAGGAGGATCGTCGTGTAGTGTCCACGGCCTCGAAGGCTCTCCTTGAACAAGGACGACGTGGGCAATCTCTAGATCTTCTTGCGAAGTCTAGAGATTAATGAAATGGGTCATCGAATCGTCTCCAGCGGCTGTCACCCGGCGGAGCGGAAAAACGGCGACTTTGCGGCTCTTTGGCGGCTGTCACCCGACGGAGAGGAGCTAGATGGAGGTGGGGCGCATGTCAGGGAGCTTCATCCTCAGGTCCGCGTAGCAAGAGGAGGCTCTTCATCGCATTTGGTACGCTCTCAGGAGGTGGCGACTCGTCTCCCGGCAGATCGTCCTCTTCTTGATGACGGCTTGTTCGTCGATCAATCGGAGATGCTTTACTCGATGGATTCGCGATCCTTTTATCGCGAATCATTCAGCAATTTTAGTAGCAATGCTCTGCGAATCGTGTTGACGAGATTTTCGTCGATGATTTAGCTTAATCCTTCACCGGCGATCTACAGGAAAGTTGCGATAATCAGATAAAAAAGTATGAGTTTTGGCTCTAGGAGGATTCGAACCTGTGCCGGTTGCCCGCCCTTTCTGAGGAAGGTGTGAAACGGGTTTAGTTTCACATCAGTTGTGCGTCGAGTTTTTAGGTGAATATATAGTAATGTTAGATTTCTAAGCAAAGTTCCTTCTCTCGCGTGTACGACCGCTCCTTGTCCCACAGCCGGCTGACCACCGGTGACGTGGAAGGGGAGTGGCGCACACGTGCCCCCATCGGTTCAAGCTGCTCAAGCCCTTGCTCGTGGCTACTCCCCGACTGCGCTTCCGACCTGCTTGCGGGCCCGGCGGGTCCCCCCATTTTGTCTTTTTTTTTTTAATTTCTTTTCCTTCATTTATCTCAAAAGTAAGACTGTAAAAATCGTATAAAATCACATAATTACCCAAAAATTCACATTAATCAACTAAAAACTAATTTTCACACTTTAACACAAATATAATTATATTTATCACGAGTTAAGGCTAAAACTATATTATTTACTAATTATTAACTCATGATAATGAAGACTTATCAATAAGACTATAAGATCATATAAATTCATATAAAATCACATAATTACTCAAAAATTCACGTTAATCAACTCAAAACCACTTTTCACACTTTAACACAAATATAAGTCTATTTATCATGAGTTAAGGCTAAAACTATATTATTTACTAATTATTAACTCATAATAATGAAGACTTATCACTTACCTTCTACTCAAAATACCTACATTGAAGAAAAGATTCAGTGATGAAATTGACTAGGGGAAAAAAAAGGAGGCAAGAAAAGCTCCAACAATTTACAAGTCTTCACAAACTTGGATTGGTCAGTCTAGCTCAATCGTAAAAAGAAGTACACTGAAATGAGAAACAAGGGAACAATGAGACATGTATACTTCATAATTAATATTAATTAAAAAGAGAGAGAGAAAAGGAAAAAAGAGAGGAAACTTAGGGAGCTACAGTGTCAATTACTATTGAGGGAACTAGTGATAGATAAAAATTGGTGGCATGGTCTCCATCAAGAGAAACATCCCATTTTCTCACCACTCTACTTCCCTATATATAGTATACTATGGTGCCTCTTTCTTAATCATAATGCAGGCCACAAGATGAAAAGAACAAACAACAGCCATATTAGAAAAGAGAAATCAAAAGGAGAAGGAACGCAAACAAGATTCTTTGATGAAGAGGCCAAGTCTTGGAACAAAAGAGGACAAGGACTGGAAATAGGGAAAAAAAGGAACCCACAAATGGAAAAGAATTTCCAAAGTGCCTAGAAAAATAACGACCGATTCAACGACCACAAATCCGCCACCAGTTCAAAGGAAACACTGCAGTAAAAAACAAGTGAATATTAGCTGAAGATGATATCCAAAGAAAACAACAAGCCCAATAGTAGGAATGAAGGCCCAAAAATAGGCCACATTACCATAATCGCTCAATCATGAGAGGAAAGAATATACAGCCCAAGCAACCAACACATCTCCATTGGGTGGCACATGTGTAAATCGAGGGTAAGAATTATAGCACATGAAATTCTATTCCCCAATCTCATAGGATCCAACTTGCGACAGATTGATAACAAGATCCAAAATGATGTACTAATTACGGATCAATAATGAATGAATCTTTTACTTAAAAAAAGAATTATCATATCATCAACATAAACTAATAAAATAGAAATTGTATTTCTAAAGTGTTTAAAGAAAAGAGTATGATCATCATTACTTTGGCAATAATTCATCTCACGCATAGTGGTTGAGATCTTGCCAAACCATGCCCTCAGAGATTATTTAAGTCCATATAAAGACTTCTTTAGTTTACACACCATACGTTGATTTTTCTCTTCCCTAAAACCTAGAGGCATATTGACGTGACTCAGTCGTTGTATATTAAATCACGCAAAAATAAAATTTATAAAACTAGAAAATACGAATTTTCAGATATTTAGAAGTATTTCTGAATAAATATATTGATTATAATTCAATAAAACTTCCAAAAATAGCGGTAGTGGATTAAGATTGTGGTACAAACATGCTTTTGTATAGCTATTTGACAAGAAAGTTTGTTGTTATTTTTCTGATTCTATGAATAATGCTCAACATCAAAGAGATTTTCTTGAATAGAGAGAACTAGTGAAGTTACATGTTTTTGTAGTCCAATATTCTGTAAAATATTAGGGGTGTGATTCTCTATTGCAAGTTGACTATGGACTTCATGGGTGATGTTGAAAAGAAATTTTGCCACCAAGCCTTGTCTCCCATGTATGTCAATCTGATAATGCTTTACTTGACTTGCCACTGCTTGGTCCCCCCTTGTATGGCTGTGTCTATCCAGCCCCTTTCACCTACGTGCCATGCCATTGGTGTGCCTACCAATGTACTCAGGCATACCAGTCTTTACCCCTTTTCACCGGCCAGTGGCCTAGTGTGTCCCACACAGATATACACAAGCTCAACAAAGTCAGAAACATGTGGTGCCCTCTCCTTCTAGCAAGAACTCTCCCACACAGCCTCCACTTCGTGTACATGGAGGACTTGGAGGCCATCCTGTACAGAAACTGCAACTGCTAGAACAGCTTTCGCTCTAAATTTCTGGACGAGGAGGCATATTACTACGGTCAGTTCCCCTTCAGTGACCGTGGAGATGGTGTCCTAAGGGATGGCGACGTGCTTTATCATTCGTCGGTTTCACTACTGTGAGTAGACATGGGTGAATAAATAGCCATCTACTCTTTTGCAAACTGGCTGTATTATCTGTACTTCTAATTATTTACGGTGCCGTGATCTCTTGCTTTTGGCTTTCAGACTTGGCTGAATAGACAAGGGTTATTCGCTGTGCAGCAGCAGAATGATGTGCATCTTTTCATGAAGGAAAGATGGCCAGAAAAATGTACACCTCGATTTAACATGGGTTATTCGCCTGTTGACTGCTGTAAATGTTTTATTGCCGAAAGCTTTTGATTTCTTTTAACTTTGGTCAAAATGTACTCCATGCAACAGCCATTAAGCGTTCTCATATGTAGTTCACCACGTACACAAACAAGCTCAATCCCTTTAACATTATGTACGAAGAAAAACTTGTTTGAAAAGGATTTCATCTCCTTTTCATCGAAGTAGCAAATTTAATTTGACTCATAACACACAAAGATATAGAGGTCACCCTTCTAATGGAGCTAATTTTTTCATTAGGACAATCTTTCTTAAAGTGATTAGGTTTCCGATAGAAGAGGCATTTTCTATTCTTCATGACCGTTTTAAAGCCTTTACTTCTTCTTTGACCCTATTCACTTTTCCACATCTTTACTGAATGGTCATAATAGCATTCTTCATTTTTTCTTCCTTGAGCACATTTTTTTCATTTTGCCTGATGCTGGATGAATCAAGTTGGAATATAAGTAAAAAGTCTATGATTAAGTAATTAATATAATTCTATGATTCATCACGAAAATCAATCTGAAAGATAAGTAAAAAGTCAAATGTGTACGATATGCTAAATGAATGATTTTTTAACATGTTGTTACCAAGAAGCAACCACTAGATTAGAATCCTGGGAGAGTTCTGATGTTTCAAAAATGTAAGGAAGATTTTGAAGGGAATGGTATTCGTGAGAGAAGACAGAGTAGAAATACATCTTCACAAAGACAAGTTCAAGGTAAATCATAGGTCAATTAAATTAAAGCAATAAAAGTCGATCATAGGGATGTAATATAATATCTGGTAATTATTCAGAATTTTTCTCAATGAATACGATTTTCTATGAATTTTATACTAGGAAATGAAAAGGAAATATATTTAAAATTCACGAAAAAAGGAAATAAGGGTGCGGGGCGTCAGGATGACGTCAGCACCCGACGAAAGCGAATCGGGCGAAAACAAAGTTCTGCCCGGCGATTCTTACGTAAGCGATTACAGACGATTTAATTGATCAAATTAAGATTTGTAAAAGACAAAAGAATCGTAATGAAATGATATATGTTGGTAAATTTAAATCACAAAAACTATCACTAAATGAAGCGTAAAGTAAGTTGAAAGCAGGAAAATAGAGTTCCGGCGTCGCGACGGCGATGCGTCGGCGATGCACCGGAATCCTGAGCGTTCGAGAGGATCGTCGTGCAATGTCCACGGCCCCAAAGGCTCTCCTTGGACAAAGACGACATGGACAATCTCTAGATCTTCTCGCGAAGTCTAGAGATTAATGAAATGGGTCGTCGAGTCGTTTCCGGCGGCTGTCACCCGGCGAAGTGGAAAAACGGCGACTTTGCGGCTCTACGGCAGCTGTCACCCGACGGAGAGGAGCTAGATGGAGGTGGGGCGCATGTCAGGGAGCTTCATCCTCAGGTCTGCGTAGCAAGAGGAGGCTCTTCATCGCATTTGGTACGCTCTCAGGAGGTGGCGACTCGTCTCCCGGCAGATCGTCCTCTTCCCGACGACGGCTTGTTCGTCGATCAATCGGAGATGATTTACTTGATGGATTGGCGATCCTTTTATCGCGAATCGTTCAACAATTTTAGTAGCAATGCTCCGTGAATCGCATTGACGAGATTTTTGCCGATGATCCAGCGATTCTGGTTGCTTAATGCTTCACCGGCGATCTACAGGAAAGTTGCGATAATCAGATAAAAATATATGAATTTTGACTCTAGGAGGATTCGAACCCGCGCCGGTCGCCCGCCTCTTCTGAGGAAGGTGTGACGCGGGTTTAGTCCCACATTAGTTGTGCGCCAATTTTTCGGGTGAATATATACTAATGGTAGATTTCTAAGCAAAGTCTTCTCTCGCGTGTACGACCACTCCTTGCCCCACAACTGGCTAGCCACTAGTGACGTGGAAGGGGAGTGGCGTACACGTGCCCCTATCGGTCCAAGCCGCTCGAGCCCCTGCTTGCGGCTACTCTCCGACTGAGCTTCCAACCCACTTGCGGGCCCGGCTGGCCGGCGGGTCCCCCCATTTTGCAATATTTTAGTTTTATTTCTTTTTCTTCATTTATCTCAAAAGTAAGACTGTAAAAATCATATAAATTCGTATAAAATCACATAATTACCCAAAAAATCACATTAATCAACTAAAAACCACTTTTCACACTTTAAAACAAATAGAAGTCTATTTATCACGAGTTAAGGCTAAAACTATATTATTTACTAATTATTAACTCATGATAATGAAGACTTATCACATATCCATATTGATCTTTTTATTTATAGCGCCATGTAGAAAAGTCTTCTTTACATCTAATTGGTGAAGTTGTCATCCTTTCATCGCTACCATAGAGCTTAAAATCCTCATGGTATTTAGTTTTGCTATTGGGACAAAGGTCTCATCATAATTAATCTTTAATTTTTGGGTATATTCTTTTGCTACCAATCTAGTCTTATACCTTTATACTATTCTATCAGAAAATTATACTAAATGGTAAATACCCATCCGAATTCTTTTATTGCACAAGATCTTAACTAGTTCCCATGTGTTGTTTTTAATTAATGTATTTATTTTTATTTCTATAGAATTTTTTCATTTGCATTATTTATAGCTTCATTAAATATTAATGGAATGGGAATAGAGGCTACTTTCATAAGAAATGAAGAATGGGCTGTAGATAACTGATGTAAGAAAAAATAATTATGTAATGGATAAATAACATTCTTATTGATGTTTTAATAGACTAGTAAGTTTACTACATTTTCTTGTGATTCTGATGAAGTATCTAGGAAAGTCTCATGAGTTAGATCTTTTACTGAAGTAGTGTGTGGGGTTTGCTCACTCTTTCTTCTTGTATAGGTTTGTCCAAATCTTTTTTCTACACTTAATTATTATGATTTTGACTCCACCTCATCTCGAGGAAGTAGATAACTTCCTTGAGATGTAGTCATATCACCCATCCTCTCTAAAGGTGAGGGCTCTAAGGCCTCATTAGTCTTATAATAATTTTCACCTTCATTAAAGGTGATGTCTCAAGTGATATAGAATTTCTTAATTTTTAAGTCATAACATTTATACCTTTTTTGAGTTATTGAGTAGCTTAAGAATACACACTTAAGTGTCCTTAAGTCTAATTTCTTGGTATGATATAAGTGTACATACATCACACATTCAAATACTTTGGGTGTGAGGTTGGTTTTGAATTTTACCCCTAGAATATGAGATTCTAAGACCTCAGTAAGACTTTTCTTATCAAAATACTTGATGGCCATCTATTATTTAAGTGGGTAGCTGTAACTAGTGCTTCTCCTCACAAGTATTTTAGAACATTCTCTTGAATAAGAAGTGTTTTAGTCACCTCTAATAGGTGCTGATTATTTCTCTATGTAATCTCATTTTGTTGAAGAGTGTTTACACAAGATGTTTCATGAATTACTTCATTTGTAAGAAAAAATTCAACCAAATCCTTATTGATGTAGTCATTTACATCATCAATTATAAAGTATTTAATTGTGATATTAAATTGTTGTTTTATTATTTGAAAAAATACCTTCAATCAATCACTTCAAAGTTGTTATCCATTAACTATACCCACATCATACGAGTGTAATCATCAATAAAGGTGATAAACCAATGACAACCATAGATGGTTGACATTGGTGTTGGTTTTCATACATTACTATGAACCAAGTCAAAAGGTTTAAAAGATCTTAAGTTGGAGAAATGATAAATAGATTATTTATGCTTAACTAATTAGCATACCTCACATAAGAAACTATTATAATCAAGTTCTTTATACAATTATGGGAATAAATATTTAATAGTCATGATAGAGGAATATCTTAGGTGGCAATGAAGTAACATAAGTAGTTGAATCGACTCGTGACTCTCCCTTGATGCCACTTTTGGTGATCTCTGCCGCTTGTGCCACTCGTGGATACGTCCTTTGTGTTCGATTGATGTCTCCTATGTAATATAAGCCTCCCCTCTCCTCAGCAAGTTTAGTCCTCCATTCTATGCCTTTATCATATAAAACACACCCATTAAGAGTAACCAAAAAGATAATGAGTGATTGATTATCTAAGTTTACTAAGGTAGATTAAGTTGCTGACAATAAAGGCACATAAAGAACATGGTAAATTATTCATATTCTTAGAAGTTCTATGGAACTTATGTCAACTATAGATATAAGCTTCCCATATGTGGTTAGTACTTGTCTACCCTTAAAATATGGTTCATCAGTTTGAATTTTTCTTTTGAATGGAGACATGATTAGTGGCCCCTAAGTTGAGGATCCATTTCTCTCTCTTAGATACATATTTTTATAATGTAGGGATTACTCAAAAAAGCTGTTGATGATGTTATAGAACTATAGAACTTGAGGTGATGAGTGGCTACAACTTCTCAATCTCCTCCTTGAGTATTAATTTCCCCATCCTTAGAATTTGCTAGTTGAAGTATAAGATTCAAGTTCACCTCTCTCTTGGGGAAACCTACAAAGCCAATCTCTTGCCAATGGGTAGAAGAGGGAAATACACTCATGTACCCATGTTCTACAACTAGTGTTGACTAATGCTCCCGTCATGTTCTTTGCTATCAATACTGAGTTATTAGCTTGCTGATTTTCACTTAGTATTGTCAACTTATTCTCTTCTCTCCTAATAATTCTCACAACTTCCTCAAAATTAGAAACTCTTTCACTGTTCAACAATTGACCATCCAATTGTACAAAGGGTGAATTTAAGCCAACTAAGAACCTATATAAAGGATCCTTAAAAATGTAAATTCCTTCAACATAATTTGGATTGGTGGTTGGTCTATAATGATCGACCTCCATCTAGATGGTTTCTAGTTTGGTTGTATATTTCATCATCGTTCTATTCCCTTGAGTAAGGTTCATAGCTTCGATGATTAGGCATGAGATTTCTCCCTCATCATTCCACTTCGATGTGCATACAGTGAGTTTTCTCTTATATGTCCTTCACCGTCAGAATCCAAAGGGAGTACTCACTAATAGATGGTGCCATATTTTCTAACAACTACGCTTTGATGATGATGTCTGCCTCTCACCATGTAGTATGTAGTGGATCTATTGAGCTGTGAGGCTTACCACTCTTGAGGTGGTTTAATTTTCTCTAGCCAAGTAAAATTATTTTCACATATTCCTCCCATTCTAATAGGTTCAATGGATTGAACCTATATTTTTCAAAAAGTTTTGGGAGCTCAAACCACCTAGGGTACTCCTCAAGTGCACTCACTAGCACCAAAGATAGACTAGGGGCTTCTGCCATGAGTTAGGGTTCATGGTTTCAACCCAAAAGGCAAACCTTTGAACCCTAGCTACAAAAAAATAAAGTGCTCGTGGTCTTGATGCATGCAGACCTTCTATGTAGTGAGCTAAGACAACTCAAAAAGAGGATTAGAAAGTATGCACATGAGGCTCTAACACCATGTCAAAGCTCCTCCCGCCTTGGACTAGGGCATAGCCACTGGAACAAGTAAGAGAGCCATTAGAAAATGAGAGTGAAAGGAAAAAAACTTCATTACTTTAGGGTTAGGGTTCGTGACCCTTTAATACATGATTATTGGCTATCAAATTGTGTGTTAGATATAAGTGGCTCGATTTGATACCTATAAGTAATTAGACTTAGTAAACCCAACAACCTTATCCCCACATGTAGCCCAATATCACTATTTTAATAGAAAATAAAGTAGCCAATGCCTTAAACAAAAATATTCATTTCCTATCACTTTTGGATAATCAAGTCATAAGTTTTGATAAAGTTGAAAACCTATATTCCAAATGTTCTGATTTCTCTAAAATTTACTCTCAAATTCTCCTTGGCCCCTCCTTAGAATATAAATTTTTTCATATTATGCATAGATACCTCTTTAGAGACCAACAATTATGTATTCCCATGAGCTCTATGAGAGATTTCATCATTTAGGAAGTACATCAAGGGGGACTTTTCGGACACTTTGGTCAAAATAAGACTGTCTAGGAAGTTGAAGAGAGATTTTATTGGCCTAAGCTTAAAAAACTATGTGGCTAAGACTATAGTCCAATGTAAAACATGCATTGTAAGAAAATAGTCAAACAAAACGTTGACTTAAAACATATCACACTAATGAAGAGGACCTAGAGAGGAACAAGTCACACTTGTTGCCATCCTTTGTGCAATCACATTGCTCAAAACATGCAATGATATCTTAGATCATCAACTAGTTGATGGAACAAAATCACAACCACCACAATACATTCTACCTCATCAAGTGAGCAAGTCAAACATGTGAGATAACCACTTGGGAGAAAGATGTGGACACGTGGCAGTTTGAGGAGCTGATCAATAATTACTATGTGCAACAATATCCAAGGGAGATGTCTGATCTAATTGGTGGGAGAGAATATTACTAGGGTTATCTTGCAAAGATAGATCCACCACACGACATTTCAATTGACTCACATAATAACATTATCTATAATTCACATAGGATGCTCATAGGAAATGTTTTATTTTTACAATTTTTAGTAATTAAATTAGCATTTCTGTTGAGTCACTGATAAGTCTTCATTATCATGAGTTAATAATTAGTAAATAATATAGTTTTAGCCTTAACTCGTGATAAATAGACTTATATTTGTGTTAAAGTGTGAAAAGTGGTTTTTAGTTGATTAATGTGATTTTTTGGGTAATTATGTGATTTTATACGAATTTATATGATTTTTACAGTCTTACTTTTGAGATAAATGAAGAAAAAGAAATAAAACTAAAATATTGCAAAATGGGGGGACCCGCCGGCCAGCCGGGCCCGCAAGCGGGTCGGAAGCTTAGTCAGGGAGTAGCCGCGAGCAGGGGCTCGAGCGGCTTGGACCGATAGGGGCATGTGTGCGCCACTCTCCTTCCACGTCACTAGTGGCTAGCCGGCTGTGGGGCAAGGAGTGGTCGTACACGCGAAAGAAGGGACTTTGGTTAGAAAGCTAACATTACTATATATTCATCTGAAAAATCGGCGCACAACCGATGTGGGACTAAACCCGCGTCACACCTTCCTCAGAAGGGGCGAACAACCAGCGCGGGTTCGAATCCTCCTAGAGTCAAAATTCATATATTTTTATCTGATTATCGCGACTTTCCTGCAGATCGCCGATGAAAGATTAAGCAACCAGAATCGCTGGATCATCGGTGAAAATCTCGTCAACGCGATTTGCGGAGCATTGCTACTAAAATTGCTGAACGATTCGCGATAAAAGGATCGCGAATCCATCGAGTAAATCATCTCCGATTGATCAACGAACAAGTCGTCGTCAGGAAGAGGACGATCTGCCGGGAGATGAGTCGCCACCTCTTGAGAGCGTACCAGATGCGATGAAGAGCCTCCTCTTGCTGCGCGGACCTGAGGATGAAGCTCCTTGACACGCGCCCCACCTCCATCCAGCTCCTCTCCGTCATGTGACAACCGCCGGAGAGCCGCAAAGTCGTCGTTTTTCTGCTCCGCTAGGTGACAGCTGCCGGAGACGACTCGACGACCCATTTCATTAATCTCTAGACTTCGCGAGAAGATCTAGAGATTGCCCACATTGTCTTTGTCTAAGGAGAGCCTTTGAGGCCGTGGACACTGCACGACGATCCTCCCGAACGCTCAGGATTCCGGTGCATCGCCGACGCATCGCCGTCACGACGCCAGAACTCTATTTTCCTGCTTTCAATTTAATTTACGCTTCATTTAGTGATACTTTGTGTGATTTTAATTTACCAAAATATACTTCGTTCAATTACGATTCTTCTGGCTTTTACAGATCTTAATTTGATTAATTAAATCGTCTGTAATCGCTTACGTAAAAATCATCGGGCAGAACTTTGTTTCCGCCCGATTCGTGTTCGCCGGGCGCTGACGTCATCCTGACGTCAGCACCCTTATTTCTTTTTTTTCGTGAATTTTAAATATATTTCCTTTTCATTTCCTAGTATACAATTCATAAAAAATCGTATTCATTGAGGAAAATTATGAATAATTATCATATATTATATTACATTCTTGTGATCGACCTGGAAAATTAACATTATTTTTGGAAGTTTTATTGAATTATAATTGATATATTTGTTCAGAAATACTTCTAAATATCTAAAAATTCGTATTTTCTAGTTTTATAAATTTTAGATTTGCATGATTTAATATACAACGACTGAGTCACGTCAGTCACATAATGGCATTATTTATAATTCATGTAAGATGCTCATTAATAATGTTTTATTTCTATAAATTTTGGGTACCAAAAGTCAAATTAAAATCATTTGACGCTAAATTATGGCATTTATTAACATATACATTCTTCCAAAGTCAACTCACATCCTGATCGTGAGCATGAACTCTTCATTTTAATCTAATTTTTTTTGTGATCATATGGACGTGTTATTTTATATAAATAAATTATATTTAAAATTTTAAATTCATAATGTAAATTAGCTTAAATTTATTTTTAAGAATTTAATATATTATAGAAATAGGAATCTTGGGAACTTGAATACTCCTGCAGCGGCGGTCGGAGTCGGAGGTATTCCCGTCGTGTACAAGGACCGAGCGGTTCCCCTCTGAGCTCCTCTACAGCCGGTATTTCTCTTGGTAGCGCGGCTGCCCGGGCTTGTGCTGCGGTGGGCGGCCGTCGAAGGTGTGCTTTCTCTCTCTCTCCCTCCCTCCCTCCCTCCCTCCCTCTTCTTTCCTCGGCCGCAACGGCGACATGTCTTCAGAATTGTCATCACATCTACCTCTGTCTCTCTCGCCTTCCCTTTTTCTCTCTCATGGGTTCTGGCTGTGTTAGGGTTTTATTTTCCTGCGGCTCCTCTCCCACTCTGTCGGAAGCTGGCGTTGCAACACCAGCGATGTGTACCGTCGTCCCCTCGGACAGGTGATGGTGGTGGGTTGCTCCATTTCTGGTGGATGGGAAGATTCGGGTACACGGGGGAGTAGAAGCTCAAATCTGAACGTCGCCCACTAGGAGAGGGCCTCAGTAGAGGAAAGGGGGATAAATGAGAGGTTATGGAAGGGAAGGCCATTTATTTTAGTTCACATTGTCTTCAAAAATTTTACGTGGTATGGCCTGATTAATCTGGAGAGGAGTACACGATAGATGTCTGAGAAGCTTGTCACAAATATGAACTCTAAGTGATGTTTTCTGCGAGGATAGTGTGGAATTCTGTGTCTTTGATCGATATGCCCTCCTTCTCTCTCTCTCTCTCTCTCTCTCTCTCTCCCCTCTTAACAGATATATATATATATATATGCAGATATATAAATATATATATATATATATGACACTTAAGAAACAGATTACTTTCATTATATCTTCAGACGGTAAATTCTGTAGAGTTCAGTGTGTTCTTATCACTTTTTCTGTAAAAATAATGAGCGATTTTTTGCAGGTGTGAGGCATATGATGCAAAACTCAGCTTCGAGACCTTTCCCTCCACTCGGACGAAAAAGAGTCTTGATATTTCCAGGACTTCATTCTCTATTTTACTGTCGTCTCCCTCATCTTCTGAAATTTTCCGGTTTTCCTTTGGAGTTATCATGGCCGTAGAACCTTGATGGCTATTTCTCATTATCTAATGGAAGGTGTTGGAAGAGAGAAAAAGGAAGGTGAGAGTAGTGTGGAAAGTGGGGCAGCAGCAGCAGGCCCAAGAGCGGAAAATATGCCAACTGAGTCTGCGAGTGGTGGAGTTGTTGTTTCCTTGTTTGAGGATTCTGTGGAGAAGTTCATCTCTACAATGGAGGCTATCTCGTTGCTCTGTGGGATACAAGATGAGACCTTTGATCAACATGAGTTACAGAGATTATCCCACATGATCACATTTCTGAAGTGAGTCTGTTTCAGTATTTAATATTTCTTCAATTTATGATCAACATGTTTTTTGTTATCACTTTTGCCATAATTTTTTTTGAGAAAGATCTGAATATTTAATGAATATTTTGGCCATCTTTCTTGAAATTTCCCAAAATTTGTGTGGAGATCAAGTATTATTTTAAATTAATGCCATTATTTGGTGATTGCTCAAAAGCATGGTATGGATTGGCTTGCCTTGCAGAGAATGGAGATATTTCTTCTATGAGCCGAAAATTGTCAATTTCGTTTATGAGGCTGAACCTCATCAATCAAAAGAGGAGATCAAGGGAATAGAGCTGCCTCAATTTTCATCTGCTGCACCTCCAAATGTAATTTCCTTTCAAGTGTTGTGTTTCCCTTGACAGCCATTGGATTTGGTGTTCGTCTGTATTTTAGATGTTCTTTAGCTGAAAACTCATGCCTTTCATACTGATTCAGAGGGGACAACCACTGAGTGCTGCAGAATCTATGGACCGGTATGTTGGACCCAACTACTCTATGTTCGTGATCAAATCGTAGATAAATTTTAATTTCAACTCTCTATATCTTACCTATTCAAATAATATGGAGTTCTTTCTGTGAGGGAGGAGGGGCTCCATTTCTGAGCTGTGGCAGCCTCTGCAAGGGTCCAATGTTGGAGATCAGATTTTCGTTGTACTCTTGATAATTGTGGCAACTCTGTTACATTTTCCTTGAGGATTTTATTTGTATTTCTGTCTAGAATCCCAGGTATCATTTTACGTAGGTATTTTGACACAGCAGGGAGTTGATTATCATTGTCTTGCTTTTATGTGGCTTTAGGAACCTGTAGGCCTCTGCAATATATTATCGTTAGTGTGTTATTAATGTTTCTAGCATGTATTGTCTGTATGCATAGTTCGTTATAGTATTTTCATTTCATAGTCTTCATTTATGGTTGCATTTTTGCTTACGTCTATGATTTTTGACACAGTAAAGACTTTGTGTTGCATGCTGGTGGATCCGTTTGGGCGATGGACTGGTGCCCAAGAGTGCACCAAGTACCTCACTGTCCCGTTAGATGTGAGGTACTTTCAATTCCAACCTTAAACTTTATTCCTCTCATCTATCTGGCAGCATAGGTATAATGTAATCGTTTTTGCCTGTCCTTACTGTCTTGTCTGCACATGAACCTTTTGCATGAGGGTTTCACACAGATGATGATGATGATGAATATCTTGCATAGAGTAACTTATAGATTCTCTCGGGCCTTGTGTTAGTGTGTTTATGTCTTTGTTTTTAATTCATACATTCTAAGCTTTCATCGTTTTTAGTTAATTGAGTGCAGAAGCAGATGCACAGCGAGAGTGATATTTTTAAGAACGACAATAATGGCAGTGCATTGGGGCAATGAAACCTTCTATCGACCTTAATGAACCTTCTATGACGCTCAGTACCTTTATTTGCCGATGTCAATGTGGTGCATGCTTCCTATGTGGATAGTTGGTGATATAATTAGAACAGCGTGGTTAATAGATGAATGCAATTAATGTGTTGGGAACAGATGTTAATTTCATGACCTTAATATCCCAAGTTGAGAACTAATCTACTATGTACCGCAATATTTCTTACTTCCACTGCTAACATATTTTTTATCTCGTTTATATTCAGTACCTTGCAGTTGCTGCTCACCCACCTGGTTCTTCATATCACCAGATAGGAGCTCCATTGACTGGAAGGGGTGTCATTCAGATTTGGTGCCTTCTAGACATGAATAGAAAAGAGGAAAATTATAGCCAAAGATCCAGAGAGAGGCCTACAAAGGGATCTGCCCGCAGATCAGGTGGTTTAAGCATCAAGTCCGAACATCCACCTAAGCCTAGAGGAAGACCTACAAAGATGCCTCTCCCTGTGGAACCTCTAGGTGATGGAAACAGTGGACTGATATCAAATCCCCCGCGGAAAAGAGGTAGACCCAGGAAGGTGCCAGTTGCAGCGGACTCACTAAATGTTTCAACTGTTGTAAATGGCACGGTTCCTTCAAAACGGCAGAGAGGAAGACCTAGAAAAATCCCTGGCAATACAGAAACCATAGATTATGTGGACGTTAGTAGTAAATTGGACAAGGAAAAATTAGTTCCTGTTCTTGGAGTGGCTGATGCACATGATGAGAATAAATCTCCGCAGAGACATACTGATGGAAGACCTCGAAATATACCCGAGCAAACAGAAAATGTTGACCATTTCGATGGTGAAAAAAATCTAATAAATCCAGAGATCGGTTCTTACGATGCTACTGATGATTTAAATGGAAAGACAACATTGATCCCATGCAAGCGCAGAGGGCGACCTAGAAAAAAACCAGTCAGAATAGAAGATGCATGCACAAATGTTGTTGAAGATGGGAAAACGAAGTCATCTTCACTGAGGAAATCTAGAGGGAGATCGGGAAGGCTTCCTGATAAAAAGTCAGATGTAGGTGCTCCATGCATCATTGAAGATGTTAGCTCAATAGAATGTGTTTCCACTCCGTCCGTCAATGTCTCAAACATTGAAAGAAAGTCATCCCCGCCAAAGAAAGATGGAGAGAAACTAAAACAGGGATCAGAGGAATATGTTTCTGATGCTAATGGCGCTGAGCCTATATATCCAGATCAACAAGAGTTTCCGTTGGTTGTAAATGATAGTGAAGTTTCATGCCTAGCTGAGAATGTTGAACCAATGAAAGAGTTGTATGACTTGCCTAGGACGAACAGCTTTGCAAATGCAGTTTCTGTTTCAAGTAGTGAAGTGGTTTCAAAAGAATTTATAGAGGATGATATTGTCTGTTTAAACGCTCAAAATGATATTGCTTTGCCCAGAGTTTTTCTATGTTTGGGACACAATGGGAAAGTTGCGTGGGATGTCAAATGGAGGCCTTGTAATAATGGTGACGTGAACTTCAGACATCGGCTAGGCTATCTTGCTGCAGTGTTGGGAAATGGGTCTCTGGAAGTGTAAGTTTATTCCCCATTTTTATCCCTTTTTGTATACATTTTTATTTAGTTGTCCTTTACATCTACCATTCGATGCTCTGTTTCTTTTTTTCCCATTTTCTTCATACGGCAAGTTATTTAGGTTACTTGTAGTTTACATTTTAATTCGTTGGATTTTTTTCTTTTTTGTTGCAGTGATTCAACTGCTGGCCTTGAAAAAAAATTCTTCTTTGCCTTTTTCTTTTTAACTTCTTCTGCTGTTCATACCATTTTGAAGTCTGTTATTTTAGTTCATATTTTTGATATACTGTGGAAATTATGCATACTGTTGCAGAGGGCAAGTTAGAAATTCAGTTCTCACTGGGTTGTGTACTTATTACAACCTATAAAATCGGGACACGATTTTCTTTTTACCTCTCCCAACTCTCCCATGAGGGTGCAAATTTGCAACTGCTCTTTAAGTGTGGATGGACCACAATTTTTTTCCTTACTAATATGAAAGGGAAATTAGAAATGGTACAACCTCCACATAAGAAACAAGTTAAAATTGATACTGTTACATCGGTTAATAATTTCTATGTCAATTAAAACTAGATTGTGGTTTATTTAAGGTTGTGCCAGTCTGACTTGAGTTTTGAGTTACACCACGTGAAGTCAGGTCATTGGCCTAATATGCATGATTTTTAGTGTTTTTTAGCTTAGATCTCAGTAGTTTAAGCAACTTCGTCTTGAAGGCAGTTCGTGATTCTTTCATTTTTACGGACGATGGAGATTCACATCAGTAATTTTAAGTTTTTATACAAAGTAAAAGGGCCACATCAAACTAAAACTCACAATGTAGATGACTCAATGGGTAATAAACATGAGATCTACAGCGATTCAATTTAAGAACGGCTTCATGCTGATCAGTATGATTCAGATCTTCTGTCATCAGGTCACATGTAATTGGATGTTGTTCATGCCTAATCTCACACAAGTTGTCCAACTTTTTCAATATCCACGCAGATTACAGTTTGTAAAGGCAGAAACCATGTCCAACTTATAAAAGTTGGTGCAAGTTAACTAACCATGCATGACTAACATACCACCTCAAAGCCATTTTATTTACGGTTTCAAACACTTTCTGTTGTTGACAAATAGTGTTAATGCTGATAGAGAAATGAGAAATGTCTTAAGCCGAGTATGTCTCTGCAATGTAGTTTTTGTGCTCTCAATCATAGTACAAAGGGCTCACACTTCTTCAGCAGCTTGTGTTGAAATCAGATTGAATGTCTAAAATGTCTATTTATCACTTTTGAAAGGTGAAGTCTATGCTACTTGTCATCTTGGAAGGACAGTGGACTATGAACAGTGTCGTAATTGCTACAGACGCATTACATGTCAAGAGAAAAAGGTATAAACCACAATTGGCTGCAAAAGGATTGGACTAGTTGTGGATACCATGATCTACCTTTGATTCATCATTGATAGAAAGGAATCGACCCAAACATCAGATTGGTATTCTGATGAAGGAATACATCTATGAGTCAGATTAATCTGTTTTGAGTAAAACCCTAAAACGTAATAAACAAAATTGTGGGTTTGGCTCTTCTGTTTTCTCCTTTATTTTGGGTTTTCTAGATGTATATAATTTGGGTGTTTTCCAAAAGCGGTATACTAATTATTTGTACACTATGATGCATTATCTCACATAGCTGCAATGTAGTACTGATGGTTTTCTTCTAATCGATCATTTTAAAGAGGTTGCCTTGATTTGTCTTCTTAATGGTTGTATTTTCTGGTTGAGTTGTCTACTTCATTTTTTCAAAGTTTACTCTCGTGATTGTTTTCTGGTTCATACCTCCTTTTATACTTTTTTGTGTTTAATTTTTTTCTTTGTAATTTAACTTATCTCAGGTGGGAGATCCCATCTCCTAGCATTATTAAGAATATATACAAATCTTCTTTCAAGGAAGATACCGATCCCCGTTTTGTAAAGCTATGTCCCGTGTTCAGGTGTTCAGAAGTGAAGTTTGGGGACAGACAAAGGTAAGAACAGGTTTCTCCCCTAGCCGAATGCATGAGGTTTATTTAGTTGAATTTTATGTTTCATCAACTCGTTTTTTTAGATTCTTCAGTGTCATGCTTTGGCTCGCGGGCTATTGTTCTTGAACACTGAGATGTGTCTTGTCACTGGAAGATTGTAATCACGTGTGAATCAGATGTATCATGTTGTATTCTAAATGTTGTCTTTCTATTATGAGATAAAATCCATCATACATCATAAATCGAAAAGCATACGAATCAAGGATAGCTGAGATTACAAATCACATGCAGGTGTCTCACTGAACTGGCTTCCAAGGATTTGAATGTTTTGTTGAGAATTTTGTGTATGCTTTTCCTATAGTTTTAAAAACTGTTTACCTATCAGTTAACCTCAGCCGTGAAAAATCTTCCTAATGGTGTTGGTGGTTAAAAGATGAATATAATTAGATTCTTGACTATGTTGAGCTGAAATTTCTTGTATACTAATGTGTCTTATGCATGAGTGATCTGTGTGTCTTGTATACTAATGTGTCTTCTTCATGAGTGATCTGTGTGTCTTGTATACTAATGTGTCTTCTTCATGAGTGATCTGTGTGTCTTGTATACTAATGAATGGTTAAAAGACGAATATTAGTAGATATTCTCACACATGTTCTAATCTGTGTTTTTTAATTGGAAATGTTTTTAATGTTGTGTGCCCTTGTGGATGGCACCAGTATTTATTTCCCACAATAACTAAAGGACAATCATTTATCTGTGTCTATATTGTATTAGTAATTGTCCTTACGTTACTCTTGTTTCCTCCTAGCTTTTCTTATCCTAAATTATGTGTTGTGGCAAACCATCGGGTCATATCAGTTGCTGATTTTTTTCAACGCTTTGTCCTACTGAGGCTTAAATTGACTGGCTATGTTCTGGTACCTGATGTCACCTACGGTTATTTGACACTATTAGAAACGACAGAGAGTTCTTTGAGGTAGTTCTTCTAGTCATATAGAAGGACGAATCCATCCTAGTAGTATGCGTGGCTGTGATTATCTAATCTCAACGTTTTTTATTTGTATGTATTTCTTTTTCCTTTGTTTAATTTGTCCATTGATAACTCACTATCATGCAGCATTCCCCTCACACTGGAATGGTCGAAGTCCACTCCTGATTTAATTCTAGTTGGATGCCATGATGGGACGGTAAGTGTTTTTCTGGCATTCGTATTTTCTTTGTTCATATTTACACTATAAGAAAAATAATGCTTTACACGTTTCTTCATCTATTTAATTTTAAGTCCTCACGTTTTGCATTTTTTAATTAACGGATCCTACTTCTTAACGTGGTGTTAATAAGGGAAGATTGGAAATTGTTTAACTTTCAGTTTAGTTCCTCATTTTAATTGTTGACCCGCCTTTTGAAGAAAGAAAGGAGTCCCTCTTTTCGTGTATTTTTATTTACTATATGCCGTATCAGTGGATTGGAAAGTGACTTTCATGTTATTTAAAGTTGAACCAGATATATTTCTCAGTTCCCCTCATAAAATCCAAAAAACTGTCTTCAAATGTGCCACGGATTTTTCAAAATTTCTGAACAGGTCGTAACTAATGATTTTCTATGTAAACAAAGAACTAGTCCACAAGTATCTGTTTCTGAACCTGAGTTAGAACATAAATCCTGAGATCCTGTTTGCGCTTTTTACCCCATCTTCCACATTTCCATTTGTTTCTGAGATCCTCAGAAAATTTGGATTCTATGATGAATACAGCCAGATCCAAGAAATTCATCGATACGCATGATAAAAAAAAATTGTCATGGAGGGATTCATCCTAGAATATTTTTCTTGGTCTTCTGTAGCTATCTGATGGTTGGACTAGGTGTCATTGTGATTGTATCATTTTTTAAGGGTGTTTTAAACCTGGCTTAGTGCCTGGAATGTCATGGAAAGTCGCAGTGGCAAAAACCCTCAATAATAAGGCGATGTTGATGTGAAAGAGATATTAGTCCGTCTGGTCATCTCTAATGAGGATAATATTCTAATTTGTTTTTTCCTAGCCTTAAGTTGAATTACTCTGGATTGATTTTTTAAAGTAATCTACAATGTTAAATGAATTTTGGATTTCTTGAAACTAGAATTCATGACATTTTCATGTATTTCCAGGTTGCCTTGTGGAAGTTCTCCGCTGGAGATTCCTCTCAAGGTATTGTCTTGATATTTATCTAATGTTCGGGGGGTACTGGCTTCATAGACAATAATTTGTTGATTGTATAACATGTAGTTATATCTTGTTTCCATGTTTTGATTGTATATAGAAGGAATTTGGCAATCGATTTCGTGGGACATGAGCAACTTTTAGGATAATTATTGCCAGCATAAACAACTTTATTTTTCTATGTTTGATTGCAGACACAAGACCTTTGTTGTGCTTTACTGCTGACAATGTTCCCATAAGAGCTGTTTCTTGGGCTCCCGGTGAAAGGTATTGGTCCATAGATTTTCATTATGGTACTTTACGGATGTTATGTTATATATTACTATTGTTTTTATTTCCTTGTAGATATTCAACTTGACTCCCTGGCAGCATAATGACGTCCCAATCACTCTTCATAAATTTCTTCATTGATAAACTATTTTTGAGGTCTACAATGGCATAGTTCAACATCAAGTCGGGCAGCTTAGACTTAGATATCGATTTAGTAATCTTGGAATCATAGACACATTAGCTGGCCTCAGCTGGCCTCTTTTGACTGTTGGCTGATCAGATTGGCTAACCTTCTTTTTATCATTTCTTAAAATATTGAAAAATGATCAAGTCAGACTGATTTAGCCAATCCTAATGTGTTCGTGTAGTAATTAGTTTTGGAGCGCCGCCTAGGAATGATCTTGAGCTAATTCTGAAAATGAGGTACTTATATTAATGCTAGTATCTGGAGGCCTAATCTAGTAAGCCTGACATTTGTGCACTTTGGTTGGTTGCGGTGGTGTGCCATGGCAGCGCTTATCATTGGGGACGTTGGGAACTTATTCAGTAAAGAATACTGTCATACTTCAACTATACTATACATTCATAAATAGTGCTTTTAGTTGAAAGATGTGCACGGATAAAATGATATACTTAAATATCACCGCAGATGAATTCTTGGATATAATAAGTTAAGGTTACTTTTCAAATGACGACCAGTTTCATTTTTTTAGCTCAAGAACATCACGTAATCAAGTTCATACGTACTGTATTAAGAAGCATAGAAACCACAAAGGAAAGGATCATGAAACTTCGGACAAGTTGGAGCAAGAAAACCGTTGTTAAGTCATTAGAAGTATTCTTATCCTTCTGAAATTGCCACGCTGATCTGTTTCAGTTTTCAATACCTTTATAATCATTATAATGATTATTAATAATTTAATCAAGTTTTTTTGAGCTAAAGCCTACATAAAATATACATAGATACTTGTAGATCATACTTTTCAATAAACTATTATGTAAAATTAAGCTTTACCTGGGCGCTATTGCTTCCCGTCTTTGTAGTAATCTAACTGGCCTACATTTTGTTTGTTTTATTTAGGTCTTGTTAATAAGTCAGATTTTACATTATCGAGTGCAAGGTATCGCAAGATATGTAGTATTTTTGGTAAAAATTAGATTGCAATATATCTCTAAGCAATCTGCATTGTTTCTCCTTTACTGATTTTAAGTTCACACCAATGTTACACAACTTAAATACTATGCAGTTATTCTCAAAGTTCAAATGTGGTAGTGACTGCTGGACATGAAGGCATCAAGTTTTGGGATATACGGTATGAGAATGAGATTTTTCTTATTTTGTTATTATCTTTGAGATGAACTTAATAATATTGTATGCATTCTTAGTGTTGTCTAGCTACCAAAGTTTTTCTGTCTCCCAAGTGTGGCTCTTATTTCAATGTTTTCCATGCTAAAGTTCCTGTTCTATTGAACGTTTGGAACTATTTCTTGAAGTTGTTACAATATTCTCTCATAAAGTAGATTTTTCCTCCTTTTTAGACGATGCATGAGAATGTCGTATGCTGTCAAAAATAGTTTTTCTAAGTTCCTAAATTATGTGAATGACACAGTCCTTTAACACATTTTTCGAGTTTATATGTTGAGTTTCAATTGTTAAAGTATCTCAGGCCTGTTGAAGTTGTCGTCACCAATAATTTTCTTTCTAAAATACATAGGTGTAAATGCTACTTTTTTAGGTCCAATATATTTATCATCAATCTATCACAACTGGTTCAAATTAAACTGTCGTATTTTAATTTCCCTCCTGTTCAACTTGTAAGCTCTTATTTATTCTTTTGCCCTATAATTCCTTAACCTCCTTACTTTGCAAAGCGTCATCCTAATGTTATCTATCCACTTCTCTTTGTCTAAAAGTGGAGATTGCCAATAAACAAAGCTTAGATTGATTCATATAAATTTTTCTAGATTTATATTGGTTGTATGGCTCCTAGGTTTTTTTGTCCTCTTGATCATTAATCAAATCAAGCATTTCTTGACCTTTGAAAATCAAACAATTCATAGAATTCCAAACAAATTATTCAGTTACTCATAAAATTCTACGTTTCAAAATTTGCATTCTGCATAATCTTCAACCAAAACTGAACCTCCCTAATAATTTATTATTTAAATATGAATGATACATAGATTATGACCTCAAATAAGTGTATCTTTTGCGGAGAGGCAAGTGAAAATATGAGGGAGACCATGGATAACAGAAAGAAGAAGGAAATAGAAGAGGAAGAACATAAATTTAGATTAGGAGGGTGAGGATAAATGAGTTCTGGGGTCATAAACCCAAGAGAGAACTATAATTTCCAATACAATTGTTAGTAACAATAAAAACTTCCAACAGCCTCTAAAAGGGTTTACATACAAATCTTTGTAATTCTAAAATCATACTTCTTACTTCGATGTGATTGTACCATACCCATCTATTAATCCACAAATGTCTCATTCTGGTCACAACCACTTAACGATTTTTGACAAACTCCAGCTACAAATATTAGATAAAACCCAAGTCCAGCCCACTTACATTTCTGTATCACACATCATTTCATTTCAGTCAATCTTTTCATGGAGTGCTGAAAGGTTTGTTTATTCAAAGATTTGAAACTTCCATTATATCTGCTGCAGTGATCCTTATCGCCCCTTGTGGGATTTCAATCCTGCACAAAAAATGATATTGAGTCTAGACTGGTTGCAACATCCCAGGTGACATTTTTTTCCTCAGGAGAATTTTTTTTTTTTTTTAACGTAAAGATTGTATGATAGCACGTTTCTCCTGATTTATTTATTTTTTCTTCTAGCTGTCTCATTTTTTCATTCGATGATGGCACCATGAAGACCCTCAGCTTGTCGAAGGCAGCATGTGATGTGCATGTTACAGGCAAACCATTTGATGGTGCAAAGCATGGAGTAGTACACAATTTCTACCGTTCACAATTTGCAGTTTGGAGTGTCCATGTATCTCCTATAACCGGTAATGCTTTCCTTTTGAACGCAGTGGGATTTGATTTTTAATTATAATTCCTTAATTTTGAATATCATAATTTCTAGTGTTTTCAGGACAGTTTTTAACTTTGAATGATGTTGAGACGACTTTATCTTGTTGAAAAAATATGCTAATTCTTCTCAAGAAATAGCTATTTTAACAAGAAAGCGTATGCCGTCTTTTTTCATGAGTAAAATACGCTATTTTAACTTTGAAAGTGTATGCCATAATTTAGCCTGTCTATGATTCTAGTCAGTGAGAGCACGCGTGAGATTGATAACTCCATCTATATAACTTTGTAAAATATCTTTTTCATTTTATTTTACTCAAATTTAGACGTCCACACTTTACTGTCTACTATGGCTGAGCTGAATCCGACATGGACTCCAGTGGTCTTTTGAACATGATATATTTTGATTAGAAGGCAAGTATTCTTGAACTTTACATTATTTATGACATGTTTTTGAGGAATACTGCCCTTTTAACTGTCATTTTATATGAAAGAACACATTCGAGAGTTTAAGAGCATAGATCTCTTGGCATGGCCAAGTTTTATATGTTCGGACCATGATAAGAACAGCGCAACCCAATTTAGAGTGAACCATCTTGGGATTGTTGGTTTCTTCTAGTGTAGCCTATATATCATCTTGGCATTTCTCTTGGGGGCTTTGAAGACACCCTGTATACTACTCCAGAATGTGGTTCATGCCAATACTATCCTAAACAGAGAAGACCATACAGAATACTCAATAGAAGACAGAGAACACAAACAACACAAATTAGTTCAAAAAAAAGAAGGCATGAAATGCAGATCCGTCTCTCATCTTTGTGCATATTTTATTCCTTTTTATTCAGTTTTTATCTGGTAACATCGACTGTGAGGAGGGAAAACAAAAAGCTCAGTACGAAACAATTGAGTCAGTGTATGCTCGAACAGTGCAGTAGTTGCTGAATTGTCAGATTTTGTCCCAAGATCTCTCTCGTTGCTTGCCATTATGGGGGCTGAAAGGTTCACCGTGGAGTGCATGAAAACATTGGTGGGTATCTCAGTGTAGTCACTTTGGAGATGAAGAGATACAAATTGAGGTGACTCCAAGGTTAATATCATAGAGAAGATGAGGCTTGGTGCGTAAAAATATTTAATCATTTCTCAGTGTGGCTATTAGAGATTTAAATAGAGTTAGCTAATTTAGACAATGTTGGAATGTTAGACTTTTGGACATTGAAGAAGAGACAAATGTTATGTTCTTAATCCATACATTTTATACTCAAAACCTGGCATCGCCACATAAATTTGTCAAGCTCTTCATTTTTTTGCCACTCAAAAGCTGCAACCAAGAGGAAGCAAGTAGGTATTCACTCAGGGATTAGACATTGATGGATTTTTGCTATTTTTTCTTCTTAGCTGTGCTGTCTGCTCCTCATGTTTTCTAATTCCTAGTTGTTAAGTAACCCACCCATCTTTGGAATCCTTTACCCAAACAGAAATGCCCTTGCGATTTGGCTAATAGTTTTATGCAGGTTAAGTAATATTAAATTATCTAATTTCTAGGCTCTATTTCGTGTTCTACGGATTTTATTCTCCTTCTTCTGTTGCACCGGAATTCATATATCTATCCAGACTCACCGCATTTGCCCTGTGTTTATACTTAAATCAAGGGTTGAGGATCTCGTGGCTAAGAAAAATGAAAACCAATTCTTCCAATTTTTGACTTTTATTATTTTTCTCTGAGTAATCTTAGGATCAGGATCTTGCTATCGATCCCAGTATTCAACCATATCAAATCAAATGGGAAACATCATCAGATCGTCTTCTTTTAGCCACTGAAGTCTTTCTTTTGTTCCCAGGTGTGGCCGCCTATTGCTGTGCAGATGGGTCCATTCTTTGCTTTCAGGTTTGATCCATCAGACTCCTCTGTAAGCTACTTAACTTAGTATCTAATCACCACTGTTCATCAGATAACAGAGAAGTCAGTAGACAAGGACAAGTCGCGGTATCGCTCACCACACTACCTCTGTGGGGCTCTCATGGAGGCAGCAGACCCCCAGTCTCTCACAGTGATCACCCCACTTCCACACACTGCCATCCCTGATCTGCCTCGCCGGGCCCGCGGGGTCCCCCCGCACTCTACTTATGCGCCGCCGCCCCGGGATGATCCCCAAGAACAAGGTGAAGCCATGGATGAGAAATCTCTAGAACCCATGTATTAGTTTCCGATCAGGTTCGTATATAAACCTCTGGATTGCATCTCAGGAGAAGACCCAGGAGAAGATCTACAGCACCCAGGAGTTGACCAGCCTGCAAGAAGAAAACCCGCATCCAAGACCCGCAAGAAGAGACAGGGAGTTGACTTTGTAGAGGAAGAACAGGAGGATTTGCAGGCTGGAGCCACCAGGTCGTCAGATCAAGATTTCTTGGCCTTCCCTCCGAAGATCGTGGCAATGCACAGAGTGAGGTGGAACACCAACGAAGGTAGCCAGCGGTGGCTCTGCTCCGGGGGAGCTTCGGGGATCATACGGTGTCAGGTGATCCATCTTCCAGATTCATAATACCCCCCTCCCCTCCCCCCTATCAAAGATCCGTCATTTAGCCTTCAGAAACAGAGCGTCTCACTAATATCCCCTGCCCAATATCCCAAAGAAAGAAAGGAATTGAAAAAATCTGATGAATTATTTCATTATGATTGCTAATAATTAACCCACTAGAAGTCAAACCTGCCATGTAATTGCAGTGTTTAATTTCACACAATCTCTCTACTTATTGGTCCTTTTTGGAATCCATCTCTTGGCCTTCTTGCCTTTTTAAGCATAAAATCTCAGCCTCTGATTATTTCATCCTGATTGATAATTACCATGCACATCCAGCAATGATTCATCTTCCATAATCACCCTGTTGAGGGCCCCACCTCTGCTCATGGGATCCTCTCATCCTTCTAGAACTGATGGGATGATACCCATCTTGGTTGACTAATAATGGTCAGCGGTCTTCAACAGTGTTCTTCTATTCTTGCTTTAGCCCCCACTTTCAGCGTCTTTTCAATGTAATAATCTATTTTTGGAAAGGATCCAGAGAGAGGATAGGTCAAGATGACTGACATATTACCGGTGGGGGCCCCTCCAGGTAGGTTAGATTCCAAGCCGAACAATGATCACACCGTTGGAATCCTCGATGATGAGAAATTTTGGGGGGGTTATTTTATTATATAAACCCCCTTCTCGTAGAAGTTGTGTATAAACCCTGTATGAAGTCGTAATTTCACATTACTCTAATAAATTGTAATATTTAAACATAATCAGACCGACAGGTATGAGGATATTCATGCAATTACGGTTCCGATTAGGGTGTTTCTCCGATTATAGCTTTGATCCGTGTATTTACGTACAAGCCCTTGTTGATTTCCTCAGTCGCTTTCCTGCCCTGTCGGCACCCACCTTGGAATGTGACGTGCTGATAGCATGCTCGTTGTCGCGTCTAAGATCAGTTAATTTACATAAACTTAGTAAATATTAACGATGTGACGTCATTAATTGAGTTCGTACTTACTCAGCTAAGCAAAGTATATTTTAATTATATGGGTCCCTTTATTTTTATTTATTATAAAAATATATTATGCGTGCTTGTCCATGGTGATCATTGATGATGTGGGCCAAGATAACTATTGGATATTATAAATTAGCTAATTTTCATAAATTACTATTTATTATCACTTTAGAAGCCGCTGGTATAATAACACCAATTATGTGTGTCCTTTTTATGCTAAATCACTTAAAATATATTTTTTATAGATAATTATTTACATGTGATAATTTTGGAAATCATCTGAAGGAATTTTGAAAGGGTGAGATTGCAAGATGATGGAAAATTATCTAATTTATTTTGATAATTTTCTCCAACTTGCAGTTGACTCAATGCAATGATTCTGGTGACTATTCCATTCAAAATCAACGTTAGAAAACTGAGTATAGTCAACCCCATATTTAGTTCAAACAAAAAATGGACAAAAAATACCATAAGTGGGTTTGGAGGGCAACTTAAATCCTTCCAACCCTCTAGGAAAGAAAAAAAAGGCAACTTAATACCCATTTAGATTGGGTTGACTTTTGTTAACATATCCAACCAAAAGTCAAAGTTATTTGGAGAACAAGTATCTTAAACATCTAGTGTTCATATTTCTACTGGAGAATAGTATTACATCCAAACAATTTATAGTAAATATTTAGAAGAGTAGAGAGTATAATTATTTTTTTACCATACATATCGATAGTAAATTTAATATTACGAGGTGATGTGGTATGGTTGTGATTTTTTATGGATTTTGGGGAAAAGTCTCCATGATAACTATGTTGGGTAGAGAGATATACACTATCTAAGTGGAAGGATTGATGTTCTGAAAATAAAAATAAATTAATATTTCCTAAAATCAATATCTCCCTTTTGAAATTTGGGCAAAAACTTATCCCATACTTTATTATAAATACCCCCCGATTCGAGTAGATTCACAAAATAAACCCTATTCTTTCAAGTAATTCCGAGGGGGGTACACATGTTTGATTACGTCAGGACAAGGAACCGGCGCTCCACGTTGTCTTTTTAGGTTGTATGGGGCTCCACAATCAACACCCACCAATCGCGTACGTGGCAGTCAGAAAGGAGATGTCAGAAACAAAAATAGCCATGGACGGTCACGTCACCAGCGTGATTGGTATATGCGTTTAAGATTCATCTGCTTTTAGGTGGTGACGCACAAGGGAGGGGTCCCGCCCGCTTGATCCACGTGGCGAATAAAGGCCGGTGAATCTTTGTCTTTTTCGTTCGGTCCAGTCGGAATATGCGATTTCCCAAGCCCCCCCCCCCCTTCCTCTCTCTCTCTCTCTCTCTCTCTCTCTCTCTCTCTGTCTCATCCCGTGTCTTCTTCAATCGTATCGTCGTCACAGATGCGCCAAGCCCTCTTTATGGCTCCCGTGTCTTTCTCTCTCTCCCGCGCATGCCCTCGTCCATATTCGGAACGTCACAGCTCTCTCTCTCTCTCGCTCCCGCGCGTGCTCTGTGCACCTTCGGAACGTCACACAGCTCTCTCTCTCTCTCTCTTTCTCTCTCTCACTGCCTTTGCGTAAACCACGACAAGTCCTCCCCGTGAGCCCTCTGATCATTCGAGAATCACGCGGCTTCTTATTTCTTGCTCGCTCCTCTCCTCTCTTTCTCGGCATACGTTCATCGCCATCTCTCTCTCTCCTCCGCTCGCTCGCTCACTTGCGCTGTGCGTGGGGGAGCAGAGAGATGACGGACACGACAGATGACATCGCAGAGGAAATCTCGATCCGAGCTTTTGAGGACGACTGCCGACTGCTGGAGGGCCTCCTCAACGACGTCCTCCACCGGGAGGTCGGTCCTCAGTTCATGGACGCCATTGAGAGGAAGCGGGCCCTCGCTCAGGTCCTCTCACCACACGCCCTGAAAGCTTCCATTTTCTCTCTCTCTCTCTCTCTCTCTCCCTTTTCCTCCGGATCCCTTCGATCCCCTTTTCTTTCCTCGATCCTCATTTCCTCCGCTGGTCATTTCTCACTCATCTCCCGTACCCCATCGCCCATCTCTGATGCCATCTTTCTTCATTCCTTTCTTCTCGATCTCGGCAGAGCGCCGTCAACATGAGAATGGTGGGGCTCGAGGACACAGCGGAGTTGCTCGAGAAGCATCTGGCATCAGAAATGTCGGAGATGACGCTGGAGGAGGCCTTGACACTGGCTAGAGCTTTCAGCCACTACCTCAGTCTCATGGGCATCGCGGAAACTCACCATAGGTGCTCCAATTCAGACCGTGTTTTGATCTTCTTCTCTTTCTTTTTTAATCCTCGATCGACATAACAAATTTCATAGCCAAGTTCAGATGCCCTTTTTTTTGAAAAAGAAATTGTTGGTCCATTTCTAGAGACTGTTTGTTCTCTTCGGTGGTAATATATTACAGTCAAGATGGATTTGATAGATAAGTATAATACGGATTAATGTTTCATTCAACCTCGATCCTTGGGAGATGACCAACTGTAGACATAATCAAGCTACTCGGTTCCCAATCATTTTAGCACCAGATGCATACCATTATAATATGATAAATCTGATGAGCATCGTCTATTTTTCACATTATCATCGAGTCAGCTTGAGATCAATGAACATTTACGGTGATTCCAGAGCTTCTCCACAGAATCCCTCCTCGCTCATCTTCTCTTACTCTTCTTGCAGCGTTCGGAAGGCCCGAAACATCGCTTCTCTGACAAAATCATGTGACGACATATTTAACAAGTTGATCCAGGGCGGAGTTCCTCCAGAGGCCCTCTATGAAACCGTCTGCAACCAGGTGTGATCTCTCAAAACTCGTCGAATCTCTTCACTCCCAAGAGGAAGATCGTACAGTCCTTGATTTTCATCCGCTGGTTCTGTTGCAGGTCGTTGAAATTGTTCTTACTGCCCATCCTACACAAATAAACAGGCGCACTTTGCAGTACAAGCATATCAGAATAGCAGTAAGAGAAGTGTTCTTGAGTCGTTCATTCTTATGTTCAGTGATCAAGTTTTATCTTCTTCTTTTTTTTTCAAAATAGATACTTTAATTTTTTCTAGTTTTACGTGTTCGAATGTGGACTTCATCCATATATTCTCCAGAATTCTTTTTCCTGTTTATAAGACCCCTCTTTAATACAGCATCTTCTGGAGTTCAACGAGAGGCCCGATCTCACTCTTGAAGATAGAGAGATGGTGATCGAAGACCTGGTATGAACCGGCATCTCAAGTTCAGATGCTTCAAGCATCATTTGGGTGAGACACTCAAGGCCATTTTCTTTTGCAGGTGAGAGAGATCACTGCGCTATGGCAGACAGATGAACTCAGGCGCCACAAGCCTACCCCAGTAGATGAAGCCAGGGCCGGTAAGCTGACCAAATGGGTGTCCCACACCCATTCTTTTTTTTTCTTCTAAAATAATATTGTGCAGTTCAATATGCCCATTTTAATGTTTTTTTGTTAAATTGTTATCTCCTCTCAGGCCTTCATATAGTGGAGCAATCTCTCTGGAAGGCAGTGCCTCATTACTTGCGCCGCGTTAGCACCGCCCTGAAGAAGGTTCACCATTCATAAACTCCCCATAATTGATCTTAATAATGTTATATCATCTGGCCCTATAAAAACAGAGTTTATGTATGGTTTTTGTTTTTCAGCACACTGGTAGGCCGCTTCCCCTGACTGCCACACCAATTAAATTCGGCTCTTGGATGGGAGGCGATCGAGATGGGAATCCAAATGTGACATCGAAGGTGATTCATCGTTCCATTCTTTGAGAAATTTTGACTAAAAATCTCTATTTCATGTGCCATCAGTGCCTGTGAAATCTTCTCCACAACGATTTAATATTCATTGGAGATGAATTATTGTCGCTTTTCTTGTATCTCTGCCGTTAAAAAATTACATCATGATACCTTTTCAGGTGACAAGAGACGTTGCTCTTTTATCTCGATGGATGGCAATTGATCTGTACATTCGAGAAGTTGACAGCCTGAGATTTGAACTGTCCATGAGTAGGTGCAGTGGTGATCTGGAGAAGCTGGCGCATGAAATCCTTCAAGGTTATTTCACTCAATGGAACTCTTGATTTTAGATGGTATAATAATTGCTAAACCTAATTTTATTTCATTTTACTTATTTTCCTTCATTAAACTGAGATTTTTGGTGTTCAGAGCAGAACCAGAAGCGGTGTTAATCCCTGCCAGTTTATATCATGCGGGAATTACCCTGCCAGCTTTCGTGTCTGTGTTTAGCTTAATATGATAAGCATGTTTTGACCTTAAAATGGGATGAGGAAACTTTAGATACAAGGCGGCAGGAACAGGGGAAACAGTATTAATTAAAGGAACTTTAGATGCCTCGGTTCATTGCCATGCAAATTTTTAATACCCCGTCTGTGTTATTTTCCTCTTTCAATGGCTTATTTCATACGTAATTTATGCACAAATGATCATGTAGGGGCTTCACCTGTCTCTCGCCACAGTGAGAGTTGGAACCAGTCACAAAGCAGAAATCATGGAAACCATCTGAGTCAACCTACTTCAACTTTGCCAACACAACTCCCTGCAGGCGCAGATATGCCTTCTTTTGCAGGTAATTTATCACCAGAATTTACATGTATTAACAACGTAGCCCTTCTTTTTGGCTGCAAGTCGCCACTTCGTTGTACTTCTCATCTTCCTCCAAGAGCGTTCGATTAAAGCCAGTAATCATAGACTGCAGTGGATTGATAGGGTTGCTAGGATTATGGCATGATAAGAGAGGGTAATTTTCGCATGGCGGTCTGATGTGTTTAACGTAATTGAGAAGGGTGCGTGCTTACCTCTAACAAATGGCAAAGCAGGATGCCACAGTCGAGAAAGGCTGCAGATAATTCAGAATACACAGCGAAGCACAAGTATCTTTATTTCTTAGAATATGCTTTGATCGTCTGGAGATGCATGCCAGTCTTGATTGAGAGACAACTCCGGACTTATGCGGCCGTTTCATCAAAAGATGCAGAACTCTATATTTCCTAGTCATCTAATAAGCTAAACCTTCAAAATTGGTTTATGATGTAGAAAACATTAAGGACATCAATACAGTTTGTTTCTTTATAGCCTTTTATAAAGCGAGAAATTCTTAAGTTGAATTATCAGCATGCATCGGGCGGATGTCTTCATATCCTGTCGGAGTAGATGAACCAGAAAGTAGCCTTTTTTTTTCGGATGAACCAGAAAGGATTTTTCCGTGATTAATGTAAATAGCTATTTATGAAACTAGCTTTCTTCTTGTGCCACCAAACTCAATTTATAGATATATATATATATATATATATGATTTTAATTTTCTGAAATCGGTCATTAATGGTTGTGATGCCTATTTGAAACGCAGGAGAATCTTCGTATTCGATACTTGAGTTTCCTGGCAACATCAATCGCCAGGTGGGGCCAGCTCCTGGCTGATAGCTTTGAATTCTTTTTTCTAAGATGATCCTATTTTTTGTATATGTTTTGCCTCAATATTTCGTCAAATTTGTGACGCCCATTTACTCTGGCAATGCTCATGAGAGAGTTATCCTGATTTGTGTCCTACCCTTTTATCAGGATGACCGTTCATCATTTCTAGACCCTGCTAAAAGTGTGTCAGATAGCCTTGGGAACGGAAGTGCTTCCCAAGATGGCCACTCAAGTTCTTCTCTGGGTCCTCAGCCATCCACACAGGCGCCCTCAAAGCCAAGCATGATTCCGAGAAACGCATCTTTCAATTCTTCTCAGCTGCTTGCCCAAAGAAAACTATACGCAAACTCACAAGTAGGCAGGTTCAGCTTCCAGAAGCTTCTGGAACCCAGCTTGCCCGAACGTCCTGGAATCCCTGCCTATCGTGTTGTTCTGGGGCATGTCAAGGATAAGGTTGGGAAATTAAATTGAATTTCACCATAAAATTCCTGCTTTCGATTTTCAGTAAAGAAAGTGGGACTTTTATTTCTCCTATGAGGACCCCTCATTATTTTCTCTTTTATTTGGATCATCAACCATGACGAACTACTAATCAATATTCCTCAAAATGATTCTCAGCTTACCAAAACACGGAGGCGACTAGAACTCCTGCTTGAGGATCTTCCTTGCGAGCTAGATCCTCTCGAGTACTACGAAACCTCAGAACAGCTACTGGAACCGCTTCTTCTTTGCTATGAATCCCTGGTATGGCGAAACCTTTCCAAAAATGACCATATGACTCCTAGCCAGGTATATCTGATAAGTCCGGTGGGTGATCATTCCCCTTTGCAGCAATCCTCTGGGTCTGGATCTCTGGCCGACGGCCGCCTTGCAGATTTGATACGCAGGGTTGCCACCTTTGGGATGATACTAATGAAGCTTGACTTGCGCCAGGCATGCCAGTTCTCTCTGTTGTACATTCAAGCTCCAAAAGGCCATATACATACATATATACATGTATAATCTGACATGTCTTGTATGCTGCACTCGTAGGAATCTGGACGACATGCTGAGGCATTAGATGCCATCACAAGCTACCTGGATATGGGCGTTTACAGCGAATGGGATGAAGAAAAAAAGCTGGACTTTTTGACAAGGGAGTTGAAGGGAAAGAGGCCCTTGGTGCCTCCATCAATTGAGGTAAGCCTCCGTTCTGTTTATCTGTTTGATTTTCTTATGGGCAGATCTAATCGAATGAAACATAAGAAAGAGAATTTCTTTCTCTTTCCTCCCTGTCGACTGGAACTGATTACCCTCGTTTGGAAATTTTTCAGGTTGCCCCTGATGTGAGAGAGGTCCTCGATACTTTCCGCATTGCTGCTGAGCTAGGGAGTGATTCCCTTGGTGCTTATGTGATCTCCATGGCCTCCAATGTACGCTTTAACCAGACCATGATCATGCCGTTTGTTTCCTTCTTCTTCCTCCTCCAGGGGATTACTGCCCAGCGCATTTTCTCCTTGCTGACGTGCAGGCAAGTGACGTTCTAGCAGTGGAGCTCCTGCAAAAGGACGCAAGACTCTCGGTCAGTGGGGAGCTTGGAAGGCCATGTCCAGGCACAACGTAAGACTCTCATTCCTTATCCGTCGGTAGGGGAGCAGGGTGGGTGCTCTAAAATGGGCATGGGCTCTGGATCATGGCGTTCTTCGTGATTGACTTTGTCTGAATCGTGAAGAAACCCCTTCTCTCGATGTGGCTTAATCCGATGCAAACTACCTGGCTTTAGATGATTCCTTTACATTGGACCTTCTTTACCTCTCACATGTTAGACACTGCTCAGGAACTTGGCCACAAATTATTTAGGCAATCAAGAAAACGAGATTAACCTCTGGTTCTCCATCTTTCCCTCATTTTTTTTTATTTTTTTCTTCGTCGACAGGCTGAGGGTGGTCCCTTTATTTGAGACTGTTCAAGACTTGAGAGAAGCTGGATCAGTGATCCGGAAGCTCCTGTCCATCGCCTGGTATCGGGAGCACATCATCAACAACCACAACGGCCACCAAGAGGTACACCTACCCTTTCATCTAGAACCTTAATGGGCGCCATTAGCAGACCCTGCTTCTCTCTGAAACTTACCTGGTGATGGTGGGCAGGTCATGGTGGGCTACTCAGACTCTGGTAAGGACGCCGGCCGCTTCACCGCCGCCTGGGAGCTTTACAAGGCCCAGGAGGACGTTGTGGCCGCCTGCAATGAGTTTGGGATCAAAGTGACCTTGTTCCACGGCCGGGGTGGCAGCATCGGCCGTGGCGGCGGGCCGACATACCTTGCAATTCAGTCGCAGCCTCCTGGGTCTGTCATGGTGAGTGAATTCCCTCCACCCACACACTTATATGCTCCCATGACGATGGTGGATGTTCACATTTCTCGAAAAAAAAAGCTCCCATTTTTTTTTCCTCATTCCTTCTTAAAATCTCCATGGAGTCTGCTCGTTCCTCTTTCTATCTTGATCCGGGCCATAAAACTTCCATTTTTTTCTCTATATGAGAAATAATAATCTTAAGGAAGAACAAGCAGAAACCTCCCTACAAAACTCTGTTTTTTTTTTTGTTTTTTTTTTTTCTTGTTAATCATCCTGCTCATTCCTTCTTCTTGATGGAAATCAGGGAACCCTGAGATCCACCGAGCAAGGTGAGATGGTCCAGGCCAAGTTCGGCCTCCCCCAGACCGCCGTCAGGCAACTAGAGATCTACACCACGGCCGTCCTCCTCGCCACCCTCCGGCCCCCCCACCCACCGAGGGACCTCAAATGGCGGCAGATCATGGAAGACATCTCCGCCACCAGCTGCGCCACCTACCGGAGCACCGTCTACGACAACCCCGACTTCCTCTCCTACTTCCACGAGGCCACCCCTCAAGCGGAGCTCTCCTTCCTCAACATCGGCAGCCGCCCCACTCGCCGGAAAACCAGCGCCGGTATCTTCCACCTCCGCGCAATCCCCTGGATCTTCGCCTGGACCCAGACCCGCCTCGTCCTGCCGGCGTGGCTCGGCGTGGGCGCCGGCCTGCGTAGTGCCTGCGAGAAGGGCCACCGCGAGGAGCTCATGGCCATGTACAGAGAATGGCCCTTCTTCCAGTCCACGGTGGATCTGATCGAGATGGTGCTGGGGAAAGCAGACGTGCCCATTGCAGAGCACTACGACCGGGTTTTGGTGAAGGAGCAGCGGCGGAGGCAGCTGGGGGCGGCGCTGAGGAAGGAATTCAAGGCGACGGAGGAGTATGTGATGGTGGTGAGCGGCCATGAGAGGCTGCTGGAGAACAACAGGAGCTTGAGGAAGCTGATCGAGGGGAGGCTCCCTTACCTTAACCCCATGAACATGCTCCAGGTGGAGATACTGAGGAGGCTCAGGATGGACGAGGAGAACAATAAGCTGAGAGATGCGCTGCTCATCTCCATCAATGGCATTGCCGCCGGGATGAGGAACACCGGCTGACCATCAAGAAGTTCGTCTCCATGCAAAAAAAAAAAAAAAAAAAAAAACTTGCTCGATCTGATGAACTGGGTAGCAATTCCTCCGCATCCTGTCTGTCCTCAAGAAGTTCTTGTTTTGACCTACATACAGGTTCTTCAAGTGGAGTATACTTTATACTTATGCTAAAAAGCTCAGTATTTTTCAACTGTCAAAAAGGTTGACCAGAAGTAGTATCGTCCGAGTGAGATGCTCATGGGGTTGTCCTCAAAACTGGGTCTGACATTCGAACCTCGTTGACTTTTTCCCCACATGTCGGAGGAGAACAGTGGAATGAATGAACAGGAGAAGAAAGATCACTGGCCAGTGGAGAAGGTTGACCAGAAGTAGGTAGTATCATCTGAGTGAGATGCTTCTCAGTAAAAATCATTGGAGGTGGGAGGCTTCTCGTTGACATTTTCCCTACAAATGTCATCGGAGGAGAAGAGTGGAATGAATGAACAAGAGAAGAAAGATGGCTGGTCAGAGAATAATAATAATATGATTAGCTTTTTAATGGCACTACAAAACTGCAGCTGGGGAAAAGCCCAACAACGGGTTTCCAGCTTCAGTGTCAAATCTTCATATCCCGAACAAATTAAATCCCTATCTGCCCACTTTCTCCATTTTTTCTTCATCTGTTTCCTTTCAATTTACATGCCATTTTACAGCACCGTCGCTCAAGAACACCCCTCCCTACTTCGATGAGGCCGCCGAAGCAATATATACACAGGCCAGGACCCGAAAAAGGAAATAATCAGAGGGGACGTGGGCGACATGAGGAGAGGCGGGAGATCCAAAAAAGCTCCATCCTTTCTGCTCCGATGTTCGCTGAATCATCTCGCCCACGAAGCGTTGCCTCCCGTCGGGCGGGCCCGTGATCGCAGCGAGAACTGTCGACCTGGTTGCAGCCGGTGGATAGTATCATGTTAGCCGGTTGGAGCCGCACCTCGCAAATCTGTGAAAAATCCCCACTGATTTTGACAACCAGACTAAAAAATATCTCGTGCTCCGAAAAAAGGACAGGAGGATTCCAGAAATTTAACGTTGCAGAAAACATTGAGAATCTGATTTCTGAAGAGAGAGAGAGAGAGACAGACAGAGACAGAGACAGAGAGAGCATATAATGGATCGTACAAGTTTGTTTTTCAAGAAAGACCCAGGATTCCAGAAATTTTACCCTCAGTTCCACACACCCCACTGATTTGGGCGAAAAAAAAAGAAATCTACAGCATCCAGCATGGATGCATAGAGCATGCAAGTTTATTCTTCAAGGGAGAGGAAAGATTCAAGAAATATAACGGAGTTGGTAGTAAACGGAGTTCCTTGGGCTCAGTATCAAAGATCCCACCGAATTGAGGGGAAAAAAGTTAAACCAGAGATCCCATCTCAGTTTTGACTTCAAAAAAGAGCTGCAAACAGGGAATTCTTCGACTGATGTAAAAAAATAATAATAATAACATCAAGCTAGAGAGCATCGAACAGAACATGCAATTTTCTTCTGTAAGAAAGAGCTGGGATTCTAGAAATCTGATGGAATCGGAAATAGAGAAAATCTCATACACTCAGCACCAAAGATCACACTGACTTAAAAATAAATAAAAAAAGAAAAAACTAAGGTGCATAGAACGGAGCATGTAAGTTAACGTTTAGAGAAAGAGCAAAGGAAACTGCTGGAGTTGCAAGTTTGAAGGATATTTCTTACCCTCTGCACCAAAGCCGCCATCCCACTCTACATCGATGTTGGAGCAGCAAACTGGCCAGCACCCAAAAAACATAAAGCCTCAATGATGAAAGCACTCGAAGAAGTAGCTACCAGACAGATAATCAGTTAAAGAGCCATACCATATCCACGGACTACCCATCTGCCGCCCGCTTGACCTGCAAGCATTTCAAGGCTTCCATGGTCCAGGGGACTTACAGGCACACGCTCCAACCACCCCGTGTGGTTCAAAGGCAGGCAGTCGCTGGAATATGTGCTACAAAGCTTCGAGTGTTACAGCGGCTTTGGTGAAGACTGAGAGGACAAATGGCGCTTCTTCGCAAGGATGGAGAGTAGAGGGAACGATGGTGTAACCCTTTCGATGAGGCTCCAAGACCACTTCGTATGATATTTCTCTGGAGTTGACGTAATCCGATCCGCCCACTGTGTCGTGCATGTAGATGTTGTATGCCCGGCAACCGTTTGTCTTGAGGATGCGCATCCCGATGTAGAACAGCTCAGAATCATGGCTAGATTGGAAATTCCTGAAGCCCGCCGCCTTTCTGGAAAAGCTCACGCCCTGGTGAAAAAGGGAAAGTTTTGGAGATCAACATGGAAAGTAGGATGACGCTGACAGGAGAATCAATGGCCTGGTTTATTGGGGATACCTGTGTCAAAGTGATGAACACATGAACTGGGGATGATGCATCCGGCCCAGTTACCTTGAGCCTATATTGGGGATTTTGATGCCAGGAGTTGTAATCCTGGCACCCTCCTGCGGTGTAGCCTCGCCACTGCCCATGGACGGAATAACACATCTCCGGTGGGTAGAGCCGGCAAACGTATATTGACCGAAAGTGGACCTGGAAGTCTTGCCAAGACATCCAAAATATTCCTTCCTTGGACTGCACAGCGTTAATTTTTTTTTTTAAAAAAAACTCAGTTTTATGGTGCAACTGGGGAGTAATGTTATGCAATGTGAGATCAAACGACATGGTAGAACATGCAATGTGAGATCCTACGAAGAAACAAAAGATTAACCAGCCATGGCTAAATTAAATTAGATCGAGGGAAAAAAAAAAATCAAGCACCCAGGGGTTTCCATGCCAAATGATCATTTAGAAGAAGGAGGGGGGGGGTGGGGGGGCTGAGATGGAGTGGTACCTGAGGCACATATTTCAGCTTGTGCTTCATTCTATCAGTCCATTCAGGAGATGAATCAGACCAAGGACCATTCCACTCGACCTCATTTGCCCAAGGATTTCGAATTTGTACAAGCTTATGCCCATCTACATCTCGTATCTGAACAGAAGATCAGATCAGTCCAAAGTCTCTAAAGACGCCAAACTGTGATATACGATTAAGAAAACTATATAATGGAGTATGCATTAAGATGAAAAGATACCTGCAATAAAGAGTATGCATGGCCTTGGACGATTCCACTGGAAGATACGTGCACGTCAGAGCCTGATGGGCTCCCAGCACCAAGTAGGAAACCCTCTTGCTTGAAGCGCAGCAACTGAGACCACAACCTCCCACTGGCCAGGTCAATCTGAGCCTGCCCGGTTCTCATGTCGATCTCTTCACCAGCTCCTCCTGTGAGGTCCACGAGGGCATCTTGAACGAGACCACCTTCCAGCGCCTCGTATGAGCCATGAAGCTTTGCATAGGCCTTCTCCAATATAGAAACCCAGAGTTCATTTCCCTTTCTGCTGGTCGCAAATGCTGGTTTACCAGGCGACTCACAAGGGATCCAGTCGTCAACAATGACGGGAACCCATTCACCCTGAAAAATAGAGTGACTTAGGGTCGTGCAAGGCATTTTGATTACTATGGGAGGAAAACCAACATAAGAACCCAGCAGAATTGTAGTTCTTCGCCATTGATGAACACTGACAATAGAAAACTTTAAGTAGCAAAACCAACAACAAAATAAGATCAATAGAAACAAGTATCCAATGTTTTATGATTGACTTTCAGAATTCTAAGAGGACATCTAAATCACTTTGAAGCCACGTCAATTTTATCTTTTATGATTTTTTTTGGTTACCTGTATACAGAAACGAACGGTATACACGCCCTCCTCGTTGAACTCGGGTGTGATTATGACTTCTGATATTCGGGATGACTCAGTAAGGACGGCAACAGCACTCAAGAACCAGCAGTCACCAAGGCGACCCTGAAAAAAGGAACAATCAACATTTCTTATAAGGATGAAGACTAGAAGATTTAAGATGAAAATATACATTGGATATCAAGAAGAATCAATAAAGAAATCCACACCTGGCAAACATCAGAAGAGTTCACAGGCCCAGAAAATAAGCAGGGCCGAGAATCCCTGCAGCTTTCCTTCACTATATCAGTTGGTCTCGTCCACTGAGACACCACCTGGGTTATAGTATAAAAAGTTAGCAGAAAGCGAAACAAGATGTTAGCAGAATGATTTCAAAAGAGTTAGATAAATCATACCTGCAACTTTAGAGGAGGATTATCTGGATCGACAAACAAAGAGCGATCATTGGGTGGGAATTCTTGATCAGTGAAATTTGCTTCTCCTCTGGAAGAGAGTGCCTCTTTAACTGCTAACTCAATAGATAGCATGCGTTGATGCATTTGCTCCTTTGTCTCCAATTTAGGTTTCCTTAATTTTCTGCCAAGGGTATCCATATCAATCGCCACCCCTTCACGCTCAGACCTCCTCTTCCTGCCACTTGAAAATTGGCCATCCCAGTCTACATCCTCCCGGTCATATATATCAATATCCGCTTCCTCAGACTCCCACTCATTGACCTGAAAAAAGAGAAAAGGTCAACATTATGCCGGACAAAGGTGAACTAGAAAGATGATAAGACTGCCGATCAAAGAAGCATAACTTAATAAATGCAACCAAAAGAAAATAACTTCAGACAGAAGATCCTGGAAATTCATCAAAAAATTTAAGAGGATCAGACAACATATTGCAAAGGACTGAGATGATAATAATAATAATAAGAGTCTTTATTATAAGCATGTATGACCTTTCATCCTCGCAAAAGACATTCTCATAGAACCTGTTTCACATAAAGATTACGACAAAAACGGAAATATCATTGATTTATTCTCAATTCTACATTCAAGAAGATTTGAACACATGACACAGGCAAAAGAAAACAGAAGGCAAGAGATTTTCAGACCATTCAGCCGCAATACATCGAGTAGATATCTTAACGCCAAAAGATAGGTCTGATGTAATTATCGTTCTTCCATGGCTTTCATACTAAAACTACTACAGGAAAAAGTAATTCCCTACATCACCCGGGGGACAAGTAATTACATAGCTTTGATACTCAATATATCCTATTGAACTAAAAGATGGCAAACAACGAAGCGTGCATATATAGTATCTACATACCCGGGGAGGTGAATCAGCAACTTGCAGGCTACACTCTGGAAGTTCAGACATATAATACTCAACAGGACTCGTAGCTGAATAGAAGGTATTAATTTCATCCTCTGTCAAACATTTCCCCCAAATGAAAGCATCCATTATTTGCATTTTTGTCTCAATGCTTTCACTGTCAGACCTTCCAAATGCATCCAAGTCCATTGGTGCCCTTGTCCCAATCCAAATATCCGTACCATTCTCCCAAATTCCAGTACCCATTGGAAAGGTAAGTCCATTCTGGTATCCATCGAAGCCACCATCTAGATAGCAAGTAGCCTCACCAATTTCAGCATCCACAGTTATAGTGACAATGTGCCACCTGAAAGGTCAAGTAAAATCATGTCATTTACAGAATGAGGAAACGGTATTAAGAAATGTGTGACAAAATAAATAATTGAAAATTATTTAGTCGAGGAAAACATGAATAAAAGGTAGCTCCAATCAAAAGAGCGTGTAATCAAGTATTTAAAGCATCCATACGAGGAGGAGAAAGGAAATGAGGGGAAGGAGAAGGCGGGTAGTAAGAGAGATCTAGAAAAAAAATAAAAATGCATTTAGGCTTCAAAACGCTACGCTAAAGTTTAACCTCTCTATTTTGGCATCGTTTTCATAATTTCATACTTTTCAACTTTTGGCAGAAAATAAATTTAACCTTCTCAAGGATGTAAACATGAATATATTGCGAAATTCATGTCAGGCGTATTCCATTTACAAGGCATGTTACAAGCATTAGGATTTTTCTTTTCTGCTACATCAGTATGTCATTATTGCGTGAGCGGCCTCTCCTTTATGTCCAATCCAAATCAGAGGATGAGTCTCTATGATGATAAGTAGCATGAAAAAAAAATGAATTTCAAGAAGTTTCTCAATATATTTCCAAAAAAGAAGCAAGCAGCCAACGGCTCATAACAAAATTCTGCACATTTGACAATTAATTTAATAGCTTAGAAAACAACGAACAAACCTTCCATCTGCAATGCTTGTGGCCCCTATACTCCAGTCTTTAGCAACAGTTGTTGACCTATCACCTTTCGTAACCACCCTAAGGCCGACTTGTCCCGACTCAAATCCTTGCTCCGCACCAGCTACCAAGATTTCCCAACAAACCTTCTTCTGAAACTCAGTTCCTAGGAGACAAACCGGACCAGATTCGGGTTGGATTAATACTGCAATGGAGAAGCTGACTTTTTGGCACTGACAAAGACTAGGATCTATCTGCCCACAATGTCTAGCCGCAGCACAAGGTTCATCATCAAGAATGCACACTGCACCCGGAACTCCAGTCTGTTTTAAAAAAATGTCAACATTTTAAAAAGAAATCAAGGAATTCATACAAGCAAAATACTTCGGGAATTGCCATTTCCAAACACTAAGAAACAATAATTCATTTGCAAGGCATTGTAAGCTAATATCATTCTTGATAAAAATTTAAAACGCATTAAATTACTTAAGCATAAATTGATAACAAAGTGGAGAGCCATATCCATCGTATGTCACCCACAAACATCCACAATTCTGTGTACTCTGTAAATTGAAGTCCCAACAAGAAACCTTGAAATGCAAACCTGTTGTGCTCGCCGAGACAATTGTGCCATACGAATGCGATGAGCAATACTGGAAATCCGTTCACGAGCAAGCGAATCATCTAATACAGAATCACCTCCAACTGCACGGACTGCAGCTGCCATCGCTGCAGCGTCTCGGTTTCCAACATTTGGGAGCGAGGATAAAAGAGAAGATTCTATCTCCTTCCATTTACGCTCTTCCTTTTCCAGTAGTGCCTTTCTTCTCTCTTTTCCCTTACCCTCCTCTCCACGCCTCTGCATCAAGATCTCTTCTTCCATTTCCTTCTCTCGTATGTAACTAAGATAGAAGCAGAAAGAAGTCAGAAGAAAGTGCGTGTGATAATTTTTATGCGCCAAAACACGATTTCCATTGAAACATGTCAATCACCTGTCCTGAATTAATTCAAATTGTCTTCGATCCTCAGGCATCCATTTCTTTATTTTTTTGGCACTTAAGTCAGAAAAACCTATGCTATCCAGGAAAAGTCTCAAGCGAACTTCATCCTACAACAAGTACAAAAAGAGCAAAAGAAATCAAGATGTTAGCAACGCGTCTTCAGCCAAAAAAATAAAAAAATAAAAAACACTGAATGAAGATGGTCTTGCTAACCAACCTGTACTCGTTCAGCCTTAGCAGTCAAGCCCAGTAAAAGAAGTAAATAACCGCCAAACTTATCCCACATATATACCCATTCTGTGTCAATTGCCTCTTCCAAAGCTAGGATACGTGCATGTGCACACATTTTTCTCCTGCAGCCTACGTCGAGTGAAGAGTCATTACGGTAAGTCATGCCACCTTTGACTCTACTGAGGATTAAACCAGCAGCAAGTTCTTCATTTCTTAGGCGATCTCTCAGTTTTGTGACATCGGCTCTGGGAAGAACAAAATTCCCTGCCCTATCACGTGCAATCGCAGGGTCTCCAACGAGAAGGGCAGCTGAACTTGCAGACCTCTGTGGGGCCGAATAGGTGCCAGATAAAGCATTTCTCGTCTAAAAACAAGTGAGATTAAAACATGTTATCAAACGTTTTGACAGAGAAAACACAGGATAAAAAGGTCATACAGTATTTTATCACAAAGTCAAAACAAATAAATATTCAACTCTCACATATCTAAAGGAAACGAACTTCCAAATGAAAAAATTGAAACATTAACAGAGGAGAAACCAAATTATAAGCAAGTAACCATTATTGAGTGAACAAAATATGGAACTTGCCCATTGAAACAACGGTCCTAAAAATCATAAACCCATGTAAATGAACTATACAGCCATTGCAGTGATAATCATGAACATCAGAATGCTTAACTACACCACACACTTTCTGACAACCAAATAAAATCGGAAAAATCAGGATGGATAAATTATCCAATAAATATACTGCAGAAGCCCTGAAAACATAACCAATTTGAACGTTCGAAATTCGACTCAAGTGCCAGATGATATGAATCTAGAAAGCCAATACATACCGGGAAAAGATTTACATTTTGATTGCAACTAAATTAAACGAAAATATCATTGTTTAGACACAAAAATCCATGAAAAATGATCGAAAGGGGAATCATATTAACACTGGCAAGTCGAGATTTCGTCATCTTCCCATCCATGTTAGAAACATATTACCATAAATTGATTTATGTATTTTCCTCCAAATACTAAAACTGAGGCATGATGTTGGAATCATAAAAACAATGGGCCAAATCAATATTGTAGAAAGGTCTTAGAACAGTATTCGCCAAAAATAAATTAACTGAAAGTGGTGCCGAGCCAGTCAATCACCTTAGTTGAAGACCTGGCAATCGCCTGGACAACTGTATCCTTGCTGAGAAAATGGATAGCATCCTCCATCATCTGCAAGCAATCACAAAACAAAAAATGAACAAGAGCTTAATAACAGAATTAAAGGGCATTAAAGTCTGGATTCCAAAATTTCTTCTCAGAAAAGAGACGCAAACCTTGAGAGTCAGGCATGGACGAGACACGGCAAACCCAAAGGACACAACAAGTGTAATTGCTGATACTGCAGCACCAGCAAAAGGGGGATATAACAGCAAACTGGCAACTACTCCCCATCCCTCAGTTGCCAAAGCAACTCCATACAGAACAAGGAATGCACAGCTGATATAGAATGAGAATAAAAAATACAAGAAAATTAAGTACGATGAAAATAATAAATTCTATTGCTCAAAAACTAAATAAAAATTTTAGTTTATACTCAAACATACACACAAAAATATTAGACAAACCTGACATTTTTTGCTGAATCAGCATGGGCATCATAAACATAAACTGGCAATACCCTGGGAGAATAAACCACAATAGGCGGTGAAAGAAGCACCTGAAAAAGAATAAATTAGAAACGTTAAGACCACTCAGCTCCAAAGAATTTAACGAAAATTGTGCATTTAAAAAAAAACAGGTGTTCAGGTAATTCTAATGAAAGAACATAAAATCCATTACTGTTAATGCACGCCCCGCAAGAAGGAACAGAAATGAGAAGTATCCAACAGAACCACCAACAAATGGATTGCCTGCCACAAAAGATAATGAACAAGTGACCAACATTTTTCGCAGAAAAAAATAGCGAAATAGTAGTTGATAAAGCTAGCATAGGCATAAGCACCTTCCAGACTTACCCTCAAATATACCAATGAAGAAAGCTGCCAAGGCTAGTAAGAAGGCAAGAAAACAGACAAGGAACATTTGCGTCCTTGTAAGATAGAAATTGTTTGAAGCCCAGTAGTGAATTACAACAAATGCCAGGATGACCAGAAGAATGACTAGAAGAAATGCAACACCAACCTGTAGCCAAAAAAGGGAATAAAAATGGTAAATAAGAAACAAATGAGTCAAGAAATATATCATCTTTTCAAAAGAAACAAGAAATGCTATGTTCTCAGAGGCTAATGCGCTGCAGAAAAAACAACTTTCACATACCGTCCATGGTTTAATAATAACTATAACAGCTGATATACCACCAAGCAGTAGAAGAAAACCGATGCCAACAAAAACATAAACACCTCGAGAAACATTCCAGTCATCATCTTTCCTGCAGAATTAAGGTTACATTATAAAATGGTTGCAAGCAACGACCTCATCCAGTATGCAAGAAAAAATGGAACCAATGACACTGACCATTTATATAGCCCAATAAACAATGATACCACTGCTGGAATACACAACAATGGTAGCAAAGCAGCAAGAAAATCAGCCTTCACCGGGACTCCATCTTCTCGAGCGTTTACCACACCCAAGTAAGAAGCACCACAAAATGTGACAAGAACAACTACATCATGGAAGAGCAGTATCAGTAGCCAAGCTTTCTGATCGTATACTTTTGAGAAATGTTTACAATGAAATAATGAAGAAATAATATACGGGGAGAAGCTGAAAAATAACTGAGAACTGAATGGCACTACTTACTAGTAAATAAGCCGACGCATATTGCAGAAGAATGTGAGAAGCGATATGATGCAAACCATGACACGATTGGCAAAGCACAAGTAACAAACAATGCAACCATTGAAGACATTGCCCATCCAAGGTACATGGATGATGCATAAGGAGACCAAATAACCTTTTTATCCCGATTCCATCCTCTATAACCCAAATCATCTAATGGCTCTGAAGATACTATTGAACCAAGAGCTACGATTGACCCCGTGAATATTAGCATGCTGACGACGAGAACAATACCCTGAAATCAGAAAGAATGAGATCGAACGTCAGTTCACTAACCAAAACATAAAACAACTTTGAATAAATTATACCAATCCTCTGCTTGAACGGTTTACCAACAAAATCTCTGGAAATTTTTCAAACTTATAATATATCCGCAAATATGCGAAAATAAACTCATTGACATATACAGAAATTTAATTTCATTCCTGTAAGCAAAAGTGATAAGCAGTATATATGACAGGGTGACCTGAGTGACACAACCCTCCCAATGTTGCGCTGATTACGAGTTTCAAATAGTTTTTCTCGATCTCTTCGAAATTCTAAGAATTCAAATGAAATAGCAACAGGGACAATTCCAACTCAGTATAAAATTCTTAGTTCAATTTTTAACGCGAGAAACACTGCATACCAGCATTAGTACCTGCTCCAGTTTAACTAACCTTCAGATTCTCTCAGGTACAAGCATATTTTTTCCAGCATAATTATGACGTGTAATGATATAATTGTTATCTGAAATTGTGCCAATGAACAGCAGATATTTATTGAAAAACATTCTTTCTGTGCACGATACTCCTTGAAATAAAATTTACAGGCACTAGAACGAACCTCTTTGGTGGCATTATGCTGATGATTGCTTTCCTGACCAGAGCCTTCTCCCTTTTTAATACAGAATCGATACCCATTACGTATCCATATCGGGATAGCAAAGGAAAGGCATGCCACCATGAGCGGAAGAGTCAAAGCTAGACCAAGCAAAATGGACGATTTGCTGAACAAGAAAATGGAATGAATTAATTTCCCAAACGTTGAAAAATAAGTCAAATAACATAGGAACGACGTTACTACGGGTATCTTAAATAAAACTGAATAAAAAGTTGGGAACATGAAAAACAAGAACATTCAACAAGAGAAAAACGATGGAAATTCATGTGGAAACTATAAACAAAACTCGCAACCAGAAGTGAATAGTATGATATTGTAAATTATATGATTGTTATAAAAACAGAATCCTAAATGATACTATAAAGCCAAACAAGGTTACTGATTGTGATATGCCAAACACATCAATAAATGTAAAAACAGTTGATATAGACATCTCGGACATCTGGATCATCAACATGCCAGAAAGAATAATTTTCCCAGCTGCTTTGAATAAGAAACACTGGCACTCATCCATTCATTCATTATTTCCCTAAACAAGAAGCCAACTATCTACATCTTTCACTTCACAAGCCAGATATTACGCTCTAAAGCACACCGGGGTATCAAGATACCCCTTTGTTTTATTAACAGTTTTATGCACTATTTTTTATGAACCTCAGAATGAAGAAGAGAGACGTTTACATCAGTGGGGATTCTTCTTTATCTGATAATCTACAAGATGACCTGAAATGTCCCGTTCTAAATTAAAAAAGAATGTTCAAGTCAGAATTTTCAGCATCTTACTTGAGAACAATTTTAAAATTGAGGAGATTAGTTTAAGGGTATACATTGGTTACTAATGCATCATGATTAGCTGAACACAAAAATTCATATTATAAGCGAAAGTTGAAAATTAAGGCTTGATGCATATTTGTTGAAGTGTAAGCTATCAGGCAACTTGATTGACTCAAAAAAAAAAGCCGTGTCTGTAGATGCATAGTTGAACTATGCGAATTGAACTATGGCAACCATAGTTGAACGAAGTAGCAAAATTGTAAGAAACGAACGCATAGAATTCCGGCCCAAAACCACACTAAAAAAATATTATATCCCACTCACGATTTCAACCATAAACTCTTCTCAATATAAGCAAGTTAACAAGGAACTGCGATCTGATATCTTTCTAAACAGTTCCCCAAAAATTCAAACAAAGGTTTTTCTAAAATGTTCATGGATTCAGAGTCTGACAAGAGAAAGCGCTCATTCAACCTTTCTACAATACAAAATTATTCAAATGCTACCCCGCATAACACTAGTTCAAAAACCAAGCCCGCATACAAAGCGTATGTTCAACCTACATATAAGATATCAACAAAGTGAAAAATGAGATACGAACGAAAGAACGTACATACCTCAAGAATGAAAGGAGAAGGCCAACACATGTGCTCAACAACCAAGCAATGCAGCCATACTGAAGATGGAAAAAAACAATCGAGGCTCCAGAATAAGAAAATTTAATAATAAATGGACTAAAGATCTATAAAAGGGGTTGATTAAGACAGTGTACGTGGGAGGAGATGTTGTAAAAGGGTAATCGCTTAAGGAAAGCATCATACGGCGGCAACATAAAATGTACTTCTCATTATTATTAACTTCTATGCGGATATATTTGCGTAAATTTAAAAGATATCAAATTCGGATACAATCCACAACCTGGGTGTCCATCTCCATAAATAGGTAAAATACAAAATGTACATCAAACATAGATAAACCCGCAATATAGACAAGAGAAAAGATATAATTAAGCAGTACAGAAAATTCCAAGAGTATTTTGCCTTCGAACTAAATATTAGAGAATTAGGATCAGCACAACCATCAGTTCCTTACAATCACTAAGATGCCGTTTGTTGATGTACCGAAAATGGTCACAGGTTTATACATAAATCTAAACGAAACCGAAGTTATGGGAAAAGGAGTCCGGGGGAATGAGATGATTAACCGCGGAAATACATTCCCTGGCCTTTAAAATGGGTAAATTATCGTTTAAATATCAAAAACGAAATTAATCAGAAGTCTGGGTTAAGATTTAAAGGATGGAAGGCAAAAGGGATAAATCTACATCTCTGTGAGTGCCTTGACCGTTATTTGTTGTCCTAAAAATCTCTGTATACAAAATTTAAGGGAAAATCACATAATTTTAGTTATCATCGTCAAAATATGATAAAACTACATATCTCTGTGAGTGTCTTGACCTTTATTTATTGTCCTAACGACCTCTGCAAACAAAACTCAGGGAGCATCCCTAAATTATAGTTAATATAATCTGACAACTAGCATACTTTTCCGAAAACATCATTAGACAAAAAGTTTTTTTTACCCCCTCAGGGCCTTAAAGATGGTTTATCTCTGTATCTGCCAGAGCACAAAAACTCTAGGTACCTCCACCTCAATCGATCTTCTATTTCTTCACCATTATAGCAACCTACAAGCTCCATTATAAATAATATTCTAGTTTTCCACAAATTTATTTTTCCCATACCAAAATTTATATGCTCCTAAATTTTTTTAGGGACGTAAAACAACCGGATGTACAATCTATAGCCTCACCATGAAAACTCACAGACGCATCAATTGAAATAATATGTGGGAAATTTCTACTGAGAACAGGGGGCAGAGTTAAAGCAAGACAGAATTTAATATAATGATCAATGAGCTCATGGATGCATTCGATTTACCTTCCTCGGTTTTGACGTCATGGCCATTTCTTCTGCATGAAGAGACCAGAGAAAGGCCATAATTGAGCACACAACAGGTGATAACAGCAGTACTGAGAAGCCAAATTCAAACTGCAAATCCAATATCACAAAACAGATTAAGTTGCTACATATAAATAATATGATTAAAACTGCAACAATATTGAGAAGGAAAATATAGGTATACTCCATAAGAAAGGAAAATATTAACAACCATCATTACCTGCTCATGCGTGGCATTTATCACTTTAATAGTCTTTGGACGAAAAATAGCCACGATTACAGTCTCAAGTATGAAGATAAGACTAAACATAACCCAAGCCCGCTCAGGAGTGCCAGCAATGTAGTGCAAAACAAACCTGAAGAAATCCATCCATTTTCCTAGACCGTGCCTTCTCAGTTCTTCAGAAAATGAAATTTGGTTGGTGAACATTATGTCTAGCCTATCAGATTCTGTCGCTGCAACATCCTCAGCTTGTCCATGATCTCTATCTGCATCAAGGCTACTTCTCTGCAGCAGAGCAAGAATAGTAGGATCCAGACCCTTCTCCTTTAACATGACAGCAAAATTAGGATCCAGGCCTTTATCTTGCAGTAGATTTGCCAATTCACGGTCACCATGCCTTGCCTTTCTCCTCAACATAGAAGCGATCCTAGGGTCGTTCAACCTTTCTTGGAAAACCTGTGCTAAACTTAACTCCAAGGATGATTGATTAGGTAAAGTTGTACCAGATGTGCTGGATTCACAACCATGGCTTTCCAAGCCACTGCTAGTGCAAGGAAGTAGTGAGCTATTATGCTCATGATTCTTATCGAGATAAGCAGCAGCATTTTCAGGTTCCTGAACAACAGAACGACAAGAGCTGCTGCGTAAGGCTAAACTCGGCCTTCCACTGTCACTTTTATCACTGTTCATTCGTTCATGGCAGCTATTAGTACGACCAAAAAGCACATTATTCCAATTATTGACATCACCCACAAGCTGTGAATTGTTTTGACTAACAGCTTGACCATGTTGACCAGCCTCAACACTGCTGCTGCTACATTTCACACTTGACCCACAACCTTCGGAGGAACTAGACGAACTGTTTTGATCCTTTCGTCGGAATCCCTCTCTCAAGCGGATGACAGTGCTCTTTAAGGCATCTTGCCTTTCAGCTAAAGGGTTCGAAACGGACAGATGGCGGGAAACAGCAGCTCCTGACAGAACAGACGCCACAACTGTATAGCTTATGCAATGTCCCAAATACCTAAAGAAAGAAAAACAATAAGTGCACCATGAAATCCATTATCCTCGTTTATGCATGGTAAAACAATACACAAACTTCTAGTCAATTGTAGTACAGACCAGTAATGAACCCCAAAGCAGATTAGGAAAACCCTTGAAGCTCCAGCAACAAATAATGCTGCAACTCGACTTCTGAGGAGCTCAAATCCGAATAAGCATGCACCCATGTTCCAGTCTGAAAAGCAAATGAATAAGGATAAAAAAATAAAAAAAAACAAAGATACAGCATAAATGGAGTATACGCATACATACCAAGAACAATAACAGCAGCTGATGTAATTGCACCCAACCAACGGGACTCTTTGGCTGTCAGTCCATACAATATGGAGTACACAAGAAGTACAACTAATGACCCAACATAAAGAATGCCCAGATGAGAAGCCCTACAACGATGATTGAAAGTTAGAAAAACGGAATTATAACAAGTGAAAACGATAAAGAAGGCACTTAATCTGAGTTACAACATAATAAGAAGACTTTTATACAAGTCCAGGGATGAACTCACCTGCTGGATTTCCGGACATACAAGTCATTAGGATCGGGTGGCTCAGGTAAGCTGGCAATGGGGCCCACTTCGATACAGTCAGAATATGCAAATCTATATGATCTTCGCACATATTCATCTACATCCAACCCGTTTCCTGTAATATTAACAAAAAAATCTCAATAGATAAATTCATTTATTCTAGCCATTGCTCTTATCAACAGCATCTCTGTCAGGAAACAACCTAATTGCTTACCATTGAACACCATCCTGCAAATAAAAAGCATGTTGATTGCTAATGCTATTGCAGAAACACCAAAGAAGAATCCTGAAGGAGAATAACGCTCAGAGGCTTTTGATCCTGCAGTGACATAAACGGCACAAAGTTCATATGCACAAAGCAGGGCTACTGCCAAGAGAAGGAGAACAGCAACCGCTCCTGCAAAAAGAGGATAAAAAAAAGTCATCATCCATTTGAGATCGTACTGCCCAACCTCAACCCCAATTGGTAAGTGGGCAATCCCTTTGAGATGGTGTTTCCTGTATTTCATCAGTCTAATCCACTAAAAGGACTAACCAAAACCTCATAAAGATTATACAAATATCTACAATTCATCTATCTAAGCAAATTCTCCATATGCAATTTGGACAATTTGGTGAGATAAACGATCATATATCTAAGCAAAAAGAATATATCATTGTGAAAAATCAAACAAGATCAAGATTACGGTATGTTTTTGAATGACACCATTGTATATAATCATATAGTGAGTTATTGAACAAGATCAAAGCACGCTACATTGTGCAGTTTTATGATCGAAAAGAACAAAAAGTGACATCCGGGTGAAAGTCACGCTGAGAACGGTTATCCATCATTTATCCAGTTGGGTACTTATTATGCCGAGGCAAGTTCCATACTGAAACCTCACTTGTTTCTATCTTTTTACAGGGTTTTATAATGGAACAGATCTTTTCTTAGAGAAACCTTTAATGTAAACAGTAAGATAAGATCTAGCGATAGACGAAAGAGGTGACAAAGAGAAACATAAAACAAATTGAGAGTACAAAACTTATGAAATAAAATTATTCGTAGCCTACGTCTGTGATATTTGGAACTCAATACATCAAGTGCATAAATAATTAACATCTAGGGATAGTTTGCTGACCTCAAACATCCAACGAAAAATAATAGATCAAATGCTGCGAGGAAATATAATTTTGGAACCCGATGTGAAATAGTAACGAAATGCCATTAAAAGAAGAAAATTCTATTTTTGAGACTGTAATAAAAGAAGGAAATATAAGCATCCTGAAGCATAAAAGTAAAGATACATACTTGAGCTTTGCCACTGTGTCCTCCACCACAGCATTATAGAATAGAACGCCAGTAAAAGGGCTGTTCCGGCCATTATCACAGCCAGGCCAATTATATCCCGATCCAATGTCGTAATCAAAATGCTTCCCCATGTGATTACAATGACAACAGGGGAAATAACAATTATCCATGCAACTAGAAAGAGAAAACTACACAATATACTAAGTTGGGGTCCGTGTAAGATTTCTGGCCATTTCCTTGCAAATATCCAGCTGCAAGGGCAAGAAAATAAATTAGAAAACGAAACTGAAAACAAGGGAAAGCAACAAAATTACACATTCAAAATAGAAGGGACGTAGCTATGGACGCCCAATAAACCAAGGTTTAGCTTACATAATACACTAGAATAGGAGAAACATAAATGCAAGAATATGCCAAGATAACATGTATTTTCTTCTAGAGAAAAAAAAATGACGTGGATCACCCCCTAGTTCCCTTTTCGGAAGGGAAACAGAAAATCAAATGCCTTGGGAGAAACAAACTGGAAATAAGTTTCGATAAAACGAAATGCACTGCATCTTGGAGTACGACAAACATGTTTCAATGCATCCCCATCCAGTCTTCTCACGAAACAAGACTTATTAATAACGCAACCTTTTCCATAAAGAGTTCTTCCAAAACAAAATAGAAATTGTGGAGAATCATTAAAATCATGCTATACATTTTCAACCAACTGCAGTGCATGCAGCTGGCGCATTTTCGTGAGCACAAACCTATGCTTGGACGGGCTTAACAAGAGACACTGATTAGCATTCAATTGTCTCTGGTTGTTTGCCAGTCAAATTGAAGTCAGCATTTCAAGGATTAAGTAGAACTAAGTAGTGTCCAACTATTACTCAAGTTCCAACGGTTGACATTCTTTTCTGATCGGTTTCCTTTTCCTCAGGTGATTTGAAGACAAATCCAATGATTCCCCATCTCATCTATCTTTCAATCGGCATTATTACCAAGTATCATGCTATCTCTTAGAAATTTAAACACGAGCCATACAGAGCTGGCTTATTCTTAACTACCTCTTGAAGGCAAAATAACATGGAGGCGTACATAACTAACACTAGCACTAACATGGAGGCGTAAAAAGGAGAAAAAGTTACACACCCAAATGCTTCAAATAGAAAAATGCTAACAAAGTTATTTGGGAATGTAAAATGGCAGGTAAATGATTGACAAAGGCAACGAAATCTCTCATGAATCCAACATATACTTCCCACAATGGAACAAATATCCCAAAAAAGCTGGCATCGCTCGTGACGAAAGAATAAAAGCGGAATCATGATCCAAATGCATCAGGAAAATAAATGTAGGTTCGTGCCTGTAAATCCTCCAAGGACGCCAATTCACAGCCCAGAGCACAGAGAAGCTGAGCACACCAAGGCCTGAGAAAATAGTCCCGAAAATAGCTGATGTCACTACGACCTGGTGATGCTCATCCCCTTCCATAGCTCCTTCTCCCCTCCCCCACCTCTTCTTCCGAGTCAAACCATGTGAAATGTAAGTGAAACCTGTAGAACAGTGCAAAATGAGATATTGTTTTCCACGAGTGCGCAACCCAGGAAAGGATAAGAGAACGCAGCACTACACGTTTATTTTCCTTCTTACTCGAAAAAAAGATTGCTAAAAAAAGTGAAAATCTAGCCAATCGACTCGCGATCGAGAAAGTAGGAGGAAACAGAAATGTACGTACGAAATCCACCACTAGCGAGCAGACTAGCAAAGAAAATGCACTATCTTCCCTAAATGCAACCCCAATCCCGAAGAAAACACGTCAAACGAGACAAGAAGAACAAACCGGCGGTGTTTGACCAAGGGGAACACTTCTACCAGAAGTTCCTAGGGAAACAATTTCTCCGGCCGACCAAAAAATACCCACGAAAGACACCAACATTCTCCGGCCCGCAAAAACCCTAAATGAGCAAATCGTGCGACCAGCAAACGTTGTCGTGGGGGATGAAGTACAATACCTGGCCCGAAGCAGAACTCCGGGTCCTGCAGAAAACCCTATTTGCGAGGAGAGGGAACGAGGAATCGCTCTGGGGGGGGTGACTGATGTGTGTGTGTGAGAGAGAGAGAGAGAGGGTATTCTTCACTGTGAAATGCCCCCTCCAGGCCGAAATCGTAAGAAATAAAAGGGGGCGAGAAGAGGTAGAGGGCGGTGAGAAAGGGGAAGAGTGAGAAAAGAGGGCCGGCGGTGGTCTAACCGGAGCTTGTCAACTCCTCTCCTCCTCCGCCCCCCCTCTGGCCTGCTGCGCTCTCAAGGATCTGTGGACAAGTGGAAAATGGAGACAGGGTTGGCGCCGGTGGGGCGACGAGCATACGAACAAAAACGACCTCTGTCCCCTTCCAGCGACCTTGCCGTGGCTGAATGCGCGCCCCCCTCTCTCTCTCCTCTTTCTCTCTCTTCTCTCTCTCCTATCTCTCTCTCTCTCTATCTCTACTGGCTCTACCCCGCTGAAACGTCTACTCCTTTGGTGGTGGTGGGGGGGAGAGGGTAAAACATGGGTAAAGCGTGGGCATTAATCGCTTCGGTGTGGTGTACCTGCGATGCACTTCGCACTCTTGTGGGAAAAACGACGGAGATGTTGGGAAGGGGTGGCTCTGACAGGTGGGGAAGGATTCGGTGCACCCGAGGGTGCACCGGAAAGCCTCTCTCATTTGGAGAGTGCCTACCGGTAAACGTACCATGGGCCTGAATGGGCCAGTACGGCCAAAGCTCGGCCCAACTGGAATAAGTTAGGTGGTTCTTATTGGGGCTCCATTATAGCTTCGAGTTCGTTGACCCCGACTAACTAGCCCACATCCCAATAAAAAATTTAAATAATTTCTTCAATAAATATTATATCCGATTTATGAATTTTTTATTTAATTTTTTTCTCTCTCTCTATCTCTCCCTCTAAAATATTTCTGATAATGTCAAGAGAAATTTTCCATTATTTTCCCATGGTTGACCCCATAATCACACAATTAACAAATGATTATTTCCTTAAGTAAGTCTCCATAAATTATCCTATGGGGATTTCATTAAGAATAAAAATATAAAATCACTTAAATATCGTTAATACAAAATCTTATATGAGTTGATTTTTTTCCCTATGTAATAACTTTGATCGAGAAAGGTAAATGAGGAGAGACGTGAAATAATCTAGCTTATAATTCATTTAAAAATTGGTAAATATATTAATATATATATCTTTGAATTTCGCTCACCCCCACGTACAGACACGACTTGCGCTATCCCTTCATAGCACAGTTGGTAGGATTACTGGCTATTGTAGTTGACTATTGCCATCATCAGTAGTCAACAACATATGTAGTCAAACTTCACATATTTTTTTATTTTCTTTGTAGAGATGGTTTTAAAAGAGTGGTTCATAAATATTATTTTTCTCTTTTTTATTTATATAATAAATCAATATCACACATTAACATCCAGAAAAATATATATATTTATATTTGCGGTAGATATTTAACTTAAAAACTGTTAAACAAAAGCTAATATATTTACTAAGCACCAAAAGGCATCACAAGAAAAATAGTTATTTGATAATAAAAACAATAATTAAGAAGGGTCATTATACTAAAAAGTTATTTTTTTTTTATAAAAAAATAGTCAAATCTTTAAAAAACCATGACGACCCAATTGAGAAACAAGCTCATTGGTCTAAGATCATCAATTCATAGTTTGAATGATGAAACGATTTTGTAGTAGAAGTGGAGCAACTCAGATAGGAAAGAAAAAAAGTCAACTTGGCCTAGCTGATGATTCTGGTCAAAGACATTAGTCAAATAGGGAGAGAAGAAGAGTCCACTAGGAAATAATGGGGTCGATACTACACCACTGGAAAAGGGAAGGAAGGGGGAGGGGGGTCAGTCCCTAATCTTCTTTCTACAAGGAGAAAGCCAAGCACCAAGTTCCATAGTGGTACACAATGAGAGGGAGGAGTGTGAGAGAGACCATCAACATCAGTTGCCTGATGAAGAATGGAAGATCACAATAATAGCACAACCAGAAGGCGGCGGTGATCATGAGGTGAAGAACTTCCACAGCCGGCGGCGGATTGAGGCGTCACCGCCGTGGCCCTCCTCAGAGTCGGAGCTCCCCACCTCATCAGAGGAGGAGCTGGCAGTGCCGAGCTCCTCACTGCCGCCCTCCACCAGCATACCGGTGACCTCCTCCCCGACGTCCTCCTCCTCCACCGCCGCTGCCTCCTCCTGAATCTCCTCGTAGAATTCCCTGCTCTGGATCTCACACGTAGTCGCTTGCCCGTCAGAAGAAGCTCCTCTCCGCATAAAACCCAATTAACAAAATGACAATTTGATGAAATCAGCGAGCATTGACTGAAGATTTTGATGTGATTACCGAAACGGGCTTCTGAGACTGGCTCTTGTCGGTCCCTTCCTTCTCAGATTCCCCCCTGGAGACCTCGCCATCGAGGGACAGAGGCCGAGCCGCCACCACCTTGGTACCCAGCACTGCCTGAGTCGATGCGACCGTGTTTGCGCTGCAGCAAGCAGCATCACCACAGAACGCCAACAATTTAGGGTCATCGGAGGATTGAAGAGCAAAAGAAGATGTTTTTACCCACAGAGATCATCAGAACTTACACTGTAGATCGCCTGAAGTTGTAGCGTTTGTCCCCTGGTGTTTGAGCTTCGGGCACAGCCATCTGACGCCTCTTGCGTCGCCCATCAAGAGAAATGCTCTCAGAGCGGGCCTCGCTCCCTTCCCCATCTGGCTCGCCCACCGTGGTCTCAGAGGTCTGATGGAGACGCCTCTTCTGCCCGACATTGGCCCTGCCGTCAGTGTGCACAGAGTCTCCCTGGCTCTCATCAATATCATGGAGGGCAGTACCATCATCGTTCACATCCCCATTCGACGGCCCTGCTCTGTCGGAGGAGGCTTCCTTCAGTGAGGCCTTTGCGTCTTCAACCACAGCCTGAACAGAGCGCGTCTTCTTCATCGCCGGCCTCCCCTTCTTCGCAGGCCTCCCCACCTTCCGTTTGGTCACACGATGGGGTTTCACCTGCACCTCCTCTTGCCCACCAACAGGAAGAATCACAGCCTCACTTTCTGCCTCCTTCCTGCCGCCATCAGCTTCATCCCTCAGAAGAGATGGTTCTGGTTCCTTCCCAGCCCCATCCAACTCCTCGAGCGCTTCCTCCTCCATCCTAACCTGACCTTCGGACTCGACCCTTTCGGCATCAGATGGCTCGGCCTCATCTTCAACCTTCGATGGTGGCGCTGCTGCCTCATGGGAGGAACCCGCCTCATCTTCGATTCTTTTCACAGGGGAGAAGCTGAATATCTTCGTGCAGGAGCGGAGCCAGGACATCCGGCCACCAGACGTAGCAGATGGAGAGCTTCCAGCAGGCGGGGACGATGCTTCGGCCTTCTTACCCTTCAATCGCTCGTCCAGGTACCCTTCGGCGAGGCTCGGCAACAGAAGACTCCCCGGGTCTTCGATCTCACTAGGGGCAAACTCGGTGATTGCTGCTCCGCTGTCCTTGCGGGCCTTATATTCCTCCACGAGAGCGAGGAAATTATCTCTCTCTCTGACAAAGTCTTCTCTCTGAGACTTCAGGCTCTTGCTGAGGGCGTGTAGCGCCTCGACGTCGTTTCTTATCTCGGCCCGTTCTTCTTCAAGCTTCCTACCCTGTTCGTTAAGTTCCTGCTTCTCCCTGTCGAACCTCCTCTGCTCTGCACTCAGCTTCTGCATCTCCGAGACGACGTTCTCTCTCAGCAACCGGATGTTTTCCAGCTCTTTCTCCCTCTCCGCTTCGAACGCCGCCACCTTCCTACGGAAGTCTTCTTCCATCTCGCCGAACTTGTTCTGCATGTTAATCTCGAGTTCGTGCTTCTGGAGATCGAGTGCTCGTGCTGCATCTGCCTGCTCCTTCTCGAGCATTTCACGAAGCTCTGATCTCTCGTGCAATATGGTTCTCTCGAAATCTTCCTTCTTCAGATTGAGATCGTCGAGGTCCTTCTGGACGAGATCCCTGGCCGCCTGATGCTCGTTACTCAGTCTTTCTTCCTCCACGACCCTCCATTTTTCAAAAAACATTCTCTCGTCGTTAAACTGCTTTAGATCTGCTGCCATACTGGCCCTCTTCTCATCCAGAACGTCCCATTCTTTCTCAAATCTCTCCCTCTCCTGCCTCAGATCTTCTCGCTCGTTTTCCAGAGACCCTTTGAGTGCTATGTACTCGTCGATCTCCTGCTTCAGCCTCGCCTGCAACAGAGTATGTTCTTCCCGCTCGGCCTCGGTCACCTTCAGATTTTCCTTCTCAGTCAAAATACTCTGCTTTTCTTCATCCACCGCAGCCTTCTCAGCCTCCAGCTCGGATTTAGACAGCAGGAGCTGCTGGGTGTCTTCAGCAAGCTGTTTACTCTGCTTGTCAAGATTCTTCTCATCGGCTTTGATGGCGGCCTCCCATTTCTTCAGAGCCTTGGATTTCACATCGAGGTCGGCTTTCTCCTCTTTCAACTTCTCTGTCTTCTTCTCCACGGTCTGCTCCCTCTTCGCAACTTTTTCCTCCTTCATGCTTACTTCCTTGGCCTTTTTCTCAACGGAGTCGAGCTTCTCCTTCAGCTCCTCGTCCACCAGGCTCCTCCTCTTCTCCATTTCCAGCTCAAATTCATGCTTCTTGGAATCCAGAGAAGCAGCATGGTCATCAAGAAGCTTCTGCATTTCAACCTGAAATCACACAACACAACAGAGGAAATGCCACCGTCATCACAGGGAAAGACAGCCCATAAAAGGGAAAATAGTATGTTGCAGAGAAATTCATTGCAGAAAGCTAGCTAGCCCAGAATCAGACTACAAGGATTTAAGACAACACAAGATTCAAAGGATCGCTGTATATCTGCAGAATGTTGTCAATGGTGGAAAATAAATGTTGCAGAGAATTCACTGCAGAAAGCTAGCTAGCCCAGAAGAAGAGTACAAGGAAAACAGAGAAAAGATTCAAGGATCGCTGTATATCTGCAGAATTTTGTATACAGAGGAATATGTTAAGAGAAGTTATTTAATGATGATGCACCTTCAGAGCAAGGCACTTACTTTTTCCCGGGCATTAAGCTGATCTTCAAGGGCAATCAGATCCTTCTCTTTTTTCTCCAAGTCCTCCATCTTGATGTCGATTTCCTGGCCACAGAAAAAAGATAAGAACATGTAGAGCAAGATAACCAAAATTAGCCGTTAACAAGTAGAATTATTAAGCAAAAACCAAAACCTTCTCTCTAGCAGCTAATGCGCTCAGTCTCGAACTCATATCGTCCTCCTTCTCCTTCAGCAAGAGATTGCTTCTCTCAATCGTTTCTCTCATTGCTTCGAGTTCTTTTTCCTTCTTCTTCAGAGCCACGTCATGTTCATTTGATCTCTTCTCTCTCTGGTTCAGAAGACTTTGACTTGCAACGAGCCTCTCCTGACCCTCTCGCAGGTTTTTCTCCCACGTTCGCAAGTCTTCCCTTTGGCGATCAAGATCCTCCTTCATGAGCTGCTTCCTGACAAAAGCAACCACAGACACCTCAGAGGAAATCATTGAAAAAAATCTGCAGAATAATTTAAAAACCATGACAACTTGGAGCATGAAAATGGTCAAAACAGTTGACATACTCGGCATTGAGGCTTGCAAGCTCCCTCTGGGCTATACTTTCTCGAGTAGTCACATCCAGCAACTTCCTCTCTATCTCGGAGCTCTTCCTACTGGCTTCTGCAAACTTAGCATCAGCAGCCCGTAATTTCGCATCAACCTCCAGGGACTTCTCTTCAATACTGGTCATCATTCCATGAGCCTCAGCCAGCTTCTGATCAGAAGTGAATTTGACTTTTGCACACTCTCCACGCATCTCACTCAATGCTTTCTCAAGCTGCACCAATAATCATTTCCGGTGAGTAACACTGGGATAGGAAGATTATATTCCAAGCATCACACATGGAACATAAAATTTGACCCATATATATATATATATATATATATATGGTCCGGGAAGAAAAAGACATTGTACCATCGTTTAGGTAAAATAGTACAGATCATTCAACTGCAGATAGGCATTTGACTAACATAACCCCAGAAACAAAGAGGATAAAGACGTCCTTATCATCTTTCGTTCTTAGTGCAAGGCGTATTCAATCAACCACTATGGCAAGAAGAAACCGTGAAAGATTGATTAACATACTCGGAATATTTACTCTTGAAAAGTAGTCGAGGAAAAAAACACATGCAAAGCCGTCATTGGGTCTAAACATCTATCTCAAGCATAGAACAAACGGGGATCACCTTGCAAATCAAGCAATAAGTGATTCCAAAAAGATTACACGAAATCAATGGCGAGTTATTAGTGGATGAACAGATCGCTAGTAATCTAAAGCCAAAAAAAAAAAGGTTTCATGAAAATGAGCAAGCTAGAATAAAAATTTAGCTTATATATGATACACATTTCAGTCACTGAAACTTAAACGAACGGATTAGATAAATGATTCAATATATTCCAGTGTTAAGACTATATTAAAAGGTACGTAAACCAGCATTGATAGAAGTTATCGGATAGAGAGGCTGGAAACATAATTTATTGTCATAGAAAACAAGCAGTAAGAGCAGAAAACACTTAAAATGCAAGCCTACATAAACGTGCGCGCGCGCGCACACACACACACACACACATATACATATATATATATCTGAAAAATGATATGCGATGCAGTTGGTGGCATACATCACTGACGCATTGCTTCTCAACCCCTAAGGCACGATTCAAATTGTCCTCCCGCTTCTGTACTTCGGATAAGGCAATCATGTGTGCAGTTTGCTCTCTCTTCAGAATCTCCCCAGTTTCAGCTAGGCCCTGCCTTAAATCTTCATACTTGGATGTCCATTCCTTTTTCTCAATCAGAAGCAGCCCCATGTTATATTGGTATTCGTAGAGCTGTCAAAACCCAGAAAGAAAGCAAGAGCGTCAAAACCCAATTTAATTATAAGCATCTAAATCAAGGGTCAACCAAAAAAATAAATGCTAATCACTATCATGCAATCTTTAAACCTGGGGAAATGAAAAAAAGGAATCAGACAATGGATCAATCAAAATAAACAACACACACAAATTGGTAATATTTCACGAAATTAAAAATTAATCTTCGCTATGTTTTCCACTACGTCCAATATGTAAACACAAAGAATGTAGCTCAAATGTAATCTAGTTGCCTAATCTGTCCCTATACCATCCGTAAAATGAACTATTTTTTGCTTCAGCAGATGATGTGGGCAAAATTACATCACTGCTTCCATAATTTCCACTGGGAAGCCTTCATAGAAAGATAAATATGGGGTACCAGATAAGAAAATACCTTCAGCAAATGGTTCATCTAAGTTTTCACTCAAGACAGGAGGGGGGAGGTGTTTGATGAAGGATTAGAACTGTTTGTTTAACAGCAAGAGAAAACAGCTCCAGAATGAAGCAATCATGAATCAGTTGCTTAGACATATTTCACGAAAATATTGAGGTGAACCTTAATCATTGACATTTGGAAAAAAAAATTACCATCATAGTAAATAGATCTAAACGCTAATACTCGAATATTGAACAACATATTTGAAGGGATACGAAATTTGAGAAGTGAAGCATAAACTGCTATTTTCTATCTCCTCAATGAAGCAAACAGATGACAGCCTGATGGGAGAAGACCATCAATCTGCATCTATAACCCAGCGTGTGGGTTCATGATCATCGCAGTCACATTCACTACACTCTATTGTGCTCTTAATACGGTAAAAAAATACCTTGGCATTTCGACACACCGATCTTCCTCTTAAAACATGTCAGAGCTACTAATACGGAGTCTACTCAACGAGGACAAAAAAGATGGCCACAAAATGGGAAACATCTGTTCATTAATAACATTGCACCACATCCATTCATACTTAAGAAACCAATATCAGTAGCACAGGAACATTAAGTTCCAAGGCACAACGCTCTGTCATTGGGTAAAGACTTCGACATTATACGCACTAAAAGGGAAAGTTAATCTACGGAGAAAACCTCAGAGATCAAGCATACACTCTCAAATTCTCTACTTCAAACCTGGAACTAGCATCCACTACTTCATTGAATGACGAGGTTTTCATGATAATTCCTTTCTCTATACTATGTTTTCCTCAAAGAAAATCAATGAACTAGCGAGGAATAAAGAAGTAATGCTGTATGAGCCTTTCTGTTGCAAAAAAGTATTTGGATTTACACTCCAAGATAATCCATATCCAGGATCTCCATAACTTAGATCTTATTGTTCTGTGAGTTCACCATGCCACTGGAAATTACCCAATTCACCGCAAACAGCAAACCAAAAAACACGATTACGAACATAACTTTGTATGACATGATGCTAAAGCTGCAAGTTCTTCCAGGACTGCCAGCAGAAACACGACTGATGGAGTCGTTCTTTCAGATTGATTGAATAACAATAATGATTATCCGCGAGCAAGAGTCTCGTAACACTACGAAGCCGACTATACGTAACTAGCAAAACATGGCCGATAAACCAAGAGGTAAAGAAAAGTGAACGGTTACGCTTGTTTTTTTTGCTTCCACTGACCTCGGTCTCCAGCTTGGAAATTCTTTGAATTAGCGCTTCCCGGTCCTTCTTCTCCAACGACGCTTGATCTAGCAAACCCGCCTCCTGGAACCTTTTCCAAACAGCCGCATCGCGACCCTCCTCGGACACTTCAGTTCCATTTTCGTCCAGAGAAGCCCGCGGCGGTGGCGGCGCCTCGGAGATGGCGACGCCCTTTCCCTTCCCCATGAACCCTCCTCCAGCACTCCTGCCCTGGGAAGGCGTCGACCCATTCTTCTCGGCAGCCCTCGGCGTGAGGGACCACCCTCTCCTCTGCGGCTGCGGTGTGAACATCAGGCACTCCTCATGAATCTCCCCCCTCGTCCCGGAAAGAGTGTAGGTGGGCTCGCGAACCCACCCAATTCGAACACCAAACCCCGAATGCCCCGAACGAAAACCCTAACTGAACAGAGAAGAAGAACGAAGACTGAGATCACCAAAACCCTCCAAAATTATCCGATCCCGCCCAACCACCCAGCAACACGGAGAAACCCTAGAACACGGGACCGGAGGGAGATCGGGGGGCGCGGTCAGAAAATCCAGAAGCCCTTTCCAACCCTACCCTTTTCTCTCTCTTATTCTATTCTCAATCAACAGTCTCCTTCCTCTCAGACCAAGATCTAGACCGAGCACTGTGGATCACCCGTCTCCCGCATGACAAGACTGCCCCTTCCCCTCCATTCTGGTGGGGTACAGCCTGTCCACCTGACCCCTGTCCCCCTCCTCTCGTTCTTCGCCTGAACGGACCTCGGTCGTCCCCTCCCAACTGGCCCAGGCCTGCGGAAGCGGACAGACTGAGAGGACTACAGTCAACTGCCCCGCCGGTGATGGGAGAAGGACGACCAGTGACCGAAGGCAAGGGTCGTCGTTACTGCGCCCGAACGACCACGATAAGGGGGGGGGTTATGGGAAATATCGTTTAAATATTATTTAATTATGGGATAATCAAGGCCAATATTTGGGTTTTTTTATAAATGGTACTAATATAAAGGGTCATTAGCTCCAACCGGATTTACTATTTAATTATGGGGTAATATGTCATCTCCTTAATTATAGTAATTTCTTAGATATTCTAATTGGGGTATTTTAAGGGTTTTTAAAATGCGATATTAATATAACAAGGCATTAGTGCTTGATGTGCTGACCTAATATGATATAGAACAACACGTCTAACCAAAGTAGAACAAGCATTATGGAAGTTTGAAGCATGTGCTACAAAGATAAGAAGATTTAAAAGACCCAAAATAAAAAATAAACTCAATTAAAACATGTGGATAATGTGTTAGAGTTTTTAGTTATCTATCTTATGGCTTAGTCATTTAAATATTATTTTTTAGAATAAATAATATTTTTACAATAGTTCTAATCAATTTTAGCATATTAAAAGCTTAGCATGCTATAATTTGATGAATTAAGGGGGGGGGGGTGAACTGATTCATTTTTCTTACATTTTTTTATTTTTATTATTTTTTGTTATGTAAATATAATATAGATGTGTAATTAATTACGAATAATTTTATGGTGGTTAGGCTAAAGTCCTTTGACCTATGTCCATTTACGATGAATCTCATTAACTAATAATCATATAACTCACACAAGTGATTCAACAAAGTTATATATCACCAATCACAATAAGAATAGTATGTAAACTTAAATAAGATTTATCATTGACTTCAGTTGATATTAATAATGTTGTGTATTATTAAAAGATTTGAATAAGGTTAGATTGATGGAAGTAATGCTTGAGATTTCCTTTCACATACATATCTCCTTTGATTCAATATAGACCTTTCTCCTAAGTCTTTGAGACATTAGAAGTAGGTGGTAGAGAAGAGAGATAGATACCTTGGAATAGCCTTTGTCATTAGCAAAACATAATTTTGTTCTCATTACTCTAATTTGAGTGGTAGCCCTTTTATCTCATGTCCTTATTGGATCTAAAGGTGAGTTCAACAAATAGTTAGGGGGGTTTAGTGGGCTGCATGCAGATTCTAAAAAAATACAAAAAATATATTTAGGCAATTTATTAAAATCATAACTATTTTAGTATTACAAATTTTTGATGAAAATTTTTATACATTTGGATTATTCTTTGCATAATCTTTCAATTGAGTGATTGCACTTAGTATATTTGACATATATTTTTTTCAAATAAAATCCATTTTAGTCATATAGGTAGACTTCTACATTATTTTTCCATTAGGTATAAATATAATTTTAGTATTATTATAGTAGCAATTTCAATTCAATGTCTTAATAATTTTTTGAGAAATTGGTTGCATTTGACTCTTCATCTAAATAATTTTCCACCCATCAGTGATATGTCTATGAAGCCAATTAGTCTAAACATTTAAATAGTATATATTATTTCTATTTAGATACTTAAACTTTTCTATCCCTAACATGAATTGAATGGTAAGCAATACTCTATTCATATCCAACAATGAAGAACATCAATTATATCAATATACAATATGAGGTTAATAAAATATCTTTATATATATATATAATCCTCATCAAGAAGCATTAGGGTTGCCACATATTTAAATATCCTTTAATCATACTTCTGTAAGATAAATATTCTATGTTGCCAATTTTTTAATTTTAGATTTGATTGATTCTCCATTGATCACTATAACATTATTAGGTTGATCCACAACTTAATAATTATAATTCTAGGCACTAACTAATTATTACAAGTTTTCATTGTCTGCCATGTAGTTATGAATGTTTGTAAATTTAAGTAACCTTCATGAATTCAATAGATTTCTTATTATCCTTGTTGATTCGATAATTTGACAAGTCATACTTGTAGACTGAAAGATTGTCCATTACATCATTGTGGATTCTTTTCTCACTCAAAAAATTGTGCCTTGCAGATTCAAAATTATATTTTTCACTATTTCACAACTTCCTAAATATTATAATATATTGCCCCCATCTTGACCATTTTTCAAATTATTAAAGTATGAGGCAATAAGAGCATTTACATAATTTTTCTAGTTCCTTAGATAGTCCAATCTATCTAATCTTTGATGACATTAATAGAACATATCATTGATCTTTGATGGGTCAATTGAATAGACCTACTCGCCCAAACCCATCTATTAAAGTTATTTAATTATGGGGTAGGGTAATTAGGCCATATGCATTATTTTTATTATTCATTGGATATTCCAATCTGATCATTCTAGGTATTTTTTTAAAATATGGTATTAATAGATTGTATAATTGGTCCTTGATGGGTTGGCCCTATGGATCAGCCTAGTTAGGTCCAATGGACCATCCCAGTCCAACCTATAACATATTAAAGTTTAGTCATTTATAGGATAATCCAGCCATCAACATAATTCTTCTAAATTCTTAGATATTCCAATTCTAGTACTTCAAGGTTTTTTAAATATGGAATTAATTAAACTAGTCATAGGTTATTGATGGGCCAGCCAACAAACAAGCCCTACCCAAACCATATTAACATTTATCTATATATAAGATAGTCAAGCCATTTGGATAAATGTTGATCCCTAAATGATGTTTTCTTTGTGAATAGAAGAGGGTTGGAATCTATTTTTGTAAATTACTTCCTCAATTTGATGTTGATTAATTTAAATTTAAATTATTATTATTTATACTAAATAATATGACATAATTATTACTCTAATATTTTGATTGAAGGAAAATAATAATTGATTTAAGCCTTTATAAATGTTAGCATGTTGTAACTAAAGATATATCTTTATTATTATGAAAAATATTCTTAGTGTTTGTGATCTTCAAACTCCTCATGAATGCAAAATAATATTTTCTTGAATATAAGAGGGGTGGAATCTATTTTTGTAAATTACTTCCTCAATTTGATGTTGATTAATTTTCTTACACTAAATAAAATGTGTCACAATTGTCCATTTACTATATATATCTTATTACTAAGTCATTTTTTTTTCAAGGATAATAATAATTTATTTAAGCCTATTTAAAACGCATTGATTATTATGACTTTTCATCATCTTTGAAAATGTTCTCATTCTTGTGAAATAAGAACTCCCCATGAATGCAAAAGAATCATTTTGATTCTTGTGGATTGAAGGATCAAATTTTATTGATTAAATAAGGTTTTTTGATCATTGTGTATTCAAAGATTGGGGAAAACCTTATCTTGTAGATTTAAGGCCTGATTTTCATTATCCCCCCATTAAAAAAAAATATAACTTGTATTTTCCAGGCTGGACATTATATTTTTTGCAACCTTTGCTACATCACAATGAAGTGGCTAATGTCTATATTTTTTAAAAAATATTAAATAATGGGGAAATCAAGGCCATATGCATTCATGAACATTCTTCTTTTTTCTTAAAAAATATGTTATTAATATAATTTCCATCATCTTTGAAAGTGCTCTTAGTGCTTGTGAACTATGAATGAACTCCTCATTAATGCAAAAAAATCATGTTGATTCTTGTGGTATTCAAGAATCAAATTTTATTGATTTTTTTAAAATGAAAAATTTGATTTAATGCTATTTAATCAATTTATATTAATTAAATAATGTTTTTTGATGATTGTGTGGCCAGAGACTAGTGAAAATCATATCTTGTGGATTTAAGGCCTGATTTTCATTATCCTCCCAATTAAAATTCCAGGCTGGAAATTATATTTTTTGCCGAGAAAAAATGAAAATTATTAAATAATGGGGCAATCAAGGCCATTTGCATAATTATTCTAATATCTAAAACATAATATTAATATAACGGGCCATTGGTCCTTGGTGGGCTGATTCAATGAACATGTTCGAACCCATATTTAAAGTTATTTAATTTATGATACCGTCTGAATAATTCTCCTAATTTCCATGATATTCCAATTTGGGCATTTCAGGATTTTGTTTTTTTTTAAATGATATCAAAAGAACAGGTCATTATTAGGGAAAACCAGGAGGACGGAGGCTTCAGTCCGAGCTCTGCCGGGGAGCTAGCTCCGCTGTGGGATTTGGATCGTCCGACGGTGGTGACGGCGGGGTCGAGGGTTTAAGGTTCGGAGGGAACGGGGAGGACGCGCCTGCTCGATCTCGGCGGTTTGCGGACGGGAGGAGGTGCTTGAGCATGGCGGAGGACACGGAGAGGAGGCTCAAGAGAGTCATGGACAAGCTCTACCATTCCCCCCCGCCGAAGTCTCCAACTCCGAGGTACTCCCGCGGAAACCCTAGGGGGAAATTGTGTGAAGTCGGGTCGGGAAACACGTTGATATTGTGTCGTGTTGATTGACTTTTTTTTTGGGTTTTTTTTTTGTGGGTTGTTTTCTGCGTCTGGCAGCTTTGGCATGGGGGCGAGTACGCCGTTGAAGCGGCGGAGGTGGGAGCTGGGATCGAATGTCGAGGCCGCGAGGTCGGTGAGACGTGCGACGGGGGAGGACGGTAGGTCGCCATGCAGGCCTTGGGACCGTGGGGATCTGATGAGAAGGCTGGCCACCTTCAAGGCGATGACATGGTTCGGTAAACCCAAGGTTCGGATTCTGTCTCTCTCCAGATCTCTCCCTATTCGATGGCGCTCGCCCGTTTATTTTCTGCGGCGCCTTTTCAAAGGAGAATGCTCGGAGGAGAACTATGGGAATTCATAGAGAAAATTTGGAATGCTTTTTAAATTATTGGTTCTAGTGGATATCCAACTCCAGTGCTCTCTTGTGATAGCTCAAGGTTCAGTATGAATCATTGCAGCAGAGTGCTCTGCAACTTAGAAGGACAATATCGAAATGGGCACCATGCATTTTCCTGGGGTCCCTTGTTTGTGGTGCTCCTACAATCGAGAGTTTTACATCCTGTTTTATCCTCATTTACCTTTGTTAGGCCGACAAATAACCATTCTCTGATAAAATGGCTGTGAACAAGCAGTTTATAATAGTCCACAAAACCAATATCTTTTTTTGTTTTGTAAATGTGGGTGTAAGCCGCTATGATTTTCGTGCAGAAACATGTCCATAGTCAAACTTATGTCAACGAGGCACTCACATGCCAGTGTGGTGTAACACCTAGAAAGTCTAACATACGGCCTGATATTGAATTCAAAGTACTACAAAAAAACTGAAACCATTCTGGATCATGATACAGGAAATATTCCATATTTCTTGTCACAACAGACTGTTTCCTGTGTATGAATGAATGACCCTTTAAATCTTATATATTTCCTCCGCTCTGCTTTGATAAAAAAAGTTGAGAAAAAAGCTGCTATAAATGAATATTTCGTTGTTTCCCGTCATTTAATCCTGGATATATAAAGCACTCGTTTTCATCTCGGTCTATCCTCCGCAGCTTTACACATACAAACTTATGAAAACAGTACTCTGTGTGACACCGATGATGCTGAACTTGAGGAAAAGATGATCGATACTTTTCACAAAATATTCATGAAGGATGTGCTTTCTGCTTCTTTAGTTCTCGAATTTTGAATGTTTATTCCCTGGGGCCGGTCTTCTCATTGAGATTATCAATGTTATACTAATGGGATCAGAAGAATAGTCATTGCAGAGTGCAATCCTTTGAAAAATTGAGATGAATAGATGCACCATGGTTTTGTGCCCAGCCTAAAAAAGTTTCTTGCCCGACAAATCAGCTATAAATATGCATTAACTATAGGAATAAAATTATTTCAGCAAATAACACTCGTTCTAAGCTTTTTTCAGATTTCATTAGCGGTGGGATGACTGTGAAAGGACGAAGTAAAGACCTTTTAAGGATTATTTTTTTTGGGTTTTAAAGAGAGCATATGTGTATCACTTCAGTTTTATTTCTTTTGAAGTATGTTTCTTTGTGATGATGAATCATCTGCAGATGTTAACCTTGTCTTATGTGACACAGGCAATTGATCCTGTCAATTGTGCGAGAAGAGGATGGGTAAATGTTCAGATGGATACTCTCGCATGTCAATCCTGTGGAGCACGTCTTCTTTTTTCTAATCCTTCCTCGTGGACACTGCAGCAAGGTTGATGGAATATCTTTTTTCGTTCATGACGCTCTTGATATTTCTTATGTTCATGCATTATTAGAGTTTTTACGAGTTTCAGTTCATGTTGCTGTCAGTCAGTAGTCTCTGATCTGTCCATTCATCATGATGAATACTTGCCAATAGAATTTTCCTCTAGAAATTGTTTTGTTTTTTCCCCAAAGAATCAACCCCCTTTTATTTGCATCATTGTTTTTAAGATACGTGGGCATGTAAGCTATCCACCAACTAGAACATTGTTGCGCTTCATTTTTATAAACATATTGATTGTCCTTTTCTATGTGTAAGTCCTTCATTGAGCAATAAATCCTCTGATTGCAGTTGAAAAGGCTGCTGCAGTGTTCAGCTTAAATCTAGACGGTGGACATAAGTTGCTTTGCCCATGGATCGACAATATATGTGATGAAGCCTTGGCTGTTTTTCCTCCAACACCTGCTCCAGCATTGATTGAGAGTTACAAAGAACGTTCAACTGCCTTACTACGACTTTCAGCTCTTCCTGTCATCTCGTCAACAGTAATTGATTTCATGAAATGTCCTCAGCTTGATAATTTTCTATCACAACCAACTACTTTCACATACAGACTAGATGGTGGTATGAAATTGATAAGTAGCTCTGAAAGCCTGGTTTTGAATGGCGTTCCTGAAGCAGACACCTCTAACTTGTATCATCAGGTTTGTCTAGTTTGTTTTCTGGATTGTAAATGACCTCGTATCTTAATGGGATTTATTATTTCTAGGTTATGTGATGGCACCTTGTTTTTTTCGTTCAAATAAGCATGTGTTCTTTCCCGACCAAAGCAGGCGTTGGATCTGGGGGTTTATAAAATTTGGTTGCGTATTTGAGTTGCAGTTGGAGATCACTCCTCATTTAATTTTCTTCTAATGCTATTTTTTTGTCCAATACTGATGCACCAAGGAACTCCATACCTCTTAGGTGAGTCATGGAACAATATATTGATTGTCAAATGAATTCTCGCTTGTTTCATCTCTAGACTGTCATTTTTACACAATAGTTGGTCATCTCGAACAAATGGTTATTTTATCCAGTAGCTTCAGGAGAAACAACTACAGTTTTAGCCTTTCAGTCCGTTGTCTCTTTCAACTCTGTGTAGTATAAAGCTGACACACATGGAACACTACATATACATCCCTCCCTTTCTCTTTGGTGTGTAATGATCTTGGGTAATGCCCACTTCTGAAAAGGCCAACTTTTTTCTTGGATTCACACTGACCAAGTAAATGAGAGCTCGAATAAATAAAATAATACCCTGGTTAAAAAAGAAATCCGATATCTTATTTCCTTGGATTATGGACGACTACATGTTGGTATCATATTTGATTTTTGTAAATTCCCCCAATGTTTTTAGCTTCACCTTATAATCTTTTGTTTCACTGCTCATTTCTTTGCTGTTTTTTCTCTTACGAAGAGTATCTACTAATAGAAAGTCCACGTACAGGCCCACAAGATCATAAGTTTATGTGGATGGGAACCCCGTCTGGTTCCTTATGTTGTTGACTATGGCCATGAGTCTAAACAATCTTTCAAAAGGGACAAGGTGGCAGATTCTTCACCAAGGATTCTTGGTAATCAGAATCTTGCTAGTGTTACATCATCTTCAGCCATTTTCAGAGAGAAAGATGACGAACGGTGTGATCATCCAGCTGCTGGTGACCCTTATGATCCAGCATCTGTAGTATTAGAGTGCAAACTCTGTGGAGCATGTGTTGGATTGTGGGCTTTTATCACTGTGGCGCGGCCATTAGAGATTTTCAACTTGATTGAGTCCCCTGAGGATGGACAAAATGATCTTGCCGCTTGTGGCTCAGATGGTTCAACCCAACACCAGAAAGCATCAAGTTTAAGTATGACCATTGGAGGTGGCCCTCCACCAACGAAGCAACACTTCAAACCAAGAATTTCCTTGCCCATTGTCGCCCGCCATTTCAGAGCTGCATTTGAGAAAGATGTGGAGATCAACAGCCATGTCTCCAAGGCGCAAGCTATGGATCAATCATATACCCAAAGCCCATTAGAGAATCAAGTGGGCTCTATGAACATTGATCTTCTTTCTGAAGAAGCTTCAGAAATATTGAAGCAAAAGGAAGCTATTCGGCCTCATCTGAATGGAGATGCCAGTCTGATGCACGAGGAGGGACATGAGCAAAGCAGTGCAAATACCCATGAATTCCTGGATAACGTTGCTGAGGATGCAGAAAATAGATTATCTCCCTCTACTGACCTTGTGGATGATATTTTTCTTCAAACCGAAGAAGGCACCTGTGCACTCCCTGATAGTGTTCTATCCAACAGTGATGATGGTCGTGTGCATAGCCCAGCAATGGGGGAAGCCAACATTTTCAGCCAAGATGGTGATGATTTTCCAGGAATGGATGCACAAATCCACGGAACAACCCCCCAAAGTATTACACCTGATTCATCAGTGGATGCGCGTCTGAACGGGCGGGATGGTGTACATGTGGCAGGAGCCATGGAAACTGACGCTCCACAGCCCCCTGTGGATAGAAGTACAGACAGTCAGGTTGCTGCGCAGAGGACCCCACACCAGATTTCTGTGGTTGATGATGTGGTTACTGAGTGTACTTCCTCCTGTAAGTTTCCTCACTATCTTTTTCTCAGAAAATGGTGGTCACTTGCCATTATTAGAAATTTAAATGGGCTGAATTCACTGTGATGCTTTACTCCAATGATATCACTATTTCATTTTCTTTGAGATCCGCCTCCAAAACTTACGTGTTCTTTAATATGTAGTATTTCATATTAATTTTTAGTTCAGCATTAATGCTTCCTGAGTCTTTTTCACATTCTCTTTCTCAACAATTTCTCCATGTTCTGGTAAATCTTTAGTTGACTTAATTCGTGCACCGTAGTTGACTTAATGATGCTACACAATCGTAACTTTTTATTTTTAATATTTACTGGTGCGGATTGTCATGGATGCAGTGGATAGAAGGGAAAATTAATCATTTGAAACACGCTCTGACCAATGTTTTTGATTCCATGGACGATCATTCAAAAAATCTCTTCAGTAGATTGACCAACATGAACGATGTGCCTGCTCTGGTGCTGCAGGGAACAAACCCAGTCTGGACTCTCAGCAGGGTGATGCCAACAAGTTCGATCCAATTCGGCATCACCGCCCATTCTGCCCTTGGGTTGCCTCAATGGGAAAGAAGGACTTGCCGGGCTGGAAGCTGACTCTGAAGGCTCTAACCAAAGACGAATCCTCTCCCTTGGCCAAGCCGCCACCGCTGCCGCCACCGCCATTGTCTGACGAGGTTGGGGCTCATCATCGGTCCCTTAATAGTCGCGCTCTGGTTCTAGGGTTCATCGAATGTGTCTGAATTCTCTGCAGGCCGACGACCCGATCCTCTCGATCCGCAGGCTCTTCTCCTCCCCATCTTTGAAGAGATCAAAAGGGTCATCAGGTTGATGGGTGTTCCCGTGTTCTTCTCACTTGATGCTGCTTCCACTGAGATGGAGATTGAGCCGACCCAGATGAACCAGCAGATGGAAATTGGCGAATTTCCAGTGAAAAAATGGCAATTTCTCTGTCAGAACCAGAAATTGTTAGATGCAGGATGAACCAACAGGTGGAAATTGGCGAATTTCCAGTAATTTTTTTTTGGCAACGTCAATGTCAGAACCGGAAATTATTAGATGCAGGATGAACCAATAGATGGAAATTGGCGAATTTCCAGTAAAAAAAAAAAAAAGAGGAAGCAATTTCTGTCAGAATCGCAAAATTGTTAGATGAGATGAGCTGAGGAGCCATTGAATGGGGGTGACGTTTCTCCTCCCCTCCAGTGGCGATGGTCAGGGACATCAAAGGTTGAAGCTTTGTGGGCTGGTTGGTGGGTTTTATTTTTATTTTCTTCTCTTCTCCTCCTTCCTCTCTGCAGTTGTGGCATTTAGAAGGTTTTTTTTTTGGGTCTTTTTATTTGTTAATGGGCCTGGGCCAGGCCAAGTTCAGCATGGGCCCATGAATCTCTCGCAAGGCCCGGGCTCGGTCTGGGCGTCCAAGAAAAAAGCCCAATAATTCGGTCCCTCCACGTGGGCCAATAGTCGATCCCCACGTCTGCGGAACTCCACCAAGAAAGCTGAAGGAAACTGGCTTGAGATGGGACGGCTTTCGGGCTCGACTGTTTTTCTCTAAATAGCAAGTGTAGACGGGTTCCCGGGCTCGGCCCGTTGGTGTAGCGGGCCCATGGGCTAAAGCGCAAAAGATGACAATTTATGGGTATTTTACTAAATAGAAGCATGTTAGGCTATATTAGTAAATAGAAGCGTCGCGGCAGCCGTTCCTCTTCTCTCTCTATCTCTCTCTCTCTGTACACCGTGGGGGTTCCCATTTATATTCCCTAAAAGACATACCGATCTTCCCCCGTCTTCACTCTCTGTAGATTCTACACATCCGTCTCAGCTTCGTCTGCTGCTGCTGATTGTTGTTGTCGGCGGCAAGTCGCTGTAAGATAGGAGCCCCTTCCTCCGAAGGAGAAGGCGGGGGGGGCACGCCATGGCGGCTGCGGCGGCGAAGACCTCAAGAACCGAGCCGTCGGCCGACTCCTACATAGGGAGCCTCATCAGCTTGACCTCCAAGAGTGAAATCCGCTACGAGGGAGTCTTGTTCAATATTAACACCGAGGAATCCAGCATCGGTCTGAGAAACGGTACTCGGATTTGCCCTAATCCCGTGTCTTTTCTTGAATCTGTGGGAAAGTCGTCCTTTCTTTGTACCTGATCCGAAATATATTCGTGGTGTTTTCTTTTTTTGTCTGGATTTGAGAGGCTCCGGTCTGTAGATATGGGTTTTAGTTACCGGTTTCGTGATATTTGATCGTTTCGGCGGCTGCCCCTTTCCTGGTACATTATCTGTATATTTCTGTGTCCTTGCTGTCACGAAATCTATCGTCTTCATTCATTCCAAAAAAGATCGAGCAGATTGAAAAGAACCCGCTCCATCTCATTTCCAGTGTGATGCTTTCTTTACTGTTGAAGTAGTGTTTTCTTACTTGACTGCTCCTCTTAACCTATCAGTCCCAGTTCTTCAACTTTTCCCTTGTGTTTCTCTCACTAGATTCGTAGATTCTTTTGTTGAAAGGTATGCGTGTTCACTAAAGTGTCACACGCGCACCATCAATTTATAGATGGAAGATCGTATTACTCATGTCTATAGGCTTGCTGTTTTTGGAACGGTGTCTAAGGAGCAGATTGTTCGACTGGATTGGTGGACAAATAAGGCGGTATATGAGGGTGTGAGATAAAAGGAGAACGATCAAACCGCATCCTAAAATCGTCGTGCATGGAAAATATCCAATCTTCTTGCCTCAGCATATATGTTTCCCTCCCTCAATACAGTGTCCCCTGAAAGCAATATTTCTTGTTTCTAACTTCGCAGCTGACAATAATTCTATCGGTCGAGGTGAATATCGCTCTGTATTTTTCATGCTCTTTTCCTATCACTTGGCCTGAACGTTAGAAATACCTTGCTCCTGTCTCCCGGCGAGAAATTGCTTCGCCTCGACCTTGGGCCTTTTGTACCTTTTCCATAAGTGAATAGAATTACATTATCTAGATTAAGCAGGCAATTTTTGTGGTGAACATGGGAGAGGTGAGCAATGGCAATGGAGGCAATGCAGAGGGTGTGAATTCTTAAAACTACTCTGCTGTGCTATTCTTATTGCGGCTACTGCAAAGGGACGCAATATGGAGTGCATGAGATCTTAAATCCACCATGCTGCACGCTTATTGAAATACCGTGAAGTCTACACCTACCAAAGTGACATGCGAAGCTTCAGGGATTGGTGTGCACCAACGTGAATAGACTTAACATGAGAACTTGAGCATAGACAAGCTCCACGCTGGGCACAAAGTAGTTCTGTAACTTAGGTTCTGGATTGATAAGCGGAGCAAGATATCTTTTGTGCTATGGCTTCTCTGTAGGAAACATAAATCCGTGATGGAGAGTCTCTATGTCATTGTTATCCTAATTCGTGAAGGAAATATCTGTCTTTCTTGTAACTTAACAATTTTCCTTGTCTATTTTCGTAGGTCATGCATATTTACTATATTTCTGTAAGATAGTAGTATGAAACAAAACTATGAAAACCACATGCCATAAACTATTGTTGCACAGTGTGACGTGAGTTTTGCATGATCAGTTTCTGTCTTGAGCCATGCTTGGAGTTTTTATGCTCCCATTCAATGTTTGTGTGTGTTGTACATGAAGAAACGATAGACTCAATTTGAAGGTTTTTTCTCGTTTGATTGATTTGGCAGTGAGGTCGTTTGGAACTGAAGGTAGGAAGAAGGATGGACAACAAATTCCGCCAAGTGACAAAATCTATGAGTACATACTCTTCCGAGGCAGTGATATCAAGGTGCCTTACATTAATGTGCATTGCCAGTTTACTTGAATAAGCCATCTTGATGGCTACAAAACTTTGTACTTCATTTTGATTGTTTGTTTCATGGATGCAAAGAAAAATGTGTGCTTTACTGCGTCGATATCCGCTCTATTCTTATGACATCTATATCTGATTGAGGATCTGTACTCAAAAGCGTTGCATTGAAGTTATGTTCATGTAAAGAAAGTTGAAAAGAAGAAAGATGGACTTGTTTTATTCGTTAACCGAATTTTTCTTGATTGGTTAAGAATATATGAATCTCTGACTAATATTTTTAACGTGTCTCCGTTGTGAATATATGTGTGTGATTTCTGGAATTCTCTTCTCCTTTTTTTAATGGTTTTGTCATGAAAGTTATCTTAGCACGATTTTCTTGTTCTTTCTTCTTCTGCATTGACTGTGCTAACTTGGTATCTATTATCAATACTCGGTTTCCATCTGTGAACAGCTTTGGTAAATGGTGTTATATCTGTTTAATTCTTTTTTTTAACAGTGAAACTGTTGCTGCAAGTTTCTTCTTCTACAAGTTTGCATAATTGCTACGAGCCTTTACCTTTGTGTCAGATAGCACTGTTTTTGTTTTTTTTTGATGAAAAATGTACTGGCTGCCTAGATGAAGATGGAAACATGTGTTGTTCTCCCCTCATTTCTTTTTTTTTTTCAATTCAAACATAGGAATTATTGGTCTTGAATTTATTCAAATCAAATAACTAGAGAAAGGAGTTACAATGGGTTCAAATCAAATCAAATTTTCAATTTTATTTGTGTGAGCATACTTAGGATGCTTTTCTCTGGATCCTGTGCAGTGACCTGTCGTCTATGGGAATTAATTCTTCTTTGTAGCGTTTGGCTGAAGGATAGAACGTGGATGTTACCGTCCTTCCAGCAGCCGAAACTCTCTGTGTATGTGTGTGTGGTTAATGGTAAATAAATCGGGGAAGATAACAACAGTACTATTCTTGAGACTTGCTTGAACACGGTGTTTTGAACAGCTTCCCTGACAAAGCTCTGACCTAACTAAATTACTTTGAAGAAACTTTTAGTCACAAAAAGGATCATTGGTGCCATTTTGTTAGGATTTGGATGCCAGGCTTTGCCGCCTCAGCCTGAAACCAGCCTCGATTCTATGTTGTTATAATCCTTCAAAGATAGAAAGGACAGACGGAGAAAGAGTGGCCAGCAGGCAGAATTGTGAGATTTGGAATTATGCATCTCTAAGAAGCTATCTTAATCTCGTCGATTTATGTAACTTGGTCATTATTTGAAACAAAGCAGCAGAAAACTGGTAGAATTAGTAAAAATTATACAGAGATAGTAGATATATTATGAAATGAAGAGGAAAACAAATAGGACTACCCTTGGTAAGGTATTAATAGGAAAAAAAAAAGAGATGAATGCCATAACCTTTAATTGGATGCAAGAACACGATCATGTTTGTGTCATAGTTTCAGATATTAACGTGAGTGTGTCAAATGAAGACTTACATTCTTGTGAATATCTTTAATTGACATGACAATAAATTTCTCTTTTTACACATATTTTACTACGACGATGGTAGATCCATAGTAGACAAGGTCTTATTGCATAAAGTAGTGAAAAGAACTACATTGTCCTTTTAAACGCGTTGAAGCTCCTGTACTGTAGTTCCTCCTCGGCATCTGTTTGACATAGGATGGGATTATTTGACTCTCTCTTGACAACAAGTGCAGTGTTTTCGTGGACACGTGTCTTAAGTTTTATGAAAGGTAGTATAAATCCAACATATAACTGAGCTTTCTTTTTGGGAGTATCTAGCGAATTAGGTGGCTTTTTGTTGCTTTAATAATTTTGTTCAAATGAGTTTTACTTTTTGGTCTTGTGATGTGGATGCTGAATATTAATGTATAAGGAAAGTACTGGTTCTAAAATAAATTCTGAACTATGAACGAAAAATGTTACCTATTCATGTGATGAAAATGTAGAAATTAAACTCCGTCGTTCCTATGTCGGTCAAGATTGACTGAGGAGAAAATTACCATTTGACAGTTTTGGGTTTTAATTGTAGGATTTGCAGGTTAAGTCCTCGCCACCTGTTCAGACTGCAGCTCCTATACACAACGACCCAGCAATCATTCAAGTAAAGTTCAGTTCTATTCTCGTATGGAGATCTAGATGGAGGATTTTCCCTGTTTTAACTAATTTGTTTCTTCTGCAGTCGCACTATTCTCGTCCAGCTGCTCCAGCTTCTCTCCCTGCTACTTTACCTTCAGTTGGGAGTGGAGCTGTTGCTGACATTACTTCACACCCAGCTCAGGTGGGAGCTCCAAGGGCAACATTTCAGAGTGGGTTGCCTTTATATCAGCCTGGGGGTAGCATGGCGTCCTGGGGATCTTCACCACCAACAGCAATGAATGGACAGGGACTTGCAATGCCAATGTATTGGCAAGGATTCTATGCTCCCGCTGGTGGCATGCCACCTCCTGGTGGTTTGGCTCATGGTCCTACGGGTGGCTTGCCTCCTGCTGGTGGTTTGGCTCATCCTTCCGCAGGTGGCTTGCCTCCTCCTCCCTCAGGTGGCATGCCTCATCTGCAGCAGCCACCATTGCTCAGGCCGCCGGGCCCACCACCCGGTCTGCCCATTCCTCATTCCATGCAACAGCCTTTGCAGTATCCCGGTATCAATCATTTGTTATCATCTTCCTCCCAGACTCCTGGAGCAAATGCATCATTGCTACCTGGATTGCCAAATTTACCTGGACAGGAGGCAACTTCCCTATCTGCGTCTTTGTCAGGAACTAATTTGTCACCTGTGCCTTCAAATTTATCTGGGATCAGTGCATCTTTGCCATCCGTACCTTCACTTTTGCCTGGAATGAGTGTGCCACCACTATCTGGATCTACAAATCTACCTGGATCTAACATACTATTACCTCCAGGTTCCCTTACTTTACCTGATATTCCTCCTCTATTATCAGCCGTTGGAAGTAACCTAGCATCTGCCACATTACCAAGTTCTACTCAAACCACTAGTACTTCTCCTGACGCAACCTTAAGCCTGTTATCAGGCAAACCCCCTGTCACTTCTTTGCCTTCGACTGTTAGTCATGATTTGCCAATTGCATCCGGCCTGGAATCTACCCTTGAGTCTGCCTCTGGGAATTCTAAGGGTACTTCAGGTAAAGATGCAGCTCAACAAATCGCATCATCTGTTACCTCTGTCCCTGGATCATCCTATTCAAGCCTTCCTGACACATCAACGCCATTGTTATTTACACCTGGTCAAATACTGCAATCTGGCTCTTCCAATGTTGCTTCTGCACAGCTTTTGCAGACAAGCAACAAAACTGCCGAGGTTCGACCAGTGCCATCAGAAACACAGGAGCAGGCTCCAATTGAAACCAAGGAACCAATACTTCCCTTACCTAGGCCATCTGACCAGAAGGTACGCGACGGCATTGTACACTTGTCTGATCATTGGAAGCCACCTGTTTTATTGATGAATTGTGATTTAATAATATCAGTTCTGAAGGCATGATTTAAGTTATTTGATTGGCGCGCATTCTTTTTTGTGGCCCGCGGAAATTCTTTTATGGGGAAGTTAGTTGCATCAGTCACTACTGAGATATATCTGCTGATTCTTATTGTATATGGATTATATTGTTTTTTAATGCAAAATATTGAATGAGTGCTTCTAAAAATGCTCTATAAAACGCAGCAGGTGGGTGTAAAAAGCCTTCCATTTATTTATCTTTTGTGTTTTTTAGATAGTCATTGTCTAGTCACGCATACATTTTACATGTCAAGTTCTAATGCAATTTCAGATGATGGCGGACGATTATTTTGCCAGAAATCAGGCTACTGCTATTTTGAGTGATTAGAATACACACGCACACACACAGACAGATATCTATCTATCTATATATATATAGATATATATATATATATATATTCATAGATTCGTTGATTCTCAATATTTGAAGCAGTTAGTGGATATAAAAAGAAAGTGGGGAAAAAGTTACGGTGATGACATGTGATTGCAGAGGATGATCCGATGCTCCCTGGTAATGGACGGAGGACAAAGATATGGGCGGATGACTCCTGCGAGGTTGAAAAATTAGCAAATACCTCGGAACACTATCTGCTTTGTCTACGAATTATTAGGACAGAAGCGATAAATGATCGGTCCCATCCAACATGAAACAGAGAAAAAAAGGGAAGATTATTGGATGAAGAAAATGGGCTTAATGATACTGAAAAGGGAGACAAAGTAGAAAAGGGTAGAAAGGCAGAGGTAAATGGTAAACAATACAGGAAACAAAAATGAGAGCTGCATGAGCAAAGGTAGAGTCACAAAGGGTGGGGTGAGTAAGAGGAGAATTCAATTGAGGTTAGGTAGTAAGAACTTACCCATATGCCCTTGCCTTTATTGACGTGCCTCGAGACTGTCTTTCTGGTGAAAAACCTTCGAGTGGTTTTGTTGTTATTTTGATGAAGTGTTTGAGCTTTTTCTTAACGAAGGTTTCCTCTTTTCCTTCTCGTATGAACAAGGCTCTATGATGTCATGAATGCTCTACATGCCGATGGGATGGAGGAAGGGAGTATGATACCCCCACATGAGAAAAATTAGGCTGCTAAAACACAACTGATTGGGTTAAACTGGGTTTACATTGCCATGCGTCCCTGTGCACTGTTTGCTCTACAGCCAATCCAAACTTTGACGTGCCATGTGTGAGGTTTAATCCTATCTGTCTGTCTGACCAATCTTTAAAAGCTCGAACTTAATCTTGTCCGTACAGCATTATGCTATAAGAATCTATCAATGAACACATTATGCTATTCCACTGTCGGTATGAACTTGATACGTGATTTGTCATGTAGTTTTTATTATACCTTGTTTGGGCTTGATGATTGGTTCTACATTTATCCGGTCATATGTTTTGCTACTATAAATGTGTTACCTGGTTTGATCCTGAATGTGCGCTTTATAGAATTCATGGCTGTCTGTTCCTCAGAAAAACGGAGCTCCCATGCACGCCCATCACATCAACAGGGGGCGAGGAAGAGGAAGAGGACACATGGTATCGTGCTTAATCTTCCCTTGTGCATTTATTTCGCGCATTAATCTTCTCAAAGAGGAAGATTACATTCATTAAGCTCTGTTCATATAGAGTTTTCTTTGCATGTGTCGTCCCTACTTTCTTGCACATCATGTACGGTGGTCTCCCCCCATCCCTCTCTCTCTCTCTCTCTCTCTCTCTCTCTCATGCCCTCCCATCTCTCTTTAGGAAACTGTTTCTATGCTTTCTTTGGGCCCAAACAAAATAAAAAGAAAATAAAAATCGTTTCTCAGTTCATGATGAATTCTGCTGCAGGGAAGCACACATTTTTAGCTAAAAAGAGGCTGCTCTTGGCCTCTCTCATGTTCTTCCCTGAACCGATAGATGCAGAAAAATGCCTTTATATATTTCCTTTTCCTCATTTAGGATGTTTTTCCATCGGGGCTTCTGTCCCTGTACTCCTTCCTGCTGCATCCATTTAAATTCCCATCAATATCAAACGTTCACCGGAGGTGTAGCGTGTGTCTTGTTTGCATTTGTTGCAGGATTTCCATGCCATATTTGGGTTCTGATTGTCCGGCCCTCTTAATAAATCTGGCGCCATCTTCGAACTTTTTTCTATTGTTGCACTATCAATTTGTCCATGCTGGCTGTTGACTGAACTCTCTCTCTCTCTCTCTCTCTCTCTCTCTGTCTCTCTGTGTCTTTGTGGGGGCAGTTCTCAAGGACCGCAATGAGATTCACGGAAGACTTTGATTTCACTGCGATGAATGAGAAATTCAACAAGGATGAAGTGTGGGGTCATCTCGGGAGAGGCAGGGACAAGGAAGGGAACGCAGTCGAGGATGAGGCTGACGAGATTGTCTTTGAGGGGGGGGATTCCGAGGAACACCCCAAGCCAGATGTCAAGGTACACAGCCTTTGTTCTGCATGAATCTCTCCCTACCCATCGTCCACATATTCGTCCCTTCTGAATTCCTATGGTTCTTGACTCTCTCTCTCTCTCTCTCTCTTTCTCTACCTCAGCCGGTCTATGTGAAGGACGACTTCTTTGATTCTCTCTCCTCAAATTCCCTTGGGGGAGGATCGAGGAACGGCCGAGTCAGGTTCTCTGAGCAAATGAAAATCGACACAGAGGTTTGTGAGATGAGATATACATATATTGTGCCCCATTTTACTTACCAAATTAGGAAATTATGGCAAGATCAAACTCACCAGGGTTTTATTTTTATTTGCTCATTTTTGAACTTGATGTCTTCAGACCTTCGGAGACTTCCCAAGGCATCGTCCTGGTCGTGGCGGTGGGCGGGGCTTCCGTGGGGGTGGCGGCGGCGGTGGCCGCTCCAGGGGCTCCTACGGCAGGGCCTATGGATTCAGCGGGCGTGGCCAAGCCCCCCGGAACAACATGCCCAACAACTGATGGAAAACCCAGGTTCATCCGCACTTCCAAGTTTAGGGGAATGAAAGCAGGCACTTTTGTGGGTTCCTGGGGAAGGATTTTACTTGCTTTTTATGGATGATAATATATGACGGCGGGAGGGCCGGCGTTGACCTTCGCCGCCGCCGCCGCCGGGGGGCGGAGGGAGCGGGTACAGGGTTGCCAGAACTCCTCTGCGTTGGTTGTTCCTGCTGCTGTGGTGGTACCTCCTGGATGGGGGGGGGGGGGTTTCTTGACGTAGAAAGGTCGGCGCTACAGTGGTCTATCTAGCAGATATGCCTTTGCTGTTTCTGAGATGAAGAACATGACTCGATGTTTCTATTTAAGGACTTTGATTCTGCTTTATTTGGAAAGCCGGCCGGCGGAGGAATACGGTGTGGTGGGGTGTCGAGTGGAGCGGATTGGCAGCGGCCGGATCTCCGGAGGGTGGCTGAGTTGACCTCGTTCGTGGTTGGCCGATTGGAGCTTGCCACGCGACATTCCCACGCTCACCCACATGGCTCTCTCTCTCTCTCACGACCTTCTACAGTGGGCCCAGCCCAAGTAGAAGGTCGGAGTCACTATTCTTGCCACGTGCCCATTTACGATCACCAACTCTCTCTCTCTCTCTCTCACACACACACACATGCCCAGACTGGATGGAGTGGGTCCAACCCATGTACAGGGTCAGAATAGCTCTTCTTGCCACATGCCTATTCTACGATCACCAACTTCTCTGTCTCTCTCTCTCTCTCTCTCTCATGGCTGGTCATCAGAAGCACCGAGCCATATTTTCTCTCGGGCGAGGTGGAATATTGTGATGAACTGGAAGACCTACCTAAATCGAACCGGGCAGGGCCTTGGGACTGTGAACCCATTTCAATTTCGTCACCCTTCTCGAGGATTTGCCGTCAGATCAAACAGGGTTTGACCTTTCTTCCTTCTTTGCCGCATGCTGTTCATGTGGCCTCGGGATTCCCGCTCTCACCCCCTCCCGTTGACTTCTACCGCTTTGTTTATCCTCGATACCGGGCTGGATGCACGTGACCTAACATTCCGCCGCAGCTCACTTGAGTTGTAGGCTTGAATTTCTTCGCTGGCAAGGTTTTTCACTCTCTCTCTCTCTGTGATGGTTTACGTATGGAAAGAAGAACGTATCATGGGGGAAGAGAAAATAAATGCGAAGAGCGGACTCACATAACAGAGGGGATCGAATCTGAAGGAAGCGAGGAGTGAGCCGCTGTCCCATGGGATCCAGTGGGGAGACTGCAGGTGTAGAAGAGACGTTGACTCTCAGAGGTATGGGAGTCAACGGTGCAGGTAAGTCCTTTAAAGGCACGAGAGATGGTGGGAGAGAGAGAGAGAGAGAGGAGCTGGGTTTTAGGAGCTCGTCTTCCCTCTCCTGTCTTATGGAAGTTGAGGGCGGTCATTAAAGAAGAAAGAAAAACTAAGGCTCCGCGGGGGGCATTGAAGAGCCCCACGTGCTTGATCCATGGAATTATGCAACAACTAGAGAGAGAGGGAGAGAGAGAGAGAGAGAGAGAGAGAGAGAGAGAGAGAGAGAGAGGAATACTTCTGATCTCTCTTCGGTTATCCTCTCTGTTATTCTGTTCACTCTTCAACTCTCGCTCTCTCTCTGTGTCACTTACTCTCATTCCGTCTTCTCGTCAACACTCTCATTCCGTCTGCTGATTCATGGCAGCTGACGGAACCCTAATCCTAAAATAGCATTAAAAACGTACCCTAGGCAAGTGCCCTCTCGTGATCACTCACAGACACAGCCTGGTTGCTTCCGTTCTCCACTTCTCTCTTCTCCTATATAGCCGCAGACTCCATACGTACTCTAGGGGAGGGAGAGAGAGAGAGAGAGAGAGGAATAGGAAGAAGAAGAAGAAGAAGAAGAAGAAGAAGAAGAAGAAGAAGAAGAAGAAGAAGAAGAAGAAGAAGAAGAAGAAGAAGAAGAAGAAGAAGAAGAAGAAGAAGAAGAAGAAGACACTCCCTCTCTCTCTCTCTCTCTCTCGCGTCAATGAGCAGGCACCGATCCGTACAACCCTGACGCCTCTTCCTCTTCCTCCCCACCTTCCATCTGTCCTCCAATTCCTTCCTCACCTTCGGCACTTCTTCGTCCATGGCGCCAGCGAGGGATCACAGCTCAATCTCGCGCGCTGACTTTTCCCCGGGGCCGGCACCGCCCTCTCCTCTCCAGTTCTCCTACCATTACAGAGGTTGCACCAACGCCGCCGCTGCCGCCGTCAAGCTCCAGGACTCGACCATTCTGGCCCAGCCGCCATTGAACCATCCCCTCGGCCGTCTCTCCTCCCCGACCAACTACACCGGCGGCCTTCTCTCTCTAGGATCCCACTCCATCCTCAGCTTCAAGGCCCTCTCGGAGAGCTCCTCTTCCAACTCCTCCATGCTCAGCTTCGAGCAAGACAACCTCAAGGGCCCCCACCGCCGGAAAACCCCGGCGGCAGCGGTGGCCGCCGGCGATCAAGAGATGAACTGCTTCGAGATCTCCAGCTGTTACGAGCAGGTGGCGGAGACTGTGAGGGAGAACCAGAGAGAGGAGGAATTCGGGTGGTTCTGCTCCGAGGAGATTATCGGCGGCGATGGCGGCCTCCAAAAGCGGCCTAACTCGGTATTCTTTTCTGGGTTCCTTCTTCTATTTTAGTTCGATGCTCTTAATTACACGCAGAAGATCCTAATCATGGGTGCTGTTTGATTGTTTCAACCATCTAAACTGTTCATAATTTCTCCGATTTCAGTGGTGATGATGAAATCATGAACCCCTCGTTTCTCATCTATTAAAAATTACAAGATCCCTATCATCGATAAACGCTTTATTTCCATCGATAATAATCACAAAGTAACTCCATTCCTCCTTTCCTTCGCATGTATGAGATCCTAATTGTCAATAATTTCTTGACTACTACTTCACATATATTTTCTTTTCGCAAAATTTAGCAATGTATCTATTGCCCACAATCCCTTGATGGCTATCTACTGTAATTGCATGTTAAATATATACATAATTTAATACATCATATAAAAATATTATATTTTTTGTCACTATATATATATGTATACATTTTAGAAAAATATACCTCTCTAACATACGCATACATGACTTTGTTGGGGCTACCTATTCTCATAGGGTGCTGAGGGCATGGGTTCTAAGAGACATTGTGCTACCACCCACAGCAAATCCAAGTCCAAAGTCAACACCTGCAAGGATCCTCAGAGCGTCGCAGCAAAGGTACCCACTATCATTTCATACGAACGTAGCGTTATGTTATAATTCCTCCATCCCTTGTCAACTGGGTTTGAGGAGTCAGATGGTCAAACAAGATGATGTGCTCTTGCTCATGGTAGAATCAGGGATGCGTGTTTCACATTAAACTTGCTCCCTCTACCCGCAACCAATTGGGTTTGACTTAGACAGCCAAACCGTTGATTAGTTAATGGTACTAACCATCCCAAAAATTAAAATGTGTTCTTGCTTGTGGCTTAGAACCGACGGGAGAGGATAAGCGAGCGGCTGAAGATATTACAAGATTTGGTGCCCAACGGAACAAAGGTGAGCGCTTTTTCTTCCCAACTTTCTCTAAAATTGGGAAATTTTATGATCATTATGACTATAATCTTTTCAAGTGACTCTCCCATAATTAGTGCAGGTTGATTTGGTCACCATGCTGGAGAAAGCCATAAGCTACGTCAAGTTTCTCCAGTTACAAGTGAAGGTGACGTTCGATTGAGGCTGTGCCTCCTCAGAATTATCTAATCTTAATGGTGATTTAAAAACTGAATATTATGTTAACTATTTAAAAAAAAATAAATCATGTATGGATAAAGAGAAAGATGACCCTTTACTATTTTCACAAGATCAATTTTATCTAGTTGAATATATGATGCTTAAGCAAGACTCTCTTGAAATAATCTTATCCACAAAAAAGTCTGAATATCATCATAAAAGGGGTGGGTTTCCTCTTCTTTTGGACAACAGAAGTCTCTTGAATAATATTATCTACAAAAAAGTCTGAATATCAACATGAAAGGGGTTTCCTTTTCTTTTGGATAACAGGTGCTTGCAACAGACGAGTTTTGGCCTCCGGACGGTGGGAAAGCTCCGGAGCTGGCGCAGGTGAAGGAAGCCATCGACGCCATCCTCGCGTCGCACAACGGGAGCCCCTCGTGATCGGAGGAGAGGCGAAGAAGTTAGATATGAACAGAACCAGTTCTTCACGATGAGGAAATAAGTTTTTTTTTTTTTTTTTTTTGTTGCGTGGGTTTCCTCTCGGGGAGCTTATTTCTCTCCGTATCGTGAGTCAGAACTGATTTACGCCACATTTTTTTCTAAGGATGCTTCGGATTCTGCTAAATAAAAAGGAAACAATATCAGGGTCTCATTTTCCTGGGCGCTGCCGCTGACAGCTGGGAGCTGGATTGACTCAAACACTGAGGAGAGAGAGAGAGAGAGAGAGAGAGAGAGAGAGAGAGAGAGAGAGAGAACGCGAACACTGAGAATTGACTCCCGTAATTCTTGGGAGGAGAGAACGCGACCACCGACCATTTCAGTTCTGAAGTTTTTTTTATTTTTATGACCAATATATGTCCAGCCCTGAAATAAATAACGTAAAATGGTGTCTTGGTCATGGATTTCGGAGTATTATATGCTCCAAGGGAGCTTTTCTCAAGGCTGGGCAGGTCCATGCTCATGATCTTGGGATGATCGCCCAGAGTCTCTACGTGCCGGCTCAATCGACTCCCACGCAAATTGCAATCTGTCACGCCTCTTCGAAGCGTGAACGGGTACAACTATATCTATATCTATATATCTATCTATATATATATACCGAGAGAGAGAGAGAGAGAGAGAGAGAGGGTTATTAAAAAAGAAGAATATAAGAAATGCAAAATGACCCATTTAGTTTATTGAGTTTGGTCTCAACGGGCCTGACTGGGACATGTCAGGCCCACGACAAGATCAGATGTGAAGGTGAGAAGCCCATCTTTGCTTCCTCTCTCTCTCTCTCTCTCTCTCTCTTGCTCTCTCTCACACACACGCACACTCACACTCACAGAGAGAGAGAGAGAGAGGGCCGGTCCAGTTAGCCTATAGTGGCTAGTCTATTCACTTTTTTATTCTCTTTGTTTGAATCTTGGGTGTTATGATTATTGAAGGTACCACATTATTCATAAAGCCGTGGAAACTGCACGAACTTGAACAAAAGCCAGAGAGAGTACGCTCTTCGGGGCAACCACTCTGCCATCTCTCTCCCTCCCACTCCTGCCCCCCTCAACTCCCTCCCTCCCTCTCTCTCTCTCTCTATCTCGGTTCTGAGTTTGGTACGAGTTCAGACAAAGGATTCTCATTTGTGCAATCTCCCCAAAATCGTTCCCAAATTAGACAGTTCCAGTGAGCACGAATGGACAGAACCATACAGAAATCTGGTAAGAATGAATGGAGAAACCCACAGAGAAAGCGGCTGGTTTGACCCAACACATTTGATAAGAGTAGACAAAATTGAGAGCTCTGTTGGAGAAACGTACCATTTTCTAGCAACATTAGATCCCTCCCCACTTTAAGTAGAAGAAGAAATCATGGGAATTGGGAACTGATCTACCATTAATATGATTCCTGCAAACAGAAGAAAATGAAGCTGCCTGTGTCTAGTCGGCACCGTTCCGGAGTGCCTCGCCGCCCTTGCCAACCGTGGGGGTGATCACGGCGAGGACCACAAAGCCACCGAGGACGACGAGGAGGATGCCCAGAAGGTTCACCAGGAATGCCTCAGACGAGTACCGCGATATCTCTCTGTTACTCTGCAGGAAGGTCGCCTTCTCCAGGATCCCAGTGACGGCAGTGGCAATTCCAAGGGCATAGATGTAGACCCCCAAGAACACATGCCATGGAAGGAGGAAGACCCTGCTGCTCCTCGAACCACCCGGGTACCAGAATGTGGCGAATGCCAAAGCCCACTGGAGGAAGATCGCAGGGAAATTAGGCTGAGGGTGAAATGGAGGAGGAGCAGGAGCCAGTCACCTGGATGCTGAAGGAGATGAGGGACGCCAGGCCTAGCCATGAGTGGAGGCTGTAGAAGTTGTCGATGCCCTTCTCGTTGTGGAATTTAATGGCCGCCCACACACCGACGACCCCCAAGCAGAGCGCAAGGAACAGAACAGAGAGGTGCGCCGCCTTCTTGAAGTTCTTGGTCCCCGGCATCGTCTTGTACACGAGCATGGCTGGAGACCGTCACACGAGGAGTTTTAATCAGCAATGAAATGAAATCTGTTCATGGGTAGCTTCGATAGATGCAGCAAGTGGCTGATTTCTGTCATCAAAGTATATTTTTTGCTCCGGATCATTGATGGCGGGAAGTTTCTCACTTTAAGAGGGAGAGTATACTGAAGAATATGATTGCTGGCTCGGAATTTCCCGCAACATTTCCTTGGCAGGTATTTAATAAAAAAAATTGCATATTAATCTTTGAGACACTCCAATTTTTCATTGATGCTCATCAAAACAACCAGAAGTTGCATAATCCCTTGAACAAGCAACTAGCCATAGAAGAAGAAAGAGGCACTAAGCGTTTTAAACGAATATTTCTTAATTTATCTTATTCCTCATTTTCTTCTGGGGCCAGAAACTTCAAGAGAAGACAATTGCAAGTGGGCACATTATGATATGTGTAGGCACGGATCCATAGCCATGTTCTGATGCCCATAACATTTCTATGAACACTTTTTTATTTTCCATATTCAATCTCTTAAAATGATGGAGTTTCACTGAAAGGCCGAATTCATTGTGAGGTCATATATTTCGACGAACTTCATGATTTTCCTCTGGTTATTCAAGAAAATAAAACATACAATCAACAATTTATTGCAATAGTGTGAGGGAGTATATAATGGCATACCTTCTCCGTATACAAGTATAAAGCCAATCACCATTAGTACAGGATGAACCTACAAAGAATAGTCCACATGTGAATTAAAAAAAAAAAACGTATATATATATATAATACTCTGTTTTACATCGTTATCACACCTTCATCATCAGATAAAAATCTACCAAACCGCACAAAAATAAGCCAATTTCTCTCATGTCTCAGAGAATTCTATGTAAAATAACCAACATTTTCTCTCGCTCCTTTCTTTCCTTCTCTTCAACAAAAGCAATCACCAATCCTAGGTCTACAATGAGAATCCTCTCTAACCACCAAAAGGATGGTTCAGGAGTATGCGATGATAATGGTCTCATATTGGTAACTATATAGGATGATAGCAATGATTTCTCAAGATCTGAAACTGATGCCCAGATTAAGGGATAAGGCCTGACATTGGCGTGAAATCACGATTCAAGTTTAAGGAAAAGAAAAAATACTTTGGACAACGGATTAAAAAAGAAAGGAACATGATACCAGTCGAGTCATCACCCTGAAAAACCTACACTGACCTTGAATATTAAAGCATAAAATCTTCTTCTTTACTTTCACCAACTAGTCTCTCGCCTCATATCATGATCCAACCTATGGCTGTCGCAGTTTTCATCAGAGAACCAATTCAAATCGTTATAAATCCTTAGTACCCTTTTTATTTTCAGCTTAATTGAAAATAGCATTTTTTTTGCTCCTGATTTCCCTTCAGTTATTCGTCCGATGTCCATCCTAAGACCAGAATTTCCTCCGATCTGGCTACATTGACGTGAGTAAATCTCGCACAAACAGAGTTTAGATCGAGAAAAAACTTGAAAACGTTTGGGTCAATGAGGAAAATTTCAGATGCGAACTGAAGTCTGTACATCAATTTGTACACGGTCTGCCGCAGTTCAAGTCACAAGAGTGGGAAAATGACAACCACAGTCCAACCTAAGACCAGAATTTCCTCCGATCTGTCCACAGTGACGCAAGAAAATCTCCCACAAGCAGAGTTTAGACCGAGGAAAATTTGAAATGTGCGGATCAACAAGGAAAATTTCAGATGCGATCTGAAGTCCGTCCATCAATTTATACACGGTCTGTGGGACCACTCGCAGCCCCAGTTCCCTTCACAAGAATGGGAAAATGACAAGTAAACAAGAGCATCCACAATAGCCACAACTATCAGACGACAAGTCGCAAGAAGTGGAGCGAGGGGAGAGGAGCACCAAGAGGATTTACGTTGAAGATGAGGTCCTTGTTGTCGGAGAAGAGGGCCATTCCGCCACGGAAGCGCACGACCCACGCGATCACCATGGCGGCGGCGGCGGCGCCGAATAGCCGGATGAGGAATACGATCGGGAAGCGGACCACCGGCGGGGACGCCATCTCCAAGCTGAGGGCCAGAAAAGATGACGGAGGGGTTAGAGGCAATCTATCTCCCTCCTCCGCCTCCGTCACGGCAAGGGGGAAACCGGCGAGGAGCAGCGGACGATCTCGATCTCGATCTCGCCGGCGGCAGCTCCAGCGTCTTCCCGATCGGCCCTCTCCTGCGTCGAATGCTAGCCACTTTGGTTTCTTCTAGAAACCCATCTGCTTCTTTGACTCCCAGAGAGAGAGAGAGAGAGAGAGAGAGAGAGAGCAGAAAGCAGGGTGCATTGACATCCTAACTGACGTGGACGAATCATATTTTTTCTCCCAATTTGACTTTCAAGGCTGATGACTAATAATAAAAAAGTATTTTATTCAATCAAATAAATCATCGGGCATGAGAGGGAGAAAGCAGAAAGAAGTGTGTATTGACGCCCTAACTGACTTGGTCAAATAATATTTTTTCTTCCGATTTTATTCTCAAATAAAAAATATTTTATTAAATAAATGTAATCATTTTTAATAAAACATCCCCGGGCATGAGAGAGGAGGAGAGAGAGAGAGAGGAAAGCGGCGTGCATTGGCATCCTAACTGACGTGGACGAATCATATTCTTCTCTTCCAATTTGATTCTGAAGGTTTATGACTAATAATAAAAAAGGGTATGTTATTAAACTGATGTAATTACTTTTTTGAAAACAAACCCGGATATGAGACCTCGTACTCAAATACCGGAAAATTTGGAACTTTTTTTCGAAAGATTTTGGGTTCTTCTGGCAGGTCCTCCGTCCATCCGTCCATCCATCGCCGGCGGCGAGCGATCAGAGCCCTCCACCGGAGATGCTCATCAACTCCGTCGGCCCTTGCCGGAGCAAAGGTCACTCCTTCTCCGGGAGATCCTCCATCACCGGCGGCGAGCCACCGGAGATCTCTCCATAGCCCTCCTTATCCGACAGGTCATCCATCGCCGGAGGCGAGTGATGGGAGATCTCTCCACAGCCTTTCTCCGGTAGGTCTTCCATCGCCGGAGGGGGCGAGCAACGGGAGATCTCTCCACCTCCGGTGGCTGATTATCGACTCCGTCGGCTCTCGCCGGAGCGGAGAGAGCTCTGCCTCTCCGGCGGGATCCCGTGATTTGCCTGGCGTTTCCTGTCCCCTAGGGGGAGGAACGCGCCAGCGATGCCAGCTCCGGCGGCGCCCCCCCCCCTCCCCGTCCCCTCAGTGGATCCCACACCTGCCAGTGTAGGAGGAGGAAGACGACGACGACGACGACGACGACGAACTGAGCACAGGACATAGCAGATCAGATCCTACAGCGAAGGAAAACGCCACAGTTCTCTGCTCCGCCCTAATTCCTCTGTTTCTCTGATCTTCGTCTCCGGTCGCCGTCATGAGAGCAAGACGGGGCTCGCCGGCGGCGGCAGCTGGAGCAGGAGGAGGGAGAAGACGACGACGAACTGAGCACAGGAAATATCAGATCGGATCCCACAGCGAAGGAAACGCCGCAGTTCTCTGGTACGCCCTAATTCCTCTCTGTTCTCCGATCTCCGTCTCCGGTCGCCGTCAGGACAGGAAGAAGGGGATCGCCGCCGGCGGCAGGAGAAGGAGGAGGAGGGACGCCGCCGGGAAGAGGAGGGGCCGGGCGGAGGAGGAGATGGAGTCGTCGAGGTCGGCGGAGTCGACAGCGAGGGGCTTGCCGTCGCTGGCGACTGTGCAGGAGAGGGGGTGCCCGTCGCCGGCGGCCAAAAGTAGGGCACGGAGGACGCCGGTGATCGCCGGCAGGTACAGGGTGCGGTTGCGGGCCAGAAGCCACGTTATCCCCAGGAGCTCGCAGTCGCCGGCGTGCCCCAGCTTGGGCCCCCTGCTGCCGCCGGTCTCGTTGCCGCCGTGCGCCGGCGCCGCCGGTTGCAACTGCAGTGGGAAGATCCACGAAGAAGACGACCCAGGATGGTCCACCATCAGAAAGGAATGGTCCACCGGTTCAACGGTGATTCAGGTTAATAAAATCCGAATTAATAATTGGTGTATGAAAGACCGCTGTCCGGAAATACGATGTCTCCAGAGTTAGTAGTTTAAAGTGGTCAATAGTGTAGAGACAAGGACTGGCAGTCCGTGTTGGAAGTAAGGAGCAATGGATCATAATCCGGCGGGATAGCACACCGAATGCCGGCGGCACGCCGGAGTGGTGATGGTGAGGGGAGCTCACCTGGTAGAGGCTGTGGAGACAGCGCGAGCAGCCGGAGGGGCCCGGAAGGGCGCAGTCTCGCTCGATCCGGCGAGCAGCGGCGCCGCCGGCGACCCACCGGCCGGCGGCGTCCCTCTCCACGGCTAGGCTTCCGGAGCAGGAGAATGGCCGGAGGCGGACGCCGCAGAAGCAGGTGGCGACGTCGCAGGTGACGTTCACCGGGCGGAGATCCAGCCCCCGGGCCCGCAGCGCCTTCTCCACGCCACCGGCGCAGGCCTCCGAGTCCTCTGGCAGCAGCGGCATGTCGGAGGGACGGGAGGAGGCAGCGGGGGCGCCGCCGGCCAGGGCGGTGGCGGAGTAGGCGGCGTAGAGCCAGGCAGCGAGAGGGGGGCAGCAGCGGGAGCGGGAGAGGCGGACGGTGGCGGCGGAGGAGGAGCAGGCGTGGGAGACGGTAGAGAGGAGGTCTTGAGGGAGGTCGAGTGGGCAGCTACCGGAGAAGTCGGACTGCTCCGGGAAGGCAGGGATGGTGGAGGGGTGACCGGAACTGGTGGAGACGAAGGGCTGCGCGGGGAAGGGCCGGTCGATGAGAGCCCACGGAGTGGTGCAGAAGTTGGTAGAAAGGAGGAAGAAGAACAATAAAGAGAGAGAAGTCGACGACCACATTCTCATCTTCTTCTTCTCCTCCTGTCGTTCTTTCTCTTTCTACTCTTCTTCTTCTTCCTCCTCCTCCTGTCTTTCTTTCCTTCTCTACTCTTCTTCCCGGTTCTCCTCAGAACCAGCTTTCTCTCTCTCTCTCGCTCTCTCACTCGCTCTGTGGGGTAGTGATAGAGAAGAGGGGCCACACAGGCTGTGGAGGAAGGAGCGGTTTTATGGGCTTTGGAGGCGAGTGCATAAAATAATGGGGAAATAAAGGATTCACGGATATCATGAGAGAGATTCAATGATCAGATCATCACGCACCTAAATAAAAACAGAAAAACGTAGAAAAAATCCCAAAGTCCACTCATGAAAAAAAACCTCCACTACATCTTTTCTTATTTATATTTTTGTCCTTTTATTTGTAAAAGGCATCAATCACCCCCTATCATTACCATATTTTTAGGTAAAAGAGATATTTAAATATTTATGTAATCATGATACTGATGTCTATAAAGGGAAAACATTGCCAAATTCAACATACGAGGGCTCCGATTGGAATGGAGACGAAGTGAGTTTGAAGAGATGGAGAGGAATAAATTTGCCTAAATAGTGTATTATTATATAGTCACATCAAGGAATATAAATACTACTATTCCTCCTCTCTCTCTCTCTCTCTCTCTCTCTCTCTCTCTCATACTGAGCTTAAGCATGAAAAAAGCCTCGTCTTGGAGAAAAAGTATGAAAAATATGTTCACGGCAGGACTCACAGAAAGTCAAGACCCTTCTTGTCAGCACCTTCATAAAGTGATAAATGTGACAATAAAAAGGTTGACAAGCATCTAGGTTTCACCTTATCCAACCATTGACTTTGGAAAGTATGGCAACAAACTATCGAAAATAGGCCCATTTAGTAGACTTGGTTTTCTTAGGTGCTTTGTTTAGGAAGAACCCAAGAACGTTATGAGCGTACGTTGAAATTATTCAGTCAACCAGCCAAGGACATTAGAGGTTACCCAGCTGGAGACAAGGGATCTTCTACTCTTTACTATATATCCATATATATATATATGCCTTTTAATTTACTGGCTCACGGAGAGGGAGTGCGAAGACCACGCCCCTCCGCGACCTCAATAGATTTTTTGTGGGTCCCAACGATGACCGGGGGGCGGTGGTCAACGACTAGTGTTATAGCTCCGAGATCGATTTCCTGTCGGTTCGAGCCTTGTCTGCGGGAGAGTTGATATTCACACCCCCTGCCTCCTCGGGCGCGCCATCGTTGAAAGGCTTGTGGGAGTAAATCGAGTGGACTTTGGCTTTACGCTGTTGAAGAGGGCCAAGGGTTGAGGACAATGATAACTCATAATGCCTCTTGAGAGAACTTCGATAAGAGTGCAACATGGAAGAAAACGCCTTATAACTCCGTCATGAATGGGAGAGAGAGGGAGAGGGGGGACCTTTGGCTAAGATGCGTTATGGAGGATTACACTTTATCGTGCTGTCATAAATGTGTATGTTTGAGAGAGAGAGAGAGAGAGATTACTCCTTTCAACAATTTAGAGGCGCTTTTGAGAGCACTGGCTCGATGCACGTGATCATTCTCCTTTCTATGCGCCCGTAGACGACACGCCAGGTGGGCCACTTCTCTCAAATGGACCCCATCTGAAGCCCAACTGGTCTGTACATGGGAGGATATTTATAAACTATCGCGGCCTTACATATATCTTTTTAATTAGTTATACTATGTACTAATATTCTTAAGAATTAGTGTAATTCCTTTCGACGTAGAAAATATGTTTATTTTTCAGGCTATAATCACAACTACCCTTCTACTTGGGGTATCAATGAAAGAATTGATGAAGATTGTTATTTTTTTATCTAATTATAAATTATTTTATCTCAATATGATAAATTATTTAAAAATAACACCATAGTTTCATGAAATTAAATGCATGGTTTCATCAATGATTTATGAAAGATATTATAAGACTGGTATCTTTGAGAATTTATGTTGTGATTAAGCTTTCTCTTGACACAAACATATGATGATACAAGCGAAATATTTTTTATAATTTTTATAACTCTAAATTTCTCACATTATGTGGTTGATTCGAGAGGATGTGAAAACTAAGCATTAATTTCCATATGAAAGAGAACAGTTGTTGCAATAGTTAGTAAAAATAGAAAAGATAATAATTTAGCAAGATCAAGATGAATAGATACTTTTGTATCCTCAATGGATCCACATGCTAACTCTTAAACATAACAATATTGGTTCCTTTTATTTAAGTCTATGATCTTCATTCTAAAGGCATCAATTTTTTTGTTGTCAGTTTTGAGGTTTTTTATCTTGGATCAAAACAATCCATTCACCTTGTTTTTAATGGGATATGAGATTCTTTTATACTAGATTCAAAATATCTGGATCTGTGATTCTTAATCGATGGTTCAATACCTCTAATCGTTAGGCACAATAACTTGATCCGTTGTGTCTTTTAAATTCATGCCTAATAATTAAATCAATTTCGTCTCCCATCATACTATAAATGGGCCAGGCTGAACCTCGTCCTGAGTGTGGCAAAAGGCCTTGCGTTCCTCCATGGCGCTTGCCCCCCCCCCACCCCGCGTATAAGTGAACCTCATCTCTTCCAACATCTTTGTGGACAAAGATGGCAGCACATGCATTAGTCACTGACTTCGCCCTGCTCCATCTCCTTGGCCCCACCACTGCGAGGGTTTTCCACAATGAGGAAGATAATGACCTATATGTCTGTCTGATCTCATGTGGCCTAGCTTTTGAGGGACTGCTGAGGTAAATAATGTTGTAGAGCTCTGCAAAATAACATTTGTCTACATCATTATATTGTGGACCTTGTACTTGCACACAGAGAGAGAGAGAGAGAGAGAGAGAGAGAGAGAGAGAGAGAGAGAGAGAGAGAGAGAGAGAGAGAGAGAGAGAGAGAGAGAGAGAGAGAGAGAGCTTGGCAAACAATGTCCACTAGGAACTACATCTTTTGGGAATCATGATGTTTCAAAAGAATAATCAATATTTGAGAACCAAAATAATGAAATCAAAGAACAACGACCAAATAATTTGTCTAAATGCTACTTGGTTCCTTTGCAAGGTCAATAAGAGTGCACATTGTTTCATTCACTGAATTGGAATATTGTAATTTTATGATGTATGTTCACCATATATTTCCAGAACACTTCTTAAGAATTGAGAAATATCCTCATCATTTCTACCTTGAGGGTTTAATAATATTTTGTAACTATGTGCATCCAGCTTTCTCTTTTGAGATAAATTATCTAATTTCATATCTAAATTCATATTATCTTTCCTCTCCCCTCCATCATGTGTGTTAATACAGTGGAACTAGAAATTCAAATTCAATGATCACAAAATTTAGAGATGTGAATAGAGAAACCCACTTGCTTAAGTCAATGGAAGGAGATATGTAAGTAATTACTCCATTAACTTTGAATGAGTAAGATCTTTATTTTCTCTTAAATGGAGATGTTCAATTTTAATTAAGTGGATCAAGTTTTAATAAGTGAGAAATAGATTATCAAAACAAAAGGTAATTTGTTAACTATTATATGTTCTCGCATGGATCAAGATCAAGAGTAAAAGAATGAAGATCAAATTCAATTTAGAAGATGGGAGAGTTATGATATGTTGAGTGATACTCACTCTACCCACAATCTTATGAAGCTTGAAGACTCTTCTTAGGGTATTTGATCCACTGAAGATTACAGGGGTGATAGTTATATGGGTGACAGATTGAGTAGAGAAACTAGGGGAAGAAGAAGGGTAAAGAAGAAGATTTGATGAAGAGAGATCAAATTGATAGAGAGAGATAGAAGAGGATCAATAGAAGAGGAGAAAGAATGACAATACTTGTCAATATTTTCACTAAAATCAGTCTATTTTCCTCTTCAATTTCGTAGCCCCTTTTTTATCGGTTACCCTAAGGGAAGGGTAGTTACAAAGGTGGTTATAAAGGTGGTCCCATGAAGAATGAAGGGAGATGGTGCCTCCTTAGTGAGCAGCTAGGGGGGAGGGCTTGAAGGGTAATTCAAGTCTTGACCCTTGACTACCCTCCTCTCCTTCTTAAGCTTGGGGTTTACATATAGTTTATTGGACCAAGTTTTGATCTGTCCCTTGCTCCGTGTTGACCTCAAATTAGGTTGACTTTCACAATGGGTCTTCATTGCATCTTGGACTCCTATGACGTTCTAAAGTATTAGAGTTAATGTCCTCATTACTCAGCTTTTATCTTTCTATGTTTTCTTATCTACCAAACAAGCTATTTCTCCAAATGTAAACCAATTAGCAGTGCTAAATGATGCATGGTCTTTGATTCTCTTTAACTTCCTCAATAAAATATGCTTCTTATTTTCTTCTCCCTCGAAATCTTTTCTATCTACAAAAACTAATGGATCACATCATGCAAGTCTTTTTGACCTTTTCAAAATGTAAAAAATTGTCACTTACTAATTGGTGAAACATTTGCAGACCTCAAAATTCATAAATCTACCACTTAAATATATGTTGTGAACCAAAAATTTACTGTAACTTTTTCTTTCACTATATGCACTACATATCTTGCTTATAGTGATTGGAGAATCATAGATTGTTAAACTTCTTAAGTCATTATATTTTCCTCTATCACTACTATTATTTGAGGTATTATTGGCTTTATCTTTCTTCATACATCTTGATTGAGAGCTTATGACTATCTTTTCTCATGAAAATATTATCATCTCCTCAAAGAATGACATCATGTTATTAAAGAAGAAATTGTTAGTTGAAATCGTATTAGAAGCCTACATTGTAAGTCTAATGCTAGTGAGCCTAGTATCACTGCATATAGATGAGTATTGCAACTAAAAAAATAATGTAAAAATGATCTAAAGTTTGAAAAATTAATAATGAAAAAAGAACAAAAGAGTTGTGCAGTTGAAATGAATTATTTTATAAAGATAGGTAGAATGTAAGAGAGTGAATCTAAATTTAATAAAATCCTGAGATTTACAACTTTTCACACTTCAAATTTACATTCATTTGGAGGTATCTACAAAAGTTTCTTAAAAATATGTCAATCTTTATCACATTCATAACACAATCATAAGGCTTAGATTATGGGATTGCCATTATTTTGTTATTTCTTCTGACCTAAGTCCTCTATTAGATTCTTCAACTCATTATGACTAATTTGTTGTACCTCTTCTTGTCCTCATTACTTCTAAATCTCCAACATATTTCTTTAATTTATTGTATTCATCTTTGAGTTCTTAAAATCGAGCATTGAGGGAGACAATATTTAAAAGTAATTTTTGACACCTTCTCTTTAAGAAAATGGATTCAGTCACAATGGGTGACTCTCTTGCTATAAGGTTTGATGTATCTAGTATCAACTCTATTTATCGAGTAATAACAAACATAACAAAAACTACACACCCTTGAGTGACATAAACATCAACAAGAGTACTCACAATCTTGCCTAATTTACTCATGATAATATCTGTTTTTTTCTTCTTAAGATGAAAAAAAAAAAGAAAAGTAGATAGATAACTTAGATGAGATTGTCTTCCTCAAGAAACTCATTGTGGGGACTACCCAGAATTCCATGGGCTACAAGACAAGGCATTAGGAAAGAAAAAAAATGAGAGCCTAATCCATAAAGCATATTTGGCCTTAGACCACTTGAACCAATGTCATTTCTAAATGGCCAAATCTTGAGTTTGAAACCTTAAATTATTCTATATAAGCATGCGTGGAGGTATTCTTATTTAAATTTATGAAAAATTTCTCACATACTACTAGTGGATCTAAAGTTTTGTGTTAGTTTATTTCCAAAATCTTTTAATGTGATTATAGGTTCTTCTAATCAATCCACAATCTAGCTTCACCACCAAGATTTTACTCATCATATTAGATACAATCTTGAGATGTACAACTTTTCATACTCTGAATTTAAATTTATCTAGAAGTATGCACGTAAGGTTTTTGAGGTGGTTGCTTCACCCCCTCTATTGTTGGCAAGATGAAGGCCTCCACCATCAAAGCTCCCATTGTAGTAAGGAAAAGTCAACTTTTTGTGGTATGCACAAAGACCACCAAGAGCTCCCATTGTAGTAAGGAGAAGTCAACTTTTTGTGGTATGCACAAAGACTAACTCAAGAACCTCCCATTGACTCCTTCTCCACTAGTGATGGCAACTCTCTAAGTGATGATGCCTTTAACAATCTCCTCTACTTGTGGTATGAGGTTTGAAGCTTCTACATAGGTCAACAACTACATGAAGAAATCTATGTCAACCTACAAAGTAGGCTGGGTTAGTTATCTAAGCCAAATAATGTGCCTGCAGCTTTGTTTAAATTTTTGGTTAGGCCAAAGTTAGTTTGTGCAGCTGCTCCTATCTATGTCTTTTACTAGGACCTATATGATTTGTTTGGTTGATATTGGTCAACTTGGCCATTAGAGAAAGTAAATCCCCCTCTCTCTCTCTCTCACACACACACACGCACACACGCACACACTCTCTTTCTCTTTATCTCAAGGTGAACCTCCAGTGTTCTAGATTCTTATGGATGCATGATGGAGGTTTCTACAAATGAGACTTTCCACATGGATTGGTCTAAGATAATGTTGATTCTTTTGAGCATGATGTATGACTCTTTGGTCCTACTCAATGAGCTCAATAAGTTTGGCTCTTGTTTCTGATTTTGTCTTCTCTTTTCCCTTTTAAGAAGAAAATAAATGGCAATGTGCAACTCGTGGGGTACTCACCAATTTGAATTGGTTTAGACCAACAAAATGCTCGACTTTGACTTGGTAGAGAAGCTGATTTAGGGTAAGACAATAGTGGGCCATTTGGACTGATTGAACCTAAATTCATGAACCAACATTATTTATTTGATGAGCTCTCTCTCTCTCTCTTTTGATTATGCCTTAATTTAATTGTCATATTTTGATACCTAGGATCTGCTAACAAGTTATTGATGAGACCTCATGATGTTGATGGTCTATCGATTAGGGACGGTGGTATAAGGTCATCATTTCTCTCAAATTATAGTCCATCTTTCCTTGGGAACTAACTTGAGGATTGTAGACTGATCTTCTACTTATGACAAGGATCATTTTCTTAAAATCAAGGAGCATTAGAAGAAATGCAAAATTTAATGTAAGATAGAAGGGACTTTAAAGGTAGAGGAAGGGAGTAGTTGGAAGAATCAGATAGTGGTTGGAGGTCAATCAATTGGCCATGCAAACTCACTACCAGGTAGTCTATGTTGAGGTAGTGTCGCCTACACTTGTTAGAGTGTCTGCTAGATTGCTAGATCATAAAGACTTGGCACTACGAGGATGAAAGGTCAATTAGGTAATCTTTTATATTTGATAACACACTATATCTATTTAATTGCCATATTATTATATTAAAATTGATAATTATATAATCATATTTTTATCTAGAAGTTTCTTATATTTTTGACATATTTGACCATGAAAACAAGGGATAGATGTGGGAATCCCTCTCCCTCTCTACCTGCTCTCTATGTTCTCTCCTTTCTCTACCCTCTTTCTCTTTGTCTCTCTATCTACTCTCTCCCTCTCTACCCTCCACTACTCTGACCCCTTTCTCTATCTACTCTCTCCCTCTCTACCCTTTTTCTCTCTACTCTCTCTCTCACTTTTCCTCTCTACCCTCCGACTTTTCTCTTTCTTTCTAGGCACACTCTTTCTCAACCCTCTATCTCTTTTCGTCCACTCTTTCTCTACCCTCTCTTTCTCTCACTCCACTCTTTTGTCATCTCACTCTACTATTTTTCCTTTACTATTAATAGATGATATATAGCAGATCTTCTCATAATTCCTCTCTCTACACTCTAGCCTCTTTTTGAGCTTTAATAGGATTTAGCAATCGTACTCATCCAAGTGACATGTGGGCTGATTGTAGGAGCATGAACCATGAAGTTTGGCAATGTCTACAATAGGCTGCTAGTCTTTAGTGTTAAAGGGAGAGTTGAGTTTGTCTTGTTTTATCCCTCTTCTTACATTCATTCTTTCTTCTTTCACTTTTCCCCCTTCTTTAATATTTTCTCAATTGTTACATTTTCTACTTACATTTAAATTACCCTATGTAGGTTATTTGAAGTACTTTTGTTTCATGTCCACTCACAACTATGGTTATCCTTCACCCGATTGTTTGTATCATTTATGTGTTTTTTTTAATGTCAATTTGTGTAGTAGTCATGTTTAGTGTTGAGTCATTGTGTTTGAATTTCCTTCTAGTACTAGAGTGTTATGTTTCTCATTTGACTTTTGTAGGTCAATCATTTGGGTTTGAGGAGCAATTGAGTAGGAGTCAATTGGAACAATCCTCAAAGCATAATTAAACAATCTTGGAGTTAACCTAACTCTTCATAGTTGAGTTCTTATAGATCTTTGTGTCAACATCAAAAACTCTAACTCTTTCTTCTCTCAATCTTTATTCTTTTTGAAGCAAAAAAAAACTAGTTGATGCATGACTCATATCTCTCTTTGAGGATTGACCTAATTTCATTGTACAAGAGTTAAATTTAGATATTACTTTTAATAAAATTTAGCTTTTTATATATTTAAATTATCATTGTCTCTCTTCTAAGACAATGACAAAAGGCACATCATTATTTGACATAGTGGTAATATTGACTTGATGATGTTTTGATAGAGTTGACATAGCCTAAGTTAATAGAGTTGAAATCTCATCCTTAAATTCAAAAAATACTTGATTTATATGAGGATTCTCACCTTGAGTTCACAAGATGAAGAAATCTTGCCCCCTTTAGTGCAACAAGGGGTTGATCTTGAGTTCATAGGATCCAAAATGGCTCATTGAGTCTACAAGAGTATTGATATCCACTAATAGAAATGTAGAACTAAAAAATATATTGATTGAAAATTGAAATGACTCTTGGGCTACATGGGTCCCTTTAAATATGGTTGAAGTATCTTGATTTGACATCTGAATTTAAATTCCAAATGAAATTCAAATGTAAAAATAGAAGAAAAATAAAAAGGAGAATAAATACAGAAAATAAATAAGAATAAAAAGTAAACAAAAGTAGTAAGCAGTAAAAATAGAAGGGGGATAAAAATACTAATAACTAAAAATAGAAAGTGGTAAAAAAAAATAAGAGCTTTATTGAGATTTAAACACATTTAACATGTGTTCAAATTTCTTATTGGGCCATTTTAAGTCAAATAAAGTATTCATGTCTCTTGACCCTCTAATTCACTTGAATTAGTATGAGAATTACACTTGTACTCCATTTTATCACGAAATTGATAACCTTTCAACTTCAGAGGCATAAATTACATTAATTTTCTCCACCTAGATTAAAAACTTTCCATCTTGCATTTGTGACACTAATTTTGAGGCTAAATCATTATCCTCAAGTTGTCTTCATATTCTTATTCTCTATGATTTGGTGTCCATAACTTTGGCTGGGAGTGAGTGATGCATATTGCTTAAATATCTTCTTTACCCCACGTACGTGTGGGGGTGTTTGGTGGGGTGTTTGTGTGTGAGCGAGAGAGAGAGGAGAGAGAGAGAGAGAGAGAGGAGAGAGAGAGAGAGAGAGAGAGGAGAGAGAGAGAGAGAGAGAGAGAAGGAGAGAGAGGGAGAGGGAGCAAGCAAGAGAGAGAGAGAGAAGGAGAGAGAGGGAGAGGGAGCAAGCAAGAGAGAGAGAGAGAAGGAGAGAGAGGGAGAGGGAGCAAGAGAGAGAGAGAGAGAGAGAGAGAGAGAGAGAGAGAGAGAGAGAGAGAGAGAGAGAGAGAGAGAGAGAGAGAGAGAGAGAGAGAGAGAGAGATTAATGGATCTGTTGGGTATATATCTAAAGTTTCTCTTGGTGTTATTATCCCCTTGTAGGATCTGTTATTTGTGAGAATAGTTTGTAGAAATAGCAATAGTAGAACTGGGGTTAGGTCCAATGGGCCGATAACTAAACCCATGTGAGGCTGCCCATTATTTCTCATCTATATATATATATATATATATCAGTTAGGGTTTTTCTCGGGGAGAATCTTCATCTTCCTTTGTTTGCTCTTCCGTTCCTTTCTCGCGGTGTTTCTCGGCGCTCGTTCGGGTCCCCAGTCTTCTGATTCTGCCCCGGGTTTCCATTTCTCGTGCTTCTTTCTCTGATGGGCTTGTCAATGCTACTGAATAGGGAGAGCTATGGCGGGTGACTGCTTCGCAACCACGCTGCCCTCTGTTAGCTCCGATTAACCCGCAGGTTCTCTGCGGGCCCCCCTGCCGGCTTGCGAGCCCCGACAGTAAATCCCGATGGTCTCATAGTACGGGCTTGCGCTTCTGCGACGCAGTGCCTCGTTGCGCCGCCCGCTGTTCCTCTCGCAAGTCCGCCTCCATATACCATTACATCACCTCGATTTTCTGATTCAATCTTATTCGAGACAGTTTTCTGCGAAGTTTTTTGCTCCGAATTTGTGGGAGATGTGGAGTTTCTCCAATTCCGGTTCCCTGCGATTCCATTGGTGTTGGGAGCTTTCGGTGTGATTGAGGCTTCCATGAATTAGGTCGTTTGATGCGCTCCAAATCGTTGATCACCGTGTATTGATTAGCCGATCTGATCGATTCGCCGGTCCTTGATAGAGAGCGGATTGTGTCCATGATACGTGGAGTGCCTCAAATCTGAGTGAATCGTTCTCTTTTTCCCTCTTCAAAAACCGGATCCAGTTCTTCTCATTCGTATTCATCGCTTTAGCGCTTCTGTAATACTCTCTCTCTATGGGCTTACCTCTATGCTATCGAAACTCAGTCACGGGAGTTCTTAGTAGGCTTCAAAACTCTTCGTCCAAGAGGCATAATTCGTTTGCGACTGCGATAACTCCTGGCGTTAATATTACATAAATAAAAGTCTTTCTTCGCCATTAACAATCGAAGTAATCGTCGACGTAAGTCTTAGCGTTAAATATTTACCTCGATTTAAACCCGCTCGTATCAGATGAATTCCATTGAAACCCCCGAGAAATGCTCTTGCTGCGCAATATAATAAATTGAATGTCGTCAGTTTAATGGGAAGTTTTCTACCATTTGGAATGTGCTGAACTGTTTAAACGCATCGCCATGATTTTGATGAACCCAGATGGTTCTTGTTGGGCCGAGTGGGATATAGAGGACGGAGGACAGAAATTAAGTGGGATTCATCCGAAGTCCTGATGACTTCCGTCTGTTTATCACATACCCAACATCTCCCAATTATGAAATTTCTATTCTTATTTTGCCAGAAATCTGCAGACTTACCTTCCGATGGTAGAGAAGCCGAGCTGAGCTGTCTAGCCTAGTTCACTGATCTTCTACAGGCCGAAGAACTCGTGTACCCTGGTATAGTTAAAGGCTTTCAGAAGAAGTATCTGTTACTTGTGATGAACCGAGCTCAAGAGATAGTTTCTGGCCCTATCACTGAACAGTGATTGGTACTCTTCTAATTATGGTGGACGAAGATCTGACAGTGCGGCAAGAGCTCAAAGTTTGGCTCTGCATTCACAGTTTTCCAGCGGGGATCGGCCACAGGCATTTCCCAGAATCTCCCAGATTTGATGGGACATTTACTACCGGGCGATAACTCCATTGAACAACTGTGAACTCCCCCCCCTTCATATCTGACTGTCTTTCTTTCTCTCTCTTACTTTATCAAGGGATGCCTGTGGGTTCTCTAAAGCATCTCCATCGATCTACATCAGTAATGTCTTCTTTAGAAAAACCATCCATCTGAGCTGGTCCTCGGTCAAAATATTGTCTTTCCCGGATTCCCCATTTAGTTTATATTTTTTTCCATGCGCTAGTGTGGGCCCTCCCTCAGTCTTTCCTTCACATCCGTAGCCCTTTGATCGCCTGCTCCAATCGGATTTACATGCCAAAATATGCTTTTAAAAGCACCTGGAGGAATTTCTGTAGATCTTTGTCACTCTGCTGTCACATCTGCTCTTGACAAACCAGAGCAGGGATGGAGAAGAGCTAGAGACGTCTGAGCTTAGAGGGGGCCCACCATGTCGGAGATGATGATCAAGATGATGATGATGCGTGGTGCAGATTATCACATGGTGACAGGCGGGTAGGGGTTACACGTTGGGAAGAACCCATTCTTCTGCTGCCCCTCTTCTAGCGAACCCAGACTACTGAGGGTCCCACCTCTCTGGACTACTCGATTGAAGAGCACTGTGAAGGCCCCATCACATGGAGCGCACCCCAACTTGGGAGAGTAATATTCCCAAACTGGGATATCCCCAGATGAGATGAGGATGATCAGATGCCTCTGAACCACGTTGTGAAGATGTCATCATGATTCATCAGCTGAGAATTATGGGCAGAGTTCCTGCGAGCTTCCCATGAAAACATTGTGGGTACTTACACATTTCCTCTGCATCATGACAAATCATTTCTGCATTTTTTTTCTCCCCATAAATCTGTCAGTTGGATGCCATGCTTTTGAATTCTCTCGATTATGGGGTCTCTGAACCGGACCGATGGTAGTAGAAGATGAAAGCAGAATAAAGATGAAGTGAAAGCTCCTGGGTTCACCATGAATGCCTCTGCCCACCAACCAGATTCTTGAAATCTCTTACTACCCTGCGGATGTTGGTTAAAAAAAAAAAAAAGGTGTGATCTTGGAGGAGAATCGGCTTTGTGATATTTCGAAGTCTGCTCGGTCAACTTGAGATTAGGTGAGATCTGCTCAACGGCAATATCCTGGTTCATTATCTTGCTAAAGTTTTGTTCTTGATCGTGCATAGAAATGAGGAAGGGGGAATCGATTCAGACCTCAATCATGGCGATGTGCGCGACCGTGGGGGCCCGTATTTCAGGAAAGGGCAGAGTATCTTCTTATCTTTCTTCCTCAGTATGTGCGCAGCGGCGGCAGTATGCAGAGGGGACGGGGGAGGGAGAGACACGTCATGTGGGTTTCTGGCCGCGTCAGAGGAAGAGGACGAGATCCTCTTAATGCCCACTTGAAGAAGAAGAAGAGGAGGAAGAAGAAGAAGAAGAAGGAGATGGTGATGAAGACGCGTCATTCTTTCGTCGCTATATTTACCCCTTTCTTGCAGAACCATGGATTTCGGCTCTGCGTGGTCTCAAGGGCTTCATCCTTCCTCCGCTAGGGTTTCCTGGTTCTGGTCGTAGTAGCCTGCCGGAGAGATCTCGAGTTCGCTTGGTGCAGGTCGGGAACCTGTCCCCCCTCTACCGCCATGCCGGCGAGGCGGCGGTGGGACGCGGTCCCCCACTTGCGCCAACTGAATTCGAGGTATCGCGGCGGAGAAAAGGCTGCGGAGGACCGTTGCGGCGGCGATGGAGCCACCGGCGGCGTTCCTCTCTTTTGATGAAGAACCACCTGCTCGTCGTCGTCGACCCCCCTTCTTTTAACCGATTTCTAATCACGATTCTATGTGCATGCTCTTCTTCTTCTTCTTCTGCAGGGGATTGGGAGCTTCTGTTTGATGGGATTAATCCATGTTCTTTCTTCTCGTTGCTCCTCCCCCAAGGAAAGAAGGCAGAAGTGTGGGAGGATCTGCTCAGAAGATTCAGAGGAATTTTTTATTCCAATTACCCAGATGGCTTGAATCTGCTCCAACTATTTCATAAAGCCGGAATGTTGACGAGTAACTGTTCTTTATTACAGAGCTGGAATCCTGACCAGGGTCTCATCTTCTTGGTGGAGGAGGAGGAAGCCTGGTGTTTTATCACCCTGGCATCTTCATGTTCTTCAGATGTTCTTCAGATGTTCTTCAATTTCTTGTCTCCTCCTCGTTGCCCAGACTATCCCCTCCTAGATTTCTACAATAATATTATGATTCTTCATAACCAGGTGAAAAGATTGGGCGACTGGGGATGAATCAGAAACCCCTAATCCCTTGTTTCCTTCAGATCAGTCTCTGGGGATCTTAAGCATGGCTGAACCTTGTTGCTTCTCTCTCTTGAATCAGAAGTCATTCAACCGGTGCCGATGAAAGTTGTTTGTTTGTATTTCTTATCCTCTGATAATGTTTTTGGGTCATGAGATGCAATTATGTTCTCCTTTGATAAACATTGCTTGAAGCTCCTTTGACAAACACTACGAGCGATGTCAGGAGCATGATTAAGTCAGCTAATTGTTGTCACGACTCTCTCTCTCTCTCTCTCTCCTTCTCCCTCTTCCAATAAAGAGGATATATCAGATGGTTCAAGGAACCCATGAAGATTGTGGGTCAATCTTCCTCACTAATCCAAGCATAAGTCGTACAGTAGATCAGGGAGAACGTGCCCACTATAAATTTCTAATCTTGGAAGCGACCATGGCCAGAGATTAGATGAGATAGATGGTGACCAACAATAACGTAGACAATTTTTATTAGCACCGAGTAATCTAAGCATTATGGAAGGTAATCTGATGAAGCTGAGATCACACATAATGACATGTTTGACGAAGATTGATAGGTGTTGACCGCGGCCATGACACCAAGAAACTCGGAAAGTCTACCCAACAAGTGGACTCACTTTCCCATCTTCAAGACGCAGAGTTTGACCAGAGCTCAAGTGGGCCCTTGGGTTCCATCTCAGGCCTGCAAGGGTCTCCTCAGTAATGGGAGAGACATAAGGAGAAAGACCCATCTCGGTATATAGCATAATGCTGGACGATTCCATAGGAAAATGATTAAATAATTGGTTCCAGCTAAAAAAATGGGGAATAATCCCAATCGGGTTAAGAAAGAAGAAGAAAGATTATATACAGTATTTCTTCGAGGAAATAAAGAAGCATAGATGCATCCACAGTCCATAATTTCTCAAAATTTTCAACGTGTGGATACTGAGAACAATGCCACAAGCCTGAGAAATGCAACCGACAATGACAGAAGCCCAGGTCAGAGCATTCGGGAAGAAAACCATTACACAGAGAAATTAACTTACGGCTCACAAGTTCTATATTTCTTGGATCTGGGCACCTTGAGTCTCCCTACACGCTCCTTTGACCGCTCTCTGGTGCAGCTCGAGGAAGCCCCTTCAGCTCCACTGGATGGACCTAATGGGGAGGGGGTCAAAGGTTTGACTTTGGTACAGTGGGCCAGTCCAAAGCAGCTCTCGCTCTTGACTGGGCCCAAGACTCTGGGATGAGAATCATCAGGGATGATTTGGCAGCTCAGGATGACCTGTCCTGTCTGAGGACCCTCTTGTGGCTCACGGGGATCCACCTGTTCTTCCTTGGGCTGCACCCCCACCTCGAGAGGGGAAGGAGGTGCTTCAGAACTTTGCCTAATTTGGCTGAGGGTAGCAAAAAGTTTTACTTTTGATCTAATGATCTGAGACATGAGAATCCTCTTCTGCGAGTCGCCATCACCTTCAAAAAAAAAAAGAAAAGAAATCAAAGGGTAGGTCAAAGCTATGCATAGACTTTGAGTATATTCAAGAAAATAAACAGAGAATAGAAAGAGTTGACCTAAAATTGACTCAACAACAGCGCGTGCAGCCAGCTGCTGGGCTTCTTTCTTGTTCCTTCCGATGCTGCCCTTGTGTACTCTTCCGGCAAAAAGCACAGAGGAGGTGAATGTGGGAAGAAGTCCTTCTAACTGGGAGCAGGTATAGGCCGGCCGCTCTAAGTTCATCTTTACTGCATATTCCTCCAGAATAGATTTGCAAAATGTCGCGTCCTGGGGGGAGATATAGCGTGTGAGCCAATAAGCAATTGAGAGAGAGAGAGAGAGAGAGAGAGAGAGAGAGAGAGAGAGAGAGAGAGAGAGAGAGAGAGAGAGAGAGAGAGTCCAAGATAGTGGATGTAATGACTGGTACAATTGATAAGTGTCTGATATAGGGGACAGGATCAGAATTTTGAAGAATTCTTTTGTTATCTTTTTTGAAACAACAAGAGATGTTAGTAGCCTTAAGAATTAATGATTGGAGGGGTATTTAATGGCATCAAATAAATAAACCTTCGACGAAATGTTAGTAGCCTTAAGAATATAAAAATCCTTAAATCTTATGATAATCTATTGAACACTGGTTAGAAAACTCAATGCAGACACAGTTCTTAGAACAAAAAAGTTGAAGAAAAAAAATAAAATCAGTTGCAATAAAGTGACACCTTTTCAATCAATTTAGGCTCCAAGGTTTTTGTGTGGGGGAACATAAAATGCGATTCTCAGAACCGGATTTAATGATCTCACGTCAAAATAATCAACACGGTTCTATAGTTCTTAGCTTCCAATTATTGTGGAGTGATCATAGTGAAAATATCTTGGCACAGTCTTCCACCAACTCCAGAAATTGGATTTCCCAAAAAAAAGTTATGAACCTCTTATTTAAACAACAAATAAACAGGTTTCAGTAACATCCAAAAATAAAATAAAATAAAATAAAATATAGGAACCACGTCTAAATAGAAAGAAATTTCAAGTAAAAGACGCAAGGGGGAGAATTCAATGAACAAGTCGAACAAAGCTTATCAGAAAAATAGTTGCATATTTAGTAGAGTAGGGAGGGATGAAAAACATACAGAACTAATTAAGGGGCACCCCTGTTGCTCTATCTTTCTGGATAAACCTTCAAGAGCCACCTTAGCCACATTTTGCTCAGCTTCCTTCCGCTGAGAAAATGTCTGAGATGTTTGGAATGTAACTCCATCAATTGTGACTGATGATCTGAACTGCGGAGCGTGTGGTGTTCCTTCATTGATTGTTTGATATAGTGGCAGTGGGATCTCAGATCTTTGAGCATGCTCTTGTAGACGATTTTTGTGCATGAATTTATCCTCTGGGCCTATATTATGTTTAAAAAGCAAATAAAATGGTATAATATCGACTGAAGAGAAACATCAAATCGAGATGGTAATGTAGGAAAATAATTGAGATAATAGAGAAAAAAAACTTTGCATCAAGAAATATACAATTAACAGGCCAAATGGATGCTTGAAGTTGGGCATCTAACAAAAGATTCACTGCATCAAAGATTATTGATAATTGATTGAGAATCTAAGGGTAGTGAACGATATGATAGTCACACTTATTCCTTGGGGAATGGGGAGAGAGACCATCCTCAAATGTGGAAAGAAAATCCAAGTACCTTGGTTTAATATCATATTATGGTTAAATATTTAATTACCAAATATGGGTTTTCGAAGATATAAATTAGACCATGTACCTTGGTTTTCGAAGATATCATATTATGGTTAAATATTTAATGACCCTTCTCGACCATCATGTACTTCAAAAGAACCAATGATCCCAGGAAGTTGTGATACCCATCCGAACAAAATTAGTGTTTGATAATGGGTGCAAATCAAGCGCCTCTCCTGTCTCCATGTCAAGCTACGTATTTAATACTTCTTAGGGCATAATAATACTTAGGACATGATATCAACCCCATCTTTTGTCAAGAAACGTTGAGAGTACCCTCATGGGCAATGAAGTCAAAGTAGTAGCCAGATGCTCAGGTCCTAAACCCTAAAAAAAGAAAGAGAAATTAAAGAGGCATTGGAGAATCCAGGAGCCAAAAAGGGAGACCCCCAAAGTTCTTGCCCTCCATTGTCTCCTGGATCCATGAGCAATAACTGCGACCGTTTCCTGTTAATTACAGCAAGATCCCAGTGAGTTAGACATCCTCCCTACCGTTTTAGACAGCCAGGGGCTCTTTTGAAATCATTTTCGAGACCGGAAAATTTTCCCTTTTTAGCCCCAGTGAAGGCTTCCAAAGGCAGCAATTGCAGACTGGGTTGCGATGACAGCAGAAGGCAATTCAGTGGGCTGAGTACCAGACATGAAGATGAATGGACCATGGTTTCTTTAAGAAACTTAACAATATATTCGCGGGTCTGATCACCAAGAGGAGAACAGTTGGGGAATCTAGGAAGGAAGGGACGAATCTGATCATCTCTATGGCACAGGCCAACCTTGTCTCTTAGAAGGAAGAAAAACAACAAAATTATAAAGAACAAACCAAACTGCTTTCTCTCATCACGAGAGAGAGAAACCATCACCGGCGAAAATCCCAGACCAGTAAATAAGCTGCATCACTAAGTAAGCTAAAAGGGCAGCTTACGAGGGTTCGACGACGAAGGTGGTTGCATCCCCACTGGAACCCAGGAGTGCTTGAAACGTGATGAGGAAAGAGGGCGAAGCACAATTAGATTTCCCTCCCCTACCTCGCTCCTCCCCCCCCCCCCGAAGACAAAGATAAAAACTGCTCAAGCACAAGCCCACCAGCCTCACCAAGGTCACTCCCCGCAGCAAAAAACAAAGAAGAAAAAGGAAACAGATGGAGATGGAAAGGCGGAGCGAGCACAGCAGCAATCCCACCACAAGGGATCCTCCCGGCCGAAGAATATGCCCAAAGAGGGGGCACGGCGGATGCCCCTACGGCGGGACAAGTGCTTCTCCACTCTTCATCGACCAGGGCCACCAATCCCTCCCGAAGTACGCTTTGCGGAGTTCTCAACGGTGGGACAAGTAGCAGTTGATGGATGTGAGGTTCTACGGATTGTCAGCGCTAGAAATCTGGAAAACTCGGAATTCACCCGTTGCACATTTCTACTATGATCAGAAGTAGGTGAGTAATTTGGATCATTGTAAAGACCCATTCTTCGGTCAAGTCTCTGTTCTTACCATACGAGGTGAGGCGTAGGAGGTCAAAGAACAGCGTCAAGGACGTTGACACTATGCCATACTCCACACTTTGGCTTTCTTTGAAGGCGAAAAGTTTTGCACATTCAATTTTATAAATAAAATCACGCCCAGAGTTTTTTTTAGAATTTCTATCTGAATTTCATTTTCATAAGTAATTATTCCCAGTCAATTGTCATTCTTCTAAAAATCATAATATATTTGTCAAAATTTTCAACTTTAAAAATAACAGTAATAAATTTAGACTGATCTACCCAGTTCTTGTTGATACCGTCTATCTTCAGTAGTGTGATTCATTTATCAATGATACATGCAAGGTACAAGATGAATGCAAATACCCTACCATTTTTATCTGCTATTATTTTTATGAGGACGTCATTTAGTAGTTGGATGTAGTACTTTCTAAAGGGCATTTATGCTTGTGAATAAATTTGATAAAGATGTAATATAATTTAATAATAATATAATTTAATAAAAATCCAATGGTTACTCCACTTGGCAAGCCTATTTTGAAATTCTACTATAATCATCAATATGTTTTTCAGCATGTTTGAATAACATTGTGATTCTATGGAAAGTTGTGGCAGATATATTTAAATGGTAATAAAAAATTGAGAGCAATGAAAGTTTTTAATATAATTCTTTAATGTTTTCTTAGTGAAACTTGTAAAATATAAACATATATAGGAATATTCATTATCCAATTCCATTAGTTGTCATAAATACTTTCAATGAGGCCACATTGATTATGTGTTGAGAATCATAATGATACAAACCTTCTTGCATTGTTTGTTACTTTTTATCTTGACTTATCTTATTCTAACGTTAGTCTAAAATTTTGACTTAGCATTGAGATCAAGTTACAAACTATGGACAAAACCCTTAATCTGATTGTGACATCAAGAATAACATATGAAGGATTTCCAAGTCTATGAATTAGATCCATTTTGACAATGCTCCTATGGACCTAGTACATTTGAGGAAATTGGTTAGGTTTCTTCACATTTTAATTTACATATTATTATCTACAGTGTTGCATGCTTGACCAAAAGAGTACATTCTTACATTCTATCTATATAGAGATATAAAGGGATCAATGAAAACATAAATATGAACACGTCAATCATGAATATGCCCTTCATATTACCAATGTTGTACTGATAGTAAATAGCTAGTTAGCTTAAAAGCATGTAATCTTCACTAAGAATTTTGCTTAGTACTTGATTTTTTTGAAGATTAGCTTGACATCCTAGTTTGGACTAGTAAAATTTAAAACATAAGATAGACAATATTGAGGGCTTACTAGATGGCATACTATCTTAATCTATCACCCCTATTATTGTTATGTACTTGCATGAATATACATACCTTTTGGCGAAGGTAATGTGTCAAGAGTTGATTTGTAGGGATTATAGTGCTAAGAATAATTTGATTCTTATGTGTAGTCCTAGAGTTAGTCATACATAGAATTCTATACTCACTAGTTGATTATGGAGACTAATTATCTTAGCTTTTTCATATTCTTCGAACATATATGCTTGTAATTACAAGCATATATTGAAAGCCTTAGTGATCATAATATTGGTACGATACAAGAGTGATAATGGTGTATGTTAATCATATTAAATTTATGGAATGAACATTTTGCACAAATTGATTAGTTATCTATTAGGAATATGTAACAAATCACTTCTTCTACATGTCATGTGGTTACTTATTTCCTAGGTAGGCATAAACTCAATGAATTTGTAAATTATAGTCTCATATATTTTAGATAGACCCTTGCATTCCATACACATTATCATTGATGAAGAATTTGTCATGCTAGTCTACTCTAAAGGACATAAATGTCAAAATGAGAGTTGACTATGTATAATGAGAAAAATGAAAAAATAAAAAAGAGGGTGGAAACCAGACACCTCGAATTAATTGCACCCAATGGATGAATTTTCCATTAGTATTGAGGTGATAACAATTATATCATAATAAATGGGTTAAAATTATGGGCACAATGTAAATAGAGAAAAGAAGGGACCCTAGGAGAAAAAGGCGACAAAACCCACATTAAATTATATTATTATTGATATTTTTGAAATGCTATAGTTCATATTGATGAAACTATGCAATTGTCAAATATGTTTTATAGAGTTTTTGAAGAATAAGGAAGCACGTCCTTACCAAACAAGTCAAATGTTTGAATGTCAAGTAAGAGTGTAGTGGTAATTGTTAAAATTCATGAATAAATTTTAAAATTCAAGTGATAATGAGAAAACATCACAATATTTTCCTTGATGATTAGTTTTAGTCTATGTATAAAACCATTGAGTCAATGAATTTATATGTAACTCTACTTTGAATCAAAAAGTTTGTTCTAACTATTATATACATTAAAATTGTAGACTATATTGGGAGATACAAATGTTAAAATACTACAAAAAGCCCAAATTGTCTTTCAAGAACATAGAAATAAATGCTATCAATGATCCACATGCATGGCCACAATAGTACTTAATCAAGGCCGCAATCTCATTTGTTTCTTGTAAAAATTCACTAATATTATGTTCACTAAGTCATTATGCAACATCAATGCTCATTTTCATGTTAAGAAATAAAAATCGATGATCTTCATTTTGAGGCATTTGACATCTATATGCAAGTCACATTTTACTTAGTAGTTCTAGAAGTCTCTCCCCATATGTACAAAGAAAATCAAGGGTACCAATTTGAGATGAAATTTGACTTAATTTCTCAAAGTAAACATCGTTGCACATAAAGAACAAGAGACAACTTAATCTAGTTTGCAAGCCGCCATGTAATGATAGATAATAACTTGTGTGCTTCAGCAGGATATATCATGTTGTTGATATCATGACTATTACAGACCTTATATTAAAAATCTATAATAGAGGATCAAATATAGCAAAGTATTTGAGTCTAATATTATTTTAACTAGTTCATGGCACAATGTTTCAAGTTATTTTCAAGTAAATATTAATAAAAATACTTTGAAGGGTGACTCAATATAGGTCATTATCAAGTTGATGGGCAATTAGGAGTTTGCCACATAAACAAGACCATGAATTAAAAACTTGTGGTTGCTAGAAACCACATCAGGTGAACATATAGGGAAAATCACAAGTGCTCCATCCGTTAGGTCTTTGGGCAAGAATAGGCTTATCTTACAAAATCACAAGATTATGCAAAAGTCAAATCCAACTCTTTGATCACAACATCTCAACAATGACATATCAAATACATATGTGAACAAAAGGTGATCAAAATCTTGATTATTTCAATGTGATCCAAACATCCAACTCTCATTTGTCAAGTTCAAAAATGTTGTCTTAAATTTGAATAAAAATGGATGAGCAAAATAAGTGATTCAACATTTGGAAGGCTCAAAGATTCTTAATATGTTTTCAAAAAACAATAAGTTTTTTAATGAGATTTTTGAATGTTGGATATGATGCAAAATAAGAAATGGTTAGATGATGAAGGCTTATAAAAAAAAAATTGAGGATTGAAGACTTATTGATTACATGAAGATTCAAGTAAAAACATTTAGCCATTCTAGATGCAAGCATCACTATTAGACACAAATCACATATCATCTTTTGTAACTAATTTTGAAAAAATGATCAATTAGATATTCACAATTGTTCACGACCCGAGGACTTGCCAGCTAGTCAAGCCTACAAGTAGGCTAGAAGTGTAGTCAGGGGAATCCGCGAGTAAGGGCTCAAGTGGCTAGGACTGATGGGGGCATGTGCATGTCATTCTCCTTCTACATCATCGGTGGCCAACCGACTATAGGATAAGAAGTAGTTGTACACATCAGAGAAAAGGACTCATTACTTGCAAATGTGATATTACTATATATTTGTCTAAAACTTTGACACAAAAGCGATGTGGGATTAAAGCTCACACCTTTCCTTGAAAGGTTTTGAAAATTTTAATACCTAAACTACCCCTTAATTATAATAGAGATATATCATGATGATGTCACTTGATTATGGCATTAGAATACTTATTTCAATTTCTCTCATACAAATAAACAATTGGTGCGGGTTTAAATTCTCTTAGAGTCAAAACTTATATTTTTATTTGATTATCGTAACTTTCTTGCAGATCACTAGATGATCCACTAGATCATCTAGATCATCGGTGAAAATCTCGTCAACATGATTAGCAGAGCATTATTCTTAAAATTACTGAATAATTTGTGATAAAAGGATCATGAATTCATCGAGTAAATTATCTCTAATTGATAGATGAACAAGTTGTCATTGGAAGGAAGATAATCCACCAGGAGATGAGTCACCACCTTCTAAGAGCATACCAAATGCAATGAACAACTTCCTCTTATTAGGCAAACCTAAGGATAAAGCTCCTTCACACATGCCCCACTTCTATCCAGCTCTTCTCCATCGAGTGATAGTTGTTGGAGAGTTGTAAAGTCATTATTTTTTTACTCTGCCAAGTGACAACTATCGAAGATGATTTGACAACTCATTTTATTGATCTCTAGACTTCATAAGGAGATCTAAAAATTATCTATATTATCTTTGTCCAAAAAAAGTTTTTGAGACTATAGACACTACATGATGATTTTCTTGAATGCTTAGGATTTTGATGTATTGTTGACGTATCGTCGCCATGATGTCAAAACTTTATTTTTCTATTTTTAACTTAATTTTTGTTTTATTTAGTAATAATTTATGTGATTGAAATTTATCAAGTTATACTTCATTTAATTACGATTTTTTTAGCTTTTACAAATTTTAATTTGATCAATTAAATCGTATGTAATCGCTTACGTAAGAATCACTGGGTAGAACTCTATTTTTGTTTGATTCGTGTTCGTCAGGTGCTGACATCATCTTGACATCCACACCCTTATTTTCTTTTTTTAAAAATTTTAAATATATTTTATTTTTATTTCTTAGTATAAAATTCATAAAACATCATACTCTTTGAAAACAATTCTGAAAAATTCCTCGATATTATATCACATTCTTGTGATTGATCTAAAAAATTATCACTATTTTTTAAAGTTTTATTGAATTATAATTAATATATTTTTCCAGAAATACTTTTAAATATTTAAAAATTAATATTTTTTAGTTCTATAGATTTTAAATTGACTGATTTACTATACAACGACTAAGTCATGTTAAATAGAGAAGAGAGAATGTGTTGAGTAGAAGCTTGATGTGTTGATAATTGTGTTTGACTCAAAAGGAGTTGAGCTTCAAAGAGATGAATGTGAGGTGTCAAAGTGTTGCGTGACTAAGCACAAATATTAGAATATATTTTTTGAGAGATAATAAATACTAAAGGAAAGACTCTCTAAAATTAGAACTAACTAGATGAGAAGTAAACCAATGTAAAAATTATTACATCATCGCAAAAGTATTGAGAGCTCTTATATAGTTTTGCACATGTAGACACAAATAAATAGGTTAGGCTAAAATAAAAAGTCATCATACATCCCTAAAATAGAATTCAGCCCTCCCTCTTAGTGTTTCACTTAGTTCTAGAGTTCATTAAAATTTATATCAGAATGAACCTTGATAGAAAAATATTTGCACATGTAAAGAGTACATCTTATGGCTAGAGAAACAATTGATTCATCAAACCATAAACAACTTATGTTTGATGGTGTCAATTATATATTCAGAAAAATTACAATGATCTAATAGATCAATGAAATAATATCTTAAAAAATATTTTTAAGATAGTTCATAAGATATGTGAAAAGTTGGCATAGATAAATGAGTTGCTAGTTTGATATTGAATTTAACCATGTTAAGGTTGTAAGATATGCTCGAGATGTACTTAATAACTTGTATACCTTACATGTTTACATATATGTTATCATGTACCTTTCATTTCATGTTACATCAATATGTCTATAATCTTCTAGGGATCTGGTATAAATATTAGATCCCGCTCTCCTTGTAAATAATTTTTGATTAGTAAATTTTGAGTTCTTCCAAGAGCGCTGGGCACCTATCAGAGCTCCAAATCCTACATTATCTAGACTACATAATATCAAAGTCATTATAGGATTTTAAACCCTATTTTTCAACACCATCACAATTGACATTGCTTTGTCGACATTCTCTCCATTGTCTACTAGAGTTATAGGCAGTGTACACTTATGACAAGGGATCTTTTCCCTCCCTATGTTTCTTCCAGAATGAATTCAAGTGTGATCACTCCATTTCTTTGCTTCTACACTGATCTATTGGTTTGTTACGGTTCTTGCATTATTTTTCCTTGTCTCTATTGAGATTTGTTCATGAATTTAGACATCCTCTTTACATGGAGAATGTGGAGACAATTCTTCATCATTTGTGGGGGATCCAACCTCCACAAGGAAAGTTAATCTTTGTCCAAAATTACTCATAGAACTTCTTGCAATACTTGGAGAGTTCAAATTGACTGGATACAATTTAATTCAATGGTTAGAATATGTTTGAAAGGTATTGATTAGAAGAGGGATGTTACATCATTTGATTGAGGGAAAATTGGATCCATTGTCTCGAGAATTTTGTAGATGGAGAGAAGAAGAGGCATTAATAAAAAGGTGGCTTTGGGGAATAATGATTCCACAAGTTAGTCTAGATGTTTTCTTTTTATGTACAATCAAAGATTTGTGAGAAATAGTTCACACAAAATTCTCACAAAGAAATAATGAGGCACATTTATATGAACGAGACAAAATCCAAGTCCACAATTCAAGGAAATAAATATGTGATGGAATATTACGAGAATTGAAAATTATATGGCAGGAAATCAATTATTATCTCAGTATTGGTACATAATAACCTACATAAATTGTTGTCCTATGGTATTTTACAGAAAAAAAAGTGTTTAAATTTTTGGCTAGACTTAATCTTATTTTTGATTAGGCAAGACAACATCTTTTGAGCCATAAAAGGAAATGTGATTTAGATGAAGCTACTTCAATCATTTTGAATGAGGAAAGTCATCGAAAATTAATGTTGTTAGTGCTTGAAGTTGACAATACTATATTTATGATTAAATAGGGAGAACTTATGAAGAAAGCCTAAGATCAAGCTAAACAACCTCAGCATGGCAAAAAAAGAAATCAGAATACTAATTTTTGTGATAATTTGTGGTATACGTAATAGAAAAAAACTTGTTACTAGAGACAAATGTTATAAATTACATGGTAAATCAAAAAATTTAACATTGAAAAATATGTTAGTCAATCACATTTGACAACAAGATTACTAACTAGTCAGCAATCAGATTCTCAAATGAATCAACATTCTTCTTCTCCTTAGATTGATGATATAGAGTGACTTCAAATTGAGTTAGAAAAACTAAAGTTGATAGTGACAATTCTCATCAATTCAGCTTGATATGTTTCACCACTCTAGTAGAGTTAGAGTCTTTTCTAGAGATATTTCTAATAATTAGGTAATAGAGTCAGGAGCAACATATCACATGACTAACTTCTCCATCCTTTTCACTAAATACAACCCCTGTCTCAGTGATAGAAAAGTAATTACTACAGATGGATTCTTTCTAATTGTCGTAGGTATATGAGGCATTAGACTTAAACCTCTTCGGGTTCTTACTAATGTTCTTTATTTCCTCAAGTTATTTACAAACCTCATTTCACTTAAGAACTTATTAGAGACTCACCTTATCGTGTCTTTTTTGATGAAGATGTCTATGTCATATTTAATAAGGTACATCTTTGGAGGATTGAAGTTGTTAGAGAGCATGAAGGGTTTTATCTTCTAGAATGACTAAGCCAAATACATCTAGTGGAAGTGGATCAATCTTTAGAACCTCTAGGAGATGTCCTTAAGATACAATTACTTCACCAACTGATGAGCCATCCATCCTTTAGCACTTTGAAAATATATTTTCTTAGTTTGTTTTGAAAGGTGTCATTTGACACTCTTAAATGTAATGTGTGTAAACTTTCTAAACAAACATATACTTCATTTCAATCTTAAGAGAAAAGGAGTGACGTTATTTTCTTCCTAATTTATAGTGACATTTGGGGACTATGTCCAATTAATGACATTCGTGATAATAAATGGGTTGCCACTTTCATTGATGATTGTATAAGATGTATGGGGTCTTCCTTCTCAAACAAAAATCTAATGCGTGTCGTGTTTTGAATTTTTTTTGTGCATGATAAAAAACTAGTTTGACACTAGTATTAAAAAATTCAGATCTAATAATGCTAAATAATATTTTTGCCAAAATTTGAATTTATACTTTCAAACAGAGGATATCATACATGAATCCTCTTGAGTCTATATCCCACAAAAAAATAGTTTAGTTGAAAGAAAAAATTGTCGTCTCTTAGAAGTCACTTGATCAAAAAAAATTCAGCATCATGTACCTAAAATTTTTTGGGGGGGAGGCTGTTCTAATAACCACATACCTTATCAACTGATTACTATCTAGAACCTTAGGCTTCCACAGCTCGTTAGATTCATTAGCCACGTTTTTCCCAAATCATCAACTTAGGGCTAGGCTATAACTTAAGACATTTGGCTGTCTTTTGTTCATGTTCATAATCAAACCAAAGGCAAATTAGAACCGAGATCACTTAAATGTATATTTCTTAGTTATGGTACCAATCAAAAGGGACAAATGTTACCACCCTCATTTTAGAATTTTTTGATTTTATTAGATGTTAGTGGAGAACAGCCATCAGATTGGAGCCCCAACTTTGACTTTACTAATTAGTTGCAGGGCTCTTTTGAAAATTCTTTTCTTTCTTATTTTGCATTGGCAAGAAAATAAAAAAAATATATATATATACCACTATTCCCTCCCTCTCTCTCTCTCTCTCTATATATATATATATATATATATAATGGTATATCTATTTATCTCTATCTTGGGTCACAAACTCGTCCAAAGAGGATACCCAAAATAATGGTGTTGTCAATTAACTCACATGTGGCTACATCTTGATCATGTGTCAATCCATGTGGGGCATGTGCTGCAAGGTCTACCACCACTCTTTTCCTCACCTTTGAGGAACCGCCACCATCATGAAGATTTAACAACGATCAATTTACATGTACCCCTAAATAACATCTATTTTTCTCAAGAACTCTGACAATATGCCTAACATTTGTTTTTGTAAAATATGACAAATGCTTTATGAAATTAAGACCTTCCCCTCCTTTATCCTTTTTTCTAAGCTAATTTTTCTCTATGGACTCTCACTTTTTGATTTCTCTCCTTATCTCTGCATCACATCTAACTTTCCAAAACCCCCTTCAACAACATAAATAATGAGCCTTAATTTGTAAAGTATAATAATGTTGATTTGTGGGCTACCCATTGTAGGGTTTGTTTGTTCAGGGTTGAACCAGGATGGATAGAAACAAGCTTGACAAAGTTGAATTGCAGGTTCACTATTGTAGGATTTGAATTTAGTTTATGGCCAAAATTCAAGAATGCCTCATTAGGGTATTTTTCAGTGATGAATTAAGATAGATAGAAACAAGCTCAACAATTTTGATTTAAGGATTACTAACATGGATAGAAACATGTTTGACCATGTTGATTTTTGAATTCAAGAACACCGAATCAAGGTTTGTTGATTCAAGGATCAACTAAGATGAATAGAAGCAACCTTAACAATGTTGAATTGCAGGGTATCCATTGTAGTGTTTGAAGTTAGTTTATGATCGACAAATTGAGAACATTTAATTAGGTTTTTTTAGGCATAACTTAGGATAAATAGAAATAAATTCGAGGGTGTTGATTTGTGGGTTAGCTATTGTAGGGTTTAAAGTTAGTTTGTAACTGAGAATTCGAGAATGATGCATAAAGTTTGTTCAGGGATGAACTATCATAGATAGAAACATGCTCGACCATGTTGAATTACAGAATTACTCATTGCAGGGTCTAAAATTAGTTTGTGACAGAAAATAACGGCATAGTAAGTTTTGTTTATTCAGGGATGGACTAGGATGAATATAAACAAACTTGATGGTGTTGAATTACAAGTTACCTATTGTTGTATTTAAAGTTAGTTTATGACCTAGAATGTAAGAACGCCCCCCCCATTAGAGTTTATGAAATACAATGGATAAAAACATGTTATACAATGTTGGCTTACGGGTTACCTATTTTAGGTTCTAATTTTTTTTTTCCGCCAAGAGATCAAGAACGGCATATTAGGGTTTACTTGTTTTGTGATGAATCGTAATAGATAGAAACAAACTGGACGATGAAGTAGGAAAGTTATTAATTGTAAGGTGTGGGGTCAGTTTGAGACTGAGAACCGAATAATACTGCATTTTGGTTTGCTTGATTAAGGATGAAGTAGGAAAGATAGAAACATGCTTGACGATGTTCTTTTTGCCCATCAAATAAGAACAAGCTTGACTCTCAATTCCAGGAATAGTACACTAATTCGCAAAGCTTATGTCGTTTAGGCCCGCTCTTATACTGCATCCATTTCCCATAGGTAGATGATCGACGTCAGACTCTGCAACAATGTATGAAGAGTATAAGATTAGATAGCTTAGAAGATAGAAGGATGGAGAGAGAGAGAGACAGGGGGAAGAGATGTATACCGTGAGCAGTCGACGTTGGGGCTGATGGGGAGGTTAAGGCGAAGCTTGCAGAAGGTGAGCATGTGGGTAACGCGGTCAGGCTTGACCCCAAAGGAAGGGGCCGTCTGCTTGAAGCACTCGCAGATGGCCTTCCTCTCCGGGCCCGTCGCTGCCATCCGCCCCAGCGACTGCACCCTCTCGCAGCACTGTGCCGACGGATTCCCCTCCCCGATTCCCGTTAGGTACCCCCCGCAGGGCGCCAACGAACTCACCGCATCTCCGCACGACAGCGCCCATCCCCTCCCACCCCACATGCCCACCACCATCACCACCACCACCACTACTTCCAACACCACCTTCTTCTCCCCCATTCTTTCTCTCTCTCTCTCTCTCTCTCTCTCTCTAATGAAGTTGGTGGTGTTTCTTTCTGTGGTGAGTGGTGAGTGGCGAGTGACGGGGGGGATATATGTAGAGGAGGAGGGGGAGTTTCAGGAGCAGTGCTCCAACTGACAGATCGGGGTGGCTGGGTGTTATTTACGCCGGCGATGGGCTGTTTCTTCGGCGGGGGGAACAGCAGACCGTCGCCAGCCACCTGGGTTCAGCTTAATTTGCCAGATGACGGAATGGGAAGTAAATGCAGCCTTAACCCCCCCCCCTCTCTTACTTCATAGCGGAGCACGTAGATGCCCGCCCATGCACGCGTCATGGCTCTCTTTGGTACCTGGGCGTCTTCCTTCTGCTCGAGCGGCCACCCCTACCAACTTCTTGCACGCGTCTCTCTCTCTCTCTCTCTCTCTGTCTCTTTTACTTCATAGCGGAGACGTGGACACCTACCCATGGACGCGTCGGGCTCTCTTTGGCATCTGTCGAAGCACAAGCGCCCCCAACAACCTTCTTGCACGCGCCTCTCTCTCTCTCTCTCTCTAAATATTCATGCATGACTGTGCAGTAGACATCGGCTCACTCAAGGACTTGCCCGACCGTGAACGCTACCTAACCCGTTGACCACTTGTAAATTTACGTCGTCCCCTCGGAACCGTACCCTTCAATGGAGCCAAGCCTCCCAGCGAACCTGTTGACCACTCCACACCGTGTCGTTGGCCGTTGGAAGATGATCCGCGCCCTTCCGGGAGCCGCCGACTGCCCGAAGAAAGCGTCCAACCATTCTTTACTGACTTCTTGACGAAACCCTGCTCGTTGCTCTCTGACCATGGCTCATCTTATTCAAAACTATGGGAACCCGTTGACTTCTGTCGCCATCTCGACGAGGCTTCGGGAGAGGAAAAAATTCAACAAGCCGCATGGTACCCGATCAAAGCAAGCACTCCACGTACAAATTCAACAATTTAATAAACAGTCGGTATGAAGCCACCGTGTGGATGAATGAATGACCAAAAGTCAAATATCATGCTTTGAAGGTCAAATGAAGGACGTAATCGCCAAGTTGGGCTGCAGAATCCCATCATCAAAATCCTTCACCCTTAAAAGGTTAAAAAAGAAAAAAAAAACCCTTCTACTCCTCTCTCTCTCTCTCTCTCTCTCTCTCTCTCTCTCTCTCTCTCACTCACTCAGCTTTCAGACCAAGCCAATGTTCCGGCTAACAGAAATCTGCTGGGGAGATCACCAGAGCATGGCGCTAGGTAAGTGATCTTCTTCCTGTCCAATAATCACCCATGGAAATAAAACCCATGTCTTATATAAGGTGACGAAATAGAAAAGGAACAGAGAGAGATAGAGAGAGAGAGAGAGAGAGAGAGAGAGAGAGAGAGAGAGAGAGAGAGAGAGAGAGAGAGAGAGAGAGAGAGAGCATGCCTTTGAATGTCGATATCCGTGACAAATATAAAACCCGCGACGTTGCTGAGACATACAATGACGAGCAACAGACAGAATCAGCCACACCAGCAAACCAACTTGTCATATCCATAATATCTTAGGACTAGCTAAAGCAGTAACCAACGGTTTCAGCAGCAGCGAGGCCACTACTGCCTGAAGCTCTGCTGAGCGGATCATATGAAGCAAAACCCTAGAAATATCAACCCAAGTGTCAACTTTCTTCTCTATTTCATAGCCGACAAGATACTGATTTTATGCGGCCATCAGAAAGAATCTATGAGGACCCAGAAGCAATTTCCAGCCCTCCCAAATGGGTTGACTAGCTGTCGTGCCCAAGGAGCAGCTACAATAGTGTACAATATATTTCATTGCCTAGCGTCGAGAATTGTCCTCAGGATCAGGGATACATCACCTCTGGATCCGATGAACAAAAGAAAATAATGTAACAGAAGAAGAGAGAAAATGTGAACACTGATTTCCCCACAAAGAACCAGAGAACCAGATGGATCAAAGTGAACACATATGCTTCAAGATTTCCCCTAATGCCTTTCACATTTCAATCCTTTGAGGCCTACATGGCTCCACTTTTTAAGCTTTTTTTTTTATATGGTTTTTGTTTACATTAATCTCCCTTCGTAAAAAAGAACTCAATCTCGAGTTTCGTGTATAGGGAAACACTTTGAATCTACAAAGAAACAGAGAACAAGATGGATCCAAGTGAACACATATGCTTCAAGATTTCTTTATTCTTCAAAAATAAAGAGCTTAGTCTACGTTCCTAGAACATATCTAAAAACTAGGAAACTCATAATGTAAAAAGCTCTTCAAGCCTTTCATATTTCAATCCTCTCAGACCTACATGGCTTCACTTTCTGGGCTTTCTTATTTCTTTATTTGGTTCTTATTCTCCCTTCGTAGAAAAGAACCCAATCTAAAGTCTTTTCGTAAGGGTAGATAACTCATATAAGTCAGCAATAATAAATTTTGAGACAGTGTCCGTGTGCTCATGACCTGATGATCAGAGAAATGACGCCGTCAAACCTTTGTGGCATCCTTGTAAAGCCTACATTTTCTTGCATTGGCTTGTTCTATCTGCTAACTTAAAATCTCTCTCTTTGCAAATAGAAGGACAAAGTCTCCAATTAGAAAAAAAATCAAATGTTCACGTACATTACTGCATTACTGCAACTTTAATCACTGAAAGGCGCTCCTTCATGCTTTGACGAAACGATTTGCTCTACCTTCATCCAAAGAAGGTAGAGAAAAACCTTAAATCTTGAGGAGAGCGAAATTAATATTGGCCAAAAAAGGGCATTGTGCAGCTCTCTTTTCTCAAAATATGAAGAACCTATTATGGATTTTCTAGAGAGTAGGAACTACCGACAACTACTGCAAAAAACAAGGGACCACCTGGAAAAAAGGAAATAAGCAGCAAGAAATGCTAAATAAAAGCAAAGATATCCTAGAAAAATGGACTGCTGTATTTTGAGCATTCATATTTCACCGTTTACAGCATTTTGGGCTTCATCTTTTGGGCCTCCCTATTTTTGTTACAATGTTGCACTTCATTAAAAAAATATCATTCTTTTCCACGTTTATACAAGCTTCTTTTAAAAGAAGAGACGTTGAATTTCTTATCCTTGGATTACAAAGTTCCAGCCCAGTTTACCATTTTATCTAACTCTACATCCATCCGTACAAGCAAGTTGATGTAAATAAAGGAAAAGAAGCAAGTATCTGAAAAGTATAAAAATTTAACCAATGAACTGCTTACCTAGAAATTATCTGATCAGTCTCCTTGGCATACGAAACAGCAAGAATTGAATGCAGGAGGTCTGCATTTATATTTATGGGGACAAGACGGGTAGGATCAGCTGCAGGCTCAGCACCTATAGGAAGGGCCGAACGGGGAGCTTGTGGACCACCCCCAATTCGGAAGATTGAGAAATCACTGAAGCTTGCTATACTTGAATGTGGAGAGAGATCATTTGAAAGCCCATAAAAGTACTCCTGCGAGAATTGAAGGTGATATAAATAAATTCCGTGCCCATTCCACGTATCTATGTCTTTGCAATTTCATGTGTTCTATTTCTATCCTTCATACCAAGCATTTTTAATATACTCATCCATTGTGTTCCCAAAGTCTGCCTAAAGGCCTGAAAGATTTACTAAACGAAGAGTTAAGTAGCTGATTCTTAACACCCCTCCCTTGCCATCCATCAAAACAATTGTGTTTACAAATTCCATATGGTCAGAAAATGGTACTAGAAGATAAGCACTTTTAGCAGGGTGTGAAGAAATAAGCCAATCCCAGTCATCAACTCCTGATCAGTTTCTGAGGGGAAATTAAATCCTGCTTCACGTACATTTTGATAATATGATGCCCTGGGTTGGTAGATTCTGGGATCAAATCATCCAGACTCATCCTAATTAAGCCAATTCGTTGTGAGCCATACCAAGACTGAGCAGTCCAACGAAGTCTGCTCCACTCAGCCACACAAAATGACTCATATATTGGGCCTCAATACTTAAATGCCATAGCCAGGTATCTGAATAGCTGTTGACATAGGATTGGTCGATCAAACTGATCCAGTTACCCTATCCTGCTGCATAATCAGATCATCCGTACCTTCATCTCTAGGGCCACTTCCCATCAATATCATGATGAGGAGAAATAATGTGCACATGACAATTGGAACAATATATATATAGTACTTGAACTTCATTATTAAACAAACGAGTACAAAAGCACTACTTTATCATAAAACTTGACGCTTAGAGAGTCAAACCACAAATATTAAATGACCTTACATATAGACCTAAACAACGTCAAAGACATTTATGGCAGAAAAGGAAAGATCGAAAGCATGTTACTAATCAAGAGTCATAAAAAAAGAGAGAGACGATCCTATGGTAGCCTATTAACAGCAGAAAGCGAAGAAAAGGATAGAAAACATGCTTATCATTATAACCTCTTATTTGTTCCTAGTAAATTCAAGCTGACAAAGGAAACGATGGCATTCATGATAAAAACAATGAAAATGCTAGCCTGACGGGCATACAATCTGACTCCAAATGTTTTGATCCACCAGTCAGATGTCTGGCTCAGTCAATCAGATGCGCATATAGAACAGTTAGTCAAGAATGAGAAATAAAGGAGGAAATCCAATCAAACCAAACCAACCCAAAATATGGATACGATGAAAAAACAGTCAGGTATGGTATATATACTGCTCAGGTGCTGTAGCAGTACTTCTGTAGGCAGAATGTACTTGGAATGGAGGGAACACTACAAAACGCAAGCTCATCATCAAAGAACACATTACGGTGAAACAGTGTTTACAGGAGAAGTTGTACAAGTTTACCCGTATCCTAGCACTTCGGGCTCTTTGTCGAAACTTAGTATTCCTTGGTACAACACCACCTGATTTGTGAAGTTTCACGATGTCTTTGCCTTGTATGACTCCTTTCAGCATGCTGCATAGTTTTTCCTGCATAACATTTATATACACAACAGATAAAGTCAAAAGATCACCTTTGTCAGACGAGTAAAATGGAAATATGCCTTTCGTTGACAGATTTATCTACCTATGCCAACGGAAAAGGATGTCTCTTTCAGAGAAATTCATATGCAACTGTGGTAGTATATACTAAACACTGAATGCTGTAGAAAATCAATACGGTTTACCTGTCCCAATACCAGAACTACATCAGCCCTGAATGTCTCGATTGCATGAAGAAGCAACTTTACAAAAAAAAAAGAGGTAATAAGAACATTTCTTTATAACAAATTAATGGAGGATGCTGAAGGAAACCAGAAGTAATTATCAAATGGACAAGATGAATCCCAGGTTTGAAAAAGATACCTCATAGCCCACACCTTCTACCCATCCCATTGTGTTGATTACCATGCCAGCAGCTCTTGATTCAGCATTGCTGGTAAATTGCTTCTCTAAGGTTTGAGCCAGCTCCTTCACCAGAACCTTGTAAAGCTCCACATTAATACTGAATATGCCAATTACACAATCTTGTCACATTCAAGAAAAGAAAACTTCAATGTGCATAATAATAATATGCACAAGTATTCCATCATTCTTGATATCAAGTAATTTAATAGCATTAATTAGAAAAGCATTGATTTTACTTGAAAGATGAATGAAATCATTTGTCACCTTGGAGTTGTGTGTCCGTAGAAATATACAAGAGGCTTTTCCAAAGGAATGCCTTCCACAGGATCAATAGGCATTTCAACCGGTGTGGCAGCTATGCATCCAGGAATAGTGATAGATCCCTGACCGATATCCAAATCCACAAAGGTAGGTTTCCAACTCGGCTTACATGCCCAGCTCAGAAGCATCTTACACAAGCTACTCTTCCCAGAATCTGTGGGCCCAACAACTATCACCCTGGGTCCCTGGATAAAAATAGCAACATCACAGTCAAAGACAACACAAGAATAAACTGAGAACTGAAAATCTCGAGGATCCAAACACAGATTTCTGAGGAAAACTAAAATACGAATAGCCATAAAAAAAAAAAAAAATGTTGACCTGCCTAGTTTATCAGAAAAACCCATTAGAAGTATTCTCAACTAAAACTGCTTGTCTGCAGCCAGTTAAAGTTATCAATTATTCTACCAGTAACCATTATAATACCTGTCTATAAAAGAACTATTCCTAAACATTTAAGAGATTCCTTAATGCCTTCCTTTTTTGCCTACAGGGACCGCCAATGAAGCACTACCAAAGTTGCATGGTTGCTTAAGAAATGATTGTGCATTTAAAATTTTCATTTTTGTCCAATTAATATACAATTCTCCCTGACATATCATTCTTCTTGATGACATGGTGCAGTCACTTTGGCCTTTGAATTTGTCTTCTTAATCTTAGATGTCACTAAATCTTGAGCTAAAACCAAACCTCCTCTCAAATTTTTCATTTGTACCCCTCTTGAGAGTCTCTAGACTATTTTCTCGTTGCAAGCAGGCTAGTTGATCTTGCCATGTTTGTTTCATTACAACAAGATTGCATTAGGTTGCATCATTCACAAGGACAGTCCGTTGGAGGGTTAACAGGAGTTCAGTTCAGGCATCTACTTCTAAAACTTAGGGTATATCTTAGACTACCTTCTCAACACTTTAACATTAAAATAATAAGTGAAAGTTTCTCATGAAACACTGTTCTTTACGATTGTCATGGGGTACAGACAAAGGCAAGTGGATCACATGCTGTTCATTAAACACTCATCCTCAGGGGGAGTCAGTACTCTTGGTATACGTTGGTGACATAATGATGACATTCTGAGTCAGTGTTTGGCAAAGGAATTGAAAACGAAAGCATTAGGGTACTGAAATATTTTCTTGGGTTAAAGCAGCTCACACTAGGCAGGGCATTTTCATTTCCCCAAAAGAAGTATGTTATCGATATTCTTAGAGAAACAGGCAAGACCGAACTAATTTTGCATATATATCCCAGCAAGTACTCTAATAGATCCGAATCTTAGACTTCGAAAGGCAGAGGAGAATGCTGTGGTAGATAGGGAAATGCATCAGCACCTAATTGGAAGACTCATTTATCTATCTCATATACGACCAGATATAGCATACCCACTCATTGTTATTACCCAATTCATGCACCGTCCAAACGAAGTTCATCTGCAGGCAGCTCACTGAGTATTACAGTAAGACGATGCTGATGATGTAAGGTCAGTGGTTAACACAGATGCACCTTTCCTGGTGGCAGTCTCATGACGTGGAGAAGCAAGAAACAGAATGTGCTGGAATGATCTAGTGCAGATGTTGAATTCCGAGCAATGGCTCAAGGTCTGTGCGAACTACATTGGATGAAGATCTACTTAGGAGACCTAAAGATTAAGCGGTATGGCCAAATGAGACTTTTATGGTAACAAGTATACAATCAACATTGCTCACAACCCTATGCAATGTAATCGAAAAAACGCAATGAGACAGACACTTCATCACAGAGAAGTTGGAAAGTGGATTGATTTTCATACCTTGTGTCTAGATATGGCCAACTTGCGGTGTACTCACTAAGGGAGTAAATGGTTCAGTATTTGAGAGTATTATATCCAAGTTGGGAATGAAGAATGCCTAGCCACTAGCTTGAGATAGAGTGTGGCAAGTTGGTTGGGTATCCAAGAAACCGTGGGATCTAACCTAGGTACTTCTCCATTTTTGTGGCTAGCATAATTTTGTGAACAAAGATATTGTTCTAAAAATTGTTAAGACATAATTTTTTTGCTGACGGTTTATCCTTGTTTGGTTTGTGTCAGTAACTATTTTTCGCCAATCATTTCTATCAGTGTTATTAGCCATCTTAAATAAAGAAAAAGAGGTCATCGAATATTATTAGCAACATGCTTCTTATAAAATACATAATAATATACCTGAGAAGATTCCAACTCGGTGCTTGAAGAACCTCTGGCACGAGCTCTTCGTCCCTCTAGTATAGCATGAACATTTACATAGCTTACCATAGGCGTCTAAAAAGACAAAATAGTGTCACATTCTAGTGTTTCTTTAGGATCAAACTGACAAAGAAATTATTTAGTATAAATTCAACAATTAAAAACCAGAGGTTGGGGCTATGATCATGCAATATAATACCTCATCTGCCACATATAGTTCACTCTTTCCATCCAATTCAATTGTCGCCCCATGCCAAGTGAAAACCTGAAATATGAGTACTGAGTATTATGTGGGAAGAGAAGGTGCCAAACTATATCTCTGCAAGAGAAGTCTACATATGAGAGGTGATTGAATACTCTTCTTAGATTTGGCTCCAAAAATATTGGAACGTCTTTTTTTCTGGACAGTTATTTCTTGTCCATGTATCAATACTGATAAACGAGACAAAAGAAAAGAATCAGGACGGCCCTTCAATCATAGTGGTACCCCTTTTCTCTTCCAGAGAGAAATACCTGTTCATTTTTCATGGAAATACAAATGAAAGAAAAAAAAAATAACTTCATTTGTCTGAGCAGACTAAGTCTTACAAGATAATTATGAGAGGGATTATATATAAATATAATTTTATGCAATGTGCCAAGTCCCTAGATCTTAATTTACCATACATACATAACCGCAGATATGCAAAAATATGAAAATATGAAAATATATAGATAGACATAGCTATTGTCTTTTAGTTTGGAGGACATTCCATTTTGGCTGTGGAAAGTTCCCTCTAAATCGGTGTCAGCCTATGCAAGATTGCAAAAATATAGGTCAGTTGGCTCCTTTAAATCTATGTATAGAAAGGATAAACCCTAAAAGAAGCGCACAATAAAAGCACCATGGTCATGAGGAGAGGCAGAGATAAAACAGAATAGATACTTAAACATCAGAGAAGAACAATAAGGGTCTCATCTTCTTAATAAAAAAATTCATATTTAAAGGATAAATGTGCTATCCGAATTAGGGAATAAAGGAATATCTTAAGAAATTCAACATGATGACTTTCTCCATAGAAAATGCAACTAGAGATGCCTCCAACAAGATTTCAATCATTTGCCTAAAACAGGAAGTAGTTTCCAGAATAGCTGTTACCAAAGCATTCCAATTTATTTGAGGATGAAGATCAAAGAAAATTAAAATAAAGACTAATTTAGTTTCTGAGCAAGGAAGTCGGACTAGTAAGAAAACATAGTTAAATATTATCAAAATAACCAAACTAGGAAAGTCGAAATGGATGTATGGAAAGATGAAAGCATGCCATACCCAATAAAACTAAAACTAGCAAAACTTTGTCTTTAATGGCACTGACAAACAAAGAAGGATATCAAAAACCCATGTGAGAAGATATGGGTCCCTGCAACAAGAATAGGAAAATCGAAAAAACCTCAAAGCGGGTCCCTGAAAGGAGATATGGACGCAGGAGTACTGCATACACATATTGGACGCAACATAGTATAGTGGCCAGTGAGAGATCTTTTTGGCTCATCTTTACATGCAAGTTCAAAGTCAAATGGCAATCCACAATGAAAGGAAAGGAAAACTTATGGCCCTGCTCACCAAAGCATAAGAAATACATTGGAACAAAATCACTTATTCATATTATTCTATCATTAATTGAGATTGCTCGGTCGAAAGGTAGGAGGACATATGTGGCAAGAAATGCAACCATTAACACTCGTTGGCCACATACTTCAATGCGAAAGGGGACATAGATGGCCTCTTGAATAACCTAGACTCCTTCCACGCTCGAATAGAAGCAAAGAGAAATTTCACAAGACACCATTTACGTGTGATCATAAGATGCATCCAGCGGATTTAAGCCTTGAAGATCCATATGTCGTATTTTGTACCCCTAAAGAGCAGAACTCTGCATTCTCTAGACACCCAATCCTTTCAGGTTTTCAGGTCAATCACACTGATATTCTACATGTAAAAAAAATGAAACTTTTAACAATGAAAAACAATGGTAACAGTCAAGGTATCAAACATGCAAATAAATCAAGGGATTGTACAGGGAGACTGTAGCACCATCTCGTAGACATGACGATGAAGATAATGGTATGATCCCAAAAAGATGACCAGGACCACAAGAAAAAGGATGATTATGACTAAAAGGGTCTGATTAGGAACATTTACGAGGCATAGCTGGAAGCACCATGTCTCCATTTTCATTCAGTCTCCATTTCCACAAGATGATTAGAGAAGAGGAATACTGGAAAAAAAGAGGTGTATAAGTTAACCGATATGAAGAGATCCAATTCTAAGAACCAATGATCATAATTTTTAAAAATATTGCACAAATATTTCATCAGTATCGGTGACTTCAACATTCAACAGGAGGTAAATGGATGACGGCCAATATTCAACTATTGGTATTAGGATCCTAGTTGGCATGATGGTGCCGACTAATCTTCTTTTAAATTCCCAGAATAAACCAGTGCCCACACTAGTGTGAGTAATTCCAACCTTGTTTTGTATAGCCCGAATGCCAAATTCTTATCCTTTAGCATTTTTCTCATCTCGTAATAATATGCGTTGAGCTGTACTAATTTTTATTTCTAAATAAAAAGATTAGCCACTCAACGTAGCGCCTGGCACAATGGTATGATTCCACCAAAATCCCAACCTCCCCTCCCCCACCCCCCCCCACTTCTGATAGGTAACAAACAACAATGCCTAAATGACTGGAACACATGAAATTGAACACAGATATATAAAATCAGCCACTTTCTTCTTATAAACCAAGAAGGTTTTTTTATCGACTGTTATCTCTTTTTCAATGATTCAGCAGAAAATCCCACCAAATAGTGATCCCGAACATCGATTTTTGTTAGGAGAAAAAGCATTCTTTTATTCATAGAGATTATTGCAAACACGTGTCGCAGTCAAAGAGAACTTGCAGGACAGAGCACAACAGGATAAGTCATGTACCGCGAATTTGTGACTCGGAGGGAAGGAAAGCCAGTTCTCCGGCGGAAGTTCTGTCCCAAAGATCTCTGCCGTGCCAGACACCAGTCTGAGACGGAGCCGGCTGTCGTCCCGTGTCTCCACCCTGAGCTCGCTTTCCTTTCCCAACTGGAATTGCCGCACGTTGCTGCCTTCCGCCCCCGACGGCGCCTGCGAGGACGCCATCCCCGGTTCCCCCTTTCTCGGCTTGCCCTAATCGCCCTAATCTCTCTTTCTACTCTTCCTTCCGCATCAGATCAGGCGACGGAGGCGTCCACACAGAGCCGCCATTCTCCCGCCGGCCCCGTTCCCCCGGTTTGTCGATTCAAGTGGGCTACTGTCTAATTGAGTAAGAGGGAGCCGTAAAAAGCAGAAAAGGAAATAGTTTGGGTACCAGTGTGCAACTCGTCTGCAAGATGTTCACCCAAGAGTTGGTCATATTTATAAATAGTATGTCATTGTGGTGTCAACCTTAATTATTTAATAATTCTTATACAAAACGCCGTCGATCAGACCCCCACCCCAGTTGACTACGTAAGTCAACTCCAGCAGCCCCGTTAATAGTCCACGCAAATGGGTCATCGTCTAATTTAATAAGTGAGAGGCGTAAAAAGCAATAATAAAAACGTTTAGGTACTATAATGCAATTCACTAGTGTTGTTCCTAGAATTAGTTGGGCATATTTACAAATATTACGTCATTGTGGTGTCAAAGCTATATACGATAATTATTAAGAAAACTTAGACGGTTTCATCTAATAACACCATTTTAAAAAGGAAATGACTCAGCGACCACACTGACTCCTTTAGTCAACTCTGGCAGCCCCCATTATCAATCTACGCAAGTGGGGTTACTGTCTAATTCAACAAGAGAGAGGCGTAAATAGCAAAAACAAAAAAGTTTGGACACCAGCCTGCAATTTGCTTGCAAGATGTTCGCTGGCAAGAGACGGACGACGGCGGGGGTGAAGCGTTGATGGCCCAAGAGCTGGTCATATATATAAATACTTTTTTAATTATGAGGTAAAAAATAATATTGGGAAATCACTTAGCTCCAGTAGACTCGAGTTAAATTCAATAAGAGTAAGGGTTAAAAAATAATAACAAAAAATTTAGATACTAGAGTGAAATTCACTTGCTAGAGTTTGCTTCCTGTGACGGACGACGTGGGGCTGGACATATTTACAAATATTACGTCATCATTGTGTATAAATTAATTATTCGATAAATGCCATCTGATCATCATCATCTTCTTCCTTGGATCGCGAAGAAGCTCCAACCCCCCGAAGCTCGAACCAGAAGGTGGTCGATGAATAGAGAAGGTCTTCATAGTTGCAGTAGAGGAGGAAGAAGACAATGAAACGGAAGCTTCGGCGAGGAAGACTCGAAGGTACGGCACTACCGTGGCCTTTATCTTCTACAGGAAGGGAGGAGGAGATCTGAATGCTCAAGATCCCCTTCAATCTTGCAATTAAGTAATTATTACGATGATTTCTTAAGAATAGGAGAAAAAAAAGAATCTCCAGTCACCGTCTTCTTCTACTACCTTCCGGTGGTTCCTCTTAAGGTGGGGAGAAAGAGAGAGAGAGGGAGAGAGTACGTCTTGCTCAAGTGATGGCCAATAGATTTGAGGATGTAGTGATGCCGGTCGGAGGACTCCTAATAAGTCTTCATTATCATGAGTTAATAATTAGTAAATAATATAGTTTTAGCCTTAACTCATGATAAATAGACTTATATTTGTGTTAAAGTGTGACAAATGGTTTTTGATTAATTAACGTAATTTTTTAGTAATTATGTGATTTTATATGATTTTTATAGTCTTACTTTTGAGATAAATGAAGAATAAGAAATAAAAATAAAAATATTACAAAATAGGAGGACTTGCCGGCCAGTTGGGCCCGCAAGCGGGTTGGAAGTGTTATATTATCAGGAGTAGTCGCGAGTAAGGGCTCGAGCGACTTGAACTGATGGGGGCATGTGTGCACCATTCCCCTTTCACGTCACTAGTGGCCAACTAGTTGTGGGGAAAGGAGTGGTCGTACACGCACGAGAAAGAGACTTTACTTAGAAATGTTATATTATTATTTCTTCGCTCGAACATTCGTCGTATAACCGATGTGGGACTAAACTTGTCACCTTCCTCATAAGAGGTAGGGGGTCAACCAATGCAAGTTTGAATCCTCCCAGAGCCAAAACTCATATTTTTATCTGATTATCGCAACTTTCTTATAAATCACCAGTGAAGGATTAAGCAACTAGAATTACTAGATCATTGGCAAAAATTTTGTCGACGCAATTTGTGGAATATTGTTACTAAAATTGCTAAAGGATTCATGATAAAAGGATCACGAATCCATCGAGTAAATCATCTTTGATTGATCGATGAACAAGTCATTATCGGGAAGAGGACGATCCATCGAGAGATGAGTCGCCACCTCCTAAGAGCGTACCAGATGTGATGAAGAGCCTCCTTTTTGCTGTGTAGACCTGAGGATGAAGCTCCCTAACATGCGTCCTACCTCCATCCAATTCCTCTCCGTCGGGTGACAACCACCAGAGAACCACAAAGTCGCCGTTTTTCTGCTCTACTAGGTGACAGCTGCTGGAGACGACTCGACGACCCATCTCATTAATCTCTAGACTTCGTGAGAAGATCTAGAGATGGCCCACGTCATATTTGTCTAAGGAGAGTCTTCGAGGCCATAGACACTACACGACGATCCTTCCGAACGCTCAAGATTATAGTGCATCGCCGACGTATCACCGTTGCAATACTAGAACTTTATTTTCCTACTTTCAACTTACTTTACACTTAATTTAGTGATAATTTTTGTGTTTTTAATTTAGATCTTTCAACTTTTATAGATCTTAATTTGATTAATTAAATCATTTGTAATCACTTATGTAAGAATCATCGGGTGAAACTCTATTTTCACCTGATTCGCATTCACCAAGCATTAACGTCATCCTGACATCTACACCCTTATTTCCCTCTTTCATAAATTTTAAATATATTTTTTGTTCATTTCTTAGTATAAAATTCATAGAAAATCGTATTCATTGAGAACAATTCTAAATAATTACTAGATATTATATTACATCCCTATGATCGACCTAGAAAATTACCACTATTTTTGAATTTTTTATTGAATTATAATTAATATATTTATTTAGTAATACTTCTAAATATCTAAAAATTCGTATTTTCTAATTTTATAAATTTTAGATTTACGTGATTTAATATATAACAACTAAGTCATGTCAAATTTTGGCGCCATTGTTGGGGATGTATTGTAGAATATTTAGTATTTTTCTATTTTTCTCTTAGATTATATAGAAAAAACTTTAACTCTTATTTTATTTTCTTTTTTCTGATTTTTTTTAAGAAAAAGAGAACGAAAAGAAGTAAGGCAAGGACTGGAGCATACTGAAGGAGGGTAACAATTACTAAACTTTTTCCTCAAATTTATTGATTTTTTATGCACGGTAGAAGATCCTTACATCTAAGGCTAGAAAATCCTTTCATTATTTCATTCTAAATAAAAATATGAAAGAAAAATTAATTTTGATGGATCCTGAAGGAAGTACAAGTCAAATTGAGAACAATCTTATGACCATGAAAAATCATTATATCCTTGATTCATTTCAAAGAGCATCTAATATTAGAGTCTCATTAGTACATATTATTAAATTCAAAATAAATCCAAGAATTTTTCAAATGCTCCCTAATTTTCATGGATTGCCTTTAGATGAACCTCATCAAGACTTTTTAAGATACACCAGAAATTTTTAAGATAAAATTATTTTCTCCTATACTTAGGGACAAAGTTAGTCATTGGCTATCCACATTAGATAGAGAATTAACTAGTTATAAAGATATAGAACAGGCCTTTCTTTGAAAATTTTATCTCTTAGGAAAAACTCAAAATATGAGAAAACATATATGGAGTTTTTCTCAAAGACCAAGAGAAATTTTACATGAGACATGGGAAAAATTTAAAGATTTACTTAGAAAGTGTCATCATCATGCTATATCCAAGTGACAACTCAATAGAATTTTTTATGATGAATTATTAGAACAATATAGAAATATGGTTGATTCTATATGTAGATGAGCTTTTATGGAGAAAACTCCTGATGAGATTTACAGTCTTTATGAGAATTTAAGTGAAAATTGTAGAGATCAAACCTCTTTTGAATTATATGACAAGGATAAGAAGTGAATAATTTATGAATTGCATCATGATGATGATTCTAAACTTAGAAATGAGGTTAATCAGATTAATGAAAGATTAAAAAAAATTAATTTACTTATTGATAATATTAGAAAGTCTTTTAACCCTCAACTTAATTCGAATAGTACATGTCTTATGTATAGTAAAAATAATTATTCTAAATTTCAATATTATAATTTAGATCAATCATTTCATCCTATGTAAGAACAAGTACAAGTAGCTTACATTTTTAATAGAAATAGGGAACCTTTTTCAAATTCTTATAATCCTAATTAGAAGAATAATTTTTCATAGAGAGACCTAAATAATATTCAAAATCCAGAAGCAATTAGACCCAATTCAAATTCTAAATTTCGTTCAAAATAAGAAAACAAATTTCAGAAAAATTAGCCATCTCAAATCCAACCTGATGCTATAGAAATGATATAGCAAATGAGCCAAATGATGCAACAAACTATGAATCAAATGATGTTGCACCAGAAATAAATTATAGAGGCTCTTGGGAATAAGAGAGAAGAGGGACAACTACTTAGTCAGCCCATAAAAAATCTAAAGAACTGCCCAACAATAAGATTTCAACAAAGGGAGTCTAGTAGTATGAGTCTAGGAAAAAACCCACGAAATGTAAATGTTAGGACAGTGAATACATTAAGGAGTGGTAAAATCTTACTTGATCCTTATCCCCAAATATTAGAAGAAAAAAAAAACGTGGACAAATCAAAATAAAATCAAATAGGAGTAGAAGAGGATTTTATGGATTCTACTAAGGAAATTTCAAAAGAGAGGATGACCATTCTATTTCCTAAAGTTTTAGAGCCTAGACAAAGAAAAAAAAAGGAACAAAATGAAGAAATAAAGAAAATTTTACAAGATGTGCAAATTAGTCTTCCTTTACTTACTGTCATTGAACATATTCTTGAATATGTTAGAGTTTTGAAAGAAATGTGTACACCAAAAAGTACACTTAGAGTAGAAAAATTATCTATGCATACTAGTGTATTATTATTAAATCAATTACCATATAAATTGAGAGATACAGGTGCCCCTTTAATTTCGTGTGATATTAGTGGATTCATTTTTCAGAATGCATTACTTGACATCAATACTAGTATTAATTTATTACTTATAAGTATTTGTGATAAATTTAATATTTATGATCTTAAACCTTCTACTATTACCTTATAATTTGTTGATAGATTCATAAAACATCCTAAAGGTATTTTAAAAAATGTGATAGTGATAGTTAAAGGGTGTAAATTTCTAGCTGATTTTGTAGTGCTGGAAATGAATTTTAATAGATAGTTTTATGATACACCAATCATCCTAGGGAGACCATGTTTGCATACAGCAAAGATGAATATTGATTTTCCCATAAATATTACAAAAATTTCATGTGGGGATCAATCAGTAAAAATTAAGAATTTTGAGGTATCAAATGATCTTAAGAAATCCCAAGTATATGATTGTCATACCATAGATCTTCTAGATGATTTTGATGATCCAAATATTATTGATGACTATGTGCTTGAAGAATTAGAGGAAATAGAGAATATAAATTTAGAAAAAAAAGAAAGAGGAAAATCATTTGAATTTAGAGTTGAAACTTTTTCCCTCTAGTTTAAAATATATGTTTTTAGAGGAAAATAATTTATTTCTTATTATTATTGCAGTTGATTTGAGTGATGAACAGGAAGAAGAATTATTATATGTACTTTGAAAAAATAAGAAAGTTATGGGCTGAAAAATGGATGATCTAAGAGGCATTGATATGAGTGTATGCATGCATAGTATATATCTAGAGGAGGGAGCTAGAATTAGTAGGAAACCACAATGAAGATTAAATCCTAACATGATGGAAATTATATAAAAAAAATTAAAATGGCTGGCTACTGATATTATTTATCTTATTTTAGATAGTAAATAGGTTAATCCTACACAAGTGGTGCCAAAAAAATAGAGATTACGGTTATAAAAAATGAAAATGAGGATGAAATACAAACAAAATTAACTACTGATTAGAGGGTTTGCATTGATTATAAAAAATTAAATTCAGTTACTAGAAAAGATTATTTTCTCCTATCATTTATTGATCAATTCTAAAAAAATAGTAGAAAAAAACTTTTTTTATTTTCTAGATGGATACTCTAGTTATAATCAAATTTATATAAACCCTTTAGATCAAGAAAAAACAACTTTCACTTGTCCATTTGGTACTTTTATTTTTAAATACATGCCTTTCAATCTGTGTAATGTTCTAGTCACATTTCAAAGATGTATGTAGTCTATTTTTTTTGATATGATTGGAAAATATATGGAGATTTTTATGGATGATTTTTTTATTTTTAGTGAATCATTTGATGAATGCTTAAATCATTTATAGTATGTACTTGATAAATACATAGAAAAAAATAGTTTTGAGTTGAGAGAAATCACATTTTATGGTTAAAGAGGGAGTTGTGTTGAATCATATTGTGAGTGAAAAGGGTTTAGAGGTGCATAGAGCAAAATTGATATTATATCTAAAATGAAACCTCAAAATTCAGTAAAATAGATTAGATCTTTCTTGACTCATGTAGGTTATTACATAAAATTTATTCAAGATTTTTTTAAAATTTCTAAACCTCTCACCATGTTATTAAATTTTTTAATTTAGTTTTGAGTCTTTTTCTAAAATAAAAAGATTACTTACTGAGGCACCTATTTTACAAGCTCCTGATTAGTCCCTTCCCTTTGAAATAATGTGTGATGCATCGAATTATGCAGTGGGGGCTGTTCTAAGACAAACAAAAGAGTCAAAACCCATATTAATTTCATATGCTAGTAAAACTATATCTGATGCTCAATTAAATTATATCACGACTAAAAAAGAGTTGTTAGTTGTAGTATTTTTATTAGAAAGGTTTAGATCATATATTTTGAGAACTAAAATTATTATTTATACTGATCATGCAGCATTAAAATATCTATTAAATAAGAAAGATACAAGGCCACATCTATTAAGATGGATTTTATTGTTGTAAGAATTTGACTTAGAAATAAAAGATAAAAAAGGTTTCAAGAATGTTGTTGCTGACCATCTTTATAAATTAAGTGATACAGGAATAAATGCAGCACCTTTACAAGATGCATTTCTAGATGAACAATTGATGGTAGCTCAACATCAACCATCACCATGGTATGCACATATTGTTAATTTTCTAGTTTCTGAAAAAATTCTAGAACAGTGGGATAAGAATAGAAAATATCATTTTTTTTCTATGATTAGAAATTATTTTTGGCATGATCTTGATTTATATTACTTAAGCAATGATCAAATTTTAAGGAGATGTGTTCCTAAAGAAGAATATCATAGCATTATTAACATGTGTCATTCATCTAACTATGAAGGATATTTCTCTAGACAAAAAATAGTTGCAAAAAATTTTCAATGTGGTTTTTATTGGTCTACAATCATTAGAGATTCTATAGAATTTAGTAGAACATGTATTTCATGTCAATTTATAAGTAACATGAGTAAAAAAGATGAAATGCCTGTGAGTAACATCTTAATAGTCAAAATTTTTGATGTATGAGGAATAGATTTCATGGGTCCCTTCCCATCAGCTAAAAAATATGAATATATTTTGCTTGTTGTTGATTGTGTTGAAGTGGGTGGAAGCTATTCCTACTAAAACTAATGATCATAAAATCGTGATGAAATTTGTGCAGAAAAATATTTTTTCGAGATTTGGATGTCCTAGAGTGATTATTAGTGATGGAGGAACACATTTTACAAATAAACATTTCAGGAAATTTTTGAAAAAGAATAGAGTACACCATAGAGTAGCCATTCTATATCATCCTCAAATAAATGGACAAGCTGAAGTAGTAAATAGGGAAATTCAGAGAATTTTGAGAAAAATAGTTAGACAAGATAGGAAAGATTGACCCACGAAATTACAAGATGCATTATGAGCTTATAGAACAACTTATAAAAATCTCATAGGTATGTTTCCATTTCGTCTCATTTTTTGAAAGCCATGTCATCTTCTTGTGGAAATAGAGCATAAAGTATTATGGGCTATAAAAAATTTATGTATGGATGAAAAATCAGTTGGTGGGCATAGAAATTTTCAACTACATGAACTAGAGGAGTTGAGGAATAAAGTTTATGAAAATCATAGAATATATAAAGAAAAAACTAAAACTTTTCATGATAAATACATTAGTAGAAAAAAAATTGATGTTGGACAAAAAGTGTAGTTATATGATTCTAGGCTGAAATTATTCCTAGGAAAATTAAAATCAAAATGGAAAGGCCTTATGTGATGGAAGAGACATATGATCATGGGATTGTGATGATTAAAAATCCTAAAAGTGATCATAACTTTAAGGTAAATAGACAGTGGCTTAAACATTACATAGAATATGAACGCCTTACAAAAAAAAGAAATTTTATTATTAAAAGAAATTTAAGAGTAAGATCAAAGAGTTCAGATGGAGACATTGAATTCAGCGCTGCATGAGAGGCAACCCATGGTTTTTATTTCATTCTGTTTGAATTTTTTTTTAAGCTCTGTTTTTCTTAGAATTTCACAATACTTATTTCTATATTTATTTTTCGAAAAAATGCAAGAGGAGTGTAGGATGAAGTGGAAAATTAAAAAATGAGGTTGAGGTGATGTATTTCTGAGCTTTATCATTTATGAAAATATTTTTAATGCTTAACTTTGCACATATGCATGTTTCACTTGAAAATTATCTTTTCTGTATATTCTATTTCGATTTTTCTATGTCATTGAGGACAATGTCATTTTTAAGTTGAGGGTGAAGTATTCATTATTAATTTATGCTGTAGGATGATTAAGAACATGTGTTTACATTTTATTCAACTTAGAACAGCAACTAAAAAAATAAAAAGAAAATAAAATTCTGAAAAATTGTTACATATATTTTCTGGTTTTCTATCAAGAACAATAGACTGTCAAAAATAGTAGACAAAAAAACAGCCCAAAATTTGAAATTCTAGAGACAATTTTCTCACATTTCAATCCCCTAGACATATATTACTAACATTCGAAATTATAGCTATAAAGAGGATAGTTTTGATTTATTTTTGACAAATTTACTGTTACTAAAAATAAAATTGAAAATAGAAAATAGAATTGTCAGAACTATCTAATTTATAAATTTCTTGCATCATATTACATGCATGAAAAATTAAATCAATTAGATTAATTGATACTAAAAGATACTAGGAAGATTATTATTGAGTCAAAAGAATGATCTAGTAGCATGAAATGTTAGAATACTCCTTGGATACATGATAGTTAACATGGATTTAATTTTATAGATTTTCACTTTATGATCTTGATGGATAGTATTTACCTGATGTGAAAATTTGATTGATCATTTGAGTTTAATAGAGATTTTTACACCCTGATCTATAAGACTTGTGAGGAGAAATCACTTATTTTGAAAAAAAAAGAGAGAGTAATATGAAAAATCTAGAAACGAAGAGTACACATGAAGGGTGTGAGACATCATTCTCATTGTCAAAAATTATGTATAGAAAAATATTTACTGTAAAATAAGTGGATAAAGTGAAAGCCTTGAAAATGAAGAGTACACATGGAGGGTGTGAGACATCATTCTTATTGTCAAAATTTATTTACAAGAAAAGCTACTTATCCACTATATATATATATAAAGAAATATAGTGTAAAGTTCAAAAATTAAGCCATAGAAAAAGAGAAATGTAGGATCAATATTATTCTTAGATGAGTATTGATAATTAGAACATCTTATAAATACATCTATGAATAAAGAAGTGATAAAGATGTGAATAGAAGAAGTGAAGTTTAGATTATTATTCCAAAGAGTGTTTAAACATTTAAGTGCTTGACATCATTCTTAAATACTTGATATAAGAATCCAAAGTGACTAAAAGTGCATCATTTCTAATTATATTTTTTTCTTTCTGTATTGAAATATGATATTTGAGATTTGTAAATATTTATTTTTATAATTTCATTGCTAAAAGACTAGTAATGATTTAAGTTGGAGGGTGTGATACATCTTTATTGTCATGAGTTAATAATTAGTAAATAATATAATTTTAGCCTTAACTCATGATAAATAGACTTATATTTATGTTAAAGTGTGAAAAGTGGTTTTCAGTTGATTAACGTGAATTTTTAGATAATTATGTGATTTTATATGATTTTTACAATCGTACTTTTAAGATAAATGAAGAACAAGAAATAAAAATAAAAATATTGCAAAATGAGGGGACCTACGGGCCAGCCGGTTGTGGGGCAAGGAGTGGTTGTACATGCGTGAGAAAGGGACTTTGCTTAGAAATGTTATATTACTATTTATTTGCCTAAACATTCGTCGCACAACTGATGCGAGACTAAACCTGTCACCTTCCTCAAAAGAGGCGTGGGGGCCAACTAGCGCGGGTTCAAATCCTCTCAGAGCCAAAACTCATATTTTTATTTGATTATCGCAACTTTCCTACAGATCATCGATAAAGGATTAAGCAACCAGAATCGTTGGATCATCAGCAAAACTCTCGTCGACGCGATTCGTAGAGCATTGTTACTAAAATTGTTGAAAGATTCGCGATAAAAGGATAGCGAATCCATTGAGTAAATCATCTCCGATTGATCGATGAACAAGTCATCGTCGAGAAGAAGACGATCCGCCGAGAGATGAGTCACCATCTCCTGAGAGTATTCCAGATGCGATAAAGAGCCTCCTCTTGCTATGTGGACTTGAGGATAAAGCTCCCTGACACGTGCCCCACCTCCATCCAACTCCTCTCTATCGGGTGACAGCCGCCAGAGAGCTGCAAAGTCGCCGTTTTTCTGCTCCGCCGGGTGACAGTCGTCGGAGACGACTTGACGACCCATTTTATTAATCTTTAGACATCGCGAGAAGATCTAGAGATTGCCAACATTGTCTTTGGCCAAGGAGAGTTTTCGAGGTCATAGACGATGCATGACAATCCTCCTGAACGCTTAGGATTTTAGTGCATTGCTAATATATCGCCGTCGCAACGCCAGAACTCTGTTTTCTTACTTTTAACTTACTTTATGCTTCATTTAGTGATAATTTTTATATTTTTAATTTACCAAAATATACTTTGTTCAATTACGATTCTTCCGGCTTTTACAAATCTTAATTTGATTAATTACATTATTTGTAATCGCTTACGTAAGAATTGTCTAGTGAAACTCTGTTTTCACCCGATTTGCGTTCATCGGGCACTAATGTCATCTTGATGTCTGCACCCTTATTTCCCTCTTTCATAAATTTTTAAATATATTTCCTTTTCATTTCCTAGTATAAAATTTATAGAAAATTGTATTTATTGAGAACAATTCTAAATAATTACCAGATATTATATTACATCCATGTGATAGAGCTAGAAAATTACCACTATTTTTGAAAGTTTTATTGAATTATAATTAATATATTTATTTAGAAATACTTCTAAATATCTAAAAATTCATATTTTCTAGTTTTATAAATTTTAGATTCATGTGATTTAATATACAACGACTAAGTCACGTCAGCTATGCAGAGCTCCCCTATCTTCTCCCCCCTTGAGAATCTCAACGCTCTCCCATCATGTCCCCCCATGGTCCCCCCTCCCCTTTTCTCCATCATCATCCGACAGCTCTCCTACAACTTCTCCCCACCGCCATGTCCCTATCCTCCACCATCACCGCCTTATCACCATGAAATAGATGAAGAAGAAGAAGAAGTAGAAGAAGCAGAAGAAGGAGAAGAAGCAGAAGAAGGAGAAGAAGAAGAAGCACATCTATTTCCTACAGCTCATATGGATCAACATGTAGATTCTTCACTCTTGTCTTCAGTTGATAACAAAAATCTAAGATTTTGATATGACCTTAGAAAGTATACAACCATTAACATCTCATTCATCTGATGATCCTATAGTCCTACCTCATGATTCACTTTCCATTGCCCTATGCAAACCTAGAAGAGATTATACAAAAATACCTTTATACCTAGTTGTTAATTTCCTATCATATCACAAACTTTCTTTACCATATCAATCATACCTTGCATCCCTAGACACCACTATCATTCTAAAAAATCTCTTAGAGCCTCTAGTCTAATCCTAAGTAGAAACAAGTCATGGATGATGAGATGAGAGCTCTTGTAAAAAAATCAAACATAGGATCTACTAGAATTATCATGAGATAAGAAGATTGTTTGTTGCAAATGGATGTACACAATGAAATATAAATCAGATGGTTCAATTGAAAAGTATAAAACTTGGCTGGTGGCTAAGGGTTATATACAAATATATGGAATAGATTATCAAGAGTATTTTTCTCTAGTAGCCAAAATGAATACAATCTATTTTTTACTATCCTTAGCATTTATTTTCAGCTAGAATATTCAACAATTTGATGTTAAAAATATATTCTTGTATGTTGATTTAGTTCAAGAAGTCTACATAACTCTCCCACCAAGATATGAGGGTAATCTTTCATTTAATCTTGTTTGCAAGTTAAAGAAATCCTTTTATGGCTTCAAACAATCTCTATGTGCATGGTTTGGAAGGTTTACAATAGTCATAATGAAACTGCATTGCAACCAAAGTAATGTTGATCACACATTATTCTTTAAACACTCTTCTTTATGGGGAGTTATGGTTCTATTAGTTTATGTTGATGATATTATCATCATAGGAAATGGTGAAGGGGATATTCAAAACTTGAGAGATTGTTTGGGCCAAGAGTTTGATGTCAAGACTTTGGGATGACTCAAGTATTTTTTAGGAATCTAAGTGTCACATTCTTCTAAAGAAATTTTTATTTCTCAATGAAAGTACATACCCAATTTATTACCTGAACTGTGCATAAATCAGTCAAAACACCTATTGATCCAAACTAGAAATTGTGTATGATAGATGAAGAAATTTCTATTGACCATGAGATGTATCAACATCTCATTGGCTAATTACTATGTCTAAGACACACTTGACCGTATATCTCATATGTAGTGAGTATATTGAGTCAATTTATGCATCAACCTAAAGAGTGTCGTTTATATGCTGCGTACCAAGTGCTACATTATTTGAAAGGCACATCAGGAAAAGAGGGTTTTTTTAAATGAAGTGGAAAGGTAAAGGTTGAAATGTTTACAAATGCTGACTATGTAGACTCAATGATTGATCGAAGGACAACCTCTAGTCATCTTAATTTTGTTGGTGACAACCTTGTCACTTGGAAGAGTAAAAAATAAATTGTAGTTGCTTTAGCCCAAGAACTTACTTGATGAATTACAAATTCCTTTTATCAATCATATGGAGATTTATTACGACAATAAGTCAACAATCAATTTAGTACACAACCCAATACAATATGACCGTACCAAATAGATGGAGATTGATCATCATTTCATCAAAGAAAACTTTAAGCCAATGTGATTTATATATCATATATTTCAACAAATAATCAGTTGGCATATATGCTTACTAAAGGCATCTCTGATACACAACTATAGAAGATTATTCCCAAGTTAGGAATGGACGACATCCACTCACCAGCTTGAGGGGGTGTTGTCGAGATGTACTTAATAACTTGTATACCTTTCATTTGGTATTACATCGATATGTCTAGAACCTTCTAGGGATCTGATAAATAATTTTTGATCAATAAAATTTGAGTTCTTCTTCCATGGGCCCCAGGTGTGTTATCTCTCTCTCTCTCTCTCTCTCTCTCTCTCTCTCTCTCTCTCTCTCTCTCTCTCTCTCTCTCTCTCCCTCCCTCTCTCTCTCTCTCTCTCTCTCTCTCCGTAGTTTTTAAAGAGCTTCGAATAGCTGAAAAATCAGAGAAGGAAGAAGATGACCAAGCACCCGAGGAAATAAGCTGATATCTAGCAAATGAAGAACGACAAAGATGAAGAACAACAACATAGAAGGAAACAGACCATCCACATAGCAAACCAGAGCCAATAGGGGAACACAGCAAAGAAGACTACACCGCCTGCTCTCCTTTCCGCCACTGAGACAGACAGCTAAACAATATTTACACACCTTATTACCACCACAAAAGACGGGGAGAGGGAGCTGAGGGAGGAGGCGAATAGCGAGCCATCATCATCGCTCACCCAGAGGATTGTGTACATAAATCCATCCACCCGCTATGCTCACCCCAGCTTCTCCAAGCATTGCTGGTGCTTTGTGGCCCCAACCTTGCCTCCCCCTTCCCATTTCATGGCCCTCTTTGCCTGCCTCTCCGCTCCCGTCACCACCCCGACCTCTTTGCTCCGTCCTTACTCTTATGAGACAAGGATGAGGACCAGGACGAGAAAGAGCCACTGATTGCCGCCACCGATGGCGAATCGGCGTCGTCAGAGACACCACTTTTATTCACCGGTACAGATCATCATCCTCCTCTTCTTCCTCCCCCAATCCGTCATATTAAGCATACTGGTAGTGGCTAAGGTCCTCCTCCGACGCCTCCTGATCATCCACCGCCGCCGACTAGGGCATGGGCCACTAAGCCCTAAGGAACAGGCGCCTATGAATTCAGTGGATGATGAGGAATGCCAAGGGTAGCTTGCACGGCGTGTAGGTCGAGTTCTCGTCCTTGTAGGAAGCCCAGTTCATGATGCAGGTGACGCAGATTGAGAGGAACCTAACAGCTAATAGCTGCTTATTTTCCACACTTTTCATTCTCCTTCGGCGTCACCTGCGCCCTGAGATGGGCATCGTACAAAGACAAGAACCTAACCTGCTTGCAATGCAAGCTGCCCTTTGAGTTCCCCAACCTTGGACGCCTGCTCCTGAGTGCCCAATGGTTCATGCCCCACTCAGTGCCGATGGATGACCAGGGAACGTTGGAGGATGAAGAAAAGGAGAATGATGGCCAGGACCTCCGATCTGCTCATCAAGCACCAGGTGGCGGAGCGACAATGGCTACCTCAGGGCCAGCCCCACATGGAGGCCTAACCGTTGAACTGGCAGTGCTTCGGCGACGTCGACCCCCAGCCGACAGCGACAGACAACAGCTTGTTCTCCTCACTTTCCTCGTCCTCGTCCCATACGGGCAAGGAGGTGGGAAAGGGGGTGATGGTAGTGGTGTTGGAGAGGCGGGCAAAGAAGGCCGTGAAGAGGGCAGTGGTGACCAAGGCGGCCATCGCCAAGCACCAGCATCATCCCAAGGGACTCAGTTCATCAACGGGGTAAACCACAAGATTCGCAGAGTCGGAGCACATTACCTTCTCCACAGGGGCGAGCGCCGACGTAGAGCCGGTCGCGCCCCGCGATGCGCTGCGGGAAGGAGGAGGAGGGAAGGAGGGAAGAAGGGGCCCGCCGCACGTTCACCTGCCACAGACGACATCCAAGAACAGCTTCTTGATAGGAACGATTACCAGAAGCCAGAGGCAACACGAGCTTTTTATTAGGCGTTGGGAGCGGCAAGTAGAACCCGCGAAAGTGCACCAAAGGTTCCTAAGGCTTCAGGTTTTGAATGATCTTGGCCGCCCATTCTGATCACCGCTCCCTAATACTAAGGTCCAAAACAGGAAATATTAAATATTATAATGATTAAAAATATGTCTGAAATAAATATAATATTAATTGAAATCTAGAATATTGAAGCAAACCATCCCATTAAATATTTGATAATATTTAAAGATTTAATAACATTAGGGCCAAGGAAGGTTCCCAATGATTATGTGTGCAATTAGTTAATTCTTGAATTAAAATTGATGATTCTCACTAACTTATCCCAACATGTCATAAAGTTTTTGAACTATAATAAAGGGAAAAGCATATATTGAAATCCTTAGAGATCACAATATTGGCACGACACAAGAGTGATAATGATATGTATTATTTATATTTATTTATATTAAATTTATGGAATGAACATTTTGCACAAACTTACTAGTTATTCATTAGGAATATGTCACAAATCACTTCTTATACACTTCATTTGGCTACTTCTTTCCTAGGTACGCATAGTCTCATATATTTTAAATAGGCACTTAACTTCCATACACGTTATTATTATTGAAGGATTTGCTGTGCTAGTCTACTATGCAGGACATAAATGTCAAATGAGAAAAAAAAAAGAAAAAAAAGAGGGTGGAAACCAGGCACCCAGGATTAATTGCACCCGATGGTACTCAAACCTATATTAGAGTAATTATCTTGTGTCAATTATTTTTTTTATGATTTTTCTGGTATTATTGAGCTGATAACAATCATGATCATGGTAAATGAGTTAAAATTATGCGCACCATCATCATGTAAAGCCATGGATCGCCATCAAAGATCATCCTCCACCCCATCTTCTTCCATGGCAAAAATAAAATAAAAATATGCTGCTTCTTGAATCTGCCACTTCATTTCATCCCGTTGACTAAAAGAGGGAAATAGTAATTATCAGGCAGATATGACTATTATGACAATCAGTAGAACGATGCTGAAGATCATCATGAGCATGCAGGTCTGCATAAACAGGAGAAAGAAAGCACGGTTAGAAGATTAACATGGTGGAGATTTGGGTTCAGGTAAGAAAGAGTAGGAGATCTACAAGAGATGAACTTGTCCTCTGAGATTGTGATGCCTGAGCTAGATGTGATTTTGCTTGAATTGTTGCTGCATGTGTGTTCCCGATGTTGGATTCGATGTCATCTGTGGTTTTATGATTTTAATGGTTTTTTTTTCAGATGATTAGCCGGATGTTGTGGAAGATAATATTTTACATTTAGTAAGTTTTCAACTAACCGATGATGATTCCTTGATCATGGACCAGGACTGCGAGGTCTCTGAAGATTTCGTTCACGTCGCCTATCTGCTGCTGGACCTCCTTGATTCCTTGTTCCCTCTCCTCAATAATGGCATCATTTAAGATAATCTCATTGTCCAGGAGGAGAACCTCTTGCCTTCAACAAAGAAGAACGAATTTCAGTAGTGATAGAATCGATTGAGGATCAAAGTGCTGAACTTTCTTTTTAATACTATTTATCTTAAAAAATATTGATCTTAGAAATAATATCTAAAATAAATGAAGCCTTGTAACGAAGCATAAAATATCACTACATAAAGGCAACCTTTGTTGACGTTTAAGAACAAAATGAATCTTCCACTGTTGAAATTCCTTTGGTGACATATATATATATATTTCTCTGGAGTGGAAGTAGGAAATGAACAGATAAAACCTTACATAAAGATCCAAAATAGAGAAGAAATCGATCAAGTCAAGCTACGTCACCTTCTGGATTCATGAAGTGAACGTTGTTCTTGCGATTTTTCAAACAATATATCATCCTCGCTTGCAGGGTAGCTGCAAAAAAAGGAAACTATAACCTTTAAGATTGTGATAAAGAGGATTTACTCACCGGATTTGGGAAAATCAACAATAAAAGATACTACATTGTCCCTCCCTGAAAGGTAATCAAAAGGAGCAGACTGAATCCTGTTTGTAATTTTTCTGTGTATATTTCAAAGTCCTTGGCTCTTCTTCTCTTCATCAGCTTGATAAATTTATAACTCGTTTAAGATTTTCTTTCCATTTTCTATCATGATTGCTCTTACAATTTGAGATCACATGCTTTTGCGTATAAAGTATATGCATTACACATAAACAAGCAGGTAAGCATCCAAAACAATGGAGGGTGAAACAGCCACATCCTTCTCATGTAGGGTATTTGTTTGCTAAATGAGAGTCATAATTCAATGCAAAACGATGATTATTCTCATCGCTTTGGGATGAAATAAAAATGGCGAAACAATGCAGAAGACTAGCTGGAGAACAGACCCAACACTTCGACGAAACACTGCAATTTTGTTTTTTTTCGAGGGATCATCGTCCCTGCCATGTTATTGATCACTGCTGAAAATATCATGTCAGATAAGACCCCACACTTTGAGCGTTTGGAAACGAAGACAGGTGAGGAAACACTGCAATTTTGTTTTTTTTTTTCGAGGGATCATCGTTCCTGCCATGGTTAGTAATCACTGCTGAACTATCGTGTCAGATAAGAGTAAACTAGAATCACAAAACTAACTAGGAAAGGATCCAAATGTAACTTTTAAGCATGAATAATCGAAACAAAAGTTACCTTGGTGATAGAATTTTGTTAGACACAAAGGTGGTATAAAGTGTTTCCTTCTCTGCTGCAAGTCGTTGAGCCTTCTGAAACTCCTTCAAAACTGCTTCAAAATCTTTTGCAAGCTTAGCATCTGCGATTTTCTTGCTGACCTGAGTTACACAATCAAAAATACCATGAAAAAGCCATTTTTGGCGAGCCCAAAATTTAATATTAAATAGATGCGACATAATAAAGAACTTCATGGGGAAATAAGAGAGATAAAAACTCCTTTATGAATAAATATAGCACTTAGAATATTTTAATAAATTTGTAAAAAATAACTGTAAACAGATTTGCGATTTTCAATAACAACTTGAGAATAGATAATAACAGTTAATTTATCCAAAAAGAAATCATAAATGATAGAGAGAGTTTCCTGAAACATTAATTAAAATGATCGTCAGTATCTTGGGTATTCTTAATCCATGAATGAGGGAAACAGCATCGCAAGATTGTGCTTACAGTAGCTTCAGCTTGATGATCCGTTTCACTGGCTTGCTTCAGTTTCACAGACGTATCTTTGACAAGCTGTCCGATATGCAATCTTGTTTTCTGCCTGCCACCAAATTACTCAGTCAAACCGTGACCACCAAACCAGTGAAACATTTGAGAAAAAAATCAGAAATCATATTAATTATTATTAAATTAAAATATATATTAGAATAAAATCACAGTATATACAAACAAATGACACTAAACGGACGATAGTGATAAACACTGAACAACTCTGGCTGTAATGCAGGCCTAATTAGTCTCGACTAAAAAGCTAATCAAGGACATGAGAGATAAAAATCAGAGGGTAATGTATGGTTGGCAACCACCGGACAGTACAGTTTATTGATCAAGAGCTTTAACTTCCTCTACCTTGCTTCAACAATTTGATTGAAAGTAGTTCCTAAAAGAAGATTTAAGCAGTGAAAAAATCCTACAAATACTGTAATTACAAATGCCCATTTAGATCAAGAAAAAATTGCTAAATTAATCGGAAATTTAAAAGTATGTGCTAATCTTTCCCCATTTCCAATTGGTGGAAATAATTCACATTGGAACGTGAAGGCCTTGGTGAAGCCGATAGTTACGGATCCAACCTTGAGTCATGCCAGAAATGTATCAACCCATCACTATATTAGAAAGACAATTTTTTCCTTCACTTCAAAGGGTCAAGTCAGCGAGTATTTTATCCCCCAGGTCATAATCATACTCGCATTCCGACGAACTATCGTAGTTCCATGAAAAGCAAGATCATTCATTCTTCCATGAACCACGTCGAATGATTCGACCATTGATAACACTATCCTACTCCGGCTTCAAAGCCTTCCCTCTACGACCTTCCATTGCATATGCTTAATCATATTTTTATGAATAACCAATATATGTAGCCTTATTTTGATCGGTCTCAGTCATCGGACAAAACCAGGAACCCAAGTGAAAACAGAAATCTAAAGAAGAAGATGAGGTGCAACTCACAGCTTCTCACGGAGATCGGGGGTATCCTTGGCGGTGCCGAGGGCGTTGACGTGGCGCTGGAAGGTAGAGACGGCGGTGTTGATCTGGAAAACCCCGGCCGCCACGGCCTGCGCGGGGTCCTGCTTCCCATTAATCAAATCCCTCCTCCCTACCATCGGCCTCCCGCTCATGAGGTCGGCAAAGCTCATCTCGGAAACCAACCCCCGATCCTCTTCTCCAACAATTCTCAGCTCGAATTCCCCCTACAGAAACCTTCCTCCCTTTCAGAAAAATAGCTTTGGAAGCAGAGTTTTTGCCCTACGCCCACCAGAATCTTCAACTCCGGCGGCCATCGGATTTCCCTCCCAGCCAGTAATTCGGGAAACGGAATTATCAATGAGAGAGAGAGAGAGAGAGAGGAGAGAGAAATTTCTGCTTCCAGCAACCCAGGGACGAGAGCGAAGGAGGCAGTACGTTTCGCTTTTCATGCGTATTATGAAAGAAGAGACAGGGCCACCTTCTGATGATGCCATAATATTTTATACATAGATCGCGCTCTCTTTAAAATATCCCACGCCCTTAATTTCCGTCAACATCGATTCGTACGCGTCCAAAATTTGTGGACGGCCAGGATCGTTGGGGCCTACATCTCTGCAACAGCGCGCCACCTGGACGAGTGCGACTGCTTTGAAATAACCGAAGTAAACCGAACCGCCAGGGAAGGGTTTATTTTTTCGGATAATTGTATTTAAGCCCTCCTTTTGACGAAGGATTTTCAAAAGAACCCTCTCCAGCGAAATATAAACTTTTAATTTTATCAAATATATATATTAAAAATGGGTTTCATTTCATGGTTTTACGTGGCCATTTTGATCTCGAGATATTTAAATTATTTTAATGATATATTTATATATAATTTGTATTAAAATCATTTCTTTGACTTTGCTAACCAACTTTTTTGTTCATCAAAATGAAGGTAAAAATTAGATGATCAAGATATCCATTTTTTATATTATTTAATATTATTGGCATTTATTATCACCGAAATGTTTCCAATCAATTTATAAATATTTTTTAAACCGTTAAAAGTATTAGTGATATACTTTTTATTTATATGAAAATAATTAGTTATGCACTTAAAAAACGAATTTTTCATTACAAATCATTTTTTATTCAGGGAAAAATATAATTAAAAAAATAAAACTTGGTATGATTACTGAGGTGTTCTTTTAATTTACTTGATAATTAAATATTATTTTCACGATTAAATGTTGAGCTTGCTAGTCCGATCGTTCTGTGCCCGCGCATGTGGATTGTCGTTTTAGGTAGCCTGGGAAACTATGATTGGATTGTATTTACAAGATGTACATCAGTACGTAGCGAGGGTTCCTTTCTCCTCCGTTCTCTTATCTATATGCTTGAGGGCACCTCACTCTAGCTCGTCCGAGCGGCAATGGCGGATGTCTTCTCTTCCTTCTCCCCTGCTCCATCGCTCCGAGCTCTCCGTGGCGGAGGAAGCATTGAATCCTCTATACTCCCACAGAGATGCCAGCTTCTCTCCTTTTCTCTCCACCGTCTCACCTCCGCCACCACCGGCCGGAAGAAGAAGGCGGCGGATAGGCCTGTTCTCTCTTGCTCCTGCGCCGCCCACGGGACGCCAACTTCCACCAGGGTGCAGAGGAGGCAACCGCATCGGAGGTCTTCTTCCCCGATGATTCCGGTGGTCAGCGAAGGTCGGGACGAGGACGGGGATCTCATGGTCTGCCCCGGCTGCGGCATCGTCATGCAAGACGCAGACCCCAATCTCCCTGGGTTCTATCAGAAGCCCCTTGGACGGAAGGCAGAGTTTTCTAGGGACGTGGATGAAGATTCCGGGAGTCTCGGGGAGGATGATTTCCTTGAGCTGTCCGAGGAGGAGGAGGAGGAGGAGGAGGAGAAGGAGAAGGTGGAAATTGAGGGTTCCTTTTCGTTATCCGACCTCGATGAGGATTCTCAGTCCGACGGAGATGTGGAAGATGACATTCTATTTGCATCGAGAGTGGATGAGGACGATGATGTACCGTCGGATTGGGACATCGAGGAGCCGGAGGAGGAAGACGAGACGGTGAAGAAGGAATTGGATGGATTTGGTCCTGCCGGCGTGGGATATGGGAACATCACCGAGGAGAATGTGAGGAAGCAGCGGGAGAAGCTTTCGAAGTCCGAGAGAAAGCGAAGGGCCAGAGAAGAAGCCAAAAGAGCCTTAGAGAACGCCATCACAGTCTGCGCACGCTGCCACTCTCTGAGGAACTACGGCCAGGTGAAGAACGAGAAGGCAGAGAATCTGATCCCCGATTTCGACTTCGACCGGCTCATCGCCACCAGGTTGATGAAGCCTGCTACCAGTGCTCCGGTAGTGGTCATGGTGGTTGACTGCGTCGACTTCGACGGTTCATTCCCTAAACGGGCTGCAAAGTCCTTGTTCAAGGCGTTGGAGGGGAACAAGACCAAGCTCGTCAGATTGCCGAAGCTGGTGCTGGTGGCAACCAAGGTAGACCTCCTTCCCTCTCAGATATCTCCGACTAGGTTGGACAGGTGGGTGCGCAACAGAGCCAAGGCGAATGGTGCACCCAAGCTCAACGGCGTCTTCCTGGTGAGTGCTCGGAAAGACCTGGGAGTTAGGAATTTGCTCTCATTCATCAAGGAATTGTCGGGCCCCCGTGGGAATGTGTGGGTCATTGGCGCTCAGAACGCCGGGAAATCTACTCTGATCAACGCGTTTGCAAAGAGGGAAGGGGTGGGGATCACGAGGCTCACAGAGGCTGCGGTGCCCGGGACAACACTGGGGATATTGAGAATTGGGGGAATTTTGCCAGCAAAGGCGAAGATGTATGATACTCCTGGCCTTCTGCATTCAAATCTGATGACCATGAGACTGGATCGGGAGGAGCAGAAGATGGTGGAGATCCGAAAGGAGCTCCAGCCTCGGACTTACAGGATCAAGGTGACGATATGCTCATTAATCTCTTCCAGTTCTTCACTCTGAATTTATTTTCCTCTGTGATCCTGAACTGAAGAACGTGTTAGGTCAAGTTATTTTCAGAACTTTCAGATTTCTTTGCCCTGGATGTCTATGATTCTTTCTGTTTGCCTCCATACATGAATACCTCATCAAAATTGAAGAAACTTAATTCGCATCAAACTTGTCTGCTGAAGAATAAGAAAGAGGAAAATTATGGAGATATCATTGGAATATGATCTGATCCTATTCATGGGGATTCTCAAAGTATCCCACTCCAAAAAAAGAATGGAAATCTGGAAAAATTGGGACTTTTTCAGCGATTCAACATGGTTATTAATTCATGATCTGGCATGTTCATAATGAAGCTTTCATTCTTAGTTCCATGATTATTTTTTTTATGAAAGCATTGTAGTTGCTTCTCTTCGATGGAAGTTTTCTTCCCCAGAATGTATTATCATTTTATGCCTAATTAATGATCAATTCAACCTCTGATAAAAAAGATAGACCTTGGTTATGTTACATGCCTTCCACAGGTTTAGTACTGAGCAAGTCAGCCTTAGTCTTCCCATGGAGAGAGAAACCTTTCACAACATACTCCGAGGGCGAAAAACTTCTGTCAATATGTGCTCATTTTTTTAACCATACTAGTAAAATGGCTGATTTTTTTTATTAATTTATTTTCTCTAATTATTTCGTGTTTATATCAGGCTGGGCAGACTGTTCATGTTGGTGGCTTGTTGAGGCTAGACCTGGCGCAGTCCTCAGTCAGCACGATTTATGTCACAGTGTGGGCATCTCCGAGCGTCTCTCTTCATCTGGGAAAAACAGAAAATGCTGAAGAAATGTGGAACAGCCATGTTGGTGTGAGGCTTCAGGTGAAAACATAATCTGAAAATGATCGCCATGATCAAATCTCATGTTTATTCATAATCATGTCTCCCCTGTGCAGCCACCAATTGGGGAGGATCGAGCGTCTGAGCTGGGTCAGTGGAACCCAAGAGAGATCAAAGTATCTGGCATCAGCTGGGAGGTGAAGAGTGTGGACATTGCAGTGGCCGGGCTCGGCTGGCTCTCCATTGGACTGAAAGGAGAGGCCACTCTCCTCCTCTGGACATATGATGGTGTTTATGTGACACAGAGAGAGCCGTTGGTCATCGACCGAGCTCCGTTCATCGAGCGGCCGGGGTTCCTGCTCCCAAAGGCAATCTCTGATGCCCTGGCAAGAAAGAGTAAGATCGAGACAGATGCCATGAAGGAGAAGGACGATGAAAGCTGATTCTTTCTCTCTATCTCTCTCTCTCTGCAGAGGTTAGTCAGTCTTAAGCTATGTAGTTACGGCTTCTGGTATCTTTTTTATCATCTACCCTAATTTTTGTGCTGGTATAGCGCTTTTTTCATTGGAGAAACAGCTACCAGTCTACCTTCCTAAATCAAGAAATATCTATTTTTTAAAAATTATTTCTTTGTCTTTAATTAGGTCATTAATTTAGTCCTGAGATTTGAAGCTAACTTACATGTTTTTATGATAAATATATCCTTTCCAATAATCTCTTTATTTCATTAATTTCACAGTTTTTTTAATTAGTTGTAATTAATTGCAGGTTTGAGATTAAGCTAATTGCGAGTCTACTCACAGCAAAATCTGATCCGAAGCATAGTTTTTATAGATAAAGAACAAAGTTTTTTCTCGTCTAATTTATTTAATAAACGTAGTAAAATGAAAGTAGTTTATTTTTTTATTACATTATAATAATTTGTCAGCAGGGTGGTCAATGCGCCGGTTGGGCCCAAAGCCTTCCTGGGCCGTATCTTGTAAGGGCCCAAGGGCTATTTTCTCCTACTCTGCTTTTCGAAAATAAAATAAACTAATATATATATATATATATATATATTTCTCTGAAAATATAAATCGATAAATTATTTATTGAACTAGGTAGCCTATTTATTATTATTATTATTGGGTTTTGCTCTCCAAGAATGGGTCTGCTGGCCCAGACCAGTTGGAATGAACCTCCAACAGGTCAGTAATTTGTTTATTATAAATAAATTATATGATTTTTTTCTGAAAAGATATATCAATACAATTATTTATTGAACTAATTATCCTCTTTATTATTATTATTATTATTCGTTTGGTTTTTGGTGCTCTCCAAGAATGGGTCTCCTGGCCCAGACCTGTTGGAACGAACCTCCGGGAGGCTCACACGTGTAACTGTGCATGAAGACCCCTCCGCGCCTCTCCACACGTGTTCACATCCCCACCTCCTATAAATGGAATCCCCTCATTCCCCCAAAATAAACCTCTGAAACTGTTCTTACCGCCGCCACCGTTGAGAGAGAGAGAGAGAGAGAGTGAGCATGGCCGACCGTCAGCCCGGCCTACGGCGGCCGGGCGGCGCCGCCGCCGTCTTCGAACGGCTCCGGCAGCGCCCCCTCAACTCTTCCCAGATTCTCGGGTTCCTCACGCTGGCGGTGTCCGGGGGAATCCTCCTCCTCCTGACGGGGTTGACCCTGACGGCCGCCGTCGTGGGCCTCATCTTCTTCTCCCCACTCCTGCTCCTCTCCAGCCCTCTTTGGGTCCCAGTGGCGGCGCTGACCTTCACGGCGGCGGCGCTGCTTCTGTTGACGTGCGGCTCCGGCGTGGCGACGCTGGCGGCGGCGTCGTGGGCTTACAAGTACATGAAGGGGGGGCGGCCGCCCGGGTCGGAGAGGATTGACTTTGCCCGCAGCCGCATCGCCGACACCGCCGGGCACGTGAAGGAGTACGCCAGGGAGCACTACGGCGGCTACCTGCGTGGCCGCGTCAAAGACGCCGCCCCTGGGGCTTGACCAGGCGGCGCCGCCGTCCCTCCGGCGATGCGCCGCCTCGAAACTGCTCCCCCTTCTCTGCCCTCCCTCCCTCTCTCTCTCTCTATCTATCTATTGATGTCGTCTCTCTCTCTCTCTCTCTCTCTCTCTCTCTCTCTCCTCTCTGTTCATATCGATGCGGATCCGTTTTCGTCCTTCCATATATATGGAATTATAGTTGTTAAAAGAAAATTATTATGATTGAATCGCCGCAGTGAAATTCATCAAAAATAATGAATTCATAATTTCATACATTCATTTACGTTTTCCATCTACTAATAATGAATACATTGATTTATGTTCATTTTTTTGGCCATTTCATCTACGTTCTATCTATTAATAAGCACCTCTCTCTCTCTCTCTCTCTCTCTCTCTCTTTGTGACTATATATATATAGATATGTCTGGAATTATAGTTGACTTCGGTGGGTTTTACCCATTTTTTAATTAAATACAACCCATATTTAATTAATAAAAAAAATGTTGGGCTACAAAGACGATAAAAGGGGGTCAAATCAGATGTGATCGTAATAAATCTGCATTAAGATATCATCACAACTTAGCCGCCTTTTAAATGGTGCCTTCTTAGAAACTAGACATATTTAAAGGTTTCACATTATAGCCCTATAGGTAATTAATGAGTTTTTTTATAAATTTATTTATTTCTGATTATATCCCTTACTTAATCCTTTTTGACACTTTCTTCCGAATTAAGGGTTGAATTTCTCAGGTTTTGTAGATTTTTCAAATACATTTTTTTTTATGAGTTTAAACATAATTTTCATTTATGTGCAACATAATTTTTTAAAAAGAAAATCATGTCTTATAATTCAAGGTTTTATTTTTGCTCTTTTCTATCTTTAGTTTCATGTTTTGTGGATTTAAATCTCAAATCAATTATATTTGTAACTCTATCAGCTCATCATTCCATCATTTTTGTTGCATCGATCAGTATTAGGTAGAGGAATAGAGAAGATCATGTCTTGTGGATTTAGGGTTCTATTTTCGTTCTTCCTCACCTTCAAATTAATATTTTGTGGATTTAAGATTCAAATATTATTTTCATAACTTAAACCCCATCAAATTGTCAATTTGTAATTTTCGTCAAATTATCAAACTCATCAAAAATAATATATCACCTTATTATTTAATTTTAGAAAATATAATTAATTCGAGTGTATTTTTATCAATTAAGAATTTCAAATATTTTTAATTTTGGAAAAAAGTTAAAAATCATTTTTGCATTTTTCCTTTTAAAATTTTTGTTGGAGACCCCTTTGTTTTACCCCACATTGGCCGTCTGGAGGTGTCAAAGTTGTGGGCCCACTTCACTTCTTGTATTTTAATAATATTTTAGAAATAATATTTGCAATTTTCCTTTTTAAAATATTTTCTGCGAGAACCTTTTGTTTTGCCCCACATGGGGCATCCGATGGTGTCAAAACTGTGAGCCCATTTCGCTAAGCCCACCTTGTTGCGTGTGATGGGCCGTGTCTGGGCCCAACATCAGCCGGTGTCCGGGGGTTTATCGAGATCTACACCTGCGCGAGTGAAGTCACCTGCTCTCCCTGTTACCGGCGAAGCACAATATAAACGAGTAGAGTAAGAGTTGAGAAGTCTTCATTTGAGCTCCAGTGGGAGGTCGAGCAGAGGAGGTCATGCTGGCCATGGCGTTTAGCTTGGTGTCGGTCCCTTCGCCACTGTGTGAGCTTGGGAGGCGGCCACCCCTTCCTCGGCGGAGGTGCGTCGTCGTTGCAGGGAAGCTTCTCACGGTGCGTCTAGTCTGGATTTCATCTGTCTGCGTCTGGGAGACTCGCCGATTATTGTCCCTGCTGTTACTAGTTTTGGGTTGCGGGAAGAAAGCGTCCAGATCTACCTTGCGGGAGTCTTTGGATTTTTCGGTGCGGGTGGTGGGTTTCGATTAGGATGGATGGGGTTATGTTCAGGCATTTGAAGTTTCTTTCTCTTTTCTGAGGAATCTTGAGGATCGTGGTCTCAATTTTTCGCCCTTTTACGTGATAATTTTTGAGTTAGCATATAGGTTTTGGATGGCCGTCGTGTCGTTTTACTCGAGATGTCATGGAAAGAGGTCTCGAGTGTTATCTGTCATATTCTAATTCAGCTGTAGTAGTCCAAAAAACGTGTATTTTAAAAAATCTTCTCAAATGATTGGTTTTTGTTTTAGTTTTTAGAACAGATACCAAGTGATTCCAACTCAACTGTCAGCGTGTACTGCAACCGGTTTACAGATTTGTCCATTGGATTCCAACAAAGCTTTCTGTATTGTAATCATTCGGTACTAGGTCTTTCAAGGTGCTTTTAACCTGTAGTCCCTATGTTTAGGGCTTCAATATGTTACCTAGGATATGTTTCTGATTCCTTCAAAACACTTGTAAGCCACATAGAAGAGTCCAAAATGAGAGTCTTCCAGTTCCAACTTCTGATAAGAAAATAGTCTGACTATACCAATTTTTCCATGATGTCATCTCGGATAGTATCATAAGGGAAAATGTCTCTTCAGAATGTGATTCTGAAGATCCCGTCCTTTGAACTGACTTATTGTTTTAATCCTTTTTTGGCTGTTATTGGTATGATCATGTTCTTGGGCTTCTGAATAACTTGGTTGGGGGAGATAATGATCTTATTTTTTCCCTCTTTCTTCACATATGCAACAAGAACATAGAGATTAACATTTGCATCCCAAGTTCGAGAAGTATCATTTTCCCAGAATAAAGAGAGGAGGGGGATGAGTATTTCTAGAAACCATAGTTAATTGTGGTGTATGTATGCCATTTTCATCAGCTAACGTCATCAGTAATTTCTCTCTGGGACTGGCCACATTATATATTTTTTTTTCCCTACTGGATGTATAAACTTCTTGGAGAACTAATCTCCAAGGATCAAACCACAATTCTATTTCTAAAAGTAGGAAGAATTATGCATGCAAATGTACACATAGATGCGAAGATACTGAAGCATGTTTGATTGCTGATGGAGATGGATGAATGATTTGTAGTTTAGGTTGTGTATATTTGCACCATATGTGAATGGATATATATGGGAGCATGCAAGAGTGCTGACGGAGATGAATGAAGAATCTGTGGCTTGGGTTTGTAAAGGTTGAGGCTTTGTTTTGCCTGCTAACATGGGGGTTGTGTTGGAGATATCTGTCTGTTATTCACAAGAAGCGCCACTGCTGGAAGAGATTTAGTTCCTTTCTTAGAAGAGTGTCTGATGATCACTCTGGTGTTTGCAGTAGAAATCCCTATAGCTGGTCCTGGATTCTTTCGCTGAGTGGGTTTTGAGAGTTGGGCGTTGCAGGAGTGAAAAATCAGAACCCTGTGTCTTTTCATCCATAATTCTCTTTGCCAATATTATCGAGCACTATCTCGATGAGGTTTGTGTTCCCACTTGCATTTTCATGCTCCTTTATTTTAAATTAAATTCCAATTTTCCTTTCTCTCTCTCAATATTTTGAGATTTGGGTGTATAATCTGCAAATTAGATGATCTGGGGATGCTTGTTGAGCGTCATTAACCTAAATTACGAGTATAAAAGTGGGCACAAGGACACTGATTCTGAATCTACTAAGAAACAATGGATCAATGTTTCTTTGGTGTTTTCAGTTGACAATTCGGACGAATCTGAGGAGACTTGAACAGAGTATTTTTATTTTTAATGAGAATCTGGTCCATGGTTGAGCTGATAACAGCCTCCCTCACACCATCTTCAACATCGTCAACTATGTTTCTTGACAGTATTTTAAACTTGTCACAATAAAGATATAATACGCTTCTAGTACTTTGGGTGATTTCAGTTGATAATTCGGATGAATCCAGTAATACTTTAATGCCTTTCTTTTTTACTTAGAATGGGAAGCTAAGCTGTGCTTGAGCTGCCGGTATCCTCCTTCACATCATCTTCAAGTCGTTGACTCTGTTTCTTGTCAGGGACCAGAAGTGAGCGTTGACCCTCAGCCACCCTCTGAAAATGGCTTCTCCAGGAGGGCCGCCATGGTGTGCTTGGCGGCTTCTCTGGTCGCCTCAATCTCTGCAGTCAGCCCTGCGGAAGCCCGCAGAATCAAACCAGAGACCATTAGAAAAATCCGGGAGAAGCTCGAGAAGATGAAGAAGAAGGCTGATTCAGGCGCCGGGGGAAGCAAGGAGAAGCCGCCTCTCCCACCTCCCTCACTTAACGATCTGGCTGGACCTCTGGTTGAGATTACGCTCTGAAAAATGTACCAATTAATAAAGTAGATTATTGTGATTTATATTTCTTTAAATTCATCAAGTTCTCGCCTTGAAATAAATAAATAAATATGTACCTATTAATATATTACTTTTCTAAAAATAATAATATATTAGTCTGGAAAAATTGGAGCAATCCAACTTATATGATTAATGATACGAATAAGGTGTTCTTGGAAAATTACTCGCATAGAGAGCTCAGAATCATGAAATAAATCTGATCGGAAAATTTAATGAAACGGTTTGTAGAGATTTGGCCCTCCAGAAGAGGAAAAAAAGAACTCTAACCAAAATTCAGAACAGCCAAAAAAAAAAAAAAAAAGTGCTAAGAAACCTGAGGAGATGAACACTTCATCTCTCATCTGCTTATTAGTTGTACAAGCAGATGGGCCAGGGGATCAATGGGTTCTCTCTCCACCTTCTTGATGAGAAAGAGAAGAAGAGAGAGAGAGAGAGACAGGGTCGATTCATGCCCTCTTCTTGTTCATGCTGGTGACAAGGCGGCCCATCTGGAACCTCCAGTAGAGGAAGTAAGCGAGGCCCAGACCCATCAGCACCAGCCCCACCACCCACTCCCCTTCTTTCTCCCTCTCCCACTCCAACTCCTCTATCCGGTGCTCCGCCCTCAATCCGTCGCCGCCGTGGCCATCCTCCGCCACCAAAACATAAACACTCCCCTCCCGCGCCGCCACGCCGCCAACCCGCCGCCCCTTTCCGCCGCCGATCGCAACCTCGTCGTACACCGCCGCCTCGCTCCACCCGTCGTCGCTGACCAAGATCCGGGCTTTGTCTCCCCCCACCACCGCCGCCGACCCGTCCCTTCTCACTGCGATGCAGGCGGCGGCGGCACCAGCACCACCGTTTCCGCCGATCAGGGCGAGCCTGGCGGCGCCATCATCACCATCCACCCTGAATATCCTCCCCGGCGGCGCCTGTAAGGCCAGAAAGTACCCCTTCCTGCTGCGCGCGATTCCGGCGAGGCCCACGTGGCCGCCCTCCCCGTACGCCGCCGACGAGGAGAAGACGGTGACCTCTCCCTGGATGTCAACCCTCCAGATGAGGTTATCCCCGGAGCTGGTGACGAAGGCGGCGCCGCTGGAGGGGTCGACGGCCACAGCGGTGGGCCGGGCGGAGGAGGGGAGAGGAGAGAGGAAGACGCGGCGGTGGGGGGGGGAGAGTTGCAGGTCGTAGGCGACGATGTGAGCGGAGTCGCCGCCGGCGCTGGCGACGGCGGCGAGGAGGCGACGGCGGCGGTCGTCGAGGGCGATGACGGGGAAGTGGGAGTTTGGGGGGAGGAGGGGATCGTTGATGATGGTCTCGAGGACGCCGGCGTCGGAGACGGAGGAGACGACGGGGAGGTCGCCGGAGCCGACGAGGAAGTGCTGGGCGGTGGGGTCCCAGAGGAGGGAGGAGGGGCGGAGGGAGGGGGAACGGAAGGAGATCTCGTGGCTGCGCCGCCCAGTGACCGCGGCGGCGAGGAGGTGGAGGAGGAGAAGGAAGAGGGCGGTGGTCGCCGGCGAGCGGCGGAGGAGGAGGGCCATCGTGTTTTCCAGCGAGAAGATCGGCTCTGGTTCCTCCTTGTAAAGGCGTCGCCTTTACCGGCCGTTGAACAGATCGGCGGCGGCGGCGGCGGAGTAATCTGGTTTATTTATTAACCAAACGGACGTCTGGGCCCAGGCCAAGCACCGCTTCCGGCCCGGCCCGGACCGGATCACATTTGCTCCCAAAACCTATATATATATCAGGAGAAAGTTCGCAAAGAGAAATAAAGCCCAAATAAAAAAGCCCCGGAAATAAACTTCGTGCCCGACCCTTTTTTCCAATAGCCCATCAATAGATTTTGGGTCGAATTCTATGGGAGGCGTGGGCTCGGGCCAAAGGTCCAGTCTAGTACAAGCAACTCATCTGCGTATTTTCAAAAGGCCATTGGGTATAGCCATTTTCATTTTCCCCAAAACGGGGTTAAAATATCATTAATTCTTTCTAGATGGACAAGTCTAGGTTGGCTGAGTAAAGCGAGTTACTACTGCAAAATAAATGATTATCATTTTTGTTCAAACTATGTAATGTGAACAAGTTACCATTCTCCACACAGACACACATTTTTATGTATATACATCAACATATTCTCAAGAAATATTCTACAATTAGAGTGTGTTTAAATAAATTATGGCAAGGTAAGAGTAATTTAGAAATGTGATTTGAGTATAAATTTAATAAATATTAAATCTGAAATTAAATTTAATTTTAATAATTTAAAAAATAGTGAGATCGACTAAGATTAGGGTCTTATTATCGTTGATCACAACATGAAGGCATTACATTAATAGAATGGTCTTTTGGAGAAAGATCATTGACGTGACTTAGTCGTTGTGTAGTAAATCACATAAATTTAAAATTTATAAAACTAGAAAATACTAATTTATAGATATTTAAAAGTAATTCTAAATAAATATATTAATTATAATTCAATAAAAGTTCTAAAAATAGTGAAAAACTTTTAGGTCGATCATAGGGATGTAATATAGTATCGAGTAATTTTTTAGAATTTTCCTCGAAGAATATGAATTTTAAATTTTAGATTAAAAATACAAATAAAATATATTTAAAATTTATAAAAAAAGAAAATAAGATTGCGGACGTCAAGATGACATCAACACCTGACGAATGCGAATTAGGTGAAAATAGAGTTTCACCTTGTGATTCTTACATAAGTGATTATATACGATTTAATTGATTAAATTAAGATGTGTAAAAGCCAGAAAAATCATCATTAAATGAAGAATAGTTTAGTAGATTTAAATTATATAAATTACCATTAAATGAAGTACAAGTTAAGTTGAAAGTAGAAAAACAGAGTTCTAGCATCTCGATAGTGATGTGTATCATCGTGTAGTGTTCACAACTTTGAAGGTTTGTTTTAGACAAGGACGATGTAGGTAATTTTTAGATCTTCTTGTGAAGTCTAGAGATCAATAAAATGGGTCATCAAATTATCTCTAGTGACTATCACCTTGTAAAGTAAAAAAATGATGACTTTATAGTTCTACGACGACTACTACTTGATAGAGAGAAACTGGATAAAGGTTAGATGTATGTTAAGGAGCTTTATCCTCAAGCCCGCACAACAAGAAGAGGCTCTTCATCACATCTAATATGTTCTTAGAAGTGACGACTCATCTCCTAGTAGATCGTCTTCTTCCTGACGATGACTTATTTGTCGATTAATCAAAGATACTTGATGAATTTGTAATCCTTTTATCGTAAATCGTTTAGTAATTTTAGTAATAATATTTTGCGAATCGCATCGATGAGATTTTTACTAATAATCGAGCAATTCTAATGACTTAATCTTTCACCGGCGATCTATAAGAAATTCACAATTTAATCATATAACAATACGAGTTTTGGCTCTGGTCAGATTTGAACCCACGCTAGTCACCTACCTATATGAGAGAGATTAAAATAAACACTCTAATACCTTTATAAAATGACATTATCATAGGTATATCGTTGTTATAACTAAAAAGTATTTTAAATATTAAAATAAATAAAAATATTATAGGGAAGATGTGATGTAGGTTGTCTCACATCAGTTCTACGTCAAAGTTTTTGACGAATATATAGTAATATCACATTTCCAAACAATGAGTCCCTTTCTCTTACGTATATGACCACTCGTTGCCCCACAATTAGTTGGCCATCGGTGACGTGGAAGGGGAGTGACACACATGTGCCCCCATTGGTCCATAGCCACTCGATCTCTTGCTCACAACTCTCTTTGACTGCACTTCCAACTTGCTTGTAGGCTCAGCTCAACTGATCAATAAGTCTCCCTATTTTTCTATATATATATTTTTCATTATTTGTCTCAAAAACTAGATTATAAAAATTATATAAATTTATATAAAATCACATAATTAATTAAAAAATTACATTAATAAACTAAAAATCACTTTTCATAATTCAACATAAATATAAGTTTATTTATTATGAGTTAAGATTAAAAATATATTATTTATTAATTATTAACTCATGATAATGAAGACTTATTAATCATACTAGGTGAACACACAATATTAGTTTGGTTGCTGACCTTTAACACATTGATGATAGATTCCTCCAAAATATTGTGGATCTCTAATGAAACATGAGTGATAAGTATGCCAAAATGTTGTTGGGAAAAAAAAATGAAGGCTAGTAATGTCATAGTGAAGGTTTAGAGGCTGAGATAGTGTAATGGTTTGTATCTTTCCTCATTTTTTTAGTTGATGTCTCCATTACAAGCTTATTACTTGTGTGGCTTAGTTGATGTTTGAAGAAGCCAATGACCCCCCTTCCATCTAAATTGTTTAATGATGACAATAAATTCCTTGGCCGAAGATTGCATTCTCTACAAGTCAAAGAATAACATGTCCACATGTGAACATTTTGCAGGATACTTGAAGATTAATAGGCTGGTGAGCCTTATGTATTCTTGAAAGGGAAAAAGGTAATAATGCCATAGTTGGGGCCCTATTATTTGTGAAGGGCTCCCCCCCCCCTGCACCTTTGGGACCCTAGACTATATATAATTAAGGGAAAGAGATGGGGAGAGAAAAGTTTTTCATTTTGTCTAGAACATAGTAAAGCTATAGTGCCATTGTGACTGCTCTATATGGAGTGGGGATATGTACTAGATGTTGCCAAGATTGATCTCATCTTCTTCTTTGGATTCTCCCATTGTTAGTTAACACTTGCTTTAATTGTAAGTCCCCACAACTTGATATCAAAACCATGACTCATGCCTAATGGGAGCCTTTGAAACCAAGGGTGATTGACAATGATTGACATGTAGCAACTCACATCGACATCCCGATGTTCATGGATAATAACCTTGTGGAGTGGATATTCTAGGTGGAGTTCTTCAAGTTTACCAACACTTCATAGTGTGACCACATTAACTATGTCATGATGAAACTAAGAGGCAATGTGCTAGGTTTATATATGTGGGTGGAGGCCAATCATCCCTTTCACAACTAACAAGATATCAAGACCTAGTTATTTTAGCGATTTGTGGTTGTTCAAGATCACAACCTCAACCAGAAGTTCTTGTGGTTAACAAGACAATTGTAAAATTTTGATGGGATAATGAAAAATACTTTTACTAATGGGTTGAAGCTTGAAATTTTAGTTGAGATGAACATGTTCAACTCGACAAGTTTAATGAAAGTTATGAACATGTAACAAATGATAGATTGATGACTCATGAAGTTATACAATGAGAAAGGAGGGAGCTTCAAAGCACTATCTTGGGGTGTATGAGACCCTAAATCTAGACATGCTAGATTATCCTAACTAAGGATGTCACCACCCATTGCTATTGTGGCCCACCAACTAGCATATTGTAACTACAACTCCGAAGGAGTTACAAGAGTAGAGTGAGATTTAACCTAATAAAATGTGAAGAGTAGACAAAACTCAAAATGCAATGAAGGAGCTAATTAATGTCAAGTTGGAAGAGAGATGGTCAAAAGGGTTTTGTTTTCATAAGAGACCATTTAGATAGTGATGGAGCACACCAAGGTTCGTAAGTTCCCCCAAATTTAACATAAGAGATCCCCATGAAAACAATTGAAGTCTTTCTCATTTAGTAATGGTAAACAATCCTTAGGACACTAAAACCAAAGGAACTTTGATGACACATCTTATCATGATATAGATTAACTCTAAAGTGACCCAAAACTTTATTTCAATAGAGTTGGTTGAAGAACTACAATTGAAGGTCAACACAATATAAGGATATTTGTGTTACAATCAACCTAGATGTCTAAGACATCATGATTATCAAGATCTTCCTTCATCTCAAAATACACAATCAAGACCTTATCCTCAGAAAATCCAATAATTGTGTATCTTAAGATATATCAAGATTCATTGGGAACTATTGATCATTGTTTAAAATTGGCAGCAAGAGGTTAACACTTCAGGGATATATAATGTTGGACAGCACGTCTATTCCTTGAAATCTTTTTTCAAGATAGGCTTGGTTCATTTGGCTCTATAGTGGTAATGGTAAAACATGAATCAAACTAGGAGCTCAACACTGTAGTGACAACAATGGGGGTTAAAGAGAAGAGTAATGATGGGGGCAAAGACAACAACATTTAATGCATCATGTTATAACAGAAGGAGCTAACATCAAAATCACTATATTTTTATATGGAATAGTTCAAGTTATGTTCCCATAAGTATTTACCCTTATCAACACACTAGTCCCTTTTTATGAGATTGACAATTCAATTCACCTTTGCGTTGGAGTATAATCAATCAATGTTTGACCTTTTCACTACCTTCATATGCATAAAGACACAATGGAGCACTTGGTGCATGACATGCTAAGGGAAGAAGTCATATAGTACTTAAAGAGCCCCTTCTTTAGTCTAGTCCGCGTGGTACAAAAGAAAGATTAGAGTTGGAAGTTGTGTGTTAATTATATAGCCTTAAATTAAGATGGTAGATGAACTCCTGATTGGGTTACATGGTGCCAGGATGGTGCCAAGACCTTCTCAAAGTAGGATATGTAGTCCTAGTACTACCAGATTATAATGAGAGAGTGGGAGATTCTAAAAATAACCTTCAGTACCCATGAAGGTCACCAAGAATTCCTAATGATGCTAGTTGGCCTCAAAAATGCTCCATCAACATTTTACTCTTTGATGGATCAAGTTTTTAGACTTGTCATGTGTTGATTTACTCTAGTTTTCTTTGATGACATCTTAAATTATAGCAAGACATGAGAAGAGCATCACAAGTATTTTATGACTAACCTTCACTACCTTAGATCACCATCAATTATATGCCTACACCAAAAAGGGCCTCATCACTTGCAACTAAGTAAAATTCTTAAACCATTGAGTCTTAACAAATAGGATTAAAGTTGATTGCAACACTAAGGAGCTTAGACATTTTTTGGGACTCATCAATTATCATAGGTGATTCATAGTAGACTAAGTATTGTAGATTCTCTCACCAACTTTTTGATGGATAACTTCATATGAACAAAGGTCATTGAACAAGCAATTTAAAGGATGAAAGTGGCGATGTACTAGGCACTAGCATTGGCATTGCCAAACTTTGCAAAAGCATTTGAAATAAAGGTAAATGCCTTGGGCCAATGGGTGGGCGTAGCTCTTCTTATTATAGTCAAACCTTGTCCCCACAAAATCAAGTTAATCCTATTTATGAGCAAAAGCTGATGACAATATTCTTTGCAGTTCAAAATTGGTGATATCTCATTGGACAATGGTTTATTATTTTTACTGACTATTATAGTCTTAAATTTTTATTAGAGCAGTGACAAACCCCACCTCAATATCAAAAATGAAACCTTGAAGCTCATCTACTATGACTTCAAGATTCATTACAAGCCTACATTAGGAAGTTACTATTATAGACACATTATCGCATAGGTCAGCAACCAATGAACTTCAAGTAATGTTGATGGCTCACCCTCATCCACTAGACTTACAAATCAAGTGATATAATGTAATTGCAGATCCAATGATGATCAAGAATAAACATACTCTTTAACATGATGGGCAACGACAACCCATTTTTTATTATCCAATCACATCATGTTATACAAGGGGTGCATGATACTATCCTCCACCTCATCTATAATTCAAAAGTTCCTAAATGATTATCATAATAGTGTCATTGGTGGTCACTTGGGCTACTTGAGGACCTACAAATGAACTTTCTGTGACTTCCATTGGAGGGGATGTAAAATGCCACCCATATGTAATGAACTGCCCACTGTACCAAAGATAAAAAGATGAGTCACTTTCATAAGCATGCCTATTACAATCACTTTTGGTGTCCAAACAAGTGTAAGATGACTTTACTACGGATTTCTTTGAGGGCTTACTACACTCCCAAGGTAAGAATTATATTATAATTGTGGTAAATAAACTGACCAAAGGGACATTTTGACATTTTGTGGCACTTTAGCATCCATACTCATCAAAGGGACATCATTGAGGTGCTCATCTAGGAGATCATCTAACTGGAGTTCCATGCCCCCCATTTCTAATTGAGATAAAATTTTACTCAACCATTTTTGGACATAGATCAACAAATTGGAAGGGAGCAAGCTAAAGCAAAGCTATGTTCCATCCCCAAATAGATAGTCAAATGAAATGAGTCAACAAATGTTTGGAAACCTTCCTTTGTTGTTCTCCTCCAAAAAACCTTGCCAGTGGAGCTAGTGACTTACTTGAGCCGAGTTGTGGTATAATTTAATCTTTCACCATTCCTACCAAGCAATCCCTTCCCTTGCATTGTATGGTAGGGAACCACATCTGACTGTTTGCTTTGGCTATATGTTGGTGGAACCCCTAGAATTGACGGACCTCCTCAAGATGTGGAATGAGATGCACAACACTATCAAAGACAAGCTAGCTCAAGCTTAGGCACACATGAAATAGTTCATAAACTGCCACTGGTGGGATACTGAGTTTGAGGTAGACAATTAGATATATTTGAAACAACACCCCTACTGGATGAAGACCTTGGTGCAGAAGAGGAATGAAAAGCTCTCTCCCAATTTGTTTGGACCCTTCAAGATCTTGCAGTACATTGGAAATATGGCCTATCGCCTAGACCTCCACACTACAGCCCAAATCTGCCCCATTCTCATGTTTCACAGATTAAGCATGCTTTGAGACCTCAACACAACTACCAACCATTGCCCACTAGCTTGGATAGTGACCTACAATGGGCGGTGCAGTCGGCTGAAGTTCCAGATGTGAAAGAATTTCCAAAGGGATTAGAACTATTGATTCGTTGGCACAACCTCCCCTCCTTTAAGGCTATTTGGGAGTCAACAACTCAAATCACATAGTTCTTCCTTGACTTGCATCTTGAGGACAAGGTGCCAGAGATGGTGGGGGGTAATGTAAGACACATGGGGATTAACGGGCCAGCGGGTCATCTATATTCTAAAGTGAAAAGGGCAATGATCCTGTAGTGGGGGACTCGTTAGTTGTGGAGGGCTCTCTCCCCTCGCACCCTCTAAAACCCTAGACTATATGATAAGGAAAGAGATGGGGAGAGGGAAAGTTTTTCATTTTGTCTGGAATAGGGTAGAACTGTGGTGCCATTGGGACGACTCTAAGTGGAGTGAGGACGTTTACTGGCTATTGTTGGAGACTTATCTTATCTTCTTCTTTGAATTCCCCCCTTGTAAGCTAGCCCTTGCTTCAGTTGTGGAGTTCCCACACATTCAATGCAGTAATCTTTTGAGAAAACAAAGACTCAAAGATTCTTCTTTTCCATTTCATCCTTTAGTCAGTTTCAAAATAATTTAAAATCATTACCTGGCAACTTTTCTTCAATTTAATATGACCCAGAATTTATTGAGCACTGCTGTTGGGGTTTATTTGTGCTCATTCCAACCATAACAAGGGCACGAGATTTTCAGCTTCCTATGTATTATCAAGAAATGCAATGTAATGAGTCAGGAAAATGTATTTTTTTTCTTCAAACATACCTTCTGAGGCGATGGAGGACTTGCTGCAGTAGGTGCTGAATCTGGCAGCCGACTTCAGCGAGGAGGATGTGAAGGCAACCATCGTCCTTATGGCTATCTCCTCCAACCTGTTTACAAATGAATCCCAACAGTGCTGAATCCCCACGTTTTGCTCTCTTCCATTCTTCAGCTCACCCTCCTGTGTAAATCCTGCCCTCAAGATGTGGCAGGCACGCTTTGTCCTCATTCTTCCTTCCTAAATGGCGAGCATTCCTTGTGTAGCTCAGCTACTTTCTGATTTTTCCTGATTTATCCCCATCAATATCTACAAGCCCTTCTCCCATCAATAATCAGTTTGAGAGGGAAATATTTCCCTTTTTATTCTATGGTTCAAAGGATTGATTATTCTCAAATAGTGGAGAACCTAGATTAAACCAATATTGAATCACTGTCCAATGTTTATCCTTAAAACCAATCAGTTCAAAAAATAGAGGAACCCAGCAAGGAAAACCAACATATATATACATGCCAAGCTTTATGTTCTGACAAAGTTGATCCCAATGTCTCAAGTTGAATCAGAAATAAAATTAAACCAAGTTTCTGCAATTGATTTGAATCAATCTTCCCTAATATCATCTTCGGAAAACACACACACACTCTATAATCTTCGAAAAAATAGACATATCTCTGCCCTTCAAAACATCTTAAGGGTACTTATATACATATACATGAGGAGACCGTGCTCTAGAAAGTCTGGTTGAACCCAAGAAGAAGCAAACTTGGGAGATATAGTAAATGATCCGAAGAGCCAAAAGGTAAGGTGAGATATCTACAGTTAGTGTTTTGACGCGATTTTTAATCTTATTTTACCCATTATTTGCGTATTTGAAAAAATAACAGAGAACTTGAACTATGAGGAAATAAGAATAGCCACCCTTTGAGTAGTCATGCACTTGCTTCCTGTGCTACTTCTCCTTGGCTTACTGGCGCCAGCCCCTTGGGTCACCTTTCCAGCTGCATCCCATCTCTGCATGATAGTAGCCTTCACCTTGTCTCCTTCTCTCTTAACTGCACCAACCGCCTTACTAGGCCCAGATGCCTGTTTCTGGGCCCCAAAGGCTTTTAGCTTACCCAACCGGTTATGAGACTCACTACGGACAACACTTCGATGTTCGTCACTAGTAGTGGTCAACCCTTGCAGTTTCAATGACTTGCCAAGTGAAGGGGGTATTGCTTGATTTCTACATGGTGGAAGAATATGTGTCGATCCATTAATCACCTGAAAATAGTAAAAGGTACCAACTTGTAGTGACTTGATTCACTAATCTTCAGCGACAGTATCAACTTTCAATAAAAGAGATCTGGTGCATTGGAGTATAAAACACTAGTCATGGAGAGGCATGTTATCTAAGCAGCCACTGATGTGCATAATTGTTATATATCATATTGTTTAGTGATTGCAAATTTCCCATTTTAGCAAGTACCTTCTTCCCGCATATGAGTTTGGGATTGGGCTTGTGAGAGGAGAAAGGTGTAGATGCTGCCTTGAGGTTTATCCGCTTAGCCAGTTGTTTAGTTTCGACTTCTTTCTCCTGCAAATCCATGAATCAAGCTCATCAAACTCCCCATTCTTGGAGAAAAAACCAGTAGTACGATAGAACCCTAAAGATTTTTAATCATTTTTTAGAAGATTATCGTCATCAACATCATTATCATAAATAATCATCATAAACATCAAGAGTCATTATCATCTCTAAACCATATGGCGATGGAAAAATATGAGTGATTTGAGTTTCAGAGCCATTCAGAACAAGCCTTCAAGCCAGGTAGCTATCAACTCCCAAGATTATTAAATGGATCTGGTTGGATGGAAGAGCATATCTTTCTATGGCACAGAAAGGTAGAGGAAAATAATAATCCTTGGAGGCATAATGGACTGAGATGGCAAAAGACAAATGAATACTTTTGGTGGCAGAACTTTCGTAAAAATATGCCACGTGAGTTATGCATGACCAAGATGAATTATTAAAAAATCATGCTACTTGCCTCGTTCCTCTGCTCAATTCTTTCACTAAATTTATAATTAAAGGCTCGGGTACTCGTTCTTGATGGCAGCCTCATTGTAGTTGTTAGGTGTTCATCCCTGAAAAAGAAACTTTATTCCAATGATACACAAAATGAAAGCAAAGTGGCTTTCGGATGAGACCAAATACCTATGCGTTGATCGATGTCCACTACTTAAGCCTTTTTTATAAGAATCAGATCCGGGTATGGAAACAGTCTTTAGGTCAACTTTTTTCTCACTTTTGGAGGAGCTGTTCCAGAACCAGTCAAATAAGTAGAGGATATGTCAGTTTGAACCAAAAAAAGATTTATTATTTTCAAATCGGAAAATATATATACCTTTTACTCTCCGGTCTTGCTTTGTCTGTCGTTTTATCAAAATCCTACAGGAAGTACATCAAAGATTTTTTTAAAAACACATTTATATGCGAAAAAATTGCATGAGTGATGTAGAAGTATCCACCACCATGATTTAAGAGCATAGTCGCCTAAATTCGTTACCCCTTCGATCATCTAGTGCATTGATTCTATAACCTAAGTTTTTTGTCCAATTGTTAAAAAAACTATAGTAGAAAGAGTAAATATCTGTATAAAGGAATAGATATCCGGGATATATATCAGAAAACAAATCCTCGCTCTATAATGATAAATTGGGGGATTTCCGAATCTGAGGTAAAGCATTAAAAATTATAAATCAGTATTCATGCCTCAAGCTTCATATTTGTTGGGCCAATACACATCATTGTTGAGACCGTCGAAGAAGAATGCTTGACTTTTTTTGTAGTCTCCTTTTCTATTTTCTTCAACTCTTTTGCCGATGCACTCTTTGAAGAAGAATAACTATTTACAGATGGAATCTTCTTTTCAATCCGGCTAGCAGTACCCTCCATTTTTGGTTTTGTTATTCTTGGTTTCTTTTCCACTGTTGCTTTTGCCTGAAATGAGTATTTTCAACAAGAGGTGACCATAAACACTTAGCAAGAGGAGCACTTCGAAGCTCTAAATCATCTATCTTAATTAGTAATAAGCAAAAATGGAAACATAAAAAATCTGAAGTTAAGAATGGTGCTCAAATAAACACACGATGCTACCTCCTTATTTTCTTATCAACCTCATTCTCAAGTCAACAAAGCCATTACAACTTTACTAGCTGGAAAGCCGCTTCAAATACATGACATATGAAAAGATAACAAAAAGGTTCAAAGATAAGAGGATATCTAACCATGTGGGAAGATCTTATAGTCTTCTTCAAACTTGAGGAACGAACTTTCTCCATTGCTAAACTCTTAGTGGACGCATTGGCCTTGTCATTATTTCCAGTTTCAACATTTTTTCCAGATTTTAATGGTGATGCCTTGAGGTTATTATTTTCGACTTTGGGACGCAATGCAGGTGTTGGTGTTTGTTCTTCCTTTCTGGTCTCCATTACCTCATTTTGATCATCATTTGGGCTTCCATTGTGCCAGGAAAATTGGATTCTGTGTTGACCGTGCTCTACAAAATCTTCAGAATTGGTTGATACATTGCCATGTTTTGTTATTTCTTCAATGGAAGTGTCTTGGTCCTCTATGCCATTTTTTTCTTGTTCTTCGGCCTCATTTTGTCTTTCTATAGCAATTAGGTTACGAAGTGCTGTCCTCTTGAAATGAGCTTCAAAGTAGGCTTTCTTTTCAGTAACCGAACCCGGAGTTGAATACTTTTCAACCTCTTCAAGGTACCGATTGTGTGAAAAGGATGACTTCCTCTCCCAAGACAAAGGCTCAGCTTCAAATCTTCCAAATGATACAGAACTAGAAGATGGGCAATCAGCCTGCACATATTCAACGAAAAGAGTATTGAACACACACTCAAGCTGATCAAATGCACTCGACATCAGGCAAATTATTCATCAAACTTCAGGTATATTAAGAAGATTCAATCGACTTGAAAATTTCAAGATGAAAAAAACCGACATATATCATGATAGTTTGGTGAGAAACATTGGAAGACCATACCCAAAATAAGCGCTGATATATCATTTAGATTATTGGGCTACGTATAAGATTTATTAAAAGATGGTTTTGTATGTCATCTGACCAACCTACTCTTATCATCCTAGTGCATTCGATAGAATACTCTAGCAAAGTACCAATGAAACACATTAAAATGTCATCCTAGATTTTCAATAACAAGGGAGATGTTTCCATAGATTTGAATACCCAAAAAAATCAAATCCATAAAAACATTTCCCTTGGTATTGAAAATAGAAGATGCCAAAGGAAAGGGACTAGAAACTTATTATTGTAATGACAAGGCACTTTGACAATATTTAAGATTGAAACTTGAAATCTGAAATCTGATACTCACCTCAAAACCTATCTACATTAACGATAAAGTATTTAAACTGTTTTAATAGAGGTAAGATTCTCAATTAGGACCTAGCAAAGTGATAATGGACAGCGATGGTTGGTGGATGACAGTAATAGGTGACGATGGGTAACAATATTCGTAGTTAGTGCGAGGAACAATATTGGTAAGTGACATAGGTGGTGGGCAAAACGAGACCACAGGTGGTGATGATAATCCATTGCATTAGTGAAAGCCAAAAGTTAAATTAGCGAACAATAGTTGATCGTAGGGGGCAGAGAATCAATTTAAAGTAGTTCTGTCGACCATTAGCCACAATGATGATAGTTCTTAAAAATAAATTGTGGTACGTTGTGGAGGACTTTGTAGAACCACAGTTATGAAAATGATGTTGGTAGGTAGTGGTCACGTGTACCTTAAAATGTGACTTTGACACAAAAACATGTGTTCTAAGCTCTCATTAACATATAACTGAAAAGAACTTGAAGAGGTAAGTTGCATTTCAAATATGAAATAAGTGTCCATGAAGTGGTCTGATTTGGCAATCCCCAACAGTTAGTAATGCAAATTTTTTCCAACATTTAAATAACAGGACCATAAATTCTAAAGTTAATGAGAAATGAAGGCATGCATTGTGTGTCTAGTTGAAACTGCAGATTTCAGATCCCAATACACGACCAAAGGCAGTAATTACCAAGAGCACTTATCAATGATCCTAAAACCTGACAAGATCTGGAGGATGTTTATCAATGAATATGTTGAAAGAGCCCATCACAATAGGCTGGTAGTTACGGTATCTCACTGTCATCACTAGATCTGTAACTGGTAAACAAAGTGGAAGCAATAACTTCGAGATTGTTAAAAAGTAGTAAATGAGAGAAAACGGGAGTACAGAGACTGAAGCATAAGAAAGAGAAACTCCAGAAGGATCAAACTAAGCAAAGTGAAAGTAGGACCTGAAATTCACAAAAATCTTCAACCACGCTGGCCATGGCAAGCCTTAGACTATCACAAGGTATCTTGTTCAACTGCAAACACGGAAGCTTGTAAGCAACACTTGAATATACAATCACCAGAACTAGACATCTAAGATGAATCACGCTTCCCCCACATAATATGGATACACGGGACAGTAGAGGAAATTCTTCAATCAGACTGAATTTCAACCATGAAATTCTTTGCATAAATTTATTTACTGCTTAGATATTTTTTTCTGACGACTGAATTGAATGCACTGGAGCAAGCGATGGATAGAGACTCTTAAGACTCTATTAGCGTAAGTTGCCAAACCTGCATGATACACCTGTACCATTAATTCCAAAATAGGGTGAGAAGATGAGCATTCCCTATGCTCTTATGTGGAATTTTTTTGAACAGAGGAACCTCTGTAAACAAAATAATAATAATAACGTGCAGTTGAGTCACCTTCAAATTTTGCTGTCGCGGTCCGACATCTCCTCAATCCGGCTTAATCTCCACGATGAGACATTAAAACCAGGACATCTGGTCCACTAGAAACAGAGAAGAGAAGAGTAAACCTCTGGGAACGATCAACTTCCAGCACGATCTCAGAAATGAGTGTAAGATTCAGCAAAGCACCTGAAGGCATCTCCTCTCCCTGACGTCCAAGGAGAGGTCTCATCTTCAACACGAAGCGGCACCGCATCCACCGTCCCGAGATAGTGATCGCCGAGGATGCCCAACCGCCCCTTGATCCTCACGGCATTACCCCAATTTGATCTCCACCGAATCCTCTGGCAGACGCCTTCCTTTGATCTCCCAGTAACTCAAATCAACAAAGCTCCCTCTCTTGAGGGAGAGCAGAAGCCGCCTCTTTCTCCATATGCCTCTTAAGACTCGTACAGAGAGAGAGAGAGAGAGAGCTAGGGAGAAAAACGAGAGGGAGAGAGAGAGAGAGAGAGAGGAAGGGAGAGGAAGCTGCAAAGGCAAGTGAAGCCAAGTGGCTGCTTTGTCTGGTGGCGCCGAAATGAACGGCGTCGAAGGATTTTGCCGCCAGCGCAGCGGGAAGCCTTAGACGCCGTCAGCCGCCCAACGCGGGCTCCACTGGGAAGCCGACATTTCACTTGCCACCCGCAGCCGTTCCTGGACCTCCACTTCCCACCGTCTCTTCTCCCGTTAACGTGGACGTCAAGGCTACTTACACGTCAACTCCTGATCCCTCAGAACCCATCGCCCCTGTCAACGACTGTAGGAATTGAATGGGGCGAGTACATCCCCGGCCCTGTCTGCACTTACATTTTTCTAAAGTTGGTCATCCAATCAACCCGAAAATTGATAACTCTCTCTCTCTCTCTCTCATGGAAAGAGTGGGCCCAATAGAATAATCGGCTTGAAACCTTGAGAAGCTATGAGTGTCAAGTCTATCATTGGAGCATGGCCGTGATTTATTCTTATAAAATAATGAAAATTCCCAAAGTTAGAATATGGTGATGAGGGCCTTATTTCGTGTCACTCTCCACTACACCCTATGGCCTTTATGTGAATAAAAAATATTTTTATATAATTAATACCATTTTGCATATTATAATATTTTATAAAATTAAGTGACCACCGAAGGAAGTGTGAGAATTGTATATTTGGTTTCTAATATTTCAAGTGAGATTAAATAAATGGGGGGTAAACCATAAGTTGGGTCCCATCCTCATCTATCAAGCTTTGACCTGATCCTCTTGGTTCTTGCATTTGTTTCCAATTGTGCATGTCAACCCTTTGTACTTCTACTTTGTCCCACTCAAAGTAGATAAAATCCAATACGACCAATTATGGCCAATTTTTAAATATAATTTCAGCCTCAAAATTATTCCCACAAGGGAAATAGGCTCTAAGTACTTTCTGCACTTGTGACGTGGTTGCTTTGTACTTTCTCTCTCTACTTTCCTCTAGTCCCAAGCTACATCTTGAGCCTTGGACAAGAGTCCTAGTTGACTCCCACATAGTCCCAAGATTCAGCTCATCTAAAGTCTTGCAAGTTAACAGAGAACAAGCATGTAGGAAATGCAACGTCCCCTAAGCAACAGCAACATTGGCAACTGTTGCACTCACTTTGTGTACCAATCTCATTTTGATCACTTAGATGATGGACATACTTGTGCCAAGGACAACTGCTGCACAGTGCATTACATGATTGGACGGTGCTAGGAGCCCCAGGATGCATCCCATCACCCATGATCAAAGGCTGTTATTCCTTGACATGCTCTTCAAGAACGATCCACTCTTGGTGATCTCCCGCAAGGGCTTGTCAGTGAATCTAATGAGGTTGTACACAGAGCCTCCTAGGAAGGTCCCAATGATGGGGCCCACCAAGTAGACCCAAATCCCTTTGTAGTTGTGCATGACGATGGCGGGGCCCAGGCTCCTAGCTGGATTCATCGACGCCCCAGAGATTGGTCTACAGTGCCACGTCACACAGAGTCATCAAGTTAGGAGGGTGAGCTACAATGGGTCAAACCCATTGAAAGCTAAAGAATAATTAAATTATAATAGATTCTTTTACATACATAATCGAATAATTAAATATGGCAGGCCACACATCTACAAATTAAATAATAATAAATAATTTAAAAATAGTTGAATAATTACCCAGCCACGAAGACATTCAGCGTGATCGTTGACCCAACCGCTATCCCGGCCAGTTCTCCGATCTGAACAAATTCGACGGACTATCAGGCAAAACTGTGTACCGAGAGAGAGAGAGAGAGAGAGAGAGAGAGAGAGTGCTAACGGCTCTGTTGTCGGTGGCCACGCCGGAGATGACGAACATGAGGAGGAAGGAGGTGATGATTTCGAGGACAAAGGACTGCATGTCCGATCCGGCGGGGGTTGTCCCGAAGAAATGGGCGGGCTTCGGGCTGAGGACCTCGTAGAGGGTGAAGCTCGCCAGCATGGATCCGCAGATCTGGGAGAGTACGTAGATGGGCACCTGCAATTCATCCATGGATATTCATTCGCCGTAATCTATCCAAAAATGGCAAACACTTCCAGGTTTGGGGGACGAAGAAGAAGACGACGACAACGTCAAAGAGTAGCAGAAGAGTAAGGGAAAGAAAGTTCGAAATCTTTGAAAGGGAAGCGGAATATTGATCCGCCATAATCTATCCAAGAATGGTAGACACCTACAGGTTTGGAGGAGGAAGAAGAAGACGGCGACGAGGCGAGGGAAGAGATGGAGAGGAATGTGGGAAAGAAAGGTCTACTTCTTTGAAAGCGAAGCGGGAGATTCAGCCGCCATAATCTATCTAAAAATGGTAAACACTTGTAGGTTTGGAGGAGGAGGAAGAAGGAGAGGAATGGGAAGAGGAGAGGAGTGTGGGAAACAAGGGTCTACTTCTTTGAAATTGATGCGCGAGATTCATCCGCCATAATCTATCCAAAAATGGTAAAAGCTTGCAGGTTTAAAGTAGGACGAAGAAGAAGAAGATAACGATGAAGAGGAGGAGAGGAGTGTGGGAAAGAAAGGTCTACCTCTTTGAGAGGGAAGCGGCGGAAGATTGCGAAGGTGATGGTGACGGCGGGGTTGAAATGGGCGCCGGAGATGTGGCCGACGGCATAGACCATCACCATCACCACCAAGCCCCAGGTTATGCAGATCCCAGGGAAGGACACCGATCCGTACATCTTGTTCACCGCCACCGAGCCGCATCCGGCGAATATCACGAAGAAGGTCCCCACCACCTCGGCGATCGTCTGCACCAGGCACCGCAGAAAGTTAGCGCCGCTTCGAAAGGCCGGCGGCGGCGGCAGAAGAGACCTTCTGGATAAGGCGAACGACTCCCGTGGAGGAGAGGCAGTCTCCCTGCCGGGTTTCTTCCCCTCTCGCGTTCTCCTCATCGACGTGCTCCGCCGCCGGCGACGTCGCCATTCCACCTGCAGTAGGGAGAGAGAGAGAGGAAGAAGAAGAAGAAATTGAGGAGAGAGAAACTGGAGGGTTTCTGACGTGGGAGAGAGGAGGAAAGGGGGGAGATCTTGAGGAAGGAGGGACGGCTGGCACTTGGGTGGAGACCGTTGGACGCTCGCCGGAGCAGAGGCTCCGCTTGCCCGCGGCGGATTCGCTGGACCGTTGCGGCGTGGTCGGGATACCCCAGCAGAACGCGTCGGCGGAGGTACACATAACGGTAACTAATGATCATCTCATCGGATACCCGTTTATTCCAGAAGAACACTATATTAATTTACATTACTCTTGGAAAAATCATCAACTTACCGGGGGGATTTTTCTATAGTTACCTATAATCACGTATTCCATACATTTGGCATATGATCTTGTATTTGATTCAACCTATCGACCATGATATGTATGCTTAAAATAAATCACTTAAAATGTTCATCCAAGGAAATTAGGATTAGCATTTTTGGAAAACGGTAGTTGACCATGTTATCCTAACTTTTAGACTTAAATGATTTTATAATTTGGGTCTGAAAGTCAACTCGATACTTACAGTCCAGTACATTGATGATTTTGTTTGAATGAGGAATCCAAGCATAGTGAATGATGATGATAAGGAATAATATCAGTATTTTTTTTGGCTGAATAATTTATTATTATCACTTTTGATATGGGTAACCATGTAATTAAGCATGTCAAACATTTTATGTAAATATATTTGAGTAAAATTGACATGATTTTAATATTTATTAAAAAATTTTAATGACTCACAGTAAAAGACTGTGTAAGAAACATAAAAAAATCTGTAAAATATAATTAAGAATTATCTCCAAAGCAAGTAGAACCCAAAATAATTAATAATTTAATTTTATTCGAATGATAACCGAAGCATAGTGAGCACTGATGATGGAGAATAATATTAATAATTAAAATTATTTTTTGGCTAAATAATTTATGAAGATCACTTTTGATATGGATAACCATGTAATTAAAGATGTCAAAGATTTTATGTAAAATAGTAAAAATGACTTTATTTTTGTATTTATTAAAAAACATTGAATAACTCACACCAAAATAAAGAATATATATTGAGATTGTGTAATAAACATAAAAAATCTGTAAAATGTAATCGAGAATAGTTTCAAAAATGTTTAGAACAAAAAGAAGTAAAACTTATTAAAGTGTCCGCAAATTACGTAAAAAAAAGAGATTGGCCCGGTTCGGACCGGGCCAGGGGTGACCGGTTCGGAATGTTCGAAATCCGTCCGGACGAAAGGCCGTGGACCTGAAGCCGTCTTTTTTGTGGGGCCCACATCCGTTCGAGCTACTCGTCATCAGGGGTGACTATAAATACAACGTCAAAGAATTTGATTTCCCGCCCTCGCCCTCGCCTTCGCCCTCATGCTTGTCTAGGGTTCCTGCTTTGCCTTGATCTGCTTTGGACCGGGGACGGTTCCAGCTGAGGTCATCTCCCCACCATCGAGGTAGGGTTTGATCCCGCTGTTCATCCACTCTTTGATGCTTGTATCATTCTGGGATCTATAAGGTAGGGTTTTTTTTTTTGTTTTTTTTTTGACTAGGGATAATGACGCCTCCGCGGAGGAGTTTCTTGACTACGAGGAGGACGAAGAAAGGGCCCCTGACTCCGCTGCAGCTAAGGGCAAAGTGAGAAAGAAGTAAGGTTACGTCTCCTTTTAGTTGCTCTAGCTTCTGGTGCTTTTGCCTTATCTGGTGCTTATTAAACCTACTTCAATTTTGGTACGATGGTTTCTTTTCCTACACTTCTTTCTCGTTAACGGATAGGCTATCGTGTCTTTTTTTATGGTGTGAAAATGGCTTACTCATCTCTGGATAATTTGTACTCTGAATCTGGTATTTATTTTTTACGTTTGTGTTTTCTTGCTTGATATCCGGGGTAACTTGGCTGCGGGACTACAAATCTACGAAGGATTTTTTTTGAAAATTACTCTTTATGCAATTCTCAGGAAGAAAAGTTTCACCTAGTTGGAGTGACAAGGGCACAACGTTGATGGGGATCCCAGTGTCCTTGATCTCGTCTGTTTAAGCGTTATTGGCTTACACTTTTCATCTTTGATACCATAATACGTCTGATGGTATGCTGCAATCGTTTATTGAGGAACATGTCTTTGTTCTTAGAGTGCACATGTTATTGGGACTTCCTTGTAACGTACAGGTGTACCTGGAGGATTAGGTGGCTAATGCATTGCCATGGAATACCTAGGTTGTGAGAGTATAAGAGTTTGATGGATGTTAGGATTCTGGGATACATGTAAAAAAGTTTCAATGGTCTAGTTTGTATGTATAAAAAAGGGGGAGGGGGGGTTCTGATAATCAATCGAAAGGCCCTGGGCAAACACTGAGAGGAATTTGGGTGGGAGCTTCCATGGACATTTAACACAGTCTTTGTGCGGCTGCGGCTCCATAAGAATCAGTATGTTGGTAAGGCAATATGTTGTTTTCTCAGTAAAGAGTGTGCTTCATTAGTTGCAGTATTGTTATTACATTTGGATGGATTTTACAGGAGACAATTGCAGTGTCATGTGTTTTCGGATTATTTTGACAAAGATGTGCTAAGTAAAACAAGTGCTATGCATGTTTTTAACATGAAGGATAACCTTTTTAAATATACCGTTGCGACTTCAATGGATAACTGGATTCGTTATCATTAAGATAATGCTTTTGTTCTCTCAGTCATCTCCTCTCCCCCTTGAATGAGTGAGAAGGCAACTATTTTTTTTCCTGACACACGTTATTAGCAGACATCCAGAAGTATATTCCAATCTTAGTACGTCTGATTCAAAGGATATCGTGCTCTTAATTGAGAGCGAATAGAAACTAGCATTTTATTCAATCAGATGGTCAGGATTTGTCGTATGAACATTGCATTGCATTGCATTAAGTTTGACAGAAGGAAATTAAAATAAGGATTCAATCTTCATTAATAGAATTGCTTGATTCACAGGGAAAATAAATTTTGGGAGATCTGATGTATCTCTATGCGTGTGCAGGATATGCTTTATTCAATGCCAACTAGGCTAGTTATGTTGAACGGGTTGGACTTTTTGGCAGCGAGGAACATATGCCAATCAAATGGGGGTCATCAACATGAGATTGCTGTGGCAGACATTTAGAAGCATGGTTGTGCGATTAATATCTTATATGGTTGGTAAAATCTCATGGAGATGGTTTGAAAGCATGAAGAAGAGACAATGAGTGCACCTGTTTAGAGATAGGACCATCAAATCTATGGATGTTTGAAAATAGAGAATGTGTTGGAGATCAGAGAAAATTCGGTGGTAGGAAAGAAAGATATCTTTTGTGGTGTTTTGAATTCAAATTGTGTCGTATGATAGAATCTAGAGCAGGACCTGTATATGGTACGCTGTGAGGTGGTATTTGGTGGATGAACGTGAGTATGGCAGGCTTGGAATCTTCAATCGTCAATATTCTGGAAACATAAAGAATGTATTTTGTTTACAGCACTCATTTTTATGCATTCATATTCAAATCAAGTTTTACTTCGAAGTTGAGCAAACTCATACTTAGTTCTGGTTGGATCCGGGGGTTTCAAGGATACCAGGGTGGTAGTCCATATGGTACGCTCAGGTGCAGCTTTTCAACATAGATTTTACTTTTTTCGAAATTTAAACTAATATAATTTTTCGACATGCCAGTTAATATAATTTCTATGTGCACAAAATCTTTCCATCACGAGAAAATAAATAAAAAATTAAATTATATTTTTAATGAAAGTGGACAATAACATGATCATTAGTTTTGTGTAAGAAGTATGTGAGTATACATCCATGTACACATTCATGTCAAAGACATTAAGAAAAGATCCCTATAGAAGAGCCAAAAAAACACTTAGATACTGCATGGTACTGACCTCAAAAAATTATATTGTATGGTTTATTCATATTTGATCCTTTCTGTGGCTATTTACAGACAGAGCTGATTGGGCAAGCTGTTTTTAAACATACTTTTGTGAACAAATGTTTGGCTGATCTTGAACGTAGCTGAATATGCAGCCATTTGAGGACATCTTGCTGACCAATTTGCTTGCAGATGCTTTGACAGCTGGCACATTAGGCCAAGCTCGAGTTGTGCAAATATAATAGAATTTGGTTGGGCTGTGCCTTTCAGTCTACTAGTTGCTCTACTCATAAGGAATTCGATGTTTTTAATTAACTTCTCTTCCTTTTTCCATCCGTGAAAATCTTTCCCTGTGGATGTTGGGTAGTTGTTGGCTTTGGGCTCCAGTTTTCATTTAATAATAAGAGAATATTGTGTCAGAATTAGTGGTAATTGTTTCAATTATTTATTATATTATTTTCTTCACTGTATTTTTTGTCTGATGCTTAGTCTTGAATCGATGTGGTCCAGTCTTGCCTGGTTCAACCTTTATATTGTCGCATAGTATAAATACTAGATCCGAGCATTAATAAAGTGAGTATATTGTTTTTCACCCTTTATCTATGACCTAGGGTTCTCCGCCTGTGATGCAACACTTGACATGGTATCAGAGCCAAAGGTTTGATTGGGCATCTCTACTTATTTGGGACGTCTCCATCATAAGGCGCCTTTTTCAATGAGGAGAAGACAAAGGGTTCATGCATTCTTGTCATTTATGTTGAGCTTCATTTAAGACATTGGGTGGGTTCAGTGATTCAAGGTATTGTTATGTCTGAAACAACACCTACAACTGGATCTTCTCGATTTCAAGTGTTCGAACGAACCCAACCATATGGGGAGTTGCCTATCTAACCATTGGGAAAACTGGATGGGCAACGTTTCCTTAATTGGTCTCAAGTGATTTGAACAGTGTTGAAAGGTAGAGGGCAGATCAGCCATCTCCTAGGCACAGGGCCTAAACTTGGAGATCCTCACTTTGAGTTGTGGGATGAAGAAGATTCTAGAATTATGATGTGGCTATGGATTACCATGATACTGGAAATTAGCAATACTTGCATGCTCTTAGCTATAGCCAAGGATATTTGGGATGACATATATCAAACTTATTCCAGAGCTAGAGATTCAGCATACATATACGAGTTGAAGATGAAAATGATGACAACTAAACAGGGAAATAAGATTGTAATCGAGTATGCAAATCAATTGAAGATGTTATGGCAGGAGTATGATCATGACAAGCCGATTAATATGACAAGCCCTAAAGAGGGAGCCATTTACAAAGATTATGCAGAGCATGACAGAACTTATGGATTTCTTGCTGGGCTCGATCCAAAATTTGATCAGCTGAGAGTCCAGATCCTTGAGGAGAGAGATTACCATCCTTCAATGAGGTGGTGGCATTGGTTAGGGTGAGGAGAGCAGAAGAGGTCTAATGCTTCACTTGCAAAGTATGGAGAACACAACATTTGTGGCTAGAGGTGGCAATAGTCCAACTATAAGTAAGGAGAGAGTCAAGGCCAATCAATCCCCACCTCTACTTGGATAATCAAATAATCAAAGCTGTGACCATTGGGATACCCTATGTTGCAGCTACTGCAAGAAGGCATATCACACTCATGAACAACGCTAGAAGCTTCATGGAAACCTCAAAGTCAAGAGTATGGTCAGAAGGGAGTGCTCACGCTCATTTCACAATTGCACAGTAAAGTCAAGCAACACCATAGGAACATGGTCATTTCATCCGAGACTTGGTTGAGAAGGTGCAATCCTCTAGCATCATGCTCCTTTGTACATTTTGGTGAGTTTTCATCTTTTCTTGAATTAAGTGCCCAAATACTCCTACTTCCTAGATGATAGATTCACGATCTACTGAACATATGACGAATCTGTCACTTATTTTTTTCTACATGCTCTCTTTGTCCAATGAAAAGGAAAATAGCCATAGCTGAGGGGTCCTTAATTAATCACCATATTAGGTGTAGGAAATGTTTGCATTAATTCTTCCCTAATCTTGAGTAATGTCTTTCTTCATGTTCCTAGGTTGTCCACAAATTTTGTCTATTAAAAAAACTTGTAAATTTATTTTGTGAATTGGTTTTCTATCATAATGTTGTGTTTAATGACAAAGGATAGGGAAGGAAGATTGTACATGACAGAGAACGGAATGGACTCTACTACCTTGAAGTATCGTGCCAATCAAACATTGTGAAGGGTGACTTATCTTTTGAACCGCCACTCGTCCTACATTGAAAAAGTCTGGCTTCAATGTTGGGGACTCAGGCGTCCATCCTTTACAACCATCTAAACTCTATTTCTATCTTTTTTTCAAAGTGTAAGTGTTGAACACTTTAATTATGATTTATGTGAATTCATGAAACATAGACATATATCAGTTCCCATTAGTATGTATGATGTTTTCAACTACAATCAGCAAGGAGATTCTGTCTGTTTACAAGATTTTTATGCAAAGATGTAATAGTCTATGCGTAACTTGTTTCATATTTGTAGTTCAGGCCGAATCATGAGTATTTATGCATGCAGTTGTGGAGGTTGTAGTCATGGTCATAGACCAAAATCATGGTCATTTTGTGAAATCAATGGCAGAATTAGGTGGGGAGAAGATCAATCCAGAATTTTCATTGGAGTTGTCTAATGAAAATTTATCTCTATATTGTCAATCCATAATTTACCTTACCTTATGGTTTCAGAAGATTGCAACTGAACTTAGACAGTAGTATTGTTTTCTTGCCTTGCTTGATATTGTGGATGATCCTATAATGTCATATTAAACGACAAATAATGTGTAGAATCTTTACGAACTCATATTTACATTGATGGACTCAGGTCATAAAACTTTGGCTGCTTTTCTCGTGATCCTATCTTTCTCCTTTCAGCCAATGGAGATATGTAGATGATGAGGCTAAGTCGACATAATGTGGTTTAGTTCAGATACTATCTCCTCTTTATAACTCTTTCTTGCGTACCCCATCAATTGGTTTGCTTCATGAGGGTCACTATTTTGGAATTACATTGCATCAAGCTGAGTGAGTTGGAGGGCAACCGGAAATTGAATGACCTTTTAGATGCTCTTGACCTCAGTCAAGTTGTGATCTTTGTCAAAAGTGATAGCAGAGCTAGTGGATCTTGACAAACTTCTTGTCAAGTTTGATTTTCTATCGAATTGTATTAATTCTGAGATGTCACAGGCAGAATAGTAAATGAATAATGGGATTGCTCTGTGTGTTTATAACTACTTATCTCTTTGTGATGGACAATCAAGCTTATGCCTCAATGAAATCTGAGAACTAAAAGTTTCTTGTTGGAAGAGCTGTTCTACTTTGTTATTTGGCTCTTTTTTTAATTTCCAAGTGGTTTTTTGAAATCAAATTCAATCAAGAAATCTCAATTTATGTTTTTACTTGCTTGACTGTGTTTTAGTGATCTAATGGTCAGAATGATAATGGTGTTCCACTGCAACCAAATGTTCTATTTGAATATATTAAATTTATTTATCCCGGTAGTTCAGAGTTTTGTCTATCCAAAAATGGTGCTAATGTTCAATTTTTGGTCTCTTTTTACTAGTTTTTTCTTTTTTCTTTTCTTGATTGTAAGGAGAGTTGGGTTTGGATTTTACGAAGTTGGGTTCGGGTTGACATAGCAATTTGAAGCATTGGACTTCATTTCGAAGTTTATTTTCGTGTTTGTATTTTGATTACATATTTTATGAATAAAAACTTACATATACCTATAACTTTGAATTATATATTTTCTTTCTATTTTTACCCTAACCTGATTCCGCTGTAGTCTGAATCCAGATTAGTTTCCATTGGACTTGTCTAATTTGGTTGTCTATTCCGATTTAGAAGACCATAAGGAGGGTAAAAACTAGGTGGGGAGAAGAACATGAAACTGAAAAGATGTAGAAAGTAAGAAAAATGAAACCTTTGTTGCCTCTGGCTGTCATATCTATCATGTATGGATTTTGGTGGTTTGTTATAAAGAGAGTAAAAAACTTGTTAGAAAATTATATTCTTATAGTTTTACAAAATACAACTAATTTTTATATGGCTGGGGGTCATAATGTTTCTTAGACCTATTTTTTTATTGTTTCACATTTTTTGGCAGAATTTTAATAGAGCATTAGATAAGACATAGACTTTAGTAGAGATGGATTCAATGACAACTAAGAGAACAAAAATCAGAAATATGAGTTGTAATCCTAGTTGGGTAGTGGGTTCTAGTTAGAACCCTAGCTGGTGACCACTCCAAAGGGCCACTGTTCTCCACTCACCATAAAATGTCTTAATTCCCCATTTTCATCTTTGTCGTCTTCCCTCATTTCTCTTCTCTTACACCATTGTCAAATGCCCCCCCTATAAATTAAAATTTACCCCATAGCCCTTCCTCATATTTGTAATATGAGTTGGAGGTCTATCAATACTCTCTTACATCTCCACCTTGTCTTCAATGTGGAAGTATGGATAGTGATGTTAGATTGGCTCTATTTGCTTCACATGATTTCAAATGTGAGGTCTTCTTATTTGATGAAAAATTTCAGTCCATTATCTGAGGAGCACATATCCAAGACAGGTTAGGGTTTAATTTATTAGGTGAGCTCTACATTGAGTATAATTGGTTGATCCTAACATGTTCTTCAACTATGATACATGAAAGATGAGATGAATTTGAGCAGTTGTTGGTTAGGTACAATTAATACATCACCTTTTCAGCATATTCCATATTAGATAGGGGTCAAAATAGTATGGTGTTAGCTTCTTGTTAGTCTATGGACTAGTGAGTCATCAATCACGAATTATATGTCTTGAATCTTGCATATACTTGGGCCTTTATTTGGGACTAGGACATTACAAAGTGACCCTTTAATTGTGTCTCGCCTCATTTGTATACTTATTTCTCTATGACATCAAATGATGTTTTTTGGTAGTTGGACTGAATTAGTGTTGAGGGGTCATACCCAAAGACTGTCTTAAACATAACAATATTGATACATAAATGGAATAACGTGTTGCTCTAATATTTGGTCCACAACTTATTTCTTTCACATCTTAGGCTTATTTGATGTGAAGCAGTGAAAATAAGTTTTTAAATATCGATTAATTAACTCTATGTGGCCATCTATTTGAGGATGATAAACAATGCTTTACTTGGGATGCATTCCTTTTGATTTGAAGAGCTATGACTAGAGTTTGTTGATGAAGATCTTGCCTTAGTCAATCATAATAGATGTAGGAATTTTGTGTAGGTAGACTACATCTTGAACAAATATTTCAACAGATTTCTTAGGCAATGTAAGGATGTTTGAGGGGAATAAAGTGACTAAACCTACTTAGGTGGTTTGTAACTACCTATATAGAACTAAGTATAAACTTTGGACTTAAATAGTCTCTCAATTTAGTTCATAGTGATATGTTTCTAAGCTTGCTACATAATATTAATGGTTTTAGAAGTGCCACAAATGAAAAAGTAAATTTCTTATTTTGTTGTCATAGTGTGCATTCTTTGACATAATTTTGAATAGCTTACTTTATCTATGTCTAATGTACTTTTTGGATGATGCATTTGCACATGTGAAGAAATCTCTTTGAGACTTTCTATTATAATAGCATGATACTTGTGCAAAATTTGGGAGATAAAGTAAGAGTTTCATAGTAGTAACAACTTGTCTTTACTCAATGTTATAGTGAATAGTTAGGCTGCTACATGGTTTGTCCTTTACTACTCACATATGGAGTACTCATTACATTGCATCTCTTTTTTGATTTATTGACTATCAAATAGTTGTGAATTAATAGATTGTCATATTTCTACCTCAATTCGAATATAAGAAATTATGTTGGTTGCTTGACTCTTCGATCCAAACTTATATTTGATCTCAAAATCATAGCTAATAATTTTTATTATCTTTGATATTTGGGTTGAATTTTTTGTTGTACCAATAAAAAAATTAGATTCTTATGGTTAATAAATAATAAAATATCATATAAATCATGATGCCACTTTAAGATTGCTAGCACAATTGTGATCAGTTCATTCTCATCTGCATATATACATCAATTTTGTGTGGATAGCACATGGTTGAAGAACGTGATGTGACTCTTCTATTGAGTGAGCACAATTCTAATTTTATGTTTGGATGTGTTTTCTTTAACTTTGAATGGTTGTGATATGCCATGGTTAAAATATGAAGTAATATCATGGCAAACTTCAATGCTCAAAATTCATCCTCTATTTTCTCATTCTAGTGGGATGTATTTTTTCAACATTTGAGTGAGTGACCATGAGATGGACTCATATTTTATCATAAATTATTGAACATACTAATGAGGCCTCATAAAGCCCAAAGTTCTCTAACATTTGTTGTCTTTTGCAACTATTGTATTGCTGTCTCTTTGCTTTTGTTTGCTTCTACTCTAGTAGCTAATGCTCAATGTGTCTATTATTTAGTAATTGATTTTCCGTAGAGATACTTCTTTGCATTTACATATAATAGGTGTTCTGTGAGGACTAATAACACTTAATTTAGGTGGTGTCAATGGGTCTCTTCATTCTTATTTTAGAACAAGATATAATCAAAGAATATAAAGATAACTTTTTGGAGAAAGTTTTAGAGAAATTAGTTCATCAAAAAGTAGTGTTAATAAGATTGAATGACATTAACCTACTTATATCTTTTTATCATAACATGACTGACTCTATTGACAGCTACTTATATAGGGGTGAGCATTTCAATCATTTGTCAGCTCATTAGTTGTATAAGTGGCCAATGGATGTCTTGATCTCATAAAACTTGAGGTCCTAATCTTGATTGACAAATCATTTGGTCTAGTGTCCACTAAATATTTGATTATTCCTCTTCAAATTGATAAAGTTAGTCCACTTAGAACAAATGGTCTTGTCATCACATTTGTATCATTTGGTTCTAACTTTGATATTTCCAATAAGTTTTTTGGCAATCACAACAATGATATTTTGGATATGTTATTAGAATCATAGTAATCTATGGTATCTTATTGTCACAAGTTCAAAGAGAGGTTTGAGGTAGATATTGGTCTTCAATTGGCTTCCATATAAATAGAGAAATGGAGGATTAAATATTAACAATCAATACACAATTTATAAACCTACATTCACCTTTCAAAAAAAAATATTTTAGATTTCACTAATCACAACTTGTGATTAAAACTATATGTTGGGATCAGTTATCTCTTACACCATAGACTTCACAAGTTTATAAAACATTACTAGGCATCTCAATTCTAATAATCCTTACACTTAGGTGAGCATAACACATACTCATACCATTACCAAGTGGTCCATAGGTGTTCACAACACCAATTAACACACCATATGTTTACACTAGAGCTGAGCTTATATATACTCACAAAAGAGTTGAGTGCACCACATGTGATCATACAAGAATTGAATACACTACATTTGCTTCTACCACAATTGAGCACACCACAAGTGTTCACACAATGACAATTAATATAACATATACAACAAACCTTAATGATTAACACCACAATGCTATAGTTGATGTCATTTAATATTTCATACATTATTCATATATTAACATTATAATTTAAATATATCTAATTAAGGTTTGTCATTCTTGAAATACTTAAGTTCTTCAATACCAATAATCAAAATCAAGGAGTTGCTTATGCAAATAGACACCTCCACTTTAATGCAATGTTATTAGCTATTTATATATCATAAGACTCAAAGCTTTGAACATATTAATAGCTATTTATAGTGCTTTTAATCTTTATTTTGTAAATCATTGTTACATTTGATTTAACATGAATGAAGATTTAGGGTGCGAAAACAACAAATAGCTTCTGCAACTTTGAACATTCAATTTGGAGCATTGTATAATACCTTGGATTGAATATATATAATTTCATTGTGTTAGATTTTGCGTAGAAGATTCTCTCTTTTGAGAACAAACTTGCCATCATCGTACTTGTTTTCCATCTTTCCAAATTAGGATTAATTTGGGCAAGTTTCCTAATTGCAGGCAGGTTAATCATAAACTTGTCACAATCAATTGTTTAGTTGACTTTCCTCATCAACACAAATCCTTAACAAATAAGTAATAATCATAGAAGTGGAAAAAATAAAGAAATATTATGCATACTTGTGAGTATAGTGATCATATATGAAGAAATACTTTGCTAGACCATATTATATACTAGACGTAGATTAAATAAAATAATTTTCATGTTTAACTTATGTCATAACACAATAGATTGTTCTCATACCTTTTTGCCTTTATAGTCATATTCATATCCTAGGTTCTTTTATGTCATATTGGATTGGTTCTATTTTAGTGGATTTTGGTTAACTAGATCCCACTCAATTATTTTGTGGTCATGAGTAAATAATTGTATTTATTTATATTTAACATAAATCAATTCATAGATTATATTCCATTCTCTCTCCTTTGCTTTACTAATGGTTGATAACTTGGGCTTCCTCAATATGGTATTGAGGCCACCTTGGTGTGATTGTTTTGACTAATCCTCTTTGATTTTTGGAGTATTCCCCTTGGCTACATGATTTTCTTTTGTGAACATTTTTTTGCTAACTAGATTTTACCCTAGTGTATAATATTTTCCTAGTCTAAAGTTTTTTTTTGGAGATTTACATCGTGTGTCTATGGACTCTACACCACAAAAATAGCTACCATTGGCCTGACTTACTTCTCCTCTTGTGTTTGGAGGCAAGAGAACAATGATAACCATCTTGGGAATCGAAATGCTTATTATTGACTCAAATCAACCTATTTTTTTCTCTATTTTGGCTCATCTCTCTATATTGAAGGTGAGAGCACAATAATATGTATCCAAAGTCATTGAAATGGCACTAACATCTTCACACTCATTAGAGTCTTGTCAAGTTGTTTTAATGAGGGGAAACTACATGACTTATTATAATTGGTACATGAATCAACATGTCTAATATAGAGATATTATTGTGCTCTCCGGCGGCTGCCACTTGATGGAGAAGGGCTGGATAGAGGTGGGGCTGCCACTTGATGTCATATTTCTCTATTTTAGAGTGGTGTGACTCAAAAAGTCAATGTGACTTATTTATTTCCTCCAACATTCAAAAACTTTAGAAAAAAATAGGAATGCCTTTTTCAAAAAATATGACAAAACCAAGGTTTATTAGGTAATGAAAAAGATAATGACCTTAGTATATGGGATTAAGATTTTTAGAGGATATGTAAATGAGTTAAATCTTTATGAAATTAGGATTGACAACACAACATAAGGATATAATGTATAAATGGTAACTAAAGGGTACACTCAAGCTTATAAATAAGATTACTTAGAAATGAATAATTGTCCTAGTTACAAGATAAATATATTTATAATCTTACTGTCATTAATAACAAATTTTAGTTGGGATGCCCAACAATTTGATGTAAAAAATATATTTTTATTTGAAGAACTAAATGAAGAGATATATAGATCATGTGGATACAAAAGGAATCCAAATGATAATGTGATGTTTAAGTTGAAGAAGACTTTATATTGGCTTAAATAGTCACCTAAAGCTTGGTTTGATATGATCATATTTTATTTTTTAAGCAATGATTGTTGAGAAGAACTACAACCCTTTTAATATATGTGGAAAACATAATAGTGATAGATAATGATAATAGTGAAAATGAACACTCATGTAGTTAGCTACTAAAAGAGTTTCACATTAAGATGTTAGAAAAATTGAGATATTTTCTTGACATTGAAGATATATACTCAAAATATGGCATACTTATATTACAATAAGCATTTGTCATAGATTTATTAAAGGATATAGAAAAATTGAAGTATAAACTCACAAGTACTTCTAATGATTTGAATCATAAACTCAATAATATAGAGAAACATAATAGATTGAAAAATATATCATCATCTTGTAAGAAAATTAATTTCTTTCTCACACTAGACTAGACATTAAAGAATCAATTAGGGTCAAACAATTCATACATAATCCAAAGAAAGCTCATATTTTGGTCACTAATATAGTATTGTAATTTGTAAAAGAGATGCTTAGAAGGGGTATCTTATTTAAGAGAAATATAAATAAAGATATTGAAGTTTACACTAATGTTAATCATGTAGGCCTAACTGTTAATTGATGAGCAACCTCAAACTATTATCCTTTTTTGGGCAACAATTTTATCACTTGATACAACAAGAAATAGCAAATGGTTGCAAGATCGGGTATTGAATTTGAGTTCTAAGCAATCATTCAAAGCATATTGTGAGCAACATATTAAAAGATATGTAAATCATCCTACTACATTATACTGTAATAATAAATCAAGCATAAATATAAGTTTCAATTTAATATAGTATGACTTGACAAAGTATGTTGAGATAGATTAACACTTCATCAATAAAAAGGTTAGAAAGGTGCATCATTTATATTCCGTGTTTGAACTTATGATCACCTAGTGGATGTACTTTCTAAGAGATTAAGCAATCTTACATTTCAAACACTCATATTCAAGATGAAATTGGGTAGCATCCACTCACTAACTTGAGAGAGAATGACAAAACACTTTATAATACTATCATACCTTCATGTATGTACAAGTTTATTCATATCATAGTTTTTTTATATTATATTTGGTTCTGTTCAAAGGATGCATGTTTCATTGTTTGAGGCACTTATAAATAGTTGTATCCATTTACACAGTATTAATCAATTAATTATCTCGGTAACAAAAGCTATAGGAGGCTGTATTGGCGAGATCCAATGGTGAACTGCTGCCCAAAAGAAAAGTCGCCTAGAAGTCTGATGACCTTTTTTGTCATTCTGTGACTTTGGGGTGTAACAACTCTCTCTGGCAACTGAAAACCTAAGACTTCTATAAAACTTATGAACATCTATGTCCTTAAAAAGTCAATTGTAGTTGTTGATGGATGCCTTCAGTCTCAATGGTGTGGCTGCTGGTCTCTCTCTCTCTCTCTCTCTCTCTCTCATTCTTCCCCTCTCTCTATCAAGGATAGATGCATTTAACTTTGCATATTGAAACATCTATTCTCTAATGAACTTATCTCATCCCTCTACCTTGGTGTAATTTCACAGAATTTGATCTTAAGGAAGCCACTAAACCCAGTGGATATACTTTAGTTTTTTAATGAATTTCAGTTGATTTCTATTACTTGTGAAAATAATTACGTGATCTATGGTTCATTGACTTATGACCATCTGAGTCGGAACCTTTTCGATACCCTCTTGAAGATTCATGCGAGAGTCAGATTCTCTTTCCAAGGCTGTGCCATATTAGATGGAGGTGACAGTCAAAGGTGCCCTGATTCTCCGTGTCCATTAATTTGTGGGAGCGTTGAAGCTTTTGTGCATCGTGCTCAACCTCTTTTGGACCTATCTTCCAGGACCACACTTAGCGTAAATTCTAAACGATCTGATTTTCCATGTGCTTGAACTCGTTTGACATTAATACTGTAGTTTGGGAGCTTATCAATATATTTTATTTTATTCCACTTAGCATTCACTGATGCAGCGGCAGCCAATGGCTCTCTCTCTCTCTCTCTCTCTCTCTCTCACACACACACACACACACACACACACACACACACTTATCGTTATCATCCCTTGCCTTCCTCCATTATTCCACATGACTATCTCCCTCTATTCTCTCCCTCTTTCAATATCATTGCCCATAGAATTATCGACATATCAAGAAGGGTCTTAGCACATTTCCAGTCGGGCTTGGACCACTTGAAGGGATGGTCCCGGCGCAAAGGCCCAAAAATTAATTTCATAAGTGCGCATATTTGGCCACATTGTTTGAGAATGTCAATTGGACGGGCCTGGGCCGAACCTAACCAAACCTAAAGCCGAGCCTAGAGATCCTGGTGCTCGGACTTCGATTGGATTCAAAATGTGGGCCGAAGTTTTACCTTGGTCAGTGTCTGTGGTGACAAAGCTCAACCTAGTGTTGACCGGGATAGGCCGAGCATTGACATAATCTTGATCTGTGAACATGGATACACCACCTCCCTCTCGCCGCAGTCCAAGATCTGTAGTTCGTTCTCCAGAAGAGTGTATTTCTTCTGGTTGATTTCTGTTCTTCTCAGATAAACTGTTTTGCTTCATAAAACCTGACTATTTGGGACATTTCTGAATACATTCAGAAACTTTGGTTTTTTCTTCCAAGTATTTAAGCTTTTCGCGCTTTTGTATACAAATTTCGGGGCCTTTTTTGGGGCCTATAAGGAAGAATATAAGATTTCCCGCATTTTTTCAATATCTTCTTGAAGGCATTTCTTTTCTGGAATGCATCTCCATTCCACCGTGTTTAGTCAATTCGAGGTAGATAAAAACACGTAATTTGGCATCAAATCATGCTATTTTTGGGTGGAACATGTGGCTGCCGTGGTCTTTCTGGATTCGGTCGGCCGATTTCATCCCTCATATGCGATAGTTTGGGAGGTCGGTGGAAGCTACTGATCAACCTCTTCCGTTCCATGAATGTAGGAGGAAATAGTGGGCGGCGGAGGATCAGGAAGATTCGTTCTATCATCACCGCGCCCTACACATCCTGCGGCCATTTGCTGGTGTCCACGTGAGAGTTGACTCAACGATTCGTCATCTTCCACTGGTCGCCGTCGCAGTGGGGAAACCCGGAGGGACAGCTCTCCGTTGTGGCCAGCCCGCTGGCCATAGATTGCCGTTGAGCTCCCCATTAATTCCCCCGGTGGAGTAAACGCTCTCCCTCTCTTCTCTTTCTCTCTCCCTAAGTAAATATCTATCACTCCCTCTCTCTCTCAATATATATATATATACAAATGTATAGAAATATCTCTCTCTTTCCCTCTATCGTTTTTTCTTTCTTTTTTTCTCTCTCTACCATCTACCTATCTCTCTTAGTGCTGCTGCCGACAATGGACGTTCTGCGGAGGAGAGAAATAGGGGGAGGGGTGGGGAGAGAGAGAGAGGCAGGCCCGTACTTCCTCCTCGAGGGGGAGGGGGGATCCTCGGAGGCGCCGGGTTTAAACAGTGGCGGCGACGGCGACAGCTCCCGCCTGGGCCAGCTCGGATACAAGCAGGAGCTCGGTCTCAGACTCTCGTAAGTCTCCCCCCCTCCCCCCTCATGTCCTCAATGCCCGCCGATCTTCTCCACCATTTCACTGAAATCCAGGCTGAAATCAAGCAGGAGTTGATCGACCTCCCTACCCATTCACCATCATCCTCGTTGTTTCTCCTGATAATAAGCATGATCCAATTAACGGGTAATAAGCTGGAATTATAGCGCAAAACAGCCACCCCACACCGACCGGTGATGAGGATTTCGATTGAACACTTGAACAAACTCGGCTAATTCGTTTATCGGGCTTCCGACGATTTCCGGTAAATTTTTTTATGGTGGATCATCATCAGGGATCGCACTTGAAACGTCGATATCTCACTATTTGCATGCGGGGCATTTGACTTTTTCTCACCGCAACGGAGATTCACTCTCGCTTATATCCGATCGATTCTGACTTTTTTATCGCTGGGTCAACCCCACCCACCTCTCTTTTCTTCCGATAATCAGCCATCTTCATCCTGGCCTTGCCCCACAGGGCCATCTCCAACTTTGCAGTCACCTTCACCGCCGTCTCCGTGCTCACCGGGATCACCACCACGTTCGGCACCGGGCTGGAATTCGGAGGTCCGTTGACCATGGTCTACGGTCCCAGCAGACCGGTCGTCGGCCTCTTCACGCTCTTGGTCGGCTCCTCCATGGCGGAGATCTGCTCCTCCTATCCGACCTCCGGCGGTCTGTACTACTGGAGCGCCAAGCTCTGCGGCAATGAGTGGAGCTCCTTTGCGTCCTGGATCACCCGATGGTAACAAGTCAACCACTTCCTAATGACCATGTAATTATTAATTCTGATATTTCATTCATTTATTTCTCTATTTTATGGATTTATCTATTTGTGGGTATCAAGTTGATCAGTGAAAAAAAATAGTGCAGATTAGAGCTGAACTTGTAACGATCATTCTTATGATCATTACGATTTGTGGAGATTTAGTCTAGTGTTTGACTCAAAAATCCTTGGAAGCCCTGTTGGATTAGACCTGCACAGTTTGACTTTTGTGACACTTTGTGCTGCTGGGATTGACATTCCTTGACAAAAATAAAAACCAATAAGAAAAACATATTCTTATCCATTATAAGAAAATGCTTTCAAAGAGCTGAGCTGACAGAAAAGTTTCTAAGATTATGAGCTTAACATTAATTGGCTCATCATGTTTGAAATATAATATTTTCTCTGTCAAAGAAGGGAATGGAGCTGCCGTTGACCCTTATTATCTCATTACCTTCATTTGAAGAAAAAAATTGAAAAAAATGACACGTACCCATGAAATTTTATGAGATTATAAACTTAATCTCAACACATATGATTCCAAAACTTGATGGTGGTTCAAAATTCTGCTTGGGGATATGACATTATACTCATGATGTTGACAACCCTCACATGTTGCATAATAATTATTAAAAGACATGTCTTTCTTGATGGTTGGGTTAGTTGACAGTAAGATAGTTTAACTCAGATTTTAATTATTTTGAGGTGATTCTTAGCCAATAATCCAGCTTGATCGATCAAGATGGAGCATTTGAGTCAGTTAATTCTATCCGAACTTAGAGTCTAAAACCAGGAAGATCTATGTTTATGGATATTCTTTGCATACCCCTTTTTAAGCACAATTACACATTAGTCCTATTAGAATCACAGATTAGATATCTTGGTTCGATTTCACTCGTTTCAGGGAATACAGCTTCGTAGGTTAGTTTTTTTTAGATGGGGTGGGGCTTTTAGTACGTGAATCTCATTGGAAATAAATCCCACTGAAGGATTGAAATAGAAATATATTTTCACGAAGGGCAAGTTTCAATTATCTTCTAAGACGGGAACTGCACATAAAATCTGGTTTCTATTGTCAATGCGGGGACCACCTGAAAAAGCTGCAGACATAGGATCCACTTTTCTTGGCCCATAATTAATCCCACTTGGGACTTGCGCAATATTGTTTATAAAACCCTTGAACTTTAAGAATTTGAATATTACCCATCCAGCTGTATGAAGTTGAGAGTATATATAGAAAAATGTTTTACCCACGTTGTTTTTTGAAATAATCTATGCGTTCGTTGGTGGGAGCGACAATGGGCCCCTCCAGGCGGGGGGGGGGGGGGATCGCCGCCATTAAAATGGTTGGGCCCTCCAGCTCTCTCTCGACCTTCCAGAGGTTAATGGAGTAAAAGATGGATCTTGGACATCTCCTCCGGCCGGCGAGAAGGCCCGCCGTTGATGGCCGAGGACGAGGAAGAAGAAAAAAAGAGGATCTGGGGCTTGCCTTTTCGTCAGAAATCGACGGCGGTGCGAGGGATCCGTTTCTGAACGGCGAAAAATTCCTCCGAAGATCCCCTCCGATCTGTCGACCAAGATCCGTTTCTTTATGTTGGTTGGTCTTCAATTCGGGAAAAAAAAAAGAGATGGTGGGGAGAAATCTAGTCTGGGACAGGACAACTTTTATTAATAGCAGATAGGGATAGAGAAGAGAGAGAGAGAGAGAGGAGAGCAGCTCACCCCGGGTCAACGGAGCCTTAGTGCTCTGGGAGTGGACGATGGAACTCCAATTAATACTCGTTGCATGAACGAACCAATTGCACTTCTGCTCGAGCGGAGAGAGAAAGGTTGTTCCTTCTCCTTCGCCCTTCTGCGAACTGCTTGCAGATGGCCCGCAGGAGAGAAGAGTCCGTTGTCCCGATAAGGGTTCACGATGAAGACGCTTCCGACGTGGACTCCGGCCACGCCCGCCTCCACGAGCTCGGCTACAAGCAAGAGCTCAAGCGCGATCTCTCGTAAAACCTTCACGCTAAAGCTCAGCCTCCCGTTTCATTCTCTTCTGTGCCGGTTCCTCGATCTGAATCGTGGGCATATATATATCTCGGCTATGGATGTGGTCTGCAGGGTGCTCTCGAACTTTGCCTTCTCCTTCTCCATCATCTCCGTGCTCACCGGGGTGACCACGCTCTACAACACAGGGCTCAAGTATGGCGGCCCGCTGGCCATGGTGTACGGGTGGCTTGTGGCCGGGTTATTCACCATGTCCGTAGGCCTATCCATGGCGGAGATATGCTCCTCCTACCCAACCTCAGGGGGCCTCTATTACTGGAGCGCCAGGCTCTCGGGCAAGGAGTGGGCGCCTTTTGCTTCGTGGCTCACAGGATGGTATGGTCCCGTTCTCCTCCCAGTCATCAGATTATGATGCAGGGAGGAATAGAAGTTGATTCCGCGGATGGGTTTTCATCACTTCGGCAGCTTCATTCTCCCCTCATCCTCTTGTTACTACCATTTCTTCGGGTGGTCTATTCACGCATCATTTAAAATTCCTGATGAAAGTTAGAAACAAAATCATGTTCTGTGATTAATATATAAAAAGATATGGACTATGATGCAGGGGAGGGATAGAAGCTGATTTCAAAGGATGAGTGACTTCTGTGTCAGAATAATCTCATATTAAATGATGATTAAATCATGTGATTTCAGTAGAGGCCTCCTTATGCCGAACCACTCGATTTTTATGTTTCATATGCTTGGATTTGATTTCTGCATGAATTTTCAGAGTTTATTGTCCTTTTTCCAGAAAGATTAATTTTCTTTGTATCCCATTCTTTTCAAATATTTTGATTAGTTCCTTGGTCAATTTCCATTGCAGGTTCAACATCGTCGGCCAGGTAACCATAAAAACAAAAAACCCCGGAGAGGCCTTCAATTTTTTCACAGATTTCATCCCTCTTCTCTCAGTCTGGCGGATGAAGAATTCTTCTCTTGCAGTGGGCTGTCACCACCAGCATAGATTTCTCCCTGGCTCAGCTGCTCCAAGTGATCATCTTGCTCAGCACTGGCGGCACGAATGGAGGAGGATACATCGCTTCGAAATATGTGGTGATGAGCTTCCATGCAGCGATTCTCCTCAGCCATGCGACTCTAAATAGCCTTTCTATCACATGGTTATCCTTGCTCGGGCAATTTGCCGCCGCATGGAATGTCATGGGTAATAGTTTTGAAAATCCAAAGGGATTCCTTTAAACTGTTCTTACCCAGAAGGAGGATCATATATTGAGCTCAGACTGTTCTCGCTGGTTTCAGGTGTCTTTGTACTCATGATCCTCATACCCTTGGTTGCTACCCAGAAGGCCAGTGCTGAGTTTGTCTTCACACATTTTAACACTGATAATGATGCTGGAATCCAGAGCAACCTGTACATATTTGTTCTTGGCCTGCTGATGAGCCAGTACACGTTGACTGGATATGATGCATCCGCTCACATGGTAAGCTAGCGATTCTTCCCTGTGAGTCTTGGATGCCACCGCTACAAATTTTCTTCCGTTCAATTTTTTTAATTTTTTTATAGCTTGAAAAATGATTGAACCACGCTGGCTTTCATCTTTTCACTCTGTTCTTGCTGTTCATGATCTGTGTTTTTATTCATATGAGCTTCTCATCTTGTCACTGAATTCGACCTGTTCATGATCTGTGTTTTTTAATTATTGAAGGGGAGATCAGTTTCATATGATCCTCTCATCTTGTAGTTCCTGATCTGTGTTTTTTTTAATTCCTGGAGGAGAAATTAAATTTAATACGAGCCTTCTATCACTGATTGATTTTCACTTGAAATTTTCTCCCATCAGACGGAAGAAACCAAGAGCGCCGACAAGAACGGGCCGAAAGGCATAATCAGCGCAATTGGAATTTCTATAGTCGTTGGGTGGGCTTACCTGATCGGGATCACATTTGCTGTGACCGACATTCCATACCTACTGAGCCCCGAAAATGATGCTAGAGGCTATGCGATCGCCCAGGTATTCTATCAGGCATTCAAAAGCAGATATGGCAATGGAGCTGGGGGGATTGCGTGCCTGGGAGTCGTCGCAGTGGCCATTTTCTTCTGTGGCATGAGCTCAGTGACCAGCAACTCAAGGTAGGCATTTTCTTTTCATCATAGAGTTTCTTCTGATTTCTTTAATTTACTTTTATGGTCAGTATTTGGCCTAGTTAGCTCCACAGTCTGCAGATTATTTATTTATTTTTAATTTCTATTTTAGGCCTGTAGAAATAAGCCAAATGATGGAAAGTCCGACTATTTTCCAAAATTTTCCTACAAGCTCATCGACAATTGTACAATTACTATGATAATGGTGGATAGCTTTTCATCGCACTGGTTCTTCTGATTTATTGACTTTTTTTTATGGTTTGTATTTGATACCCAGCTGGTTACTCAGCTCTACAGTCCGTAGACCATTGGTTTTTTGGATTTTGGGTCCTAGAAATTAGTAAAATTAATGGAAAAGTCAATCCATTTTTTATTTTGCCTAGATGTCCTTCATTGACCGCCAAAACCCCTATTCTAGTAATGATTTGAAGGATGAGCAACTCAAGGTAGATAGTTTTATGGGTTCTTCTGATTTCTTAATTTACTTGGTCGTCTGCATTTCTTGCTTACCATCCCATTCAGAACCACAGTCACTAGATCATTGAGTTTTTTGGTTTCAGGTCCGTAGAAATAAGATGAATGACGGATAAGCCCATTTGTTCTTCAACTTTTGCCTTTTAAGTCCCTAAGGAAATGGAAAAGACGTACTTCTTAGTTCTGTGGGAGGTGGATACATACCGACCAACGATCTTAACATCACTCTTCACCACTCACTGGCTCCTGTTTTGACATCAGGATGGTGTATGCGTTTTCTAGAGATGGAGCGATGCCAATGTCGTCGCTGTGGCACAAAGTCAACCGGCAGGAAGTCCCCATCAATGCTGTCTGGCTCTCTGCGTTCATATCATTTATAATGGCATTGACGGTAACTTAACCTTCATTTCTATTCCTCTCAAATCTTTTAGGATGTGATTAGCGCAAAGATTATGACTTTGAGACTCAAAAAACGGTTGGTAATGATATCTTATTGGGTTTGGATTTTAATGAGCCCTGAAAATCTGAAAACCCAATCATTTTTCTTGTCCTTCTGATGTCATATTGGGATTAACATCACTGATCCAGGGTCTGGGGAACCCTGAGCTCCCTGGTGAAAATAATTTTAATCCAGCCACACAAAATCTGGGAACATAATCTTTTTATTCTTTTTATTTTCTCAAATCATGCGTCCGTCAATAGCATAATAACTTTGGTGGGCGGGTCATTTCTATGGAAATTGGATTTTGGGTAGAACAGATGGTAGAAGCTGGAATTTTTCCATCTATAGTCGTGATCAGTTTTAGTCTCCAAAATGCCAAAAATAATTTTTTTTTGTTTTTGTTTCTATGACTTAGTTTCAGATCAGATCAGAGTCTGTTACCCACAGCCCGTTAGACTTGATGAACTAAATTCCTTGGAAAATAATAAGAGATACGTTATTAGCCCATTGAAAACTCCTGCTTTGTGGCTCTGACCATGATTCCTTCATGAATTCTAAATGTGGAAAGGCTGGAAGCGGAAATGGTGATGAACCCATCAGAGTCTTCATCCTCTTTCCCTTCATATGAGCATAAGAGTCTGATACTAGTAATGTGCGGCTGGTTCATAAGCATCATAACAATCATCATCGTCGTCGTCGTCATCTTCTTCTTCTTCTGCTTCTTCGTTGTGCAGTCCCTCGGGAGCTTGGTGGCCTTCCAGGCGATGGTCTCCATCGCGACGATCGGCCTCTACATCGCCTACGCGCTGCCCATCTTCTTCCGGGTGACTCTGGCGCGCAAGTTCTTCGTTCCCGGGCCTTTTAACCTCGGCCGCTGGGGGGAGACCGTGGGCTGGGTGGCTGTTCTCTGGGTCGCCACCATCACTGTCCTCTTCTCCCTCCCCGTCGCGTACCCCGTCACCGCCGACACCCTCAACTACACCCCTGTCGCCGTCGGCGGGCTCCTCGTCATCGTCATCTCCTGGTGGGTCCTCTCTGCCCGCCACTGGTTCACAGGCCCCGTCACCAACCTCGAAGTCCAGCCGTAGAACATCTGCTCCTCCCGTCCATCTCTCTGTCTCTGTTTTTTTTTTTCTTTCTTTCTCTGTTCTTTCTAAGCTTCGGTCAATGCGAAGCTCTTCCGGTAGATGGAAATCGATTGGTCGATTTCTGTTGTTGTTGGGTTTCCTTCTTTCTTCCTCCTGGATTCCTGTGAGAGAAAAGCGAGCATCAATGGTGGGGAAGAGAGAGAGAGAGAGAGAGAGGCCTCCTAACTCTGAACTGTGTGGTCTCCATGAGGACCAGGATCAACTAATAAACGCGTATTTATTTTATGGAACCATTTCCATAACCATGGATTTCATCTCTCTCTCTCTCTCTCTCTCTCTCTCTCTTTCTCTCTCTTGATGAAGAGAGAGAAGTGGGTTATGTACACGAATCTCAGAAGGGTAGGAACTGATGACGGGTCTGTACAGCTTCAGAGCCTCTTTCTGGTAAAAGACCGATGGTTGTGCCAAGTCCAGAGAGCGAGAAACACGGAGAGGGAGGTCCCCATGGAGGCCCAGAAGACGATCAGCCACTGCGGCATAGGACTGGGGAAGAGACCTGCCCCAACACCATCAACAAAGGAAGCGGGTGATCAGTTTATCAGGCCACTACGATTTACAAGGCGAAGAGCAGCAGAAGGCCGGAGCTCTCACCTCTTCCAAACTTGACGCAAATGAGGAGCTCCACTATACATATGGCCAGTGATAGCCAGCAGAATGCTCCCACCTTCTTCAATGGCTTGCTGAAACACCCACAAATCATCAAGAGAGAGAGAGAGAGAGAGGACAAGTGAAGGGTGAGAAGAGGATGAATGCCTGTCTTGGAGGTAACTGTTGTACTCGCGGATGGCGGGGATGGCGATCAGCCACCAGAGGATCAGCCTGTAGGTGATGAGGGGGTTCCGGGGAGGAACCCAGAGGCAGAACTTGAGGAAGAAGGTGTTGAGCTCCACCATCATGAACACGACGCACAGGCTCAGCACCTGGACGAACCTCCACGGCCCCAGGAGAGGGCGCCACTGGTCCTTGTCCCACTGGGCCGGCGTGAACTGGCTCAGCGTCCGCTTAACCTTCAGAAGCAGCAATAAAAATTCAGGATGATTCTGAAGAACGAGACAAGTACAAGTACATAGCTTCTTGACTGCGTCCATGAAAAATACTAAGAGAGATAAATCTCATCATGAGTTCACCATCTGCCTTTCCTTCAAGCTGCTCACTACTCGGAAGAACATGGTAGGAGGAAATGGAAAGGAAGAAATCAAGCGATTATACTAAGATCCATGTCACCCCCACCATATGGGATTTGGCTGATAAACAGCAGCAGCAGCAAAAACAACGATCAATGATGATGATCATGATGATCATGATCATGATGAAGGATTACGGTCAATGATTGTATTCCAATTGACTGAGTTGACCAAATTATCAATCAAAAGCCAAGATGAAATGGCCCCACCAGCAGGAAACTGGGGAAAAATCATACACTGCGTGCTCAAGACCTCCCACAGCAACAGCTCAAAAAGCTCATGATCTTGAGGATGGGATCATCAGAATAGTAAACCTCCGGGAGATCTTTGCATTCACCCATGTGAGATCAAAGAAGAGTCTTCCAGAGGGGTTTTTTTTCCCAAAAATAGTTTCCGCCATAGAACTAAGCTATGGATTTGCTTAAATCCCAGTTTTCCTCAAACAGAAAAAGAGTCAAATGTAATGGATATGGCGCCAGCGAGTCTTAGATGCTCACAGAAGGAAGACTTGGCAGTCTCCAAACCATTGAACAGTGGGAACTCAGTGACTGTGAGGCATTCAGATTGCCCTACAAGGGAGAGAATCGCCTATGCTGTGGAGGGAAGAAGGATTACCTTCGGAAGAGAGACTGCATTGTTGTCTCTCCAACTGATGCGGGTCTTTGCAAGGCTCATGGTCTCAGGAAAGGGAGGCAGATGCTGCAGAGGGGCCGTGGGTGTCACAGAAGACTTTTTAGCATCGTAGAGGAGGTTTTGGAGCAACACAGGCATTTCCCTCTGCAGGTAGAATAACTCCTCGCGTAGACTCTCCACACTATATTTGATGAGTTCCAACCTTTTGTCGTGTTTCTGAAGAAAAGTGGTTTGCCCTCTATCAGTAAGCTTCCACACAATGATGGCAGAAGATAAATAGACAACAGCCAACTATGTTGAAATTGGATGATCAGGAGTAGGGAATGGGGTCATGGTGGAACACAGGAAAAAGAAGAGGGTAAAGGTAGAAGTTTGAGAACAAGCATGATTTCAAGCAGATCCGCCTAAAAGTCAGCGGTCATCTCCTTCAAAGAGTAATTAAGCGAGTTCCTGGAGCTTTCACAGAATGAAAATCCACAAGAACACTCAACTAGATCGAATCCCAAGACTCATGAGCCTAACCGTACCTTCATTCCTGATACAAAGGTAGCCCAGAATAAAAAACTCGATTGATCTCAACCTGCAGCTGCCCCAAGAGCTTTCCATAGCGTTTTAGACTTGATAGAAAGAAAACCATTGATTATCAAAGGTGTCAAGATGGTGAGGAACACTGGGTGTTAGAGGGAAACCAAAATGTATCAATTTTTTCGTCTCAACTTTAGGTTTTTGAGTCCCAATGATGATTGGCTTCGGAAAAATAGAAAAAAGAATCTCCTAAATGGTTTATAACTGCACAAGATAACTTCAAAACTGTTCTCCAAGTTTTTTTTTTTAAAAAAGAATATAAATCTCAAAAAATGTATGGTTAAACTTTCCATCTTGACAATCACAAAACGTCATACAAATACTGCTTGTATCGTTTCTTTTTACAGAGAAGATAACCTGTGATTTGCCATCTCGCTTGTTGTCAGAACTATGATTTTCAAAGGTTTAACTTTGGAAAAAATCATTACACTAATAATCTCAATATTATGAATTCTGCAGTTATTTAAGGAATCCAACACTAAAACCAAAAAGAAAATTAATAATGGCGGAGAAGCATGGAGGGATGGAAGTTCACTAGTCTAAATAGATCATGAAGAAAATTCCCAGAAGGGCACTGTGAACCAACATAATTTAGGGCACGAAATTCTTGTACCTGGAAGATTTCAAGGGCATATGGTAAATTTCCCTTGCCCGCCCAATTATTTTGTTCTCGGAAGACATTGAAGGTGCACTACCGTAAAACTTGTGTCACATCTAAACACTAAAATACTCACACGATCATTTTCCTTCAATAGTTTTAGTCAAGAAAAACCCAATGGATTATTCTATAACAGGAAAATTTCACATTATTCATCTAAAGGACTACCCACTTATAGAGTCAGCTTTTTCATCTATGTAAAATGCCAGTGGACTTTTGTTCATTAGCTCATTGGGTTTTGCCGATGTTTTCCATATAGGAGACTTTGCTTTTGTTATAAGTATGAAGCACAATATTGACAAGCCAACAGAGGGTCAGTTGATTGTTAATCCGTCGATGTTAATGAACTTCAGTAAAATTTACTATAAAGTTGCATTACATATTGACTAAAACTAGTCTGCCACATTGACAAAATAGAAGGCATAACGGTCCTTGGAAAATGTAGAGTTGGCGAGTCAACCAATGCATTGGCTGACTTGATGGGTGGGGGATAGAAACCAGTCAGGGCACATTTTTATGCTCTCGACGTGGCAATTCTCTGAATTAAAATAAATCTCCACAATGTTCTAGCATCCACAAGTACGCACAAAGCTAGGATGTGAGCGTCTAAACTAAAAAATATTTTAAAATAATGGATGACGAAATAGGATTTACGTACACATGCACTCACACACATGCACGTGCATGCTTCTAAATGCGAGAGTGACAAACGACGCCTGAGATTGACTGAGAAGTTGGCTATTTGTTCTAGAATCTCAAACCTGGCTGAAAGATAGAAGTATGGACAATTCTACCTAACATTTTCTTCTGCAAAGCACAGCAGCAGGCCAACAGGATGTATTTTTAGTAGTAAAACTATTTAGCATCACTACTGAAAGCTAGAACTATTCTTTACCAAAAGAGAGCTTGATTGGTCACATGGGTTGAAGATAGAATCGTAGAAGAGAAGATGGACAACGACTAGGAAGGTCAATATCAAATGTGACGTTAAATAAGACATACCTTACCGAAGATATTTGGTTGGCGGCTTATACCAACCCATTCATACGTTTTTCCATCAAAGTAACGAACCGTACGCATCCCAGCCCATATACCTATGGACAAAAAAAAGGAGCATAAATCCAAGAGTGAGACGCAGAAAAAAAGTGCCTTACAAGACAGTTTCTTCTTATGATGATATAGAAACAAAACTCATAACTTTGTTAATACCTCCAGCCAAGTCCATATATCTCGGTTCTGATTCCTAAAGTTTCAGTTGATTCACTTTGAGTAACATGTAGCTGAACTAATTCTAAATCTGCTGAGATTTAGAATCAACAATTTCTCCAGATCGTGGATTTAAGAAATGAGACAAATGGATAAATTTCTATTTTCAAAGATGAGGAGACATACAGATGGTTTCAAAATTTTGGGTTGGACAGTATACTCTTTAATAAAGGTAAATTTCATTATTTTTTTAACTTAATCAATTTTCATGCAACGTAGTAGACTGCAGGTAATTTTGTATTGTCATAAGCTTTGCTTACTGGTGAAAATGGCATAATTTCCTTTAAATTCGCCTGACAATCACAATCATAGCCCTAATGTCCAAGAAAATCAATATTTTCTTTTTCCCTTCTTCATTTGCAACCAACTATTTTTTCTTCCTTCTCACATCCCACTCTTCGAATCTACTGCTATAAAATGTCGATATGTCAAGAAAATTACAAATAGAAAGATGAAACACTATTAATGTTCGTTCATAGAAAACTTGTTGATTAAATATTTTGTTTGCATGGTTTATAAATGTCTCAGATGTGTAGGATGGGTGAACTTTCATCCCATATTTGAGTATGTTTAAATTCCAAGGTAACAGCAAAAGTTTCAGTTAAATAGAATTTTTTAGAATATAAACTGAAAAAATGTCCGCGAATTATATTTCATAGTTAAAGTTTCCGATTGTGATAATTTTAACGGCAATTATGAAATGCAAAGCAATCAACCTCATTGAAATCGGTTAAAGGGGTGGCCATCAACATGATGATAATAATGACAGTTGATGGGGTCCGGATTCCATAAAATATGATTAGCTCTATGAAAAAAAGTTAATATTTAACTTCCTACAATGACATTTCTTGAGACACCTATACAAAGATGGACCAATGCAATCTGAAATGGAGCGCATGCATGAAAAGAAACAAAGAGCAAAAAATGAGAAGGATACACTGCATATGCACATTGAAAGGATTTTATTACATTCTATATTTGAATAAAAAACCGTTTAGAATTTGTTTCTAGGAAACAACCAAAATATGATGACTGTGTCCTATCACCCTTTTATAACCAGTCAACTGTTTATCATCAGGGTCTTCTGAACATGATGCAATCCATAGGGTGCATATCAAATCAGCTCTAAAATTCGTTAATGTGAAACACCCCCTCGTTGGAGGTACGCGGAGAATGATCAAGGCCTCTTCCACTTGTAATGTGAGAAGATTTTCGATCCAAGAACGGAGAACAAGAGCTTGTGCGACCTATGCGATTTTTTGTGTTATTACCCTCTTATAATGAGGCTTAAAAATCATATCATCACTTATTTTAATTTGTTCTTTTTTCAGCACAAAAAAACCAGAGATTAGTTTTTAGAATCTCACCAAACCAGTTGCAGATCAGAATATCCAGAATAATGCTGTCCCACCAGCATTCATTGAAGTTGGGTAACATATGTCGAAAGGTTAACTGCAAAGTGCCAGAATAAATAAATAAAATCTTCAAGTGCACTGAAATGTGGAAAAAAAAGATCCCAAAAAACTGACCTCCATAAACTCAAACCCTATTGACAGGACCCACAGAAGGGGTTGGTTTCGAATCATTATGGCTTTGCCCCACCAACCAAAAATATGAGCCAGAACAAACTCATCAAACAGGGTCTCCTATAAAAATCTAAACCAAAGTCAGAAACTCAACCATCCGGAAAGCAAAACTCAACAAAGAACAGAAATTGGAAAACATATAGAGCAAATTGAAACTAGGTTGATGAAAGAGACATCTTACATAGACATTGATAAAACTGTTTCTTGGATTTTCTGGCACGTAAATACGACAATCAGAGCCATAAGATCTCTCTGGAAGTTCTGTATTTAAATGGGGAAAAGGGTTAGAAACTAGAGGAAGTCCGAAGTGGGTAAACGGCTTAGTACAATCCACACTATGCATAGTTAAACTTATTACCGACTCCAAGATCTGGATGAAGAAATTTCATGAACAGCCGAGCATCATCACGATCCTGGGAAACCAGGAGAAACACATGAAACAAGTGAGTGGAAAAGATATTTGATAATATAAGGTTAAGCAGGATAACCTTCATTTAGTTAGCATTAGTTTGGAACAGAAGAGTACAACTAAGTTTTAATAGGAAATGTTAAATAAGAAAATGTTTGACAACCTCACTTTAAAATTGTAGATTCAGCTAAATGAGAATTAACAAGCAAAAATGTGCTTAGCTTATAAATAAAGCCATTTACCATGCACCATACAAGAGAAAATGGTGAACAAAACACCGAAGGAAAAACTACTGACAGTAAGCTTGGAACAAACATACACACCTGAAAAAGAATAAAGGTCAACGCAACGAGATAAATAACAGCCATCCCATGCACCAAACGCCAAATAGCAGGGTGTGGTCTAATAAGTATCCTGAAAGGATTTCCAAAAAAGAAACCGACAAAATTACGAATAATTAGAAGAGATTCATGAGTGGCTGAGAACTAACACCTAAGACAAAAAATTAAATGCATCATCACCAATGCTGTTTCAATTCAATATTCTATTAGAAGAAGGCTTACTTTCGTTGTCATGGTCACCTCTACAATCTGCAAGCTTTAACTTAGTAATCACAAAATTATTTCTATGTTATTAAGTTGGTCATCGCTAAAAACAAGAGCACAAATTCACTCCAATGAATATGGAAAATATTTTAATTCAGTCAACAACAAGCAATGATAAAATGTCAATTAACCGAAGAGAAGACACTTGTGATTAAGTTAGTTTTTCTAAATCAATTAACTAGCACAACGAACACAAAAAACGAAATAAAATATTGAATTGTACCTTGGTCAATCTACAGTGATGATTTCAAACAACACCAACATCTATTTTTTGACCTCTATGACTGAGATAAAATGCATACGTTCAATCTTCGAAGTAGTGAACTTTTTAGTACACTACCCCAGCAAAGGGCTAAGCAGCCTAGCACATATATAATAAAGTTCACAATTATCAAATCAGAACACTGGAATACACATTAACCGACACATGCTGTTTATTAATTCTACCTGAAAACTGACAGAAAACACAGGAAGTAAAATCATATAAACAACTTACGTCGATGGTGCTTGAAGCAAGCAATAAGCAAGAAAAACAAAAATCATTGCCCAGATTCCCCTGCAGAAACAAGCATATTACTACCAAGAATAATCACGGTATCATAGACGAAGATATTGATCATACTTCTTTGTAGATGTAATGCGATCATTAGACACAGAACTTTCAGGATCAAGTACTCCGCATTCCCAACTGAAAAAATCCATAACCGTGAACTTGATCAGCTATAAGCTTCATAGGAATATAATCATACTAATCCTGAAAAAAATTTAATCAAAATCCCCAAATTAGGCAATGTTAAATCTTCCTGATCATTTTAGAACCTGGAACACATTAGTTCCTCTTGGATGATTTTTGTAAAAGATGAGGCTACGTCAGGAAAGTTGTGTTCAATATTCCCTCCAAATCGGGAAACGAGAATATTAAAAAATATGCAACCCAAATCCTAACGGGGAAAAAATGATGTAAGCAAGTCATTTTGAACGGAATCACTGCACCTTCTCCATGGGGCCCCCAAGCCCAAATAAGTTACCAAGTTACTGGTGCTCCTTTCCTTGTGAAAAACAAGCTGCCCGAGCTAAACTTGCAGCCCAACCACTTACTGACTGAATCCACCTTGGTCTTTCTATCCGTCAGGTGCAGCATAGCTTAAATCTCACCTACTCGACACAGTATCCCCACAGTGCATTGTTTGGCTCTTGTATCCATCTATGGACAGCTAGGTAGTACGCATAATGGGTGGGGTTCCGATTATTTAAAAATAAGAGAGAACCTAGAAAAAGTATGATGCAAAGGGAAAGTATGAATTGGTCACTAGCTAGTGTATCTTCACAAATTGGAAGTAATATCTCGTGAACTTCTTCTGTGCTAAAGGAAGTAATCATAAAAGAATGCAGAGAGCATATCCCTATGCCACCTAAGGATTTGAAAAAAAAACGGAGAAATTAGATTGACTTGAAGCACAGAGCATCACATTAGCAGGCAGGCACCAAGGAGCAGCAATGTAACTGTCCGAGGCTTATATGCCCATGCCGTCCAAGGATCCAGCTCGTCAGCATCGTCCATGGCTTTGACCTCTGAACGCCTCCTCCTCCTCTCCTCTTGTACGGCATTGACATCCATTCCGCAGATTGTGGTCGGCTATCTCTGTAAGACCGAAGAGAGTTGGACGTCAGCGAAAGAGAGCACAGTTCTTCCTTCGTATTACATGATTGCATTGGATTCATGAATTTTTTATATGACGAAATGAATAAAGAAGAAAGAAAGATGGAAAAGACTCGACGAAGGTCTACTGCACTAGAGAGTAATTTTACAAAATAATTATACAGATTTGGTCCCAGATGAAAAATCGATCTCGTAGCACGCCCAGGCTTCGCAGAATACAAATTAGAAACAATTTAGTATGAACTAGCCCTCTAAGCAGGTTCTCATGACCACGGCGAGGACAAAGAACACGGAGAAAACTGAGGCAGATACTCAGAAGTACGGAAACGGTGATGGAAAAAAACTAGAGAAAATTTGAAACTTGGATTTTAATTCGACGGGCGTAAAAATGAAACGAATAAAAAACGGAGGGACTCGAAGCGGAATCATGAACGGAGCAGGGGGATAAGGAATTCAGAGGAGTGCATACAATGGCAAGCTCTAGTGTCCCCGCCGGCAGACCGGACGGGGAAAAGAAGGGGAAACGAGTTGTGACAAGAAAATGGTCGAGAAATCGTGGGAATTTGTTCCCCTGCACGTAGAGGCCGCAGCAGCGGGAACACCCAATGCAGAATGACAGTCCATCCCCTTTTTCAGAGTACTGTTACAGAGAAAGAGGGAGGTGGGCGCCATGGCCGCCTACGCGGTGGTCCCCTTCAGTGGGAACCCGCCTGATGGAAAACGCGTCACAGAGAGAGAGAGAGAGAGTAAAGAAGATGGTCAAGGTGGGGGCTTTCAAACGGGGCTTACCAGCAGAGGAGAGAGAAATGAGACGCTTGAGTATCGGACCGAAAACGGGGGGTGGAGGGAATTTTATAGTATACGCGTCCTGTGAGAAACCCCCAACTTTTTCTTAATTATAGTTTTACCCCAACCACGATGTCGGCCCTGGGCATTTTTTCGTTTTTCCTCATTTTTCACGTTTTTAGTGTTTTCTATCCTCTCTCTCTCTCTCTCCCGCTCGCTCGCTATCTCTCTGTCTTCTTCTTATTCTACGAGACAAAACTGATCATGAACAAGATGGCAAAAGAAGGGCTCAAGAGAGATGGATGCCTGAACGCGCATAATTTATGAAATTCACGTTTGTTCTTCGTGAGCACTGAGAACAGACTCTTTCCCTCTCTATCATAATAACTTGGTCTCTCACTCCTCTGTGGGTATCTATTAGGGAGGGCCTCATACCATGAAAATGAGAACATCTTTTTTCTCTAAAAACTTTCAAATCTACCGCAGAGTGGCTATCTTCATGGACCCATACTTAATAGGATTTCATCCTTAGGCTTATTTTCCAAGCTTCTTTTCTTCCCAAATGTTTGTCTAGGCCTTGAGGAAGATGCTTGCGTCCACCACATTGACACTCTGAGATCTAGATGTATGCATTCACATGACCGCATAAGTAAGTGTATATGTGTATCATTTATTTTATCAAGAAATTAATAAACGAGACTACCCAGATAAAGTTCTCATTATTTCTCGAAGATGGCCTACAATTATTCATCCGAAGTAGATTCTAATATGGTTCTTGGGGTCAACGCTTTTTGAGTCAAAATGTAGACACTTGTGGGCAAAATAAAAGATCAAAATTAGAGAGTTTAAAGGTTGGGGATGATCGCATTACGGCACTACATCTTGGCTGAAACTGGAAATAAAGACCACTTTTATGATGCACAAAGAACCAAATGAAGATGAGGGTAGCCAAGTACCAGACATCAACGCCTGAAGTCGAAGTGCTGATACTTTTGAGCAAAATAGAAGGTCAAGATTGGAAAGGTCAAAGGTTGCCCCAGAGTAAATGACTAGGCTATCATACTTGAAGATCAAAACAAGGAAGCGTGGCCTATGTGAATAGAAGAGTCGGAAAACCAAGGGAATGGGTGTTGACTTTTGCTGTAACCGGTATAATCCCCTTGCAAAGGCAGACATCGACCAGAGGTTTTAGTCTTCGACTACACTCAGATGGATGGAATCCTCAAGGGGGAGCGTGACTACACCTTCAGCGTTATGGAGAACATACGAGCTAGGGGTTGTAATGCCCTGCTGATGCAGAAGAGTATCCTAAGGGATGCAGTGATGAACCTCTAGCTAGCTGAAAACACAGACCCGAATCAGTGTATGTAATAGTGGGTAAAGATATTAGTGACTGTCAAGGAGAATAAGCTAGTTTATTTGGAGAAAAAAATCGATATAAAATATTTTATCTAGGGATGATATCAGGTTCAACCCCGAAGCACTTGACTTTTTTGCCCATTTCTGACCTCGAACATCCTTGTGAGGATGCTGGTGGTGAGGGCTTTCAACCAGCTGGTCATTCATGGTGTCCTTTGCATTGTTGGGCAGTCATAGTTTTCTATGTTCTGCAGCCGCGTTGGTCACCGACTATACTTAAAACTGCTGACATTTTGTGGACAGCTTTCTTCATTGCTTCTTGAAGAAAAGGTACTCGCCATGAAAAATATTGCGTTACTCGTAAATTATTTCCTACCACCTGAAATATTGAAGGCGATAAATAGAGGCGTCAGAGACGCAAGCAACACTCTCTCCCTCTCGAGATATCTTTTTCTATAAGTTGTGCAGACATAAATGACGACCAACAAATAAGTTTGGCTTTGGTAGCACTTGCTCCAAATGCACAATATTTTTGGAACTTTAATGTTCTTCAAAAAATAAGCTTAATCTCAATTGTTCTTGCTTTAAACTATAATGTTGTTTATAGAGTGCGATAAATTTCACCAGCTCGGTGCACCTGCATAAATGAGACGGTAAGTCACAGATGACGTTCCATTGGGTTTACTGCCCAATCTCCATATTTTAGAAAGGCTGAGAATACACTCATTCTATACTCGCAGGCCTTCTTCTCAATTGACAACCCTCTTGTATGAGTGGCATGCCTAGCATGACGTGAGTTCTCTATCTTGGTCGTATTGTTTCCACCCTTTTGGTCTTCCCAAATTCTTGGCTCTTCTAAATTATGGGTATACAACGTGCATGGTTCTTCCATACTCTTCCTAGGGTGGAGCTCACTTGGACTTCTCCGTGAGAGCAAATATTTGGAGTGTCCAAAACTAAGAAAATAGCAGCAAAATATTTGTTTCTACTCTCTCTCTCTCTCTCTCTCTCTCTCTCTCTCTCTCTCTCTCTCTCTCTTTCATGATACCTGTATATACATTATATATGCTTATCTATGTATATATGTGTGTGAATAACAAAATACACAAGAAGAAGATAAATATGCAGTGAAAATAGAAGAGATAGGAAACAAGTTTGAGTTTCCAAGAATCTTAGAATATGATGTTGTTTGGGAGAATTCTTACTCTCTCCCACAGTCATAACTTATACTAAAACACCATGTCCCCCAACTGTCCCTCGATCTCACTCTTAATACTTCATCCTTTTATTAGACAAATGACAAAATTTTCCCTTAATCAACATTCATTGAATTCTCATGAGGGGCAATTGGGTCCTTTGCCTTAGAAGTTATTGGACTTAGTTGACATACTCTTTTCTATTTGGAATACGTTAGGCTCATTGGGGGCCTAGCATTATTCCTCCCTCAAAGAAAAACCTTATCCTTAAGGTGGTAGGTTGAGAACTATCTTCACAATACAATGGTCAATTATCATAATGCTTTAGATGATAATAGATGGTACCATTGGACTAACACTTTAGTTCCATTATAAGTGTGATGGTGTACAAGTACTTTTTATGAGCTAATAATCAACTTGAACTCTGCATGTGGTGTAGACATAAGGGACTGGCTGGAGTCTTGTATGAGTTTCTTTCTAATATGAGACATGAAAAATAGGGTGAATGTAAATCACAGCCAAAAGTTATAAATAGTAAATAAATAGTCTATTATTCTCAACAATTTAGCAAGGTCTAAAGTAATATGACACTAATTTCTCATTCTGCTAGTGAGTAAGAGATTATAGTCAAGATGTCATGAGTTTGAAATAAAACTAATCTTTAAACTTTTAATTAGCTTATCTACGCCAATTATCGATATGGGTTTTATTTGTGTTTATACCCAAAACTTCATCTCTTTCATGCAATTATTATTTGATCTCTATAATCTTGTCAACATGGTGTTAAATTAAAGTAGCGATGGTGGGTCCCTACTTTAGATTATTTTGAAAGAGGTAAATATGTGGGACCATGGTACATGATATTATATCAAAACCCAAACCATAATAACTATTTGTTCTACTTTGAGATTCATCTTTTAAGAAGTATTGTAGATTAAGTTTCATGTAATGGTTGACTACTTCTGTCCAACTATTTGTTTGAGGAGAATATATTATATTATAGTGTAATTTTTTACCTTATAGCCAAAAGAGCTCAAACTAAAGGGACTCATAAAAATTTGATCACAATCAATTATGATGGTGAAAGGTAGTCCATGTAAGCTGATGATGTCCTAAATTAATAAATTTACCACTTCTAATTTTGCCTATAGGTGTTTGATAGAGGTAAAGTGGGTGTACCACCATGATGGAACTATAGCCCCTAATTGGGGCAATTTATTAATGAGATACATCATCAAATATTTACATATCATGTTATATAGTATAAATGGTCGTAATAGATCACCTAGTGATAGTACTTCAATCTTATTTATTTGACAAGTCAATCATCACTCTACATATGGTTATTTGATTCTTTATTCCATCTTTTTATAATAGACTTGTTAAGCTAAATGTTTATACATTTGTATGAACCTAGAGTGTATCCCAAGAGCGTCATTATGGTATTCTCTAAAAATAAGTTGTATGGCATAACTAACTATGATAGAGTAGGCGTCTTTGGTGAAGTATATACTTGGAGATGCATCTGATCCTTGCTCCAAACTACATACGATGCAGAACAACTTTAAGTCTATTCATACCTCATTAGATATAATCCTTCAGGTTCAAAACATAATGTTAAGTGACCATGCTTTTGCCTATCTAGATCTCTTAGAGAGAGCATTGTTGTTTTATTTTCAATTCTACCTTTATATTTAATCTTGAGGTTTTGTCACATGACTTTCATGAGCCATTTTTTATATTCAAAATAAATCTATTGATGCTCCAATAAGAACTTGAGGCTATGTTAACTAATATAAATAATAAAATACTATCCAATGTGATAATGTATATATTTTTAAGCTAAGCATTATGGCATTAAGTTTGTCTACATGACAATGTTTGACTAAAGTAGGCTATGGGTCATTATCACAATATTAATATCTTTTGACATCTAAAAATGTTGACTTCAATTTTGAATATTTTTAAAAACTCATGTAAGATTAATACTAGCGCTATAGTTGGCACAATTTTGAGTTGAGTAATAACCTTTTTCATTTGTTTTCTTCATTTAAAGATATTCTTTTTTCAGTTGGTGTGTCAATGATCACTTTAATATTAGACAATTTATTATGAATTATATGTAATATTTGGTTAGGGTGAAAAATCACTAAAGCCCTTTTAGATTAGCAGAATGATCCAATTAAATATTGTTGTAATCTTATTACAATTTATTGATGCTCTTTCTATAGTCACTATGTGACTGATGTATTTCTTTTGTTGACCTTCAAATAGGCATTTCCTTCTATTAATGTAAAGTTTGCAATCTTATAGTATTGTATGTTGCACTCAATGTATCTATATCTTTACTATAAATCAAAAACATGTCAAAAAAATACCAACGTAAATTTGTGAAGTAAGCCTAAAAAAATAATTTATTAATGAGTAAGATATTTTCAAGTCATGAGTTCTAAGAGCACCACAAAACAATGCCTTCAGTTACCATATATCTAAGATTAAGTTCATGGTTACCAAGTTCAACAAACTTAAATTATCTACTATCATGAGTTAGTGTAGTTTGAACATTACACCTTTCCAAATATTTATTTCCTTCACTATCGTATTAGTGCTCATCATAACCCTATAATAGACAATGGCTAGTAGAAATAATTTTAATTTATTTGTTATTATATATATATTTATGTTAATTTGTAATCAATTAAGATAATTGTCTTTTAGTTACTTATGTGTCTCAAAAGCCTCTTTGTACATAGATTAATCAACATTATGATCTACTTGATGAACAATTCAATATTTATAACTAATTGAAATTCAGTTTTATTTCATTTAATATGGTTAAGTGAGGTATCAAAAGGAGTGAATTAGTTTCCTAATTTTTTTCTATTCTACTCTATTATTCTATTTACATATATATGTGTCAACACATGTTTTAACACACTTTCAGATCTATATGTAGATTCACCTAAGTATCTTCTCTATTTATCATAAGATCATTCTAATATCTTTCTCTCACTCATGGCCATAAGAAACATAGAGATTTTTATACTAGTTCACCCTTCACCAAGCTATGTCCAATCTCAAAATATCTCTCTACTGTATTTCATTATTTTCTTTCAAAAACATAATTGATTTCACAAGTTCACAGTCCAAACACCTCTACTTAACCTATGTATATATCACACCCCTCATGAGCAAATTTTAACTTTGAGCACTACATGACTAAGTCAATACACAATTTATCTAAGAAAATAACATCCTTGACAAGTAATTTTTGACTCATACCATCTCATGCCTTAGCCTAACCCTCTCTCCACTCACCACCCAAGTTATCTTAGGGCTTGATGGAGAAACACAACCTTCAATTTAGCTGATTGACTCATATATCATTGTAAATAAGTGAAAAAGATGATAATTTTAATTCTTTTTTTGAGATGTGTGACTGCTTTATTATAGAAGATGAAGTAATATCTTCTTCTTGAACTTAAGTGAATGATGCTGATAAAAATATCTTTGTTCAACATTTATTTGATTTGTCCTTAACTCATCCTCTTTATACTCTAACATATTCATATCATTTCAACATCTAAGACTAGTCTTGAATTTATAAATCTTCACATTACTCTATTGATGTACTGGTGACCTTCAATTATTTTATAGTTTCAAGTTTTTCACTCTTACATTTTTTGTATGTGATATTTCATCTAAAGATTCATAACTAATTAACATATATTTTTTCTTTGAGGAGCATGCTCAAAGGTAGTTGTTTGGCTTGTATTTAAACCATATACTATGTTGGTGAATTATCATCAAAAATTTATAGTTCTAACTTTCAGTTATACTTCAACTCAAATCTTTTCAGTCTCATGTGTGTTGCCCTTGATAACATGTATGAAGATTCTCAATTGATCAATTGATATTTTTATCTTCATGATCAAACTCAAAGACATGTTACCATCTAGGGTGTGTGAAATCGACCTTGAGTTCTTCCTTACTTTGAAACATGCCGATCTCTCATAGATGATTTTAGAAATTTCTTCCAAAAGATTTGTGACACTTCAATGGGTAATTATTCTTTTGAGACTAAGTTGAAATAGATTTTTATTTATTTATTTATTTATGTAGGATTTTGACATGTCACTATACAAGTAATGGCAAAAACTTATCTGCTTTCTTGATGAGGTTATGAAAATAGTCCAACTCAGTTGCCTGTGTGACCAAAGATCAATTTTTTCTTTAATCACTTATTATGTGATTTTACTTTGAATAATCAACAATGAGACAAAATTAAGATTCAACTGAGACTTTATCAAGATCATATGCCATACTTATGATAATCTCTTCAATTTAAATACTATTCAAAATCAAATAAATTATGCCATAAACATTGGTTCTCAATATCTTAATCTTGCATCTTCTTTGTTAAGTCATAACATATTAATTTTCTTTTTTACTAGTTGCATCATCCTCATGATTGACTTCAATATGTTTGGGTTGTGTAATTGTATGTCTATCTTGATCTAGTCCTTCATCTAATTTATAATTCTACTCTCTAACACTTCTTCAAACAAGCCTTTCATTACTGAAGGTATTAATTTAATGTCTTTCTTAATATCTCTCACTTACCACTATCCAAAAAATACTTGTACAATCTTTAACTTGTACTGATTTGAAGTGCTCTCCAACAACTGAAACTCTAGGTTCCTTCAATTTACCAAACGGCTCTTAACACCTATCTACTAATACCAAATAGTGCTTCCTCATCAAATCTCATTATATTCATTATAATTTTGTCTTCCTCCATCATAGGATGTATTGTGAAAAAGAGTTGCTTTCCTTAAATTTCTTATGTATTAATTCTTTCAATACCAATGGATGAATGTTGGCAACTTCAATCTTCAATATGCTCCCTAGTATTTCAAGTGCGCATCTAGTGACTACTAAATGTTACTATCAGCCAAGGCCTATCAACATCCCCCTTCCATGTTCTACTATTGTACTCATACACCTATTAAAATTTCATCTTATCTTGTTTGGCTTAGTTCTCACTCTAATTAGTAATTTCTTTAACTAGAATCTTCTATTTCTTAGCTCTTCATCCACTTAACCTGCTTTTCTAGGTTTTTCATCCTCTTGTTGTTGAACATTGCTACCATTGCAGCTCATGCTTTAAAACCAGATTGAAAAAATTATCGATATAAAACTACTGATGAATAGAGAAATATAAGAATAGAAAGAAAATATTTACTAAAAATAGAAGATTAAAGAGATAAGAAATAAGTTTGGTCTCCACATAGCCTCAACCACAATCATAGCTAACTCTAAAACACTCCATGTTCCTCAACCATCCCATAATCCTACTACTAGTACTTGATCTGTTTACAAAGCCAAGGACCAAATTGTCATTGGGTTCTCACGAGGGGCTGTTGGATCTTTTGTCATAGAAGTTATTGGGTCTGGTTAGCATTCTTTTCTGTATCTAGAATATATAAGGCCGATTTGGGGCCTAACAATATCCATCGTCACTGCATGGGTAAGAGTTTATGTTAATTTATACAAAAGTATCACTTGATATTCACCATGCCATTATTTTAAAGCAAAGATGAGAAAGAGAAAGAGAGAGAGACACACACACACACACAAATACAACTTACTTGATGAACGATGATGAAGGAACTACAAGAAATTGTTGATCAGCAAAGTAGGATTGAAAGCCAACAACAGTCCATAACCAACAATTTTGCTTTTCTATCACCCATTATGTCACCTGCCTACTGAAATTAGTAAGATCAATTCAACATTCTTCAACGATTTGTAAGAACCCATTGACCTAATTTCTCCCCAAAAATATTGTTGTGACTAATCCGGCTCTTCTCCCAGCTAAAATTTAGTGCAGAAAATTGCTCCTCCTATTATTTTTTTTAAGATCTCTCAAAATATTAAAAGACTTTTTCTGAGTTCTTGGGGTACATCAAAAGCTAATTTACATAGAAGTGACAAAAATCTAGACGCCACTTCACTCATAATAGAGTCTTGTGTTACAATCTATTTTATCAGATAGAGCATTGAAATATTGGGATTTCAGATGTTGATGTTACGGTGTAATTAAAGAAAAAATAGTGTCGTTTTTAGATATTTTCTATTCATTTTTTTTCTGGCCCTGCGCTGGCGAGATCCGATCTTGGTGGGGGATGGGCGATGAGAGGAATGTGGGTCCCATCTGTGGGGTCCGTCAACTTGGAATCTTGTGGGCCGACCGTGCTGTCGCGTCCTTGGACAGGAGGGGCTACGCTTTAGGTCTTCTGAAGCCTCTCCACTGTCCATGGGGACGCTGTGACCACCGTGTGACTGACGCCTTTACGCCCGTAAGGCATCATCCTCCAAACTAATTGGGGGAGAAGAGAGGCCCCATACTTTTTCTTTCACGTGTTCAAGAGTGGCCAACGTACGCACTTACACGATTTCCACGCCATCGTTATCTGCAGAAAATTAATTTTTAATGAAAAGTGATCGCTGCAAATAGGGTTGCAGCCTGGAATCTCACGCCACATCCCTGTCTACGATCACCCATATGGCAACCTCCCTCCCTCTCTCTCCCTCTCTCTCTCTCTCTCTCTCTCTCGATCGACGAAGAAAGCTGAACATATTCTTATCTGCCCCAACAGTGCGTGGACTATCTTTAGGAACGTCCATGTCGTCTCCTGAATCACAACCCTCCCTAGTTCGAGCTGCGCGTTACAAATTTTGGGCCGAGTTTCAAATGGGCTGAGCTTCTGAGTCAGCCATCATCCTTAGGGCTTATCTAAAATAATTATACTGTCTCTAATTTGTTGGAGGGAGGGAGGTTGTCAGGGTATCGACACCATTTAGAACGACTGCTGTCGCATGTTCAGCCGTTTGAGAGGGAATGCAGAAAATTTAGTTGATATGGTGTGTACTACCTTGAAAATAGATCTGTGACGGCTGGGAGGCCGCCGCTGACGGCTACTTTGTCGCATTGGCAGAGGATGGGGTTCATTGGCCGGAAAAGAAGGTTCCACCCAATTGGTCGGAGGATCCAAAGAGAATTATTGTGAGGTGGCGACACGTGTCATCCACAGATTCCGCCCCAGCATTCCACCACCTGGCGGACCATATGCAAAGGGCCTGGGGCCGAAAGTTGGACAAATAAGTTAGTATTAAACTAGACGTAGTGGAGACAAGCGTGGACATTTATCGATACGATTCCATTGGTGAGGGGTCCCTTTCTCCTCTGCCCTCAACGTCTGATCCCCAGGTAAACCCTCATTATTACGGCTCATCTTACATGCTAAAATACCCGTACACGAACGTAAACTTCTTGTTCTTCTTAGATTTAAATTGGCAACAGATTTTTAGTTTAATGTTAGACGAACGTATAATCCATCAATTTTCGATTCATTATAAGAGCTAGGGCTATTACAAGTGTGTTCGCTGATTGCAAATCTGGTCTAGTCTCATCTGCCTTGTTCATAAAGCCTACAAAGTTGACTTGACTTGGACGTGAGGGATGGCGTTACAATAGTCAAGCACTAAAAGGTACGAATAAAATATATTATTCTTCGCTTTCTTCGAAGAGATTTCGAGTTAGATGATGCCCATTTAAATAAATAACAAGAATCATGTAAATGCAATTAAGAGCCTCTTATCTGTAAGTTTAATGGTTCTGGCTTTTTTGACAGATTATGACAAGATGATCGAAAATATTCTTGTCTTATGATGTTGAGATCTTCAGGCCATTAATATATGTTTTACGGGTAGGAAGCGTAGAAGTTATTTGATTCGTGAACATAGGTTTTGTTTCATCTCCATCAAAGGCAAAATAGATGATTTTAGGCTTTCTGAACCGTTTTCAGCCTACTGTTGTAATCATGCATTCTACAAACTGAGTTTAGAAGTATGATGGAATCGTAAACGCGCGCAACGTTTTTTGTAGCAATCAATAAGTGATCTGGGGTCTCCCTCTCTCTCTCCCTCTCTTATTTATGATGAGAAAATGATTTAGTTCTCAGATGTGCAAGAAAAAAATTGCATAATTACCTAGGGCAGATGTTATGGAGCCATTTGGGAAGTTTAATAGTTATATGATAAAGTTGTTATGGCGGAAGAAAAATGACTCATCGCAACATATGAGATTAAACATGTAGCTAAATGTTGAAGCAGATGTGTCACAGGGTACGTGTTAGCTGTATAACCTGTTTCCTTACGAAAAAGGACATGTTTCTATTATCGGTATCCTTTCCGTAAGCCTATAAATGGAAAGGGTTGTGAGAGCTCTCCAACAAGTATACCTTCTCCTTTCTTTCCATTGGTCCCTTCCTTCCCCCTCCCTCTGTGTGTAGACCTTCGTCTTTCCATCTCTGAGTTCCTCTGTATCCTCTTCTCTTCCTCTCTCTCTCGCTCGCTCTTTATATATCCTCTTCTCTTCCCCTCTCCTCTCTTCTCTCATCCCTCGCTTCCTGTAAATGAATTTATGATCACCTAATAAACACTACTATTTTCTATTCCATGTTTTCCAGTGGAGACAAATCTGGGAACCCAGTGGTTTTTTCTTTTTTTCTTTTTTTTTTATGGTGGGGGTGGGGGGGGTGGGGGGGGGGCAGGATGTGTAGATCTTGTTGACAGAAGATAGAGAGCACAGATGATGAAGTGCAAGGGAAGGCCTGCATCTCAATCCTTTGTGCTCTCTATACTTCTGTCATCATCTTCAACCACCTCCCTCCCTTCCCTTGCCTCCCCTCTCTCCCTCTGCCTCTGCTACGTACTTACCGTATGAGATGAAAATACGACTGGAATAGGGTTTTCGTGTTCGAGTAGATGCGCCAAGACGTGTGTGCGCTGGTTGTGTGATCTGTGTCCTCGCGTAAACTATAAGTTTCCATCGGTTCCTCTCCGTAACCTTCTACCTATCCATAAGTTTCCCCCCTCCCCCACTCTCTCTCTCTCTCTCTCTCTCTAGCTAGCTATCTATCTACCTCTATCTCTCTGTCCATCTATCAATCTATCCATTTATCTATATATGTATCTATCTACCTAGCTATCGAGCTATCTAGCTATCTATCTCTCTCACGCAAATGCATGTACAATCACCTAAGCAAGGCTCTTACGTTCAATTCCATGTTCTTCCTGGGGACTTGGTTTTGGGTATGCAGTGGTTGAGGGAGCGGGGATTGTTGACAGAAGATAGAGAGCACATATGATCAAGTGCAGGGGGGTCCTGCACCTGACTCCTTTGTGCTCTCTGTACTTCTGTCATCATCTTCAGCCACTGATATGTCTTCCTCCCTCTCTCTCGCTCTCTCCGATACGACTTCCATTCCCTTCTTTTCTTAGACCTCACTCTGTCGTTCTCCCTGTACTTATGTCATCATCTTTAGCCACCTCTCTCTCTCTCTCTCTCTCTCTCTCTTCCCTCCCTTCCTCCCCTTTCTCACTCTGTCCCTCCCTCCCCCCTCCCTCTCCTCTCAATCTGTCCCTCCCTCCGCCCTCTCTCTCACTCTCTCTCTTTCCCTTCCTCCTTCCTTCCTCTCACTCTCTCTCTGTCCCTCCCTCCCCTCTCCCTCTCACCCCCTCCCTCTTCTTCTTCTCTTACTCTCTCTTTCCCCCCCCCTCCCCACCTCACACACAACGTAAGACAATATCCACATTGATTGAAGTGGAGTTGATTTCGGTGATCCGTCTACCGGGGCTGAGTCCTGGAGTTGCTATCGACTGAAGTGAGAACAACGTTTTAGCATACGAGTTTGTTGCATCAAACTCCTATGTGCTCTATATGTTCCGGTTGTGAACTTTGTCCTCTCTTTTCTCTCCCTATTTCTGTTCCTTGATTCAAATCGCTTTTACTTAACTTGAGCATCGGTCTATTTCCCAAATTAATTCACTTCCATTCCTTCCAAAACTGGAACGCAACAATATTTATTCTCAATGGCTGCGCATAGAATACGGTAATTATAAAACGCGTAATACAGAATATATTGACATTATAATTAAAATCACCTATAGGACGATTTAATAAATTGATATAAATTGGTATTTATGACATATATGCCGAAAAAAATAAGTTCGCCTAAAATAGAGCATTTTAGCCTTAAAATTGCATCAATTTATTGATACATATCCATTTATTGATATGCACTAAAGTTTAGATATATCTAAGATTGAATGTGTTTAGAGAAGACTGCTGCTTGAGATAATTTCCAAAACGTCACTCATCTACAAGTGGAGACTGGTTTAGAGTAACAGTGGATTCCAAATATTCAGGCGTTATTTATCTGGATTCTTAAGTTTGTACTAAGGTGTACTTTAAAACGGAATTTTTTAAATATTATGCGATTTGGGAATAGTCTTGCATTATAAAAGCAAGGGTAATGTTCTCGAGCACAAGTCTCACAAGTGCATATAATTTTCAACAACACTTTCATTTATTTAAAATGATGCACAAATTTATATCAAATTGATATAATGAACAAGATAATTGAGTTGTATGAAATAACTTCATAGTTTTATGTTTTCGCGCCCACATGAAAGTTCAATACATCTATTTTTCTAGAATCATGTCTCAAATAAATCAGAATAAGGTCGTACTATTAGGACTGTTCAGAAGCTTCCACATTGCTAGTTGTGAAAGAGAAAAACGCATGAGAATAAAGTGGAAGATTGATATAGTGAAGAAAATAAGCCTAAAAAATAATAGGAAGATCCGTTGTCAAACTTTTCTTACTTATAAAAGGAGGCTCAACTCTACATTACTTTGCCAATGTAAATCACACCAAATATAACAAACAAAGTGCCTTATTTTCTGGTAGTGAATTTAGACTTTAATGGAAAGTTGCACAGTCATAAATGAAAAGTGGTAGAGTTCTCCAACTTCCCACCCACTTCACTTTTTATGTTTTCATCTAAATGATTGAATGATGTAGTGATTACGGAAGAAATCCAATAAGCACTTTATGATTTTGGTGAATTAAAAATTTAATAATTAATTCGTAAGCCACTAAAAGAGTTGATGACATGATTCGGTGAGCATTTAGCTTAATATTTTCCTTTAGATACATGAGGAATAATCAGAAGAAAAACCATCAGAGATATTAACAATGTGACATGTGACAGTTTCCTATCAAACATGAGGTATTAACTAGAGGAGTACCTCCAAGATCTGGTAGCTAGTTATAAAAGTGAGTGAGGTGGTATTGATAACCATGTCATGCTGTAAGATCAGATCAACAAAGGCATAAAAGACAAGGTTCAACAATGTTTGTAGGATTGGGTTGACTTTTATGAGCCTAAAAGATGAACCAAGAAAAAGGGTGAATTGGTCTTTTTAAATCACTCAATCTAATTTTTTCCAAATTAAAAAACTTGGATTTATAGTTGTTTGGCCTACCTAGTCTTATCTACTATTTGAAGACTTCGTCCCTAGGTTCAACTAAATCAGTGTGATACAAATGCTGAACACATGCTTCATATAGCCTTTACCAGAAACTCTAGCCAACCGTAGTCTTGAAAAAACTTCTTCAAATCTTAGGGCTTAAAGAGCCAACAAGATTAACACAGATAATTTCTTATGATTCATTAGCCTAGGTCGGTTAAAGTACTTGGAGTACTCAGCTACAATTCAAAACAATAAATATTGTTACAATCCAGCTTGTAGCAGCATGGATTCCTCAACTTGTAGGGGGATGTGTTTCAACATGCAGTTCCACTTGAATGCTTGAGAAAAATCATTGAATTTAATTCTTAAATCATTTTTCCTCAGCTTGGAAAATGGTCTCTAAATGGAGAGCTTTCTTCTTAATTTTTTGCACCTTTAATTGTCAAAAACTGGTTAGAAAAGATAATATCCAATGTCTTGTTTAAGGGTGGTGTAGCTTTTTGTTTTCTCCTTTTTTTGCCCCACAGTGGTGTGTCCCTTAATTAGCTTTTATCTTATGACACAATCACTTTTTTTCTCTGAAGGAAAAACATAATATTTTGTAAGAATTTTAGCTCTAAATTTTTAATAATAGTGCACAATTCCAATTGAGATTTTTAATGTAATTAAAATTTTCTAAGGGTCATGATGTTCGAATATTATGAAATGTGAAATTAATATTTTAATCTGAAACACATTTTCTTCAATATGATGCTTTTCTTTTTACACAAATTGACTTGTTTGCCTATGTATTAAATTAGATTGAGTCTTTTTCATATTAGATGAGTTGACTCACTTCCTATTATAGGAATGAACAAAGAAAACTTTACAGGCTCAGTGAAAAAAGTTTTTTGACATTTTCTGAAATTATGATTGTTCTCTTAGTAGTTATTTTTTTATTAGTAGTAAAAAATGTCGACAAAGTAAGTGAGTTTACCCATAAGTTCTTCCATTCATGAAAATAAGCACTCTAGGTCGTCGAATCAATCCCAAAATCATGTGGGGCCTTTCTAAGGGTTATAAAAAATATTATGTCAATATATCCATAAGCTCTTAGCATAATTATGATAGTATGAAATTATCATTTTGATTTTGTAATTATTTTCCATCATGAGAGCTATTAAGGCTCCAAAAGCCAATAGGATCCTCTAACAGTGATGAAATAGAAACTTTGACTAACTTTTCTTTTCCCATTTGGCATGATCCTAGTTTTATGCGATTTTCAACTAATTTCTTAGATAGTTCACCTAACAATCGTCGTCAACTAGCTTGTCATTCATGTGACCAACTTTGTCTCCTCCTTCAATACATTGCGAGACCATTAATACAGAGCCATTTAAGAAATATGGTAAAAGGACTTGACGAATAGAAACTGTGTCAGGTCTCAATTTCCTCTTTCAATTTGATGTTAATTTAAGAGAGCAACCTTTGAAGTCATTTTGAACGACAACCATCCCCTTTAGTCTTTGTTTAGGACTCCAAAAATAAGATACTCTTCAAACAAGGAAGAGAATTTTCAATGATGTGGGAGTCTATCTTAATCAACGAACAGCCAGGCCGAACTGAGTTTGTAGTGAGGATACTTAACTATTATTATCACACCAAAGGACGTGTCAATAAAGCAATATGACATATGATTCCACTCGAAGTTAATTTTGTCAACGATGATGCGGCACACCCCCCCAACTCGCAAAAATTAAAAATTACTTAATGCATAAGAGAACCGTGAGAATAATTTTTGTTTAACAATAAAAGAAATGAGGGAATGCTCTGTATGGCAAAAAAATCTTGCTACCCACAGGGTTTCGGCCTGTACGAATAGGACAATAATGTTTTTCAAAAATGTATAACCAAATCAGAGAAAGAAAATCTTATTTCCAGTTTAAAGCGGAAAGATCTGGACGAAACTCTAATCATGGTGAGTGAAATCCGATTGTCTGGAGCGCAGAGACAGGCTAACAGACACGTGCACTTTAAGTGTCCCACATTTGGCACCCGCAAAATGAACAGTGAAAGGGGGAAAGGAATAAAAGGTTCTGAGTGTCTCAATTCCCACGTTTTCCATGCTGATTGCTTTAGACCTTCTTTGAATAATAATAAAGTTTCGATTTTGATGGTTTACCCTGGATTATTTGTGCACCTGATTTTTTTCACTTTCCATCTGGCGAGTGTTCCTACAGTTATGGTCGTATCAGGCGCATATACACAAATCGTAAAGTTTTCGATTTTACTCTCCCAGGGTTCTTTACATGACTGCCCACTTACTCGATCCTATCTGATAAATGGAGTTTTCCTTCAATTCTTGCTTGATTGAAAAGCTCAGTATCTGTGTAGCAGGGTAAAGTACAGGGTATGGAGATGAAGGGTGGGAGACACCAACTTCCACTTCCTCTCCGCAACCCTGTAAATGGAGAGCCTATCGTCGCTCTGCAACCAGTGAACTTCGTAGGAACAAACCTTTGTTCCATTCTCTCTCTCCCTCCCTCCCTCCCTCCGTCCCTTGCTCTTCATCTTCTTCTATCTTATGGTCGTATCAATCTACAAACTCACCAGCAGGAGTGGCATTTGCTACTCCAGATTGTGCCCCGAGACAGATGGTTTTGGGTAGTAAGTAGGAGCGGATGACGACCTCCTGTTGACGGAAGATGGAGAGCACAGATGATATAGGGCAAGGCAGTTCCTGCATCTCGTCTATTTGTGCTCTCTACCTCCATCATCATCTTCAGCCACCTCTCTCTCTCTCTCTCTCTCTCTCTCTCTCTCTCTCCCCCCCGGCCATTAGGCTGATACCATGTTTTGGCAGCAGTAGGAGATATATTCTCTTCCTCCGTTTACGTCTTGAGATCTAGTGGTACGAGATTATTCACGGAGGGAGGAATGATAGGCTGCGCGATGCCTTTGGAAGTAAACACGCCTTTGGAGACGATCATTCCGGCAGAAATCTAGTCTCTAGTTATTTATTACGTAAAATTTAACGATTAGGGCTAAGTAAAAGGAAATCGCGAAGATCCATCAATGAAATAATAATGGCGAAGCACCGGCAGAGCTCTGGCTACCTCTAGGGAGTTAATCGGTCCCCTTGGTGCAAAGGTCTCATCTAACCAGACGACATCTCGCCGGCTTTGAAGTTGCACTCAGTGTTGCGAACGTCCGGCAAACTCAGGACAAGCTGTCTGTGAAAGATTGATTAAGGAGTCTCTGAGATAAGACTACCTTTAATCCATTCATTTTAGCTTTATTACCTTATTTAACTAATATCAATTCCAACACTTATGTCGGACTGAATGTTTTGATTACAGGAAAAAAAGTCAGAACCATATCGTAAGCTTGATAATTCAACATCATATTATTATCTTTCACGCTGGACCCCGTTAGCGTACTCCGTATGTTCTTTCAAAGTTTATGCTAAATTTAAAAGCATAAACTTCAGTCTTTTACATTAATACAAATCATGGGTCCCATCATAGCTACCGAGATAAAAAAAAGAAAGATCTCACTTAGGTTCTCTACAATGTAAGGTAACACCATAAAAAAGGAAAAAATCTTATGCTTAGTTTAATGTTATAACAGAAGCGTATTGTTTCTTCGTTAGCCCGCTCAAATTTTTTACACTCTGTTTACAAAAAAAATGTCCTTTTATGATCATCAACAAAAAATTAAAAATTGAGTTCTAGCTGTGCAAGTTTTCCCTGAAATAGTTTATGATGAATTGCACAACAATTACCGGCTCCAAACCTATTTCAACTAAAGAAAGATACGTATAAATAGGATACAAGAGATATCTATAATTAACAAATATTCTAACTTTTTATCTCAAGTAGTGCGAAAGGTGTGGACCTCTCCTATGCTTCTCCTAGCTTTCATCCTGGCACCCTAAGACAAATCACTTCTCTTCTCACGCCCATCTAAGTTATCAACGGTATCCATTTTAATGTCCGTTCGTTCACTCGTTTCCAAGCACATATAATGAACAACACGAATGGAGCTCTTTCTGCATTTAATTTCTTCCAATGACTGAAAACAACATGAAGAGAAGTGCCAATTAAGTGCCTGAGAAATGGCTGTAAAAATATCAATATATAATAGCCCTGATTGAGACCATAACTATGGCTCATTACAAAGTATATTTGCCAACGATGTAGTCACATGTTACATAAGAGGGTCTAGCACGTAAAATAAGGGAAATTTTATCTTTCATCCTTTGAAATAATAGCTCTTAATATGAATAACCTCCAAATTTTGAAAGCTAATCCTAAGTAAATATCAAAAAATAAATGAATTTTGAATGTGAATCAATTAATATATAAGCTTTCACTTTAAATGAAGGTGATCAAAATGTAGTACAAATACTATCCAAAGCTAGGTAGCTAGATTGTGGCCTGTCTCCCTATTATCCATTTTTCTACACACCGAACTGAAAAAATGACGATAAAGACAGTTGTCTAAAAGTGTCATGTACTTACATTACAGACAGAAGATCATTTATAATGAAGCCGGACCCACTCTAGAATAAAGTTTTCAATACTTCGATTGGAGCTTGCGTACTGTTTTTTTCTCTACACTGGATGCATCACAGCTGTCCACACCTTACTTTATAGCCCACTACGTAGATCATCAAACGGGGTTCAGTGGAGGATGGGTGCTGCGGCTGTAGAGGGACTCGCATCTGGTGAGGGAGAGAGGAGAGAATCTGCGAATCTATTAGGAGAGTGAAAAGGGATGACCCGCCTGTTTAGCCAGAATCTCAAAACATATTCTCCCTGGCACATAAATACTTTGTATGATCACCCACATTACAGCCAAATAACATGCAAATACAACCATCTATTTCTATCTCTAGACGTACCCTTGTTCTGTTGATCTCTCCTACCAATATTTCCATATCAGGCCTCAAGGGCCGATCAATGTCCACGGTCGGCAGCTTCACAGCTTGCAGCAGACATTGACAGATGACAGATAGCGGAGAGGACAAGAGTAGGGGCAGCAGGCGGCGGAGGATTATACGGAGCCACCACCTGGACAACAGGTGCGGCCACGCGGAACCATGGTCGCGGACCTTCCTCTTTCCTTGTGTTCTACCGCTTAACTTACTTGTTTTACTTAAATCGGAGAGGTGGACCGGAAAATAAGGAGCGACTGGCGGGAAATGTCTTCTGTGGAAATGATTGGAATGAGGCTCCAGTCCAAAAGACGGATGTCTGGCCGTCACTGGGACAATGGACGGCTGAAAAGCACCAGACAACCTACTGATTGTGATCGGCTCACCCGCTCTCGACACGTAGGGACCTGTCTACATCCACCTCCTCTCGCCGCCAATGAAGATAAGCCTCAGATTTGTCGGGTATAGGCGCCGATTTCTTTATGACTGTAAACCCTAAAAAGTATCCTTCGTTAGGACTCATCCCCTCGCTGGAAATTCTGACCGTTATGCCCTCTGACTTGCGGATCGTCGCCGACCCCGGAATATGTGATTTATAAGTAACCTTGGAAGTACAGACGATGTGGATGGGGGTTAGAAAATTGATCAATCTTCTTGGGCTTCTCGTTAAATGAGCTTTCCACCTCTTAATCCTCCCACTTGCGCAAGCGCCGGGCTGAATGATTGGAAAAGCCAAGGACTTCCAAGAGTAGGAAACATCAGGCTTCTTTCCGTATGATCTCTAGCCAGAGCCTCTCTCCTCGGGTAAGTGGCAATGGACCAGATGGAAGGGCGGTGACCTTGGTATGAGACTCTCTCTCTCTCTCTCTCTCTCTCTCTCTCTCTCTCCTTCTCCATAAATGGGGGGGTTGTGGAGGGATCTCAGCAAGCCCTAAACGTTTCATCTCTCTCTCTCTCTCTCTCTCCCTCTCTCCCTCCCTCCCTCCCTCTCTCTCCTCCCTCTCTCTCCCGCTCTCTCTCTCCCTCTCCCTCCTTATCTCTCTGTCTACCTAGATAACATATCGATCTATCTCTGTTCATCTCCCTCTACGCAAGGCACTGATTTGTTCCTCTCCTTTGCCCGTAGGCAGCTGATGGTTGGAGAGAGTGTAGGAAGAATGAAGAGACGCTGTTGACAGAAGATAGAGAGCACAGATGATGAAATGCAGGGCGGTTCCTGCATCTCACCCCTTTGTGCTCTCTATGCTTCTGTCATCACTTCACTCTCCTCTCTCTCCTCTCTCTCTCTCTCCCTGAATCACCCCTTTCTCTCTTGATATCTACGATAGCTTTTCATTTGTTTCCGACTAGCCTCCTTTCACTAGTTCAGGAATCACGCGCATAAACATCTGTAGTCTATTGAAACATTTCAAATAGAGTGAGAAAGAAAAGGGCGGGAGGGAGAGAGAGAACGATCGTTAGAGAGAGAGAGAGAGAGAGAGCGCGCGAATAGGAGACTTATTTTACTGTCCATTTCTTATTTTTCTTCTTGTTATTCATACAAATTTTTAAAAAATCTTACCGAAAACTCTCCAATGATCAAATGTATGAGTTCCATCACGCATTTTTTTACTATATCTGAATTGTACGACCCACTTTCTTTGGCATGCTTTCCTAACTCCAAGTTTCATTGATGAGTTATATAGCTCATGAGAGTAGAATTTAAAGCGAGCGTTGCTTGCCTGTAAGATTTCATTTCAGAATAATCTATCATTGAAGTTGACAAATTATAATATCAATTTACATCTCTTTTGAGATACAGTTATTTAACGCCTTTGCTTATTCATTGATGCGTCAGAAATTCAGCGACAGTTTGCCAAAAAAAAAATCAGACGATTTCCAAATAATCAAATGTTATGAAGTTAAACCGACAGGACAAATTATTTTCCCACGAATTTCTGTAACTTCAGATTTTTTTCCTAATAAGTATACAGATTTTTTCATAATCATGCAAGTAAGCAATGCTGCAGATTTGAAGATAATAATTTTGCGAGACCCTTGAACTCCTGTTCATACGCCCTCCTTCATCTCCTCCTGGCCTCTTAAACTTTCGTTGTGATCTCTCGTCGACTTGGTCGTTGTGTCTAGGAAGTAGAGCATGCAGACCATGACGTAGCAGGAGACGAACATGGCTATCGGCCCGAAGATCCAGAGAAAGAGGTTGAAGGAGACGTAGAACGCCCTCAGACCAAGCGACCAGAATAATCCCCCTCGGTTGAGGCTCCTCGCAACGTAGGCGGTGGAGAGGCGACCTCCCCGGCTCGACGGCGACGGCGGCACTGACACGAGGAAGCTCACGTGGGCGTAGTACCTTATAGACTGGACATGGCAGAGGAATGCGAGCATGAAGCAGACGGTGATCGCAAAGAACTTGACGGAGGTCGCCAGTGGTGCCTTGTTGCCGAGCACCAGCAACGATGACGGCGGCGGTTGTGAGGAGCTGGTGGAGATGCCTGTGAAGACACCGATGAGGGAGGCTAGGGTGATGGCCGTGGTGGCGAGCACTGTGGACGCCATGATGTTGTTCCTCACCGTCTGCACAGCCAGGACGCCGTTCTTCTGTGGATCCTGTCGTCGAGAAAAGCACATGAGATTGTTGGGCCACTTGGCATTGAATACGGTGAAACCTATTAATTAGGACTGGACCCTTGAGAATGAATAGACCCAGAGTTTTAATTCCTAGTTTGTAATCTTCGACAAGCCGTCCTGGTGAAACCTATTTCCCATCTTACTCCCATCTTCAATCCTCCCCTCACACTACCAATTTTCTACTTATGGAAATTTACTGTTTCGTGGAAAATAGCCATGATGCCCTGAATACCTGGATCAGATCCTCATGAAGAGATAAACGATCAAACGGATAAGGATCATAAAATCCACATCATTTCCGTCTGTACAAAGTCAGTGTTAGGTCATCGTAACTGCGCATATTTCGACACGTACAAAGCTAGATGTCAACGGTCCATCAATTTTAGTGGGGCCTCGAATAAGTCATTACCTTTACTTGGACATAGTGAGCCGCAGCTCAGAGGTCAAGAAAAAAGCCCATTTTGAATTCACGTCTTGATCAAACTATATTAAACCATTAGGATTGTGGCTCAAAGTTTAGTAGCCAAGTCAAAGGTATACTTCTAAAACAATACAAGCTTTCTTGGATGATCCAGACAGGTTTCGAAGCCTAAGTCTAATTGGGCTTCGTGCACCTCTTTTGGTCTTCAATTTAAGTTTCATGGAGCTTTAACCCATCCACAAGGCTTCAACTGGGATCTGACTTGTCATCACATGGTGGGCTCTAAATAACCTCATATTGGGCTTCAACAATGAGAGTTCCCTCGAGTTTATTTTCTATTTTTATAATCAATCATTAAATGAAACGAATTAGGTCATTACCCTCTGTAGTAATTGGCAATGGCTAAGAATGATTGCATGATAAAAAAAAAAAAGAAAAAGGGCAATCATTCAAGGGTATCATTAACGTAATTAACGGACAACTTGATAAAGCTAAAATAATCGTAAATATTTCAGATGATATCCAAATAATGGAAATTTCCCTAAGATTAAATAATACGAATAATATTAAAATTTCCAAATCATATCGTAATGCTTGTAAATTTCCATGTTCATATGAGCCCTCGTTTTTCGTGGAATGATCTAGATCTCTCTTGGATTGAGGGATTTTGTCTGATAGCATCGTCTCTTCCAACTGGAAACCGACAGGCCAGTCCACTGATTCTACGATGGGTAATTGCAGCAAGGTTCACGACTCCATATCGATATCGGGTGACGATGGAGAACCTCAATCCCAAAAAAACCTGAAGCAAGCGAGAGAGAGAGAGAGAGAGAGAGAGAGGGCTGAGGCAAAGGAGGTGATCAGAGGATTATGGTTATAAACTCACGGACATCATTGCGTCGACCCAGCGGCGCCGGGCGAGTGAGTTGAGGCCGATGACGGTACGCTCTGGCTTCCGGTGAATGGCGACGATTAACCAGGCGTGGTATGCGGCCACAGCGAGTAGCCCCAGCGGCACCAGCAGAAAATCGAGGTGTTCCGTCCCCATGATAGGCCTCACAGATTTCGGCCTTTCCTCCGCTGCCGTAGGTATGGATGCTTTGTCTTGAATTATGACCTTTCTTTCCGATTTGGGGAAGATGATGGGAATCAGGCGGCGGCGTGGAACATGCGGTGGCAGGTTAGGGCTGTTTGACCGGTCTGTGGGTAAAAAGGTTCGAGCGTTATCAACAAGTCGACGTCCATACTTTGTGTGCTCTTGTCGTTTCTCAAAAGTCGATGGGACCGCCAGGCCAGCTCTTACGAATAGCCGCTCTTAAAACATGAGAGTTGATAACTATCCACGATTTAGTATAAGTAGGAGAAAGAGAGTGGTCTGCAAAGCGAAGTGGATCTCAGAGGGTGCGATGAATTCATTGAATTATTACCTCGGCAAGAGCAGGAGTGAGAACGATTTATGTGGTCTTCAGTCCACTTCGTATTCTTATTCTAAGAGACTCCCCTCAGAGGCCGACCACGTTACGCAGAGTCCCCGCCGCATCTTTAGCTTCATTATATGCCATTATAATAACCCAGTGATCTAACAATCCCTTTCTCAATTCTGCTTTTCCCTTCAGCCGACTGATATGCTCCTTGTGAAAAGAAAATACCAAGAGCATCCAAACAGAAATGATAGAATATAAATGTAGGCATCCCTTCAGCCGACTGATAGCATACCAAGAAAATACCTCTCTCTCTCTCTCTCTCTCTCTCTCTCTCTCTCTCTCTCTCTCTCTCTCTCTCTGTTTCTCGCTTTCTCACTCTACCTAGATACTTACGTACCTAGTACTTAAATGCCCATCAAATTCTCATTTTTTAGCACCCAACAGAAAATTCATTTTATTCGATTGTCATACTGAAAAAATCAGTATATCAAATGCAACAATGCTGCCTCACATCGTTGGTAAAAGGAAATCTCATATTAGAAGAAAGGAATCGAGAGATCACAAGGGGGGCAAAATCCATGGAGTTTAGACCGAGTTTATATGCATATATAAGATATGCTTCGGGTAAAAAGAGTGGTTGACAATAATGTCACTCATTACCTTGGTTTTCGACATGGGCATTCACCTGCAAGGAAAAATTAATCCAAAGTGAATTTGGGAACATTCCAATAATTAGTTATACAAGGATTTGATTATCAGGCTTAAGAAATATATTTGAATTGGTACGCATAAAATTCACAATATATCTGAATTGGTACGGTCAACAAATAGCTCTGAATTAAAAAATCACATAAATATTTTTTGGGAAATACAAGGCCTCCTTGTTAATTTCCAAGGACCTCACCATTTGCTCAAGTAACTGGCATTAATTCTCTTTCCTACTTCTGAAATAGAGTAATTCATCACTTATTCTGTGAAGTTAAATGTATTAGCATATTGGAGGATGAACAACATCCTACTAGTAACTCATCATCTCTAAACCTCAAAAGGTTGCTGTCATTTAGTAGTATTCCTTAAGCTATATTTTTTTTAAATGCACTATTATATGTTTGTATTCTTACTCGTGTGTCTGCCAGCATATGTTATTTAGTTACACCTTATTTAGCATACGTTATATGGTATGCTGTTTAAATTTAAAAATAAGGATAAATGTATTTTTATTTGGAAATATTTCAATAAATGAGATATTTAAGAAACTTGGAGCATTAACTATTTCCTATATTCACTATCTCATTATCAGCAATCTTGATCCAAGAGAGAGGATGAGAGGACGATAGAATAAAATTCTTGGCTGTAGGCTTCATTTTTCTCATAATAATAGAAAATAATATGCCATTTTTGTATCATGAAAAGGTTGTACACTACCTTGAGATTAATAGCCGAGACTTTCAGGGGATAATATATATATACATATATTAAATTACTAATCCAATGAATAATAATATGAAGGCCAAAATGTTGGCCTTAATGAAGAACATGTCCTACTGCAATCCAATGTAAATGTTTGTATTTGGCAATATCAGTTATAATGACATGAAGTTAAAGTCATTAAGGGTAGAATAAAATAGTTGAATTTTAATTTATTTTCCAAAAAAAACTAGAGTAATGGTTCCATATAGACAACAGTGAAAATCATATCATATAGATCTATTGTTAGCTCATACATCACAAATGGGGGCAATGGTAGAACCAGCATGCTCTATTCAGGTATTGTTGAAATGCATTAAATTGACTTATTGTATATGTAGGCATACCAGGTTCTATGATATCATTCTTTTATACCACCTTCTCATTGGCTTTACAACCATGCCAATAAAGAAATATTAGACTTTAGCTATTGAATGTAAAAAATTGTTTTAGGTAGTAATTGTCTAAATATCTATTATGTCTTTAAGTAGTGATTGTCACACATGAACAAATATCTATCCAATGTAGAAATTTTCTCAATAAAACTATAAAGTTACTCAAGAACCTCTTTATTAGGTTTCTTTCATTTTATATGAGTATCAATTTTATTTTTTAAATATATCCATGGCTACTTAATTTATGCATATTACTTTAATAGAAATATAATGATGCTACATTTAATTGCATTTTTAAATATTTGAATAAATTTCAACCAAAAAAATGCATTTTTTGTATATTTGTGAATTTCATTATCTTAGAATCAAAATAAATTTTCTTTTTCTGAAACAAGGGTTATAGATACAATTGCTAACTTTGATTTATTTAATGATCAAAACTCAATTTAAGTACATCATCTTCACTAAGTGGAATAAAGCACAATACTTTTCCTAGAATACATCCAAAAAAACTCAAGAATTGATCAATTTGGATCGAAAGTAATCATACTATCTCTGAAATTTCTTTTTATTTACTGTCAATACTCCTTAATGCATTACTTTGTAGGAGAGATATGACTGTATTCACTTATATTGTCTAGCCCCCTTCTTTTCCTAGAAGACCGCGAACCCGTCAGTCATCCGTCTTCGCAGCCACGGTGAGTCCCAGTGTTCCTCTATCTTAGTGAGAGAGCAAGTAGATCGAGAGGGAAAGAGCCACTTTCGGCTCAAGAAAATAAAATGTGCCTGGCGTTCATTTTGAGACTTATTCCGCCTTTCCGCATCGCGAGTGCACTTACTTGCTGACGTGCCATTCCTTGAATGATGATGGGGCAAATCTGACAAAAGATGGACACTTTCTGACAGTCCCGAGAGAGGGAGAGACGCGTGTGGGTTGCTTTGGGTGGAGGGGGCAGCGGTGAGCACCAGGCGCACGCCGCCCCCACCGGGCGTCCGTGCCCAATTGCATTCTGGTAAGACGTTCAGTGATCTTAATTCTTACGTCATCTGAACAAATGACCGCCGGGGGTGTGGGGAAGGGAGGGAGAGAGAGAGAGAGGTCAGAGAGGAGCAACGTAATGGTTGTGGTGGGGACAGAAACACCGTTGCCATGAACAAGGGATGAGTATACTTGAGTGTTTTAAGTGGATTTATACATACCTATAGCGTAGGTATCAGTGCCACAATCTCCTCTATTTTAACCTACCGAGTAACTATGTCGCAAAAGTACGTAACTAGTAACTTTAGAAAATCCAGAGTAATCGAAACTTTTATATCTTTATTTGCCTGACCAGCATTCAAAACGGAAGGTCTATGAAGAGATGGGTCAGCCATGAACTCCACGTGATCCCTCAAAGAACCCACTGAGCCCTTATCCTCTTCCCTTCCATGTTCCCTTTCTCCATTAGCATAAAGCCTCAGGCATGCCTACCCTATTCCAATTGGTTTTTATAGCCACATACATAATTATCCCCTATGTTAACAGGCAAATCTGTGCACTGGACTTCAGTTATCTCCACTATAATCTTTGGGCACCACACGAACTCTTCGCTCTAACTTGATGCTACGACGTAGACGCTATAACCCAGTCATGCTGCCTGAATATCCCTCCCGCAAAACCCTAAAAGTCGAAACACAGTTCTTTGGGTGCTGAACAGAAAATAGGAAAAAGAACCATCAGAACCATTCTTTACGACTGATGGGAATTTCTCGCTTTGAATTGCTAAATCATGATGACCCGTGTAAGTCTGGCTTAGAATTTTGAGGGGAACAAAGGTGTGCTCGACAATAATTGCGTAATAAGGGCTCCCCATGATTAAATAATTGTGCTGGAGGGAGGGGGCACGTAGCACAAAAAGTCAAGAGAGGCGGAGGTGGGGTTGAGGACTAGTCAACAGTTGAAGGCAACACCTAGCTGCACTTTACCAATTAAATATCATTCCCCACATATACCTACGTATGAAAACTCTCACTCGCCCTATACACTTGAAGCCTCAAGGGGCATCGGGAATCGAGCAAGTGGGTTTTGCCATTTCCCCACAAACATGCCTCCCCTCCCTCCCCTCCAGGACACCTCAGCCTCCACACTATCTCACACCTCAGGAATCCCTAGATAGTCCATCGGCAAGGCTCCAGAGGGCAACTAATTCCCCTCTTTCCTTTAAATACCGGCCCTAGATGCCTCCCCCCTCTACTTTCATCTATCCTTCCCCCTCTCACCTAAACCTGTTTCTCCATCTCTCTGTCTCTCTATCTTTCTAAAGTGATGGAAGAGTTGGTTTTCAGGCCACGCTTCGCTGATGCGGGAGGTGGGTTCAAAGGTAGGAAGAGGAGGGTTGCCTAATAGAGGAGAAATACGAGCAAAGAAGAAGCCTGAATTGGCATTGCGTTGGCGCACTTCTGAGCTCCGCCCATGGAGAGACAGAAGAGTGAACACTGCGCAGCGGGGAATTGAGGGTTCACGGTCCGATCGCTAGGTAACTTCTTCTCTTTCTTGCATCCCAGTTCATTCAACCAGATAAAGCTTTTTTATTTCTTTTCCTATTCTCTTCCCTTCCTGCCTTTCTCAACTAGATTCCCTCTCCTGTGAGAGAGATATTGTGCTGCGGGTGGGGAGGAGGGGAGATACCTCTTAGAAACATGGGTTGTAAGAGACGCATTCGCGGTGAAGGTCTCGTTTGTGTTCGGGGGAGAGAGTTTACTGCTGGGAATGCATCACTTACACATGCCATGTATCCGCTTCTAACAGCGCTTGGTTAATTATCAGTACCAACTCGTCTTCTATCCTAATCTCTCTCTCTCTCTCTCTCTCTCTCTCTCTCTCTCCCGCTTTCTCTCTCCTTGCTTCCTCTGTGGCTCTATCATGGCTTCCTTGGATTCCATTGAATGGGATATTTACTTCTGCACAGGAATATTCAGTCGTGTCTCAGACCGAGCCCTCTGCCTCGCCTGACAGGCGCATTTACGACCGTGCTCTCCGCCTCCGTCTCAATCAAGTTTACGCTATAATAACCGGTGAATGAATGAGTCACACACGGTCAACTCGTCCCTTATTACCCGGATAAAACGATTTTCATTACATCCTGGTCAAGCGACAGAAGGGACCCTTCTGACTTCACTCATGGCTTCATCTCCTAGCCATTTCTCTGTCCAAGTGCATTAAATACTCGTTGCACGATGCACCCTTCTTCACTGATCAAACAGTGCCCGTACGATTTGGTCCATATGGGGCGAGTTAACTCACAGCAGGTCGCCGTTGGAAGCGTCTTCTTCCCTCCGCGTGAGACAGAGAGTGGCGAGGGATCCTTTTGACACCGTGGAACAGACGGCGTGAGGGAGAGACAGCCTTTCTGGACAGGCCCTTTTAGGGTTTCTGGCCGCACGGAGAAAGGAAGAGAAGGTAGGGAGGGGACGGAGTGGTCGCCATGTGCCCTCTCGAGCAGGAAAAGAGACAGAAAGGTGCTCAGAGTCCTGGTCTTTCCCCTAGAAATCGTTATATTATTCTCATGATCAACGGAATCTAGGCATCCAAAGCTGACAAAAGAATTCGAGTCCTGCTCACCTTGAAGCACGCTGTGTTCGAAAAATTCAATATTTATGGACTCTTCACTGATTACGGTGGTTAGAAGTGTTGTTAGGCTCATGGCATTGGGCCCCTCATCTCAATTTACTCGTGGAAAAATCGATCGTCATGCTCAAGACTAATTGACGCGTAGATCATCTGTTTTAGGTACAATATTAACTGCCCACATTAACATTAAAGACGCTATCATATGAGATCAAATACCATAAGAACGCATTAAATTCTTCAACGATGAAAGGAATATAGTCGCATTTATTTGCGATTAAATATAGCATCTCCTTTGATGTGCGGTCAGGAAGATGCACAAGGATGAAAAAATTAGAAGAACGTCGGATTGAAGATAAACTTGCTGTTCTTCACCCTTTTTTTTTTTTAATTGGTGACCTCAAGATTGTTAACTGAAGTGGTGAGTGAAGCTTTCACCCAACCCTTGGCTACAACGAGTGGAACTCAATTTAAGATCGTCGGTGGTTTAAGGCTGAAATCATTTCTGACCCCTTCGGTACGCCGCTACCTCCTCCTAGTTATTGCCCTCGGGAAGAGATGCCCTCTGTGGAGAAAGGCGTGGCAGCAGCGGCTTAGACAGGTCCTTGGATGCTTTGACGGAGGGGAGAAAGTATAGAGAATGCAGAAGAAGGAAAGAAGGCAGAGTGAGGAGAGCCCACCACAGTGGTGCTCCTGCTGATGTGACCCATCGCTACAACTTTTCTTACTCCTTTCTGCCCAAAGTTCTTGCCCCCCCCCCCCCCCCGGCCACCCAACGCACTTGCTTCTGCTGATCTTCTCGTTAAACCATCGCGTAGAATTGGACCTGAGTTACTCTGGTGCAGTCTTCCCCATCACGACTTCACTGCGAAACCCTGCACAGACGTAAGAGAACTCTGCGAGTTGGAAGTATGGGCCTAGAAGTAGCACTTCCTCTCCTCTCTCTCTCTCTCTCTCTCTCTCTCTCTCTCTCTCTCTCTCTCGCTCCTTTCCATGTATATGAATTGTAGTCTTGGGTTTCTAGTTCAGCCTCTCTTCACTGGACTCCTCAAGGCCTCCTGTGCCGCCAACAGTAAAGGCTCACCCTCTTCTGAGGCCTGGGGACCAAGGTTTGGCATGGTGGGGGAGCCCCATTTCGTCCACTAGAAGAAACGTCATGGCTCTCCAACGGTGACGCAGGCTTTGGCGGGAAGATGGGAATCATGAAACCTGGACATCCAAGCCAATCCGGTTGGCAGACTCGGACAAGAATCGGTAGGGTCAACATTGGGATCAGCTAATATGATTATTTAGACGCGATTCTTCGTCAACCTGACTCATCATGGCTGAGTTCCTCTCGGCGTCAAGACTGCTACATCAGGTAGTCCGACCCCAGTCACATCAAGATCAATAGTTCCATGACAGGTCCAATGATCCGATTTCTACCAACACGGAGTCAACCGATCCAATCTCTTAAATATCGGTTAGCATCTGGTCAACCAACTGCTATAGAATCCTACACAAGTATTTTCATTATTTTTTATTTCCTAGAAATTAGTGTTATCGTATGCTATTTTTTCCGGTATTCTAAACGGCCTTCCTCATAAGTTTTCCCTGAGAAATAGTATTTTTGATTTAATAAAGTAAAATTACCGATATGGGCCTCTCTAAAAAAATCTTAATACATGAAAAATCTCGATATCAGAGTAGGGTATTAGGTGATATCCCAGCGAATATAATAGAAAAAAGTAATCGGTAGTGGCTAAAATTAAGAAGACGAAGAAAATTATCATTTCCCTACATGTCAAATCATCATACCCACAAAACATACCAAACATAAATATCGAAGATCCCACAGTTCATCTGCTCTCACGGCCCACTTATTAAATGGTGCAGTTTCAGCAGCGTGCCCCCACACCGCAGGCCTGCAACAGGAGACAACAGTAGCCAGCAGCAGCAGCAGCAGCAGAGAGCGGGTTCTCCTCCACTCCTTCCCCTCAGGTCCCGCTTCTGAGCTCCAACGGATCAGAACAGACACTGTCCCTCTTCAGAGATCTCTGGAGAGGAGGGAAAGAGGATGAGGAAGGGAAGGAGAGAGAACAGCATCATCTCCCCGTACTTGTCGACGGCACCTCGGTTGCCGCCGTCGTGCCACATTCTTGACAAGATCCATCGACCAGCACAGCGATATCTCATCGCGCGCAGAGGGAACAGTGGGCCGGAGAAGCCAGCGGCTGTTCTTGCCGTGGGAGATACGGAAGGAAGAGAGCGGGATTTCTTCCCCGCTGGTGTTCTCTCTCTCTCTCTCTCTCTCTCTCTCTCTCTCTCTCTCTCTCTCTTCCTCCGAGCTTCAAGCACCTCGCAGTAGATGATCAGAGAGTTGCTCCTTGTTTCAGCAAGCGGGAATCTGAAAAGCTTTGAGCTTCTGTGGAAGGCAAAGGCGGGAGGAAGAGGGAAGCTCCGGGGGGGCTCCGTGGGTCTGCTCGATGCAGCCAGTGGGTGGCACAAAAACTTCAAACCAAATCATAAAAATTATATTTTCATGATATGAGTAGCCATATGATAATGTGGGTAATATAACGTAAGATTTCAATATGTTGAGTGGAATCAACGTGATCGAAAAAATTTGTCGTACACCAAGAAGCTGATGACTCTTTGCAAGTGCTTAATCTGTTGTTGCCTGACGGCTTTAGTATTTACCTTACTAAGCATAGAAACTACGTGAAATGCTTGAATAAATGAAACCAACTGCTCGTCCCAAGAATCCATGGGGAAGACAGAAGCTTCAGTATGATGATGAAATCCGCTCGTTCAAAGAACAAAAAACTAGCAGCGTGAAAATGGCCACTGGACGGATTAATTGAATAATTCCGAAGGAAAATGGTTCCCTTTCCCATGTCAGCGGATGAAGAACTTCCAAAGGCTTCGCCGACCGGCTGGAGATGGTGTTACTAGGTGGTTGACCCACGTGGGGGGAGGATCTCGGAGACTGGAGAAGCCGGGTCTTCTTCTGTTCATGGACCTGTGCTGACATAGTCGGTCATCTGCCCTTCCTCTCATGCTTCCATTGTCGATAGATTATACTGCCTGTTGAGTCAAAGGGTTGGGAGATTGGAGTAGGCGGGTCTTCTTGTATAGTGGACCTGCGCTGACCCAGTTGGTCGTCAACGCAGACTGACTCGAGCATGCATTGCTTACCGACTCCACTAAACCGGTGTTAGGTTTTGGGTTGGGTTTTATCTTCGAGCTCCCAGGCTGCGTCGAATGTTTTGACAATGTTGTACCCTCCGCAGAGTCAAGTTATGGCGTGACGTTGACTAAGTAGAGATGAAGAGAGTAGTCCTCGCGGACTCAGACTCGGCAAAACAACGGGAGAAACCTGAGGAAGCCTTCTCTCAAGAATGTTGTTGTTGTTTATCAGAAGGGCCTACTCTGTCGTTGACCTTACAGGTTTTAATACTCCTGAGAACCCCAAATAAATAATATCATATTTTTAAAAAACACGAAAATGCTTGAATTTATGAGAAAAAAAAATCTCCCACTGTCCATTCAAAACTGGTTACTTTGAACGAGTAGTTTCGATTCATTCGTACCCATCTATGCTATGGCAGGTCTACTTCAAAGCTCCAGGCAGTCAACTGACAGAAAAATGAGTTATTCAAACCATCGATTGACTGAATGGGTCCGGATTGGCCCAAAGTCAAAACCCTTACACTTTGATTGGCTGATCATGGGTAGGCTCTGATCGGCGTGGGCGTCACTCCTTGGGCCGTGGGCCTTCTCAGAGGCCTGTTCTATATCTTCAACTCCAGTCACTGGACGGGGCATTTATACCAATCCTTCAGCCTGTGGATCACAGAGAGAGAGAGAGAGAGAGAGAGAGGGCTAATGGCGGCGGCTCCCATATCCAGTTACCTTCCCGTGAAACCAAGAGCGGGCGCCGTCCAGCTCACCCACCGCCACCGCGTCCACGCTTCCCCACTCCCCAATCCGATTGCCGCTGTCAGGAGGAGGAGAAGGAAAAGCTCGCTTAGAACGCGCGCGGAGCTCACAGGAAGCTCCTCGCCGGAGGCCGACGCAGAAGGAGCAGCAGCGGCGGCGGCGGCAGCAGCAGCAACCACCGTCTTCCCGGAGGAGCCCACCGGCACGGCGAGTCTCCTCTTTTTTCTGCGCCCAGATACGGAAAATTTATGGATCATACGTCGCTAGCAGCAGCAGAGAAAGCGGAGGAATGTTACGGAACGTTTTTCATGGTAATCTGATCGTCTCCAGGGGGTGGAGAAATGGGTGGCGGTGCTCAGGAACGCCGCCAAGACGAGGCGGGTGCCGGCGCAGGAGGTTCTCGCCGCGCTAGCAGCCATTAAGAAGGCCAAAATTGACTCCTCCGCCTTCCTGGAGACTCTCGGGGGTTCTGAGTCTCCCGGAAGGACATGGATGCTCATCTTCACTGCCCAAGTAAATCTCCCCCTTCTCTTCCCACCTGTGCTCTCTTCTGATTCCGAATTCATGATCGCTTCTTCCTCATCTCAGGGTCGTCTCGAGAAAGGCAGCTACTTCCCGGTTACCGCAGTTCAACGGTTCGACGCCGCGGTGAGCTCCTCCTGAAAGCCTCCCTTTCCCTCTCCATCTCCCTCTCCCCCATGGCTGAATATCTCGAGCTCCAAGGTCGGTGTTTCCCTTCTGCGATCGCATGCAGATCATCTTTCTGAATCATTAACCCGGCTGTTTCATCCGAATAAGATCCCGCGCAGACAACCCAGGAAGCCCTTGAATCGATCGAAATACCTCCACCAAACCGATTCCAATCTCTCCTCCTCTCACATGGAACCATCCCATCTCCGTTGCTCATCTGGCAGAGAGCTGAGAATTGATCGGAGCAGTTGTTCTTCTCCCATATTGCAGCTCGAAGGGATTGAGCAGAGCTGTTAACGGGCATTTTTACTTTCAGGGAAAGAGGATAGAGAACGGGGTATACCTGGGGCCTCTTGGGAGCCTGACCTTCGAAGGGAGGCTCTCATGGAAGACTAGGAAGCTGGCCTTCATCTTCGAGACGGTGGGCATAAAGGTGGGACCTCTCGGCCCCCTGCGGATAAGCCTGGGGACCAAAAGGGAGAAGGAACCGGACACCAAGGACCCATTCTTCATCTGGTTCTACGTCGACGAAGAGATCGCCGTGGCGCAAGGTAGGGGAGGGGGCACAGCGTTCTGGTGCAGATGCCGCCGAGTCCCCTAAATAGGTAGGTGATGTTCGATCAAATGCCTCCCCCAGTTGAGAGGGTGCTCCTTCCGATTGATCCGAGCATCTCACTCTGCAATTCAGTGTATATGCGAATAACTGAAGGGGAGGATCGATGGAACAGAGCTTAGGGGATTTCTTTTCTGGGTGTGATGGCTACATTAATATATATATATATATATTATTCTTTATTTTTTTCTGATCGTTTGAACAAACCCAGAACTATTTTTGAAAAAAAAAACCCTTTTCATATATCAAGATTTTTTTTCTCAATGAAGTGAGGTTAATCGTATTTAATTACTCATATGATCTTGTCAAGCATAGCTGTTTGTATTTATCATCACCAGCTCGAATCGGAGCCTCTTGTTCCATGGATCAACCCATCCGCCCGGCCATTCTAAAGATTAATCAGGGAGACTTCTTACTTAGCCTCATTCCCCTAGATTTTCCATGAACTGCAAAAATTAAAAGAAGAAATTTTGACCGAATGTTCAACTCAAGAGATAAATCATGCGAGAAGCTTCAGAATCGATCGACGGTCCCCTCAAGAACCCAGCCTCGATATCACACAACAAACAGTCTGCGAGGGATTTCAAGTGGGGTATATATGTAGCGCTATATGTTAATTATAAGCAAAAACCAAGCCCATGTGATGATATCTATCACGGGAAATGAGAAACCAGTTCACAGATAATATGAGGGTAACATGGAATACCGGACCCCTCTTAAGCCACTAGATTTCTTCTGGCTATATCAAGGGACAGACAAGGGGAAGATATGGTCAAATCGGAACGCAGAGAGAGAGAGAGAGAGAGAGAGAGCATCAGCAGGCGCTTGGGGAAGAAGATTTCATGATAATGACAGAAACAGAACCAGAGCCAGAAATCATGCATGCATTCAGCTAGAGAGAGAGAGAGAGAGAGAGAGAGAGAGAGAGAGAGAGGGTAACAAGAGCAGCATCAACCGGCGCTTGGAGAAGAAGATTACATGAGAATGACAGAAACAGAACCAGAATCAGGAACCATGCCTGCATGCAGCTAGAGGGAGAGTGAGGATGGTCAAATTGGAACAGAGAGAGAGGGCAACAAGAGCAGCATCAGGCGGCGCTTGGAGAAGAAGGTTACATGAGAATGACAGAAACAAAACCAAAGTCGCCTGCATGCAGCTAGCTCGATGGAGAACAGCAAGTCCAATCAGGTTTTATTGCCGGAAAAGGCAGTTTCCTCCGCAGATGTATGGCCAGTTACCTCAGAACCTACAAGAGGAAATAAACAGGAGCGGGCACCAAATAACCCTAAAAGAGGAACATTCTCACCACCCGCCGTCGGCAGCCTGGCGGCGGCCAGATTTATTGCTCTCAATGCACACCAAAAAAAAAAAAAAAAAAAAAAAGAAGAAAAGGGAGACCAGGGAAACCCCCATCAGGCAGCGGACTCCTTGGCGATCTTGTCAGCCTTGGCAATCACCTCCTCAATCCCTCCAACCATGTAGAAGGACTGCTCAGGGAGATCATCATACTTGCCGTCCAGAACGCCCTGCAGGGACAAACCAGGGAGATGTTGCTGTTGGAGAGGTCTACTTCTTCATAATAGACAAGAATCGTGATATGAGAACCCACCCACCAGCTTAGATCCCTAATGCAAGTTATAACTTCTGGCTCAGAACCAGAGAAGTTGAAAGAAAAAGATTTATGGGAAGGAAGGAGGTCCATTAAATGATGTTCCAGCACGCCTTTTGATGCGCTGGTGTGACGCATTTGAACAAATAGGAGCAAAGTCAACCAACCACGACCACCTTCTTCTTGGTGGAGAAGCATTGCAGGGGCCAGAGACACCAACATGGTCCATGAGATGAACTAAAATGGGAACGTTTGCGCCGTGGAGACTAACCGAATTGCAACATCAGGTCAATGATTGATTCAGAAAGATCGATAATCGAAAACAAATTGAGTTAAAACTCACATCCCAGTTCAAAAACGTACTTTTTGATGTAATTCTTGCCCCAGAAAACTCGTATGCAAATCGTAGTTCCTCACTTTTTATTGATCGGGCATTATCTACACCCATTTTTTATACCTTTCATTTACTCATCGTTTAAAACCACTTGAATCATAATATCAGCCGTCATTAGAAAGCAATCAAGTATAAACTGCTTTGAAACACCCAGGTAATGATAAAATGAATTTTGTGACGTCATTCGTCGCATGAAAATTTCAAATACAGTTTTCACAGATGTAGTCTGTGAATTTTAACCATGTGAACAACCCAGATTTATATACAGTCTAGCAATTTTCCACTAAATCTCATGGATGGAAGTTCTATTCCACATCATTCCATTCGTCTGTTCCAATGGATAATACCTCTGGAAAGACTCGCACCTTATTACAATTCACTTATTGAACAACTTGTGGGAGATTTTTTAATGCACTGATTGATACTCGATAAAAAGAAACAGTAAATCGGGATAATCCATGACTGACGACCAGATATTAGCGCTAAACACATATTTTAGCGCCAAAAGGAATTCAACTTGAGCCACACCAAGAAAAATAAATCGGCCGTTCATCACTTAAACCTAGGGCGACAAGAAATTTATGCCGGACAAAAGCGTTCAATGAATTCCAAAGAACACAATATTACAAGTTCGTCGCTTTAATAAAGGTTTACAATTAGGCAATCTTTGGACTAGATGGTGCAGTTTAGAAGCCTCTAATTTAGGCTCTAATTTACAGGAGATAATTTCACAGTCGTAAGATCAGTACTAGGTATAGCACAGAACGGGGCAGATCTTCTGAGGGCTTGCAAACGCAACACAATCGAAATAGCAAAAAAATTTAGTTAGGAAATGTACAGAGGAAAGCAATTGTGATTCGAAATGAGGAGAATGAACAAAGTGTCTTTGGCTGCTAAAAGGGTGCTTTCGAATGGCTCCAAAAGTAAACGTTATAAGGTACTCAAAAGTCCAGTCATGGACAGTGGGAAAAAAAAAACAATCAAAAGAGAGTGTGGATCAAGATGTTCGTGGGTATCTGCCAAGAGATAGCATCAAGGGTGGACACTATCTGATCCTCTTTAGGCTACAGTCACGATATTATCAAGCAAAGAGAATTGACTTTGATATTCTCAAGATTTATAGAAGCAGTACAGAAAAAAGTAATACAAAATAGATACATACCCATCAGAATGACAGAAACAGAACAAAATGAAAAAATATCTTGTATAAATCGGGGAAGAAAAAGTGAACATTCTCAGAAAGGCTGAAAAATCTCACCTGGAAGCTGTTCACACTCTCTTTCAATTCCACGTACTTTCCAGGAGCACCCGTGAATACTTCTGCCACGTGGAAAGGCTGGCTGAGAAATCGTTGAATCTTTCGAGCACGAGCAACAGTCAATTTATCATCTTCACTGAGTTCATCCATCCCCAGAATAGCGATAATATCTTGAAGATTTTTATAGTTCTGGAGAACCTTCTGAACACCACGAGCAGTACTGTAGTGGTCCTGACCCAAAATATGGGGAGAGAGCATCCGAGATGTGGAATCAAGAGGGTCAACGGCAGGGTATATTCCAAGCTCGGAGATCTGTAAAGAAAAAAAAAAGTGATTATATACAGGCTGCCACGAAAAACAGGTACTTCAACATGAAAGCGATGGCACGTGTGAAAACCTGTCGTGACAACACAGTGGTGGCATCAAGATGGGCGAATGTAGTTGCAGGAGCTGGATCTGTCAGATCGTCAGCAGGCACATAAATAGCCTGAACAGATGTGATGGAACCCTTTTTTGTCGTTGTGATACGCTCTTGAAGCCCTCCAAGATCCGTGGCCAAAGTTGGTTGGTAACCAACAGCAGAGGGGATACGGCCAAGCAGAGCAGACACTTCGGAGTTTGCCTATTCCATTAACCAAAATAAAATATGAAGTCAAAGAACTGAAAAATGTCACACAGACGTCGTCTTACTCTAGCAGCAATACCTGAGTGAAACGGAATATGTTGTCAATGAAGAGAAGCACGTCCTGCCCTTCAGCATCCCGGAAATGCTCAGCCACAGTTAGACCAGTCAACCCAACACGAGCACGAGCACCAGGAGGCTCATTCATCTGACCGTAAACAAGAGCACACTTGCTCTCACTCTGCAAGGGCAAGACCATATTAGAGGAGGGAAAAAACATCAAACAAAAGAAATAATGAAGCTGAAATGCAGACCTGTTTGTCACCAAGCTTGATGACACCACTTTCAATCATCTCCCTGTACAGATCATTCCCCTCTCGGGTTCGTTCCCCAACACCAGCAAAAACAGAGAAACCACCTGACAGAGAAAACGTCGACCCCACATTGGCATAGTGTCGATGAGAAATAAAAATAATATAAAAATTGCTCCGCACTGACCGTGAGCCTTTGCAATATTATTGATCAGTTCCATGATAAGCACAGTCTTGCCCACGCCAGCACCCCCAAACAGTCCAATCTTTCCACCCCTCTGGTAGGGAGCAAGGAGATCCACAACCTGTGGCATGCAACAATAGGGGAACATCTTGTTAAATACTGTAACTGACATTGCAATTATAACTACGAATAATCCAAATAATAATTGATCTTCCAGTGATCATTATTTAGAACCTTGATTCCAGTGACAAGAATCTGCTGTTCAGTCGCCTGTTCAACAAAAGCAGGCGCTTCACGGTGGATGGGGAGGAAGTGATCCGTTTCTGAAAGGATAAATTAATAAATACCAGGCGAATGTGGCACAACCCCTACCTATCAATGTCAAACAACGATCATTTCATTGCAGTGTGAATTAATCGAAATATTTAGCTGCTCTAGTGAACTTACTTATGTCACCCTTCTCATCGATGGGCTCACCAATGACATTCATGATACGCCCAAGGGTGGCCCTACCAACAGGCACCTGATTACGAATAATTATACACAAAGAAATGAGTTAACAAATTAGGTTGGATTCAAGCTAGGAAGAAAGATCAATGGACACTCCCCTCAGTGTGCACAACAAAAAATGGCAGAAGTTTCTGGTTCTAACTCCATCAGGAACTCACTGTGTGTGGAACATCGACAATAATCTCAAATATAAAACAAAAAATAGAAATTCTAGTTCTGTCCAAAACTAATTGTGTGAGGGAAATCAGCAATATAATTGTTTTTTCTCTGTACGCATAGAGACTATACAAGTCCTAACAACAAAAAATGCAAAATAATGCACAACCGAATTATGATCAGTAGAGATATCACCTCAAACAAACCACTTAACACTCCAATTGAACAGAACCATGAATTCAATGGAATACGTCTCAAAACACAGGTCAGAAGACAATCAGCGCGTGACTAGAACTGCTAAGGAATGTCTTCCCCAAGGATTCGCCTCAAATAATAGCCATCAACGAATCGGTGATGAAAAGTGATGGATAAACACAACTTCTTATGCACTTATTGGGGAGAGGGTCAGCAGAGTCGAGATGGAAATAAATGGAAATTTCGGACGCCCAAAAAGCGTAAGCACCAAATTCCAGTCAACATAATACCGACATTTGACTTTTTTTAGAGAATTTCAATGTCATTTACTCACAGTGATAGGAGAGCCAGTGTTCAAGACCCTCTGCCCGCGCACCAGCCCCTCGGTCCCGTCCATAGCGATCGTCCTCACCATATTCTCCCCCAGATGCTGCGCCACCTCGAGCACCAGACGGATCGAGTTATCCAGGACCTCCAGAGCCGTCAGGATCGGTGGCAATCCGCCCTCGTCGAACCGGACGTCCACGACGGCGCCGATGACCTGGCAGACACGTCCCACGGCGCCGGCGCCGGTGAACTCATCGGTGATCTTCCCTCCGGGCCCATCCGCCGCCTTTGCCGGTGAATGCGGCGCCTCCGCCGGGGCCGCCGCCGCCGCCGTCGCGTACTCGAGGGCCCGCGAAAGGAGGTATCCCACGGGGTTGGCGGTGCGGGGGATCGAAGAGGGCGAGGAGCCCCTGGAGATGGGACCGGCGGCGGTGAAGGGGGACCTTCCCGGCGGCGGAGGGCGACGGCAAGCAGACGACCGGAGGAGGGAGGAGAGGACCCTGCGGGAGGCCATCGTCCTCGGCGGCTGTGGGATCGGATGCGCCGCTGCTGGTGCAGTCTAGAAAAAAAAGAATGATTTTGAATAAATAGGGTTTGTTTTTCCGCAGCCGCGGCTGGGACTGCAAAGCGCGGACGCCAAGCTCTTCTAGTTAGCTGCAATTCGGCACTGCTTTCACGTCCGCCCCAGCTCTCTCTCTCTCTCTGAGCCAATTTTTACGAAGGCCATTAAGAAAGAGGTAGTGTCAACACGTTGACTTCCGACTTTCGCAGGGGATGTGGGGTGGCCAATTCTCTTCCTGCCACGTGGCCGGGAAATATAGAGAGACCACCGATTTCGTAATTATTCCTCTCCGAAAATGCATTCCACGGAAGGAGATTTGACGGAGGAGACGGAAGAGGCCAGATTCGACTGCAGCGCGGTTGCTTTCTCTAAAATGCATTCCACGGAATGAGATTCCAAAGTCTGAAAGTCGTGAAGAACACGGGCCACAAAAAACAGAAGACACGAGAGAAGCGGGGAGTTACAGACAGACCAACCGACCCAGACAGAACCACTTCTCCAGTTATTCTCCTCGCAAAATGCATCCCACAGAACGAGATTCCACAGAAGACAAGACCCCCAAAGAACACGCCGACTCAGCTACTCCAAAACGAACACAAGAGAGAGAGAGAAGAGAGAGAATGAGAGAGAACATACTCTGACGAGATGCCTCTCCAGGGCCTTTATTCATTCCATCCGCGCGCGCCGCCCGCCCCGCCGCCAGTTGACCCGATCATCATTCGGACTCGGACTCGGCGTTCTGGAGCCACTCGACGAAGGGTCTCACGTTCTTCCAGAACTGGGGGGAGGAGCCCTTGGCGGCGCCGGCGTTGAACCAGCCGACGATGACCTCCTCCTCGAGGATGTCCTCGTCGTAGAGGAGCTTCAGCACCAGCGCCACCTCCTTGACCGCCTCCGGGCTGGCCCTGCCGCTGAACCCCTCCAGCGCCTGCAGCAGCTGCATCTGCGAGGCCTCGTCCTGCGCCAGCGCCGCCAGGTGCTTCAGCCACTTCCCTGCTTCCTTGGCCAACCCCTTGCTGACGCCATCGAACATGGCGGCGAACAGCGCCGCCATCGCCTCCTTCGGGGTCCCTGCAGCGGAGCCCATGACGGAGGCCTTCAGCTCCGCCGGAGTGGTGCCGCCCTTCTGCTGCAGCTGGGCTCTGAGCTTCTTGACCAGTGCGGCATGTGGGTCCTCTTTTTCAGTAGCGGCGATGTGGTGGTGGTGGTGCCCGTTGGACTTCTTCTCCTCCGCCTTCTTCTCCTTGGACGGTTTCTTCCTCTCCTCCGGTGGTTCATCTGTGGAGAGCATGACCATTTCTGCAGTTACCGCACTGAGCTGTTCCTGGATGCGCTTCTGGGCGGCCTCCCTCGAGGTGTCGGTCTGCCATTGGATGTCGTCGTCCTCATCTTCCTCATGGGCTAGCTCATTGTCGTCCGCCTGGCTGCCGGTGGGCGACCGATCCTCATCAGACCCACCGCCACCACTGATGCTTGTCTTCTTCTTCGAGGCAGCGGCTGCGGCGGCGGCCTTGGGGGCCGCCACGTCCTTGGATGAAGAAGATGGGGTCTTCTTCTTCATCACCTCCTTCTTCAACTTCTTCTGCTCCTCGTCGGCCGCCTCCCCTTCCTTGAGCCGCTCCTTCTCAGCCCTCCGCATGGCCTTCTTGTCCTTGCCGGTGCCCTTCTTCTGCTCCGGCGGGTTCTTCAGGATGAAAGTGGTCAGCTTGTCCCTCATATCCACGTCGGAGACGAACCCACAGGCGGCGCACTTCAAGGTGATCGTCTGGTTCTTGGTGATTATGATCTCCGTCTCGGGGTTGCCGCAGCCGTAGCACTGCACGTACTTCTTGATGAAGTTCTCCAGGAGCTGGGCCAGCTTCGGCGTGTCGTGGGCGCCATTGACCAGGGAGACGCCGGTCTTCTCGTCAAACTTTGACTGGGCCCCGAGCTCGCAGCCGAAGTACTTGGTGGTGTAGGCGGCGGGCCGGGCCAGGGCCTTGGCGATATCCACCATGTTGACCACGTTGGTCTTGATGCCGTTCCCGCGGCCCTCGATTTTGGTCACCATCCTGGGCATCTTGTACCGGTAGAAGGCATCGTCCCTGTTGCTGGCGCCGATGTTCTGGAGGGCCATGGTCGGAGTTGGGTGGCGGTGGCGGCGTTATCAGAGGTGGCGGACGCCGGAGGTGGCGGTGCTGCGGAGGAGGAGGTTTTCTTCGCAGTTGCAGGGCTGGTCGCCGGCAAATGGGAAGGGTTGCAAGCGATTGCAACCGAGATGTGGAGAAGGGACCCAGAGCGACTCGAGAGGCATGCAGACAACAAACTCCCGGCGATTTCTGTGCCTTTTCCTCTGATGGCGTCCACCGAGCAGCCCGACTGATCCGAAATAGAGAGGGATTCCTTCAGACATAAAAGATGCTTCCGCCTTGAAATCCTCAAGCCTGAATAGTTTGCGTGAGCACAGACGAGATTGCTGTTTCCCTGGAAAGGGGGGGGAAGAAGTAAAATCAGAACAGTGATCAAGGGAATGAGTGAAGAAATCATCAAACCATTAGGATAATGAAGAAGAAGAAGAAGAAGAACTGTCTTGAATGACCTTTTATGATTATGTTTTGAATTCATGGAAACTATCATTGCAGCAATATTTCAAGATGCACTGCTAGAAAATAATATACCGACGAGGCAAGTGCAAAACAACTAAGTAGAGAGCCTTGGCATTTACTGTCTCATATCTTCACACATAGAGTTTGCCAAAGTCGTACAATAAGATCACGTCAACTAAATAATTAATGGTTAACCGAAGAAAAGAGAAATATAGCCATTCGTTGGGAAACTTGAAATCAACCGTAATCAAGGTCTTTTTTTACATTTCACGGAAGCATGAAAGAAGGGATCACTCTCTACACAGAAATCTTTACAGTATTGCCAATCTGAGATTAGATCAGTTGATATATGAATTAGTAAAATATTATGCACAAGCCATAGGATAGAAAGAAAATTTAAAAATAACGCCAAAGACACAGAGCAAAAAAACATTTGAAGCGATCCGTTTCCCTCCGCAATGTAGCAAACACTACAGACCAAGAACTACTGCCAGAAGCATAAATGGCGGCACTTGAACTAGTGTCGCATCACAAAAAATCCAAACAGGATTCTAAATTGGGAAACGCTGCATCCAATCTACTACGAAAGCTCGAGATAAAACTATTCAATATTTAACTTCAAAAGAGCAGGCAGTGGTCATAAATCAAAAGAATCAAAAAGCTTTTAACTGTTAGAAACCTGTACTACATCACATGTTTGCGAATCGCAAAAATGGTCGGGCGCATTCAGCTGTTAAGTGCAAAGCAAGTCTTCGAAAACTTAAAAAGAAAGAAAAAAGCAAGTTGGACAAGAAACAAACATAATTTTAAAAAGAATCTAACTTTGCTCTTACTTAGTACATGAGAGACGTTCAAATTTTAAAACATACAAAAGGCAAGCATCATTTAAACTAAATACAAGTCCTGCCTCTGTACGCCCTTCAAAACTGAGATATTTTGAGCACCAAGAACAATAAAATGTTCACAGACTATATTATCTAAAGAAAAACTAACCTTAAATCAGCTTTTCATCAAAAAAACAGAAAAATGGAAAAGATGGATTTCATTCATGAAGACATACTGTAAGGAACTACGTTCCAAGATTTAAAATTAATACACCAACTGAATGTTATAATATCACTTGAATTAACCATCTATTTTAACAAGTTCTCCAATGTGATTAAGAAATTGTCTTTTCAACAATTTTTTCATAAATCCCACGTCAATCAGCAGGTAATTCAAATCAGACATCTAAAGTACTGATTGAAAATGTGATCCGACAATTCAAACTACGACAAGAAGAAAACGTTTGCAAGAACATTTTTAGGACTACATTTTAAGAAGTCTCGGACGCAGTACCAATAGTTAAGAAAACAGTCTCAAACCCCACTCATTCCCAAATTTATCTCACTATCTCAAATATAATTGAATCGATATAAGAATAAAATTTCCTCCCTCAGAAAGCATGACAGCTGAGAGCAAAATTAGATGATAGGAGATTCCCTAGCTGTCAATCTCCCTTCCTTCAAGGCAAAAAACAGTGTAGGGCTCCAACCTAGGTGCCCTGGATGATATAAGCATTGGACCATGTTGCACACAGAGAAAGTAAATAATACGAGATACTCATGATGTTGTAAAAAACAAATAAGTCACCGGATGAAAAAAGATTCATTCAGTAGCACAACTTCAGAATAAAAGTTAACAAACTACACCGGCATCACCGACCGTGAAATCATCAGCTTAACATTGATGATCTAATATCACACCTCAAGACGAAATACTATGCATAGATGAGGACCTGAAGTAAATTTATAAATAGTAATTATAAAAGAAGATTGATAGCAATCAAAATCTCCGCACAAATGCAAGTGGAACTCAACGTGAGTCGTCACACAGATGAAAATAAGATGATACCTACGGTCCTGGTAAAGAAAAGGGTCACAACTCTTCATAAAAAATTGTTAGATATCCTCGTCCCTTGTAACAAGTGCTATTACCAATGAAATCCGGGAATAAAATTCCAGGCGAATTTGCGAAGACTACATGGAAAACAATAACCCAAGATGACCAGACATCCCATATACGTTCAATACCCTCGTCTTGCCCTTCTACAGAAGACGCGAAGAACAGTACAGATCCTTGATCGAAATTAGCAAATAGCCAATAATCGACACCAACGCGATAATCCAACAAGGTCGAACGAAAGGAAGCACACCCGGCAGCCACCAGTGCAACAAAACAAACGAATCCACAAGATAATCACCACAGAACCATCGCCCCAGGGGATAGATCTACCGATCTCATGGGCCGTCGAATCAGTTCCTAGAGAATCGAGGAACGGAGGGACCAAAAAGATCAAATCGAAGAGCACGGAAAACAAAACCACAAGCAAGGAATCGATCCCCCCGGCCCACCCACAAGGTACAAGGCTGAGAGATTGCTTACCTAGAGGGGACCTCCTGCCTTCGCCGCTGTGAGGTGAGGAAGGCGAAGGGGGCAGCTTATATAGCGGCCGCCGTGGGCCAGAACCCAGTGAGAGGCGAGGATTAGGGCACGACCGGGCAGGATTTCCGAAACACTCCCTATTTAACTTCATAATTACATTTTTGCCCATATAGATAAAAAGAGAGTCCGCTCGTCATTTTATCCATATTATTTGTAAATAAATAAATAAATAAATAATCTGATAGAGTATATTTTACAGACCTCCACCAATTAATAAATGTAAAATTTTAATAAATAGGAAATATTTATTTCCAATTTAATGCAAAAATATTATGAGGTACTTGGAACACAAGAAAATGACAAAAAAAATATTCGGTTTTAGGATAATACCTCATTATCTTGAAGAGAATCCAAGTGCCCATTTTGACCACATCTTTTAGTACCATTGCTATTTTAGTAGAACACTCACTCAATCTAATTTACTTGTGAAAGATGTTGAGTTGGGTTTACTTGTGGAACTTCAAACTAAAGTCAAACCCTAACCAACTTTTTCTTCTTCTATTTAAGTTGATAATCAAGTCAAACTACTCAAAGATGCAAGCTTTGATCAACCCTCCCATTGGTTATTGATAAATTATCTCTCTCTCTCTCTCTCTAGGCTTTTCTTTGTGACAATCTAAGTCTAGAAAGATGCAAGCCTTGATTAACCCACCTTGTGATTAATGATTAATTCTCTCTCTCTCTCTCTAGACTCTTCTTTGTGGCTAGTCTAAGTCCAAGGCCTTGGAGAAAGAGAATCCATGGGCTTGCTTTGGAATGGGGCACCCACATTCAACGCTCTCAAGTCTCCTTTGGGTTTTCGTTGAGTCCCCCAATGAACAAGGCTCATAGTTTCCCGAGTTTCTTGGAATCAGATATCAGTCTTTTAGATCGAATGCCTGCCGTTGACCCTGTAAGAGGAATCCCCTAAATTCCTTATTAATACCACTCAAACCCCAAAAAGGAAACAAAAAAAAAGTCAAAATCTTGTAACCTGCAAGGAAATTCAGTTCTGACAACAATCTCATGACCCTCAAAGAATGTAAGTGTAAATAATTATTTAAAATAATAATTATAATTATATTGCTGCATCACCACACAATCCTGAACTTAACATTATAATTACAAATATTATATTGCAAATTAAATGAATGTGCAACATAATATTTTCTTCATCTCCCTCTTTTCTGGCGGCAGCAGCTTTCAGGGGATCAGAGGAGCTTAGAAGGGGCACAAGCAGGAGGGAGAGAGGACACATAGTTCCACCTTCTAACCATGAGAAAACATAAGCAGAGAGAACCACAAATCTGTCTGATCTGGGTTTCAGCCCGCCTTGCCGAGACTTGCTTTACATCGGATGAGCCATCTTTTTAGTGGCTCCTAGTTGGAATCTGCATCTGCTGAAATTTGCTTCCCAATTTGGTTGTACCCATCATCTCCCTTGGTGTTTTTCTTTCTTCATTTTTTTTTTTGGAGCAGAGGTGTGATTTCTCATCCTCAACAATCAGCATCCACCGCAGAATATCGGCCTGATATCTACACATTATTGGAAGGGAAAAAGGCTTATTATAGAGGGGGTGGGTGAGAAAAAATGAAGAAGATGAATTGGGGGAAACCCATTGGGAGATCATTAGAGCGCAAATTTTCAGTTTTTTTTTCAGAAAAGCTTAGAAAATAAATAGGGGAGGGGGGGAGGGGGAACCATGGAGAGCGCATCCGCATTGCTAGTCAGAGAAGCAAAGAAAAATCATTAAATAAGTTGGAAAAAACCAAAAAAAAAGTAGATTTCACGAGTGCGCATCGTCGGATTCAAGAAAACAGATTGGGGAAGATCCATTGATAGGGTTTCTTCCTTCCCTTACAATGGAACAAATTTTGGGAAAGAAAAAAGTAAAGAAAAAAATTCGGAAAAAAAACCCATCCATCAAGCCTTAGAATACCCATTAACAGCACAGAGCAAACTGATCGATGGATCTTTAGAGTGCATGATTTCAGCACAAAACAAGGTGCGAGATGTTAGGGGGGGAGGGAGTTGGAAAATCAGAAAAATAAATAGGGAAAAGGACCATCAAGGGATCTTTGGAGTGCACATTATCAGCAAAAAACTAGCTCAGAGAAGAATAAATTAGGAACAAAATCCCTTGACAGATCTTCAGAGTGCGCAATATCAGTTCAGAAACGGTAAGAAAAGAATAGAAGATTAATCGACGAAACTCCCCCATCAATAGATCCTTAGAAGTGCACATTATTGGCACAAAATTAACTCAGAGGAGAGAAGAGAAATCATGAAAATTATCAGCACAAAACGAGTTTTGAGAGGAAGAAATAAATAAATTGGGAAATTTTCATCAATAGATTGTTCCAAGAGTACATTAGCAGAAAATAGATAAATCTCATAGAATATAAAAATCAAGAAAAAGAAAAATCAGAGAGAAGGAAAACGCCAAAAAATATGTGTTTAGAGAAGAACCTGTTGGCAGTGGCGGCGATGTAAGATGAACAGTGCCCTGGCCATTATGATGACAGGCAGAAGTATCCCAGCAGTTTTTACCACGAATAACTACAAAAAAAGCCCACAGTTAATCAAAAATTACAAAGAAAAAACAAATCATAAAAAATGAAATCCATAACCGGATCTCACCAAGAACTCTGCAATCGAATACCACCATTCACCTCCGAAACTCATAATAATGGGGAGTGTGTGGCTCACAACCAGAAGAACAGTGAGCTGAATAGGATACAGACCGGCCATACATCACAAATCAGATTATCATAGAAATGCGACAAATTTCTGGATTAAATTAGGTTTCAACGAGAAGGAAGGTCAGATGAAACAACTCACAATTACGGCTACTGATCGACAGAATATAATGCTCCTAGTGTTTGAGGTGGGATAATCATCATAGTCAGTGCCCACAAAATCCTGGTCAGCCGCAACCACTGGAATGAAATGAGGGCTGTGCAGGCTTTGCCTAGAAACCCCCCAATTTCCTCTGGGCACGGATCGATGGTCAATATTTCCTCTTGAGAAATTTACAAACCTTTCCATCTTTACACATTCTAGGAATGGGAAGTACCTGAAGGCCATGGGCATGGACCCATAGTGAAGCAACTTGGGAGGAGCAGTGTAGTCCGGCTTGAATTGCTGGAACCCAGGAGGCGGAAACAACCGAGCTCAATGCCATCTCATAGAAACATATCGATCGTATGTGTTCTTTGGAGAACTGAATGCTCACCTGAAGGCAGATCTCACAGACTGTGTCCCCTTTCTCATCACACCACCTCTGGATGCACTTGCGATGTGCATACTTCAACCCAATAAACAATAAGTGAGTAAATAAATAAATAAAAGTACGAACAGGGTAGAGATTCTCAACCAATGAAGAGAAGTAAAGGGATGGTCTTTGGGGTTCAGATCCAAGAAGATCTCGGAGAAGCTGAAGTTCAATTGAAGATTATGCTCACAAGGTGTTCATGTTTTCTTCAAAAGAACATGCTTTTTTTTAACTGAAATAAACGGCTGATTAAGTCATCTAAATTTTCACCTTATTTTTAAAAGATTTTTCAACGGAAACCCAGCTAATCAGAGTCGACTAGCACTGAAAGAATCACAATTAAGAACTGAGATGATGCGAATAATCACGGAAAGAGTGGTGTCATCATCGCAGCCCCAAGTCAAGGCCAAGCTTGGTTACCTTCAAGCTACCGCTGCAGGAGCAGGGGACCTCCATGTTGAATTCCAGGTCCTCTTCCTGGCAAATTCGGCACTCCGACATCTTTAGGGCCTGCATCTCATCGTCGAGATTTCTCTTCTGGGGAAAGCAATCTGGCTCACGCCGCTGCACTATGCCCCCAGCCACCATTGGCCCAGGTATCATGGGCTGGCTTCCACTCTGAATTGCCGCTGCCAGGCTCGACTCAGTCAGCAGGCGGTCAACCAGCAGCACAAAGTGGCCTCCCATGTCTCAGAGTCAGCAGAGGAGGGCGAGGGCGCCTGGCCTAGAGAGCCTACAAGCTTCACTTCGAATTCTGGAAGATGCAGAAGAAGAGATTAGAGAAGGTTTAGTCAAACTTCAGCGAAGAACTTAGAAGAATAGTGGAAAGAGGGGAGGCAGTGGGAGGTTTCGGCGGAGAAGGAAGAGGAGACTTCATCCACATGATAGCCAGGAGTTCGAAAAGAGGAGATTATTATTTATGAATAAGTTGAAATATGGAAGATGATAGCACTTAAAAGGAGGACGGTCGGAGAAAATCTAAAACAGGGAAGAGGTGATGATCCCCTTCGAAGGTGTGAAGAAACCCATCTGAAGTTTGCACCACGAAAATGAGGGTGACTGAATAGCCGAGGGAGAAAATGAAAAGAGGACGAAGACGACGATGGAAAAGGGAATGAGCTTTAGGGTTTCAGGAGACACAACAGAGATAGAGAGAGTGGGAGAGAGAGAGAGAGAGAGAGGCTGGCAGCTTTACGGGTCTCAAGCCTTTGGTCTCCCCCTCGATACAGAAAGGAATGGATAGAGGGGAGGGCAAATGGCAGCGGCGGAATAAGAGGAAGCAGAAGACTTGGAGGGTTGGAATCGGATATCCGCAGCAAACCGAGCACAGTGCAGAGAGAGAAAGAGAGACGTACAAGGAAGAAGGGAGAGGAGGGCGATAAAGGAGTGGGTTCGGGAAGGAAGCTTGCCGGGCGTGGCATTACCCCATTATCATAATCGACGAAGGAAACCAACCCAAGAAAATTTTTCCCCAACCTCATTAACTTTGCGCGCCGCGCTACAGTCCTACCTTCTCCCATCTCTCTCCCTTCCGCCACCATAGCAAGCGACCGAGCTAGACAGAGACAGAGACAGAGACAGAGACAGACAGAGACACACAGAAAGAGGGGATTTCCCTCTAACCCTCCTGGCTTCGGAGTGAGATAGGTGGGTTAGGTTGGCTAGAGAGAGAGAGAGAGAGAGAGGTTGCCTGAAATGGTGCAGGTTGAAGAAGGGTAATTGCTTGAGAGATGGTGAACTGCTGCTGCGTCCACCACGAAGCCCGCCGCCATGAAAACCCCCTTCCTCTCCCTCCTCGAGGAGCCCTTCCGCCACCGCAATGGTCAACTCCGGCTCCACCTGCGCGCCGCGGCTCCCCTCCCCTTTCCTCGGAATTCCATCATGGTGTCAATGATGCGATCAATGGACGGCTCGGATGCGATCTGACGGGGTATTCCTTGGCTGCGGGTCCGTGGGCTTGAGAAGTCAGGCCCGGCCCGCCCAGTTTTTACACTGAAAATAATAAATAAATAGAAGTCAGAGGTAGGGCCCACTTAAATCCTGGCCCCCGGTCCTCCTGACTGCGCGGCGGCGGATAGAGATTGTCTCCATTCAGGGCGGTGACAACTACCTGACGACGGCGAGGGATTTGCGGCTGTTGGTCAACCACGCTGAGCTCCCATCCTCGGGCTGGTTCGGTGGGTGGCCATCCAACCTATCAAGCTTTGAGTCTCTCTCTCTCTCATTGATGAGATAAGGTATCTTTATCAGTCCATCATCCTCGCATCTCCATTAATGGCGTGGTTGAACAACCTGACGTCAAACCTCGCCCTTTTGACGGTCTCAATCCCCGTTGTCCACTAACAGCACACGTGAGAGAGAGAGAGAGAGAGAGAGAGATGTGATGCTAAAGTCAAACGGATTCTGAAGAGCAGAAAAAGAAAAGTATTTATTTGATTCTGAAGATATCTTACACCTAAAAGAAAGTATTAAAAAATATAAAAAATAATAGATTTACTCAGATTGGCGGCTACTCGATCGACCAAGCAGTAGTCAACGACAACACTCAACTTGTTCACTCGCTTTTATGCCAACAATGTAGATGTACACAGAGATGGACAAAATTAAGGTTTTTTCTTGCACCATCTTCTTCTTCTTCTTCTTCTTCTTCTTCTTCTTCTTCTTCGTTACTGGGTCTGGTCGAGGACGGAGCGGACGAGGTCCTCGAGGGAGGCTCGGAATTCGGTGGGGGGGAGGCAGCGGAGGCTGTGGATGGCAAGGAGAGCCTTCTCCCTGGCAAGGTCTAGCGCACGGTCGATCCCGCCCGATGAGTAGACGAGGTCGATGGCGGCCTCGAGTGAGCCGCCATCGGCGAACTCGGAGTCGATGATGGCGCGTAAGCGGGGCTCCTTCTCGAGGGCGAAGATGACCGGAGCGGTGAGGTTCCCCTTGGCGAGATCGGCGCCGGCGGGCTTGCCGAGCTGCTCGGCGGAGCGGGTGAAGTCGAGGATGTCGTCGACGATCTGGAAGGAGAGCCCCAGGTTGCGACCGAACTCGAACATCTGCGTGCAGACCTCGCCGCCGGTGCCGCTGAAGATGGCGGCAGACTTGGCGCTGGCCGCGATCAGGGAGGCCGTCTTGTAGTAGCTCTTCATCAGGTAGTCCTCCAGCGCGATGTCGCAGTTGAACAGCGTCGACGCCTGCTTTATCTCCCCGCTCGCAAAATCCTTGATCACCTGCGTCATCCGCCATGCCACCCAAGCTTTTTAGTTTCTTTTCTTATAAAGTGGTATCAGAGCCAGGTTTTTCTATCTATCTATTTTCTATTCATTTCTACTTTCCTTTACTATAAGTGGTACTAAAACCAGACTTATCAATCTATTTATTTATCTTGGCCTGAAAGAGGAAAAATCTGTTCTTGATGTTCTTACTTGGCTGATGAGCTTGATCACTTCGATGTTCTCCAGGTTTGCAAGGTACCAAGAAGACTGAGCGAACATGTAGTCACCGGCCAGGATGGCGACTCGCGTGCCGTACATCTGGTGGATGGTCTCCTTCCCTGTTCAAGAGCATAAATAATTCAATTTTTTTCTTTTATTTTTGGTAAAAAGAAATTTATGAATGATGAAGCATAACAGCTTCTAAACCCATGTAAGTAAACATTTGAAATATTGGAAACTTTTCCATATCCGGCACATCTTTTGCAAAAAAAAAATTCTGGTTATTTTCTCATCCGTCTTGGTGTTCACCGGCAGAGGCTCACTGTAACTGGGAAGAACATCATCAGCATTTTAGCCATTACCTCGGATCTTGACTGATAAGATATGATTAATACCAAAAATACAGTATACAAAGTAATCAGACCTTTTTAATATCGATATATATATATACATAGGTCACATGTGATTGCGGTCCTCCAACTAAACCCTTGAGTTGCCAACAAAGCTGGAGAACGAGTCCCACATCCTTCTAAATGGGTAAAACCAACCGTTGCCATTGGTTGACGAAATCAATGTCCAGTTTCAACAGATCTGATCACCAGTTGTTTGATATTCTATCTATGGTAACTAACCAGACACTTAAAAACAAATCTGGAAAGCTTTCTCATCTATGCATCCTAAAGCCACTCATAATGGACTTGGTTACCATTCACACGATTCTCTATAACCCCGAATCCCAGAGATCTAGATTGATGGACCCATTCAGATCCTGACAGAGGAAAGGCCAAGACACAAACAGGGGGTGAGAGAGAGAGAGAGGGAGAGAGCGCAAATATTTGAATAACTTATTTCAGAAGAAATCTCATGATGATGGTTCAATCCAAAAAACCGAAAAAAAAACAAAACAACAAAGAATTTTCAATCTGGGTTGAGCATTATAGGTCGAATCAGTCAAGGTGATCCGGTTTGAAGGGGAGAGCATATTTTTCATAAGAAGGGGAATGAAAAAAGAACATAGTCAGAGACATCACTTAGACCAAAGATTTTTGAATTAGGTTTTCACAAAATCAGTCTATTCAGGTAGAATCTCAGGTTAAAAAAATGCTTCGAGTAGACCTAGCCCCCTTGGCGATATCAATCTTTCAAATAAAAAACTTCATTTCATGTGAAACCACCAAATAGAGAATCCTCTCTACAGAAACATGTAGATCAAGTTCAAAGCTGCTTGCCATCAATGAAATGGAGACAAGACATTCAAATTATAGCATAAAACTCCTGAGAACACATTCCAAGGGAGAAAAAGGGAGCTACATTTTCTTGTATCCCAACAATTCATATTTCTATCATCTCATTATAAATATATCCATCCCATCCATATGTTGATACGATTAATGTATAGCCTTAACACCACATTGCCAAACAGTCAACACAACGACAGAAAATTTAATCTTCCAATAAAGTTGAATCAGGCGATTTTAGGCGTATCCATGAAGACTGTACCATGTTAGAGCAGAAATTAAACAACCATTATAAGAGTCCGGCTAATCTATGTCCTTGATGAAAAACTCGAGGTGTATAAGGATTTACCCCTCATAGATGTTTTTTTTCAGTTGAACGTGATAAGAAACTTGGGGAATTAGTTTTTCCTAATGCAATATTTCATCAACGACTGCAGACAGCACACAGAACAACATTCTACATTCCCCACTCCATTTTACTATCGATCAGTAAGAATCAGCATGCCAAAATATGCACCAAACAGAAAAGCAAAGCCCTGAGTATTAGAAGAAATTGGTTAATTTTCCTTTTATCTTTTCTTCAGTTCAACATCTGTATCCTGGCCATCATATATCTACTGTTTCCAACATCCTTATCTACCATATAAGAAAGAAAGATTTCCATGCACACCACTTGTCAAGTATAATTAATAAACTTAAAAACCCTTACACAACCTGTCACAACTCTAGGTTTAAGCAAACAAGAGATGTAAAATAGAGTTTAATGTCTACAGGGAGATAAACAGAAACTCTAAAGTTCTAAGTCAACAAAGACTTTGAAATAATTTGAATAAGTCAATGTATACTCTTCTTTCTTTGACACAGTTTTAGCTTGTTCCATGTAGCAAGTGTAACAGATGAACCCTTCACATCAGCACTTTCCTCAATTATACTTCACATCCCATTCTGAACCAAAGCTTTCGAGGCACATTGAAGAGTAAAAGGAAAGAAAGAGAAAACAGTACATGCCGACTAGTTCCCTCGTGTTCAGGAGTATAAGCTTACCTCTTCGCATTCCACTATCATCCAACACATCATCATGTATCAAACTTGCTGTATGAATCATCTCAACTATCTCTGCTAAGCGTCGATGTTGTGTAGTCAGGTCCCTGTATTTCGAAAAATTAGCCAACCTTTCATAGATCCTTCCAATGCATCAACAGAAGAAGCAAAGCACTTACGTTAAGCCTGTTAGATGTGCCGTAGCTCTAGAAACCAAAAATACCAAAGCTGGTCTCATTCTCTTCCCACCAGCGCTAAATATCTGCTCTGCTGCAGCTAATAGAAGAGGATTTTCTGCACCAACAATCTATTGAAGTGTTTGTCAGATATGGGTAGATGTACAAGTACACAAGCCGCAAAAACTGCCACGGTATGAAAGCTTGTTCAAATTAAAGAATAGACAGGAAGTGCACCATCACCACCTTCAGTATAGGCTACTATTTATTATGGATCCCTCACATTTTGTATACGAATACTAAAAATATCTACAAGGAAACGAGGCGGCTTGGTAAACAAATCCAGAACACTTCGGATATATATTAAATAACAAATCGGCGCATATTTGATGATAGGCTTTGGTTAAATAAAAAAATCAGTCCAATTACAAGCATGAGGAAAGAGCGGATGAAGAAGACAGCTTTCTTGACTCTCTAAACAAGAAAAACTGGCTACATGCTCTAGATCAATGGTTGAAGTATTCTAGAAAAATAAGAGGCACTTGATAGCGGGCGTGATACTCTCTGACGCATGATCACACATTTTTCATGTCTAGATCATGGACTTGCAATTAATGAAGGAAACTGTAAAGGAACAACGTAAATAGCCGGGATAAAATAACGAAGGAAGAAATCTAAGTCGACAGCCTAGTTAGACATTTCACGACAATGATGTGACGAAAGGTAGAGAGAATAGCGACGTTGAGCTATTTACGGACAAAAACAACCCATTGAACGTTTTCAACCGGAGATAGACAGAAGTAATTTTGAAAATGTGAAGAAACAGTGAAAGAAGTTTGAGCAAAATGATACCCACTGATTGGAGATTCTTGTTCAGCACTTTTAGGTCGTCACCGACAACATCAAGCAAAGAGGACACCGAAACCGGGGCAGTACTTGAAGGTTCAGCGCCAGGAATCTCGAAGACTGAATCCAGATAAACAATGAGAGAAGATAACTCAGCGTTGCCGATATCAAAATTTCTGTCGAGAACTGATCAGTAAGAAAACTGTAAAGGAAAAAAGAAAGGTTGAGAAGCTTCCAACCAGGTGGAATCTGCGCAGACGCCGATGAAACCTGGCAACGAGCCGCGCTCTCGCGTCTGTAAAGTAGCATCCCTCTCCGGTGAGTCTTCAGGGATCCCCCATTCCATGGGCAGCCGCAGGATGACACGCCCAATCCTCTCTGGCTAAGGTCGGCACCGGGAAATGTCAACGACATCATCCTCTCGGAAGACTGGACAACCCCCCCTCGATCAATAAAAAAACAAAAGCGCTTCAAAAATTGCTAAGCAGCAGGTACAAAAACTCTACTGGAGTCCCTCCTCCCCGCCGCTCCCCACCATCAGACTCATGCACCCTTCAACCATCACTTTTCTCCTGTCACTGCATCACACTGCTACTCAACGGCGGCGGCAGCGAGAGCTGCAGCAGGGGGGAATCTTTTGCGAGCTGTGCGATATTCCAGAAAAGGATATGCCGAAGCTGCTGCTGCGGCAGGACCTGAAGTTCTGCTTGATCAACTGATATCAAACACCAGCGACAGCAGAACACCTCGCCAAGCCTGGTGCACTCGTATTCTCCTGGATTTAAACGGGGAACAGCTTCACATATACTGTTACCTCCTGGCTACAAAGCTGCTCCCCTGAGGTGTATCCACGAGGTCCACATGAGGTTCCTCCGGCTGAGACCTCCTTATCATTGACTGGCCGCGAGAGAATAGAAACCAGTTTGGGGAGGAAGAGAGGGCCACGCCAAGTTTTCTGAGGCATCAGATGCGGCCACGTCTCGAGATCAGAAGCCTGGAGGCGTGATCCATGGAAGAAGAAGGAGAAGAAGAAGAAAATGGAGATTCGAACTGTGCGGGTGCCGACGGAGCGAGCTTGGACCCTCGAAGACCACCATCGATCGGGTGGACGCCATCGCAGCAGCAGGGGACGACGACCCCACTCCTCGACGGTGATTGGCGATGTAGGAGAGAGAGAGAGAGAACGGAGAGAGAAGAGAGAAACAGACGCTGCGAGATAGTGAGAGAAAAATCCCCGCGTCCTCTACTCCCTTCCAGCCGCGTCAATGAAGATTTTATTTTCCTTCTTAATTCATTTATTTATCAGAAAACGGGTTTTAAATCCCCGTCCCCCCGATCTGATCGTACGGTCGGGGAGGGGACACAGAAATAAGTCACCTCTGCTGATGGCTATCGTGAGCACCGTCCAATCAGGAAGTCAATCTAGACCGTCCGATCTCTAGAGTGCACAGATTTAATGGACCTCAGGATGGAAGGTAGCCGTCAAATTTTTAGATATTTTCATTTTTTCGCGATTTTTTTATTCATATATATATATATATATAATATTTGGAATAATATATTCCAAATATATTTATATAAAATTTATCATTTAATGTGAGACATAATTAACCTAAAAAATCGTTAAAATTTATCTCAAGCCGTGGATGGCCTCATCCTTATTGGGCTGTTTTCGACTACGTTGGCCCATTAATGATTATGGGCCGGCCCAAATATTTACTTGGTAACTCAGGTACGGCGTTCCTTAAAAATAAGAAAAATAATAAAAATACGATTAGCGGTCGAGTGTGTGCGTAGCTAGGGATAATTGGGTTTAGGTCCCTGCAAGGCTGTCGTATTTTTTATTGCATTATAACCCTAAAAGATCGATAATGACGAAAAAGGTGTGAATTCATCGAGGACTCTTATTAATAGTTAAACGAAAATGTAGTTTCATTTAAAATAAAAAATATATAATTAATTAGCCTCGCATAAATGTCCCCTTTCTCACTACTTTCCTTGATTAAACCTGATCATCCTCTCCCTCGCTCTTTCTCCCCCCTCTTCTTTCCATATTACGATCATATCCAGAATTTATGGATGGGAATTTAACCTCAGGGATAATTAATGGATCTTCAGATCCCAATTAACAAAGAACGAGATTTTATGGGGGTTAAAGACAAATTAATTCCCACTGATATAAACAGATCCTAAGCTAATGAATGCGTGCACGATTGAAGTGAGCTAGACGACTATCAGCACAAAAAAGAGATTTTTTTAATAATATACATAATTTCCAGGGACTTTTGATTAATCTTCATTGATTATTAATAATATATATATTTCGGAAAAATAAGGGGATTAATAAATTCTCGCGGCGGCATCCACGTGTGGGCCATTGTCACGTCATTCACGAAGTACAGGCATTTTATTAATTACAATTAAATAGAGGTTATAAAAAATATTATTACCCAGGAGGAGGGCCTCGATATTTCGTGGCGAGTAGGTATAGGTATAAACGAGAGCAGCAACGAGGACGACCGGTTCTGCATCCATCTCTCGTCTTTCTCTCTCTACTCTCTCTCTCTCTCTCTCTCTCTCTCTCTCTCGTGTCTTCTTCTTCTCCTTCTTCCTTGGAGACCAGTTCCGCCCACTCTGCTGCTGCGTCATCGGAGAAGAGCGGCCTCCGCTGCAGGCATTTTCCTCTTCTGAAGCCATCTCCATCTGCCTCTGCGCCAGCTCTGTCGCTGTGTGTGTCGGTGGGATTTGCTTCGGATCTACTCTCTCTTTCTCTCTCTTTCCCCAACAAACTCTCTGGAGGGCTTCATAAATAGGCCTACAGCTCCCGGTCGGGGTCGCGGGCTTCGTGTGCGCTTCTCGTGAAGGCCCGTGCCTAGTTCCTGCCGTGGCCCGCGAGAAGGGATCCAGGGACGAGTGTCGGTCGCCGGATCACCCGCTTTTAGGTGACCACTGTTCTCTCTCACATTGTTGTTTCTGTCCAGTGTGATATGCCCCTACCATTCTCCGGGCATATTCGAGTGAATTGGTGCCGACTTGTTTGAATCTCTCCTCGCTTTTTGTTCTTTTTCCTGCCTTGTTTTGCTTCTTACTTCTTCCTTCTTACCGTAGGGTGCGGAGGGAGATGGTGGATTCGGGGCCCTTGACCCCTGGTCAGGTACAAATTTCTTCTTTTATTTTCTTGGCATGCTCAGTTTCGGATCTGGTTTTGATTCCTTCCCTCCGTTTCATCCACCCATTATTTGGTGGCATCGGACCGTATCAGAGATACACTGTTTTTTTGGAATCTATTTCATTGTGAATTGAGATACTTGGGATATAGTGGAGTGTGTGTTCATTCTTTTTGTATTGCTTCCGAGATTTCTGAATGTTGGTACAACGGGGACTTCCATCTGATTGGATTCGTCTTCTTTTTGTTGAAATACCTACTACAGTTCCTGGGATGGTGATCAGGGACCTAGCTGTTATAACGTGGATAGGACATTAGGGCTAAATAATCTTTTTGGTTGGGCTTTGATCACTTAACCATGAAAAACTTGTGCGAGCCTAACATCCATTCAGCGATACCATCATAGTCACATAAGACGCCTTACGAGGGATTTTATGAAGATGGCTCTGGTTGATTTTTTTATTTGGTTCGGCTGTTATCAAGAAAAAAATTGCCTATCAGAGAAAGCTGTCTTATTTGAAAACGAAAAGTTATTTCAAGTGTAAACCCGAATCTGGCAGAGCACTTATCTAATCAATGGTTCGCCTCTCAGAAAACTTTTAACTTTAATTGTTCAAATGGGAATGCATGCTATCATTTCCATTAATGGTTTACCAAATGCCAGTAAAATTCAGGTTCAAATTTCTTTTAATTCGTTTTTTTTTTTTTAGTATGAGTGAACGCAACTGTTGCTATTGTTGTTAAACTCTCCGAATAGCTAATCTCCCGTCTTCCCCGCTACTCCAGGCATCTTCTGTGTTAAATCTAGGATATGATATCTCCTCAAGAGCTCTCTGGGCCAACAGCCCTTTGGCCATTATGCCTTATTCTCCATTGTATACTGTGACTTGTTTCTCTTCATTAACCACAAATGCAACGTAATGCAAGATAAGAGTAAAACTTGACAACTTCAATTCTCCATACAACACAAAGTACATTCCTTTTGCAAGGAGCTCTACCAAGTCTCATAAAGTTCTGATAAAAAAACATATACCCATTGGAATCATTCACGACTTGTGCAAATGACAAAGTCTCTTGATCTAGGAATTACTGGTGGCTCATGGACAGGCACTCAGATCATGACCCCAAAATCTTTAAGTTAGACTAGGACTCCAACTATCCAATTTTAAGCAGTCTCTTGACTTAGAAAGTTTAACCAACAATAAATTTTTCTTGAAGTGCAACGGTCTGGAAGCTGGAGAAGGCTTGTAAACTTATCTGTATATACGTAACGAAGGAACCTCTGATGAAAGGGAGTGAACATCCAAGTTCGTGATGAAAGGGAGTGATTCTAGTTCGCTAAAATCTGGATATCTTCTTGTGGTGATCTATTTTTGAATTATCTGGGACCGAGAGAGGGGTTACTTTTTGAATAATTGACCGCAGATATAATCTCTGTTACTTATTCTGTAGATGTGAATATGAATTTGACATCCAAATTCGTGCGCATAATGTTCCACCTATGCAAAATTCATGATCCACTTATTCTGTTTATTCAAGGCTAACAGTTACTCGAGGTTTATTCATAATAGCTAGACGGAAAGAGATGAAAAAATAGACATACGTCCCAATTACAGTTCGGTTTCAAGATCAGATAATCACAAATCCCAGATGCTTTTTGGTCATTGGGGATTCCTATAATTGGTCAAATAAAAGGGCTTATCCTTTTTTTTTGTCAGACATCTCTAACTATATAACATCGCTTCAAAATCAGATCAGTGATCTGTTAGGAAATTCTCCTTCTTGTGATACCATCTGAGGGAAAGATTTTGTGGAATGAGAAAGGAGCATCATGACTGTCGTAACAGTTGTTTCTGGAACTACACAAGGAAGAGCTAAGATCAGTATCAATACCTGCCTAACCATTTGAATAATCTTGTTCTTTTGTAGGGTCATTCTCACAGCAATCTAGTAAAAAGTCCCATTCCCTGTATTGGTCTGTTGAGACATATGCAGGCAGAGGAAACGATTGACCACAAAAAAATGATTTATTAAGATGAAGATTTTTAAAATGGTTTTGGGTGATACTTGCAGAAAAAATATTGCATGCACCAACTGTAATGGATGAACTTTCAAGCTATTATTATTGTTTAGCCTATTCCCTTGTTGCGAATCTCCCTTTTCTATTCTTTATAGGCTTTTTTAATATGTTTATATGATTGAGGGATGTGCATTATATTGTACCACTTAACGTTTTTTCTCTGGCAGGTGTCTTTCATTCTTGGTTATGTGCCTGTGTTTGTTGCTTGGATATATACCGAAGTGTTGGAATATAAAAAGTCGTCATCTCCTTCCAAAGTGTAAGGATCGCATAATTTCTTTTAGATCTGCTGGGAATGTTCATACGTCTGGCATTGCTGATGTTGATTGTGGAATAAGTGCTAGATGAGTATGCGAATATAAGGTTGGTATGCACTTGTGGTACCATCCAGTTTCAGAAAGAAATAAAGGGCTATTGGTATTTGCCTCTTTTTGATTGAGGATTCTAACTACATTTTTCTCCACCCACTGTCTACGGTTAAGAACTTTGTTTTATAGAAAATGAAGGTGAATGGCTTTGATAAGTTTGGAAATTTTATGAACCAGGGCATTGTTTGGTCCAATAAAAGAAACCCACCAGAGGCTGAAATTAGTTAACTATTTTTCAAATTGATGAACAATTTGTACTAAAATTCATTGCCACCGGACTTTTTTTTTTTTCCCATGAACCAGCTGAACTCATGTTTGCTTGGTTCATTCCTCTTTTCACATTTGATCTATCATTGTGGTAGTAGTTTGTTGGATGTTGTAGGACAAGGTGCTCCGAAGTTTGATAGGATATTAAAAATGTCCGCTCGTAGTTGCTTGCTATCCATAATATATGAACTCTTGTCCAATATGATTTGGATTCCTACCTTTTTAGTCAGGTAAAAATAGAAAATAATAAATTTTTGCATTCATCAAACATTCTCGACAATGTAGATTGCTTTGTAGAAGGAAAAAAAAGCATTATTATGATATCGATTGATCAATTGATTTCATTGATTTTAACTGCTTCTTCTCGGCATTCAGGGCGTGCCTCTTCTTAGGAAAGCATCTCATTAGATGTGAGATAAAGAGTTGTGTAGATTCCTGTGGTTAGTAGACATCAGGATCTTGCTCAAAGTGATCTAGGATGACTGCATCGATGTAGATTCACCCATCTGCATTTTAAGGGCGTCAACTCTTACCATTTAACTTTAACTTTTCAGACAATTTTCTTTGCTCATTCAACGTCAAGCGTTTAAACTTTCTTAATTCAAGATCTTTGGAGTGTTATATTCTGCTATTGCTTTATATCTCGTCCATAGAAGAGAGATGAATTGGGGTCCACAGGCTTGTTAACAACCCTCTCTCTTTTGTCTCAGTCATTCAGATGTAAATTTGGTAGAGTTGGGAAATGAACCTGCAAAAGATGACGATCGAGCTGTTTTGCTTGAAGGAGGCGTGACAAAGTCTTCTTCTGTGGGATTTCAGAGTTCTTCTGTTCGAGAAAATTTAATCAAGTATAGAGTTTATATTTCTCTTGTTTCAATCAAGCTTTTTCTTTACACTTACTTTCATCAAATGCCTTCACTTCAGGTTTCTAAAAATGGATGAGCAATTCTTGCTTGGAAATCGTGAAGTTTTCAAGGCCATGTAAGATAATTGTCTCACAATTAAGTTTCCTTTTGTGGGCGTCTGTCAAATCAATTCATTTTCCTAGCCTTTGATTGCCCTTTCCAGACTATCGTCGTCTAGGCTACTCTGATATTTTTTTCTGATGTCTTTGGCCATGGAGATTCGTGACCGACTGAACTATGACTGTTTTTCAGGTCTGAATTTGGATTTATTCTGATCTATTTTTATTTATGTGACCGGACAAATGTATTTCCTCAATCGAATAAGGTATTTTTCTCTCTCCTCTGCGTAGGACCTGCTTTGTGTTATTCGTGATTATTGTGTTTGCTCCTGCCTTCGCCTCTTAAGGAAAAGTCGCCCCAAGCCAGACTTTGGTCTGGCTTTCAATATTAATAGACATGAATCTTCTCCTTTCCTTCTATATTCTTTGTTCTAGGGGGTTTCAGATCTTGTCTCACTGCACACTCCTGCAGGGTTTACAGTCTATCTAAGTTAAAAAAGTTCATATTAGAACTGATATTTCAATTTATCAGGTCATTCGGCTTAAGTACTTTGGCTTAATTTTCTCAGAGCCTTTCACTAGCAACATAATTATTTCTAGTATCCGAGGCTGCGGATCATGGGGCTGGGTTGTTGGGCTTTGAGAGCCCATTGACAGCCATGCATAGAATGTAGGATGCAGGTGTATCTGTCTCACCGTCTATCTCTTGTACAGGGTATTGGATTGAACAGTGAAAGCTGTAGATTAAAGTTGTCACTGTAATTCAGCCATTCATCATGTTTCAGTGAATAACAGATAAATTTCCACATGTTAAGGCAAATGCATGCGACTACTGTATACACATATGCACGCATGTATATATGCATAGACGATTGTTAGTATCTAGATTCTTGCACATATTTATTCAGAACATACGATTACTGTAGGTTCTCAGCTATCTTGCTCTTCAGTTCCAGACTAAATGCTTAAAATGAACCTATAAAAACCTTCCTGACCGACATGCATTAAAAACGAATGGATTACCCAAATGTTTCAGTTCCATATTGTACGTATGTTCTTCAGAATATCCAGATTTCTGTGGGATTCTGTCTCATTCGCTGTCTCCTGTAGAACTTGGGCTCACGTTCCCTTTCAATGATTCTGTACACCACGAGGTCTGGCAATATAGTAGAGTATGTTCTTCAATGCTGCTCCCAAATCTTCCTTATGAGGCCAGTAGAGACAAAGAGGAGTGGTTATCAGAATCACAGGGGAGGGAGAGGAGAATTACGGGTCATCAGATAGGGGAGTTGATTACCTGTTATCTTTGCAGAACTGAGAGATGTGCTTGCCGAAGACTGTTCTACCCATTTTCTCTCACCATTTCTCACCATTGTTTGGCAGAGCTACAACCGGGACCTCTTCCTCTTCCTCTACATTCTTCTGATCATCGCATCAGCCTTGAGTTCTCTCAAGAAGCATGCCGACAAGTCAGCATTCTCTGGAAAGTCCCTGCTCTACCTGAATCGCCACCAGACAGAGGAATGGAAGGGCTGGATGCAGGTACCTCCATCCACATTGCCTCTCTTTCAATGACGCCACCTCACTCATTGATGAGGACCAAATGAGTTCTATTTTGGGCATTTTCTCACTGACCCGACGGGCATAACCCCAATCTGCAGGTCCTCTTCTTGATGTACCACTACTTTGCTGCGACAGAGATATACAATGCAATCCGCGTGTTCATCGCTGCCTACGTGTGGATGACCGGCTTCGGGAACTTCTCCTATTACTACATCCGCAAGGACTTCAGCCTTGCCCGCTTCTCCCAGGTGCGCCCATTGCCCCCTAGACCATCCCTTTCCCTTCACCTTTGGCCGTTCCTCATGTACACCTCTCTCTCTCTCTCTCTCTCTCTCTCTCTCTCTCTCTCTCTCTCGCTTTCCTTCTCTCTGTAAAATGCAGATGATGTGGCGGCTGAATTTTTTCGTGGCCTTCTGCTGCATCGTCCTGAACAACAACTACATGCTGTACTACATCTGCCCCATGCACACGCTCTTCACCCTCATGGTCTATGGGGCGCTGGGCATCTTCAACAAGTACAATGAAGTGCCTTCGGTGATTGCCCTGAAGATCCTGTCGTGTTTCCTTGTGGTGGTTCTGGTGTGGGAGGTCCCCGGCGTGTTCGACATGCTGTGGAGCCCGTTGACCTTCCTCGTAGGTTCGTATACCGATTTGGGCAATCCCCCGACTTCTCACCTCCTAACCCCTCTCGTGGCCCTCCCCGGAAAAATAACATCTTTTGTTCTGGGCTGCAGGCTACAGAGATCCGGATCCTCTGAAAACAAAGTACCCTGTTCTTCACGAGTGGCATTTCAGATCAGGCCTCGATCGCTACGTCTGGATCATAGGAATGATTTACGCATACTTCCACCCAAATGTAACTCTCTCTCTCTCTCTCTCTCTCTCTCTCTCTCCGAAATGCTCAGGCGCAGGGCTCATTCCTTGGTGCTCTCTCTGTTGCAGATCGAGAAGTGGATGGAGAAGCTCGAAGAGTCTGAGACCAAGAGGAGATTAACCATCAAGACAGGAATCGTGACGGCCTCTGTCGCGGTCAGTAAGCCAGCAACAGTTTCTCCCTCGGACTGCTCCTCCGATCCACACATAATCTGATTGAATCCTCTCCCCTCCCCCTGTAGGTCGGTTACCTGTGGTACAACTACATCTACACGCTGGACAGGTTCACCTACAACAAGTTCCATCCCTACACGTCTTGGATCCCAATAACGTAATCACAAACACTTTCTCCAGATTCCTCGGAAGAACTTGATCTTGATCTTGTGTTTTCACTCCCCTTCCTGCTCATCTCCATCTGCAGCGTCTACATCTGCTTGAGGAACTTCACGCAGGAGCTGCGCAACTTCTCCCTGACCCTCTTTGCGTAAGTTGTCAAGAACACCACCCACTTCCCATTTTTTAGTCTGGTAGCTTATGGTCGCTCTTTCTTTGCGGCTCTCTGTAGGTGGCTCGGGAAGCTGACCTTGGAGACCTACATCTCCCAGATCCATATCTGGCTCAGGTACGACTTTTTGCCATAAAGTCAAATCTTAAGAAATCAGGATCAGGATGGCTGATCCACACGCGCCGTGCCGTCGTGCATATGCGTCATGCCACCGTGCACACGCGATGTGTCGCCGTGCGCATGCGCCATGGTGCCATCATGCATATGCGCCATGCCATGCCTGTCTGTGATGTCTGGCGAGGAACATACCCTTCTTTTTCTGGTAAAGAAGATGTGCCATCGCTGTTCTACCAAGAGGTTCCACAGCTTGCCTATTAGATTATTTGCCCAGATCAGGGCTCCAAGAATCTTCTATCTTGGAAGGAGATGAGCAGGCCCATGTTTCCTCCCCTTGATGGAATAAAGCTTGATCTTGTGTTGTTATTGTTATACGCACAGGTCCAGCATGCCCAATGGTCAGCCCAAGTGGCTCCTCTGCTTCATTCCCGACTACCCCATGCTCAACTTCATGCTCACCTCGACGATCTACCTCTTCGTAAGCCTCCGCCGCCTCCCTGCCGCCACTCTTCCGCCACTCGATCTGCGAAGATTTGCATAATTTGATGCCTCTGAGGTTGTTTTGTTTTCCATGTTACAGATATCCCACCGGCTCTTCAATCTGACCAACTCGCTGAAGACGGCCTTCCTCCCCACCAAGGACAACCACCGCCTGCTACGCAACATCATCGCCGGAGCCACCATCTCCGCCGCCCTCTACTCCATCTCCTTCATCCTCCTCCTCATTCCCAACCTGGCGGTAGGCCACAGTCATCCATCAACCTCCTCCCCAGAGCCCCCTTCTCCTAGCTGAGGCCAGGCTCTTCTTCTCCACAGGGATAGGGGCTAATGGTCCACTACTAGGAGTCTGATCACAGCGGAAGCCGCCGCCACGGCCACTGCCACCGCCACGGCCACCGCCGCCACCACCGCCATTAAAGGAGATGCTGCAGTGAGGAGCCCAGTCGATGGGTGCATGTGGGCAAAGGGTCTGTGTGAGTGAGTATCTCTGCGTGTACAAACAGTTGTCAGCGAGGCATCTGGTCTTTGTGCAATAAATTGGGGATTATTCATTCATGTATTCCTCCATTCTATTTTTGAACTTATTTAATCGTGATATATAATTCTTTTCAGATTTATTTTTTAAAAAAACAAAAAATAAGTGCCCACGATCACATGAAATCGAAGCCCATTGTACCCAAAAATAGATTTTTTTTCCTAAATTGAGTAATAAAATTAATTTTCTTAATTTAACCCAATTAAGTAACAAATAAATAAAATATCAGACCGATTAAAAGAATTGTAACGCAATAAGTAGTACGCTGATCCTCAAATTCTCTGAAATTCCCTTAAAATGGCGCAATAAGTACCAAATGTGGTATTTATGTAAGTATATCTGAATTATCTAAATAATTCTATTTAGTAAGTAAAATGCACGATAAATTCCCTCTAATTTAACCGTCTAATTATCTAAAATCCCCCTTAAGATGGCGCAATAAGTACCAAATGTAGTATTTTTTATAAAAATACAATGCGAATTATCTAAATAATTCGATTTAATAGTCTGGGGAAAAATCTAAACACGTGTCAGATCGAAAAGGATGCGAAGTGAGAGACACATGGTGGATAAGCCTGGTGTCACGTGGACGGTAAATTCTCCACCACGTGGCAGGGAAAAGGGACAGCCCACCGCGCGATGCCACGTGGTGATGAACCAACGGTCCGCCTAAAGCACGAGTCTTTGGGGGCTGAATGCCACGTGGAAGAAAAAGCTTTCCCGGCCGGGCCCACCACCCGATATCGGAGATTTTTTTATCGGCAATCTATAAACCGCAAAATTTGTTCCTCCATCTCCACCACCTCTGCCTGTCTGATCAGCGGTGCTCGAAGAGGAGGAAGGAAGACGAAGAGAGCGAAGAAGGATGTCCCTCTCCCTCGGGCTTGGCCCCCCTCTATCCGCCAACGCCGTTGGCGGCAGATGCTCAATCTACTTTGGCCGTCTACCCGGCCGCAGGGGGCCATTGCGTGGCCTCCGGAGCGATCGGCGACTCGCCGGAAGCACCGCGGGTACGCGGAAAGTGGAGGAGGTGGAGAGGACGAGGAGCAAATGCTGGATCTCAGCTTCTGACGGAGGTTCTTCCGGTGTAAACTGTCTGTCCACCGAGTGAGGAGCCTCTCCCCCGTTGGTTGTCGAGTTTGTTCTGCTGTTCCGGTTTTTTTGTACATTGATTATCGTCGGGAATTTGTGGCAGATTTTATTTTTTTTGGTTTTTAAATATCACGATCTGACTGTATCCTGACGCTGACTAGAACTTGATATCCATGAAAAATTCTGTCTGGGGTCCATGAATTTTTTTCTGATTTCCATATCAGTACCATAGTCTTCTGATCAGATCCAGGATTTGGCTTAAACTGATCGCGGCTAGTTTTGTTACTCTCTAAATAGTGAAGAAATGCGCTCGTCTCAAGTTTATGTGATCACTGTTGTTTTTGGCAACTGCGTCTGTCGGTTCCATTGATATCATAATCTGATCATATCCTTGATCGGCATGATAATAATCATCTCAGTTTTCAAGGATTGTCACTGTTTTCTATTGATTATTATAAACTCCCATTTTTAGTGTTCTCACTATTAACATTATGATCTACTGACATCCCGAATGCACTTTTTAACTTACTATTAGCACCACCTCGGTTATATATAAATCAGTGAACTTTCAACGTCAGGCTCATCTCAATTCCTACAATTACTGATAATTTATTTTTATATTATTTTTTTATTGTCAGATGCTGTGGCCATTCTCATCTTTGATTTGGTTCTTAATCATCTGATAGGCATCAGCGTGGGAATTATCTGAATCAGTGGGGATATGTCTTATAATTCATATCATCTGCTTGTATTTTGTTTATTTTTCTGTAGGCAAATAGTTTGCATTTGTGTCTGTTGTCGTCACTGACATCATCATCCGATCATATCTTGGCTCTGCTCTGAGTTGAATGGACATTAGCGTGAATAATGTCCGTCTGATTTACATCCCACTTTTCTGCCGTTCACTTTAATCACAGGCGACTCTCCCGGGGCTGGACGCGCAGAGGGAACGCCAGGGGGCATCGCATCATCTGCTCTGCTACAGTTCTTGACCATGAAACCCTGCAATGGGTCTCCTCCATTTCCTGCTTGTTAGTCTCCTCTCGGAGCCTCCTGCTCCTCGTATTAATATTCTTTTTTTTCTTTTTTCTTCTCATAATTAATTATTTTCCGGCCTGGGTTAAGTCACAGACACCTCCTTGGTCAGCAATCCCAGTAGTTTGACAGGCCAAGTTTCTTCTGAAAAATGAATGAAAATGATTCAAGTTTTTTTTTAAAAAAGGAAATTACCGTTTAGTAAGCTGCATTTTCTGTCATTTATTTTTTATATATTTTTAATTGTGAATGATATATACTCCTATTTATTTTGTGCATGAAAAAATCCCGGTATTTTATTTTCCCCTTTTTTTTGGGGGGGGGGGTTGAATAATGGAATAATAATTCTCTTTCTCTGTGATAAGATGGAGATCATCATCTATTTGCTCAGGGTTTGTCTCTCTATGCGATGCCTGCAGGGTACTGATGCTCGCCAAAGGAACCGCCATCCAGAAATCCTTCCTTGCTCCCTTATTTACCCTGCAAGCCCCCGCCAGCATCCTCTCATGGATCAGGTGACCTTCTCCATCTCCCATCAAGCCCCCAACAATATTAGGGACATTATTATTATTATTGATTAATAACCTCCCCTCCTGGTATTTATGTATGTATTAATTAGTTAATTATTCGAGCCCATTTTGGGAATTTTAGAGAAAAGGGCCTCCGGCTTTGACTCATTTGCAAAAGGTTGTGTTCTCAGAGGTGACTATGGAATTTCCGCCGCCTTCATCGCCCTCCTCGTTCGTCTCTTCTACTACATTCCAGGTGGGTCTACCAGTAATTTCTTCTTCCTCTTCTTCTTCTTCTTCTTCTTCTTCTTTCTCTCCTGCGTATTAAAGTCCGCGTCTTCTCTGGACTAACAGCCGAGCTGGATCTTCCCTTCTTGACGGCGCTGCTCGTTATCGTCACTCCTTACCAAGCAGCAGGCCTGAGGTAAGAAACCCATTTATGGAGATGAATGCCACAATGTGCCCACTTCATCCCTCTCTCTCTATCTCTTCATCCTGATGATTTTTTTGAATAAAACCCATATAAAACCCAAAATATGCGCATATCTCTCTCTCTCTCTCTCTAGATAGGATATATACCTGTAGGATGATGGGCTTGTTCCTCTTCGTCCTGATGATTTACTTTTTTTGGAATAAAACCCATAAAGAACCCACAACGAGCCCAGCTTCTCTCTCTCTATCTATCTCTATCTCTAGCTAGGATGGTATGCTTCAGTTTTCTTAGTCCTGTAGGTTTTTTTTTTGCTTTTGGTGACGAAACCATGAGCAGGGGGACTCAGATCGGAGCGGTGATCTCGCTAGTGATCGCGGGATATCTAGCCTTCCAGCACTTCTCGAGGGCCGGAACCTTCCAGAAGGCCTTCGATCAAGGGTCCATCGTCGCCACGCTGGCAATCGTCTTCATCACCGCCGTCCCCTTCACGGGCCTCTTCTAATGCTCCTCCCCGCTGTACGTCCACCAAATAATAAGGTTACCTCTTCCTATCAAACTACCGATCTGAGTCTCCTGATGGACGATCCTTCTCCAACGATCCATCAGATCGACGGTCGGGATCGAAAGTTGCCGGGTACCCCACCAATTCCCCTAGGTAGGTAGGGATACGATCATCTGCAGGTAAAGTTACCACCTCTGCCAAAAGGAAAATAGACATCCGAAAGAATCGCATCTATTCTTCTCCTTAGAAGCGGGAGCATTTCGCTTCTAAGGAGACGCTGCACGTAGAACACAGATGGATGTAGAGAAAGAGAGAGAGAGAGAGAGAGAGAGAGAGGGTTCAACCTGTGGAAGCAGCTGACTTACAAACGGGGCAGGCGTTCTTGTGGAGGAGCCACTGCCTTATGCACAGCATGTGGTAGCAGTGGCCGCAGGGCAGCTTCCCCAGCTCGTCGCCAGCTTCGTATTCCTCCTGGGAAAAAAAAACACGGATGAGATTATTATTAGAGAAAGACCAGGCGGGGGGTAATTGGAGAAGGAGAGGTGGCAGGGACATGGGGTCCCACCTGGCAGATGCTGCAGGTCTTCTCCACTGCCCTGTGGTTGGGCCCCACCGGGGGGCCGCCGAAGACCGACTGCCTCGTTTTCCTCAGGCACTGGAAGATCTCTTCCTCCCTCAGTCCGGTGCTCACATAGCCGATCTTGTCTCCCAGCTCCAGCAGTTCCTGTGGGTAGGTTGGTTAGTGAGAGGAGAGAGAGAGAAAGAGAGAGAGAAAGAGAGAGTGAGGACCTCGTAGGACATGTTATCCACGTCGAGCCGGAGGTCCTGGTACTGATCGTAGATGTCCATGCCGCCCAGCAGCAGCCTGCTCTGGAGCATCATGATCTGCAGAGGGGGTAGAAGAAGTCAACGCAGGGGAATCGGATGCCACAGGAAAAGGTCAAACTGTTAAGAGAGAGAGAACCCATTGCCGTCTTGTTGTTATTTTAAGGATATTTCAAGAGTAAACAAGTGGGTGTGGTCATTAAATCTACTCTGGAGCATCAGGGAAGTCAGATTTCACAGCAAATGCCCAAACTGTTGCTGGAGAGAGGGAGAGAGAGAGTCAACCCATTGCCGACTTGTTTTAAGGATATTTCAAGAGGAAACAAATTGGTGTGGTCATTAAATCTACTCTGGAGCATCATGATTCTGCATGAATAGAAGTTAACTTATGGAGGCGGGTAAGAGACGCTGGTGACAACAGGGATCCAGGTTTTGGAATAGAGAGAGAGAGAGAGAGAGAGAGAGAGAGAGAGAGAGAGAGAGAGAGAGAGAGAGGTTCGCTCCCCATTGTCAACTGGCTGTTTAAGGGGATTATTTCAAAAAAAAAATGTAAACCGCCTGAATTGCATTCTCTCTGAAGGATTTTGAGGAGATAATCAGACTCTAAGCTCACTTGCCTGTCTTTAGCACGAACATTCTTCAGTTCTATGCCAGGATCCTCCAGCTACTACCCACTTAGGGAATACCCTTTCCCCCACCTTAGCCTCTCTCTCTCTCTCTCTCTCTCTCTCTGTAGGGAGAGGATGTTATCCTTCCTATCACAGGTTATTTCTTGGGATGAAGTTGACCATGGAAAGCGACCATCTTGCAGACTTACACACACGTATATGATCCATCGACCACTCAGATAAATCCCACGCCCCCTAGCGTCTGCTATAAAAGACATCAAAAGAGGGTCGCTTCCTCTGAAGACGAGGTTGATTGACGTTTCAAATAGTTCGAATTAAGCAGCCCCTTTGACTTGAAGCATTGCCCAAAAATTGGGGATGCTTCCATAAATGGGTCACTCGTGGTGTGGGTTATCTGAGGCTTTTACAAGAGCGTGATGAGTTTCTTCCTCCATTCCCCAAAGAAGCAAGAAAGAAGAGATAATTATGGATGAGGTGGGTGTTTATTCAAGGTAATTCAGGTACAATTTTAAAATATGGACGATTTTTTTTCTAAGGGTGTTTATCATGAGAAAATCCTAAGGGTGAACAAAACTGCATGTTCTTCTGATAACACACGTAAGTGAAATTGGATGCGAAGGATTTAGATTCGATGAATCAAACGCTGCTCATCTATTTTGGAAAATTTAGCCACCACAGCTCCGAAAAAAGGGATCGTAAATGATCATAAAGATGTTCTAATCCTGAAAGCCCGATAGGTAGAAAACAAAGACAAACAAGAAGCAAATGACAAAACTTCGCAGAAAAAATAATAAATAATATTTCAGCATCTAGTTCCTGAAATGCTGGTATCCAGAGGAGCTAAATGCCAACCACAGAGACAGGAGAGGTGTACCTCCTCGAGGCCCCCATGAGGGATACGGCAGTTTGGGAGACGGCGGCGATGTCCCGACGGCATCTGATCAGATCGAAAATTTGGCAACTCGTCGGTGGAATCGGGAAGAGAATTTAGGAACGAGGAGAGCTGTTCCAGCCTTCGTCCTCCTCGCCTCTCGATGCAAGTCCTCTGCAACTAAATGCGATCAAGCGAAGCAAAAAGGAAAGACGATCCATCCTAATCCTTCCTCACAGGAAAGCATCATAGCCTCGGATCCCTATACGCACCTCTCTTGCGATCCTATCTCCATCGGCGGCTCTCCCGCCTCTGCTCCCCGCCGGAGGCAACATCGGAGGCTGCTGAGACACGACGCAATCGACTGAATCGTCAGCGGAGGCGGCGAAGGCGACCCCCGGGGCGCACCAGAGTTCGGTTCCCCCCGCCGAGTTTCTCCTCGGATGCGCGGAGGAAGGATGCCGCTGCCGGTCCCTCGCCTTCTTCCACGGCGCCTTGATTTTCTTCCTCCGGCAGCTCGCCGGCTTAGCCTGCCAATCGGCGGACGACCGCACTACGGCGGCGGCAGACGACGGTGCGTAGGCCTGCGCCGCCGCAGCCGATGAGCATCCCAGCCCGCGGAGGAGAGCAGCCGATGCGAAGCCGTCCTTCCTCGCCGGAGGCGGAATCAGCAGGGGGCGGTCCTGGCCGGCGTAGCCGCTCTCCCTCGGCTGCCGGAGAAGTCGACGGAGCCGGCGAGTCCCCCCTCCCCCGCCGCCCTCCTCCGCTGCCTCCGCCATCGCTACTCCTCGCCTTTCGAGCCCATCTCTCCACCACCCCATAAAGTATACTACGATGAAGGGATGTTGATACATAACCTCCCTAAAAGTAAACAATAACATTTGTACTCGGAAAGTATTTTATAATTTGATATATAATCATTTGAACCACGCTCGTTCACCGACTGCTGTCACTCTACGATAAAGCAAAGTTGATACATAAAACCTCCCCTAAAAGTAAACTATATCAGCTTTACCTAAAAATATTTTATAATTATATATATACGCATTTCAACCACGCACGTTCACCACCGACTGCAATCACCATGCCCAGTACTACGATAAAGGAAACAATAACAAAGTTATCCTGAATTGTTTTATAATTAGATATATAATGATTTCAACGGCGCACGTTCTCCACCGACTGCTATAATTACTTATATGCCCAGTTCCAAGAACCACAGACAGGTGTTTTTCTTCAGTAATTTTTTTTTTATCTCGGTAAAATATGAAATAAATACTTAAGAATGGGGTTTAGTTAGAGGAAACGTATGTGGCGTCACTATCGATAGCGACAGCCAGTTTTCGCGCTCAGAAGCAGACGCGTGCGCCGTCGCCGTCGTCGTCGGTGACAGTGACATGGGCCCACCAGTTCAATCGCTGGCCCACAAGATTTGAGATCGATTAATAATTTGTGGGGTCCACATCTTGTCGTCTCTCGGCTATCATGCGCCGCGTCGGACGCGATCCTATCACACTTGGAATTAAATGAAATAATGAAAATAAAACCCATTTTTTGCGAATAAAATAAGTAAATAACCCGCAAAATCCAGCTGCTTATCACGCCAAAAGTGTTCCAAAAATCCGGGTTTCGGGCCGATCCAGCCGATCCAGCCGGCCCGAGTTGAAGGGGCTGGTCCAGTGCATAGCCTATAAAGAAGCCAAATTGTGGACCTACTCTTTAAATTTCGAAATACCGCCCTCAAAGGAGGTCGGGAATAAATGTACCATAAATTAGAGGAGTTTTTGGAAATCTTACAGACAAGCAAGTCTGCATTATTTAATTATTTATTTATCTTATCTGCATTTTTTTAATAATATCAGTCGCCAAGGCTGACGTTACGTCGTACCTTCTAGACTTTCGGGGGCGCCACCCGCTTTTACGACGTTGATTTTTACCTTGAAATTTTGTGAATATTTTTTTATTTGAATGATCGATTATAATTTTATTATGTATTTATGGCGGAAAAATAAGCAGGAATCGGGCCAATTTGTATTGTCCCACACAGCCCAATACGAGCCGAATCGTCAAAAATATTACCCTATAAATCTAGAGAGGGAAAGACGAGAGAGAGAGAGAGAGAGAGAGAGAGAGAGAGACCTTCGAAATCTTTATTTAATTTATATTATTGTATCATCCAAAATAGACTGGATAGCCTGAACTACTCTCTCTCTTTCTCTCTCTCTCTCTCTCTCTCTCTCTCTCTCTCTCTTTGTGCCCAAAGGGGGAGTTGTGGCGATAGATTCATCTTCTATTCTACTTGGCATTCCCGTTTCAGGTTTAATTCATCCTTGACTTCTCATTTGTATTGTTCTTGTCATCTCGGTGTTCTGTAGGGAAATGAATTTCGGCATGGGATGATTGGGATTCTTGATTCCATCCTCTATGGATGATTATTTTACTGGAATTTTTTCCATTGAATTTTGTGGATTAAACTGATGTCTAACATGTGATAACTCCTTGGTGCAGTGAAGATGTTTAATATGTGAAATTATTTTATGTGGTTAGGGATCCGATTAGTGGGTGGGTTTGAAGTATTGACTCTGGAAGAAAATGTTAGTGATGTTTAATGTGATTGAACATTAAACATTTAGTAAATTTTTCATCAGACACGCAAAAAATGAATTGTTATTATAGTTCAAGATAAACCATCAAACTCAAATTTATTGAATATGCCCATAAAAATTATTTATGAGAGATGTTGGTGAATGACTAAATCATCATTCTAAAATTATAATAATGGCCATAGTGTGAACAAGCATTGACATCTTATTGTTGACCTTAGGACTAGAATCTTTTGCTTTTTCATTTAGCTTAGCTTTCATTTCTTTTATGCTGATGTCTTCAGGCAAAAATGTATTCATCCCTTTTTTCCTACCTATGTAGAGGGTTGTGATTAATCGTTACTCACAAAACTTTGAAATACTAATAATACAATTGTTTGATCTATGTTCATAGTTGCGATGTAGGAGTCAACACCTTCTTCAAACTATCTTATCTAGTTTACATCTGCATAGTTTAAACTCTTTAATTGCCAATTGTGAACTTTTGAGGTTCCTAGGGTTTGTGTAAGCAAAGTTGTGAAATGAATAAGGTATGCTCATGGCTATTTGATAATTATTCTCCATATTTTTTTAACTTGTGAAAAAAATAATTCAACTTCATTGACATGTGAACACACACACATGCATTAATTAGGGCTTAGCATGCATGTTACTTCAATTCCAACATAATTCTTGACTTGTTGGAGACTTCTATGTGTGTGTCTCTACTACTATTTGGAAACAAATGCCCACGTTATGTTTTGAATCATAGTGGGTAGTTTCCCATAACTTATAGGCCATCCCACCTAATAGCTTTGAAGCTATTTATGTTGATTTGGATGATTCTATATTAAATTTATTTACAATCTTTATTCTCAATGCTCTACTAATGTTGATACAACTTCTCTATGGCATTTTTTAGTTTTTGGTTATATCAACCAAGTTTTGATAGGTTTCGAGATCTAATGATATCCCATGTAGCCCCCTTGAAGAGTAAAAATTTCAAATTTATCATACAACTATGTTATTATATTCTTTTTGTTTATTTTTCTGAGATGCATCTCTAAAACCTTATCCTTTATTGCTTAAAATACTTCAAAATTTCTTTGTCATCTTTGTCTAACTCTTCTTCCTCTATGTTCAGAACACAATTGAAACTTAATTGAATACTAGCTAAAGCATTTCTATGATGCATGTGATATGTTGATGTGTGTTCTCATTTATCATCATTTAATAATTTTTTCTAAGATTTTATGGAGCCATTTCCCTGATTTTTGTCAAGTCCTTCACAATTGTCCAATCATGTTTGTGGGAAGTTAATTCATAATTTAATCTCTGTCTTTTAATTTACTGGTATATCAAAGATGTATTGTCATGTGGGTGTTACTCTTGAATGCTTGAAATTGTACTTTTTTATTTCAGCAGCCACTCTTAGGAGTTGTAACTTTTAAAGATTTTTTGTAGACAGACCTTTACTTATTCGCATGATGAAAATTTAATATTTACTTTTATACGATGATTTTTCATATGTGGTGCAAATTCTATTTTATGAGTGCTTGGGTACTTGGGTACTTGGGTACTTGGGTACCTGGGTACCTGGGTACCTAGGTTGTAGAGAAATCTCATGAGACAAGAATGATGCACAAAAGTAAATTTGATAGACACCCATTGATATTTTTTATGTACCTCGAACAAATGATATTTTTTAAAAAACATTGTACCAGACATTGATACTTTTATGTCAATATCAAATTTTTATTTTTTCTAATTTCTACTTATCTTAAATATTGTCTTGTTATATCGTTGAGGATTTATTTTATGTGATTGGACATAAATCAAAATCCATAATTCATCCCCTCATTTTTTTCTATATTTTTCTGATTGTTTTTATCAAGCAATTTTTAATCTCTTATGCTTAGCCTTCTTGCTTAGGAATCTGAGGACACTAGAGAAATGATTTTCACTTTTCTATCAAAATGTTTCACATGGAATAATTTCATGTCATGTTTGTGATTGTATGCCATTGGATTTTGTTGAGTTCAAGAAATTTCTCTCTTACCCATCTTGGGAAATGAGACAACTCTAATTATTGATCTTGTCTTTGGTCTCATACTATTTCATTTGTTGTTGCTTTGCTTGTTTGATGGTTTTGAGTCAATATCAAGTGAAAAACTATACTCAACATAGACAACAAGGATACATTCACCCTAAAGCCTATGGTGAAGGAACACAGACTATTACCCAAGACTAAGTAAATGTTATTCATGACCTCTAAAATCAGGTGCTATAACAAGATAGTTGAGCCTTTGAGATCCTGCCCAGAGACTCAACTTGAGGCCATAGGTTGTCTCATAGAGTGTGCATCACTGCTTTTGTATCAAACATAGAATGCTTTTATATCAAATTATTTAAAGTAGAATGTTCATATGGTTAATAGATTGGAAATCTTATTTACCATGAGATTATGATCAATAAAAATATATAAAGGTAGCTATCCTATGATCTCTCATGCAACTATAGTAAGAAAATATATTAAATAAATAAATGAAATTGAGAAAGTGAAGAAGATATACTAAAAGTCTTAACCTCCGTTAGATGATGGGTTGATCGTTGACCACATGAGTTGACCTTTGACTATTGAACGTTGACGTGGGTGTTGACAGTTGACTGGGTGGCCTGGTGCGCACCAGGCGGTCCAGAGTGGCTCAGACTGGCGGGACAGTCTGTGTGAACCAGGACTTACGGTTGTGGTTCGGACCCAATTGGCGGGACCTGGGCGGACTAGACGGTCGGGCACGGTTTTGGACTGGTTGGACGAACCGGTTGGTTCGGGTCTGTTCCGATCGGCGAACTGAGTGGTTCAGGCTACTGAGCAAGCTGGGCCCGGCGGAAATGGGCTGATCGAACTGGGAAGGTATGGGTCCACAAACCGGAGGGGTTAAACCCTTAACATAGAGAGAGGAGACAGTGAATCGGGGGCGGCGAAGGCGGAACAGGCGAAGGGCGGAAGGCAGGGCTGGAGGTGGCGGCAACGGCGGACGGCGACGAGGTCGACAGCGTAGGTGACAACGGGGCAGGTGACGGCAGCGGGCGACAGGGATGGCGAGAGGCGAGTTGTGGCAATAGCTAAGGCGTTGACGACGAGATATAAGCCGGCGGCTGAGAGAGGGAAGGCTGCAGAGGTGGGAGACGGGGAGATGCAAGCCGGCAGCTGAGAGAGGGAAGATTGGAGAAGTGGAAGAAGAGGGGAGAAGAGGCTTCAGACAGGGAGCGGCGGGCTCCTCCGGCCAACCCAAGCCGGGGCGACGGGATCAAAAGATCAGGTAAGGAATGCCTGCAATCAGAGGTTTTCAGGCCAATTTATAGGCCTCAAATAGTTCTTTTTTAAGAAAATAAAAACGAATTATTGCTGTAAACTATTGTTAATCTTCGGTTGGTGATGTTATATCAGGCACTTTTGGCCAGCAATCTGCTTACTCTCTTCTACGGATCCCGCTATATTCCTTCTGCCGATGGATTAAACTTGGCGCGGTTAAACTGTCGCTGCCCATCTGCTGAGATCAAATGGCGGATCTCCAGACGGAGGAAGAGGACGACTGGGTGGTGGTCAAGAAGCAGAGAATCGTCATCCTAGTTCCGCCGCCATCTCCGGCGCAGGACAAGATCAGCATCCCCAGATCAAAAGAACAGCGAAACAATCCCCAGATGAAGAATGAGAATTCTTCCCCAAATGAGCCACCACCCCATCATCGCCGCCGGAGACCGGCGGCGGCCCCCATCGTCTCCGGCGCCGGCGGCGGCTTCTGGGGGGCCCGGCGGCGGCCGCTTGTCGGCCCAATTCAGGTTATGAACCAGAGAATGAAGGCAGTAAATCTGGAGAGGAGGCTGGAGAGACTCGGAGGGCTGAAGAGGTATCTGGAGTCGCTAAGCCTGAGTCGGTTCGTGCGACTGATTGAGAAGGAGCAGCTGGACAAGTTCCAGCTGGTTGGTCTCACCATGGGGAAGCTCAAGGAGATGGGCGCCGACGCAGTTGGCCCCAGGAGGAAGCTACTGCACGCCATCGAATGCCTCTGCCAGCACCCCCATTTGTAGGTGATGGCACCGGTACTCTCTCTCTCGCTCTCTCTCTCTCTCTCACACACACACACATATCCTCTGATTCTTGAGCAGTTCACCTTCGCTTAGGCTAGGAGTGAGAGACGATCATCGACCCGGAAGATTGTTACACACCTTGAGTACGAACCAAGAGGTGCTCTTCTGAATTTTTTCAAGAAATCAACTAGAAGGAAAGAGACTCCTCCCATCTACCAGCAGTTTCTCCTCTTTTATCTTGCTACGCTTTAGAGAGGCCCATTTTGAAGGCCGCCGATGCATATCCCAACATCGCTTATGTATTTTAAATTGTTTTGAAAATCAATAGCTGATGAGGTTTTCTGACTAGTCCCAATGGCATTTCATTATGGGCATCAAGTGGTTAGCACAAAATGATGGGCTCTCTCTCTCTCTCTCTCTCTTCATATCCTCTGATTCTTGAGCTGATGAGAACCTTGAACCTATAAAAAGCAAGCTTTGATGACTTATGAAATGTCCTGTAGAGCTGACGGAGAAGCAATGGGCATGAGAACAGCGTAAATCTTGATGAGTATGCTTAATCACTAGTGAGCTTGAGACATTGAAGCATGGGAACTTGAGCTTGTAAATTCCCTGAAGCCTAAGTGATCTCCACATATAAGGGGCCTCTTAGTAGATTGAAAAACACAACTATTGATTGGAAAATGCTATGCCTATATTTACTTGTACACGAGTATTTTTTTCATCCTATTCTAATTGCTGTTTCAATCAATACAATTATTGTGGTTCTACAAGTTTCAACTTGTAAGTTATAGAAGTTGACTTGAGTTGGAGGGGCTGACCTGTATATTCTTCACTTCTCTTTTACACAATAAAAGAGCCTTTCAAGAGCCAGCACTTATGATATACATTTTTGCTACTTATAAAAAGCATTATTTTATGAATGGTTTTCTCCCTAACATTAGTAGATCAACTCTCATATAAAAATTGTCATTTCCATTAAATTTTAATTTCATTGCCTAAAATTATGCAAACTATCCATTCAACTTTCCACCATAAATTAGAAGACACAATTGCCAAAATTAGACTATTGGGTTTCATGTTGACTTTTAACTAGAATTATGTATTTTACTACAAAGTATGAGTGGATTCCTTGTGGAGGAAATCCTTTTGAATGGATGATTAGACTTGATCTGTCATTGAATCTATCTTATTCTACCATTCTTATGACCAAAGTGTATCAAATAATCTTTTTCAAGGCTCTCATATGACATCAGTTGGTTTAGTAGATATCTTAGAAAGTTTCAATGCATCTTGAAATAGCTAAAGTGAACAGTTCAACTTGTAACAATCACTCTCAGGTCTCCCCTTATCTTTTTATGCTTCTTTTAATATATTTTCTTTGTTTTATTCCCTCACAGTTAGCAATTCATTGCCTTATCATCAATTGCTAGCTGAAAGGTAAATGAAGATCGTGTGGTTCTTCACCTGAAATGAGTTTCTCCTCAATATAAAGATTCTACGAGAAGACCCAAGTGAAAATTAATCTTCAAGATATATAAGGTAGTGACATTTTTCCTCTACCACTTTCATTTGGATACAGTTTCTATATATATTTTTTAAAATTAGCACCCTAAAGAAATGAAGGATAAAATGGATTGAAAATTCGCAGAAAAATGCAACAGTTGGCAGAAAAAATCTGCAGACAAAATAAAAGGGCGGATATGAAACCATATACAGCCAGGAGTTTGAAACATTATAGTCAGTAGGTAGTAAGGGATGGCTGCATTAAGAAGCAATATTGAAATGAGAGCATCCGTTTCTTGTTGGTAGAGTCCGTCCAGCTCTAATGATTCCTACTTCATCAAAGTCAATGTGCTAATTTGTAAGCATTTTAAATCACATTGTTGTGTGCTTTAATGGTTCTCATTCTACTTCAAAAAATAAATTTCATTGTGTTATTACCAATATCAACACACTCTACCATTCAACTTCTTATGATTATTTATTTTCATGCGTTCTTAATGTTAGAATCAGAGCAGCAATTCCACAAGCAGACCCTCAGAAAAACCTTCATGGGGGAGTAAATGTATCTCTACATTCTTCCATCTCATAGGAAACACCCTATTAAGGAGCCCATTGGACCTTTAGAGTAAGGCCCATTACTTATAGACCTGAGGTTCTCCTACTATAACAATGTCTGATATGAGACTAACCATGTGGAGAACTCCTCTCCCTTATTTTTCTTTCCACATGATACACCACTTAAGTTAACAAAAATGTCTTGAATTGAATTAGTTTTTACTATATGAGTGAAGCCATACTCTTCACCAAATAAATTATAGAGATGAGATATCAAGGTGCCTCCTTTACATGCATGTCATGACTTGTGTCATTCAACTTTTTCTAATGACAAAGACATCTTAGAAATGACCACTAGTTTCAAGCGAATGTGTCTTTGATTCCTATTAATTTTATTAATTTAAAGGATGATGACTATGGCTACCACCACCATCATTACTAGTTCAAGTTTTAATTCTAGGAAGCGAACTCCAACTCATCATGGCACCTCATTAGATATTTAAACAAAACTTATTTAAAGTTGCCCCCATAATTTGTCATTTTTATCGTTCAAGGGTTATGTATGTGTAACTTAAAACTTTTCATTTCATAATTTTGTGGATGTGAGGGCAATCATTTTGCAAACCTAGAATTTAATTTTCAAAAGTTTTTACATTCATTTTAAATTTAAATTATTTTAAAGCTCAATTTTTTGAAACATGAAAGAATACTTGTGTCTTAACATATAAATATATATATATATTAAAAAATATTAACGAATATTACAAATGTTTTTGAAAAAACTATTGACCGCAATTTGAATAAAAAATTCAAATAGATACATAGGTTCCGAATGGTACTACCTGTGATATTACTAATCAATCAATCTCTTTTCCAGGTATTATATGAAGGTTTTTCGTTTCAATCCTTGTGAATCCTAGGGGCCAACTTCATTTAATTTTTTCTCGCATGGAGGAAGCTTTTTTCTCTGTTGGTCGATGAAATAGAGTTATATATCTAAGTTAGTTCCGCTTTAATTTTAAAAATTCAAATAATTGGGGTCATATTATAGCAGTAAATGATTAAATGCATCAACTTCAAATGCTTTTGGATATTAAACAATACTGTTTATTTTTACCTTATTAAATTTATGTTTATCTTCATGGATCACTCCTCTTTTCGTCCAGGGCAGAGGCCCCGTCCTAGGCTTCTGCGATGGGCTTGTTCAGTGTCTCCAGCCATTCATCCATAGTTGTCCTTGGCACCGTGAAATTGTCATCTTGCGGCCGGCAGCGACGGTGCTGCGGAGAGGACGGCAGACTTCTGCTCGAGGTCAAGAGCTCCATCGTCTATCCACACAGCGCTGCCATCTCGAGCTGGAGCCTTGTGGAGGCAAGTCTTTCCTTCGTGGTGGCCGGCTTCCGCCGTCCTCGTTCTGCGTTTAGTCCCATGGTTCCGTGTCGTTCCATTGCATCCTTAGCTTGTTTTCATTTACGTGAATCTGCGGACCGATGTGGTCGGCAGTGGTATTACCCACACTAAGCACGAGATCTGGCTTTCGAACCTGGACCTGCTGGTGGCCCGGGATCACACCCCCACCGTGTACGTCTACTCGCACGACGGCGGCCAGGACTTCTTCGTTGGCGAGGTTGTCAAGACCTCCTTGAGCAAGGCCCTGGCCACCTTCTACCCATTCGCAGGTAGGCTGAGGGTTGGCGGCGACGGTCGGCTCGCGGTCGACTGCACTGGAGACGGCGCCCTCTTCGTCGAGGCCATCTCGGAGTTCACCCTCGCCGAGTTCTGAGACTTCGGCCCATCAGACGAGAACCCGAGGTTGCTCGTTCCCACTGCGAGCTCCAACGACCCGCCATTGTTCCTCATTCAGGTTCTCTCTCCATCAACTCCTCTCACTAGGGGGATGAATAAACAAACTGTTTAGGAGTTTGTGATGCGTTGAACTTAGTACAGGTAACGGCGTTCAAATGTGGTGGAGTCTGCGTGGGGGCCGCTGTGCATCACAATCTGGCCGACGGCGTCGCCGCCCTCCACTTCATCAATTCCTGGGCTGATCTCACCCGGGGGACTCAGGCGGCAGTCCTCCCCTTCCTCGACCGCACTCTCCTCCGCGCCCGTCAGCCCCCTTTCCGTCATCTCCGACCACATCGAGTACAACCAGACCGCCGGGGGGAAAAGACCCACCGCCAACTCCGTGAAGCCGCCCTTCACATCCACCATTATTCAAACTCTCCAAAGACCAGATAGCCATCCTCAAACGCAGCGGGGGCGGCCCGAGCTGTCTCAGCACCTTCAGGGCAGCTGTGGCCCACGTATGGCGCTGCGCCTGCAAGGCGCAACGGCTGGCGGGCGGCCAGCAGACTCGGCTTTACATGACTGCCGACGCTCGCTCCCGCGTGAGGCCCCCGCTGTCGCAGGGCTACCTCGGCAACGCCATCTTCCGGTGCTCGGCCGTGGCTTCGGCGGGAGAGATTATCTCGGGGGCGCTGGCGACGGCCCGGTTGGACGATGAGTACGTGAGGTCCCTGATCGACTTCTTGGAGGTGAAGGAGGACGTAAGGGGGCTGGCCAAAGGGTCGTGGGTGATGCCGGCGACGGACGTGTGGGTCATCAGCTGGCAGGGCCTTCGGATCTACGACGCCGAGTTCGGGTGGGGGAGGCCGACTTTCATGGGGCGAGCTCGCCTGCAGTTCAGGGGCCTCGTCTACATCTCACCCAACCCCCTCGACGATGGGGGCCTCACCATCGCCATGGCTCTGGAGCCGGAGACCATGCCGCGATTCGAGGAGATCTTCTACGGCGACATCGTTCGCATGGAGTAGATCGAGAGGTCTACTGCAGGAGTCAGATGGGTCCTTTCTTTGTTCACTGTCTCCAGCTATCCATCCTCAGAAAAATTCAGAGCACACTAACCGCCGTCGTCCTCGGCGTCCATCCGCCGCCGGAGAGACGGGCGACGGATCATTCAACGCAAACGTGATTCACCACGACAATTTCAGGCGAACTCGCCAATAAATAACACCTACTAACCATGGCCGTCAAGCCAGGGCTTCTACGGGAGACCGGGACCGGTCGTCTCTTTGTATCGCTGTCCATCGCATTTGTTATATAACAGTTGGAGACTGTCAGTACCCAGAGTTTAAAGCAATAAACAATGCCGACGGACAGCAGGCCATGTAACTGAGCACCGTCGGCTACAAGAGTTAGGGAAGCCGAGCACTCAATCGATTTATTTGATGTCTCTCTCTCTCTCTCTCTCTCTCTCTCTCTCGCTCTCTCAATGTACAAATACAAAAGTGCTGTTTCCGGAATGGATGCTTCCCTTCTCTGTACCGAACCTAGAGATCCACGGGTCCACGTGAATCCTGAAAAGACAAATAGATAGATAGAGAGAGAGAGAGAGAGAGAGAGAGAGAGAGAGAGAGAGAGAGAGAGAGAGAGAGAGAGAGAGAGAGAGAGAGAGAGAGAGAGAGAGATGGAGATGGAGGGAACTTCAGCTGAGGACACAGCGCTGCGTTCACTTCATGGAAGAGTGGCCATCGTCACCGGAGGCGCCGGAGCCATCGGTGGCGCGGTGAGCCGTCACCTCGCTTCGCTGGGGGCCAAGGTGGTCGTCAACTACTTTGGTGACTCTTTCGATGCCGACCGCCTCGTGGCCGCCGTCAACGACGAGTTCTCATGCTGTCAACCCCCGCGGGCTATCGCGGTGCAGGCTAATGTAACTGACGAGACCCAGGTGAAGGCGCTCTTCGATGCGGCCGAGCTCGCCTTCGGTCCAGAAGGGATACACATCGTCGTGACCTGTGCTGGAGTCAACGACCCTTACAAGAGTCCGCTGGCGGAGTTGACCCCGGAACACTGGGATCAGATGTTCCTGGTGAACGCCAAGGGGACCTTCCTCTGCTGCCGGGAGGCAGCGAGGCGTCTCGTCCGTGGGGGCGGCGGCCGGATAATAACCATATCTTCGTCCACCGTTGACTCCCTCCGGCCTGGCTATGGGGCCTACGCAGCATCGAAGGCAGCTGTGGAGGTGTTGACCAAGATCTTGTCAAGGGAGCTCGCCGGGACGGGGATCACGGCCAACGCCGTCTCCCCCGGCCCCATCGTCACGCCCATGTTCTTCGAGAACAAGTCGGAAGAGGAGGTCAGAAAACGAGTGGCCGACTGCCCGCTGGGTCGGCTCGGATACCCGGAGGACGTTGCTCGTCTCGTAGGGTACTTGGTCAGCGTCGCCGGGGAGTTCGTGAATGGGCAATCCATCCGAATCAATGGCGGGTACATCTGAGTTGGAGATTATTCGCTGCTCTTTCGTCACCCGTAATATTAAATAAGAGATCATTACACTTTTTTGTCGGAAGGTTCATTCAATGGGCTTCCTGTGCTTACCATGAAAGAAAGGTACGGAAATTACAGGTTTGATGTGCCGTCATTCATGTTGTTTGGCAATATCATAAAGGTTTATGCGTTTTTTGTTTCTAACGTTATTATCCGATTATTCATAATGAATTCTGCTGGCCCCAGTTCTTCTGAGCTCGAGTTTAATAGCATTCTTATTATTGCCGCCATATGGCGAAGTTTTGCCTGTTAATGATGGGTGCCAAACAGATTTATATTTATTAAAGTCATTTGCCTGTCTTGCCTTTCTTCCTGCACGCTGCCATCCACTGCTAAACCATGGCACCATGGCGATGATATTTTGGTGTTATGAATGAATATTCTTTGTAGAAATTCACTTTTTCTTATTGCCCAATGCTTCTATGCAACAATGGTAGCATCTCTCACGAATCCCTGCTGAATTCTATCCATTGAGTAAATGTTCATAAAAAACTACGCTTGAACATAATAAGTGCATTTTTATGCTCGTGATGTTTTGTAATGTGTATATTGTAAATGACTCCACACTCATACTCTTCAAGCTAGAGGTTAGTTAAAAAGAGGTTTACTTCTTTATAATCAATTAGTTATGAAAGCTTATGCTTTTTTTTTTTTAACATGTTACTAGTTAAGTCTTTTTAATGTGCTAACCATGTGGTTACATATTGATGTGCATTGATCGTTGTAGGTTAAATGATGTGCTAACCAATTTCAACTCTTAAAAGATATCTATGTAAGATTATGTGAGTCTAAGTCGAATCCTCATGGATCATTTGATTTATTTTCATTGCAAATTTCATATTCTAAAAAGGTAATTAATTCATGAGATTATCAAATAAAGGTATCTAATACAAGTTATTTGTTTTCTTAATAAATAATATATATTTTAAATTAAATTAAATAAAAATAAAAGCTAGGGCTTTAAAAAGATGAATCTCTATTGTCTCTCACAAGTCGATGATGCCATGCCAATCCACCAAGGCTGTGAAGAGACTCCTTTGTGCTGTAGGAAGAGAGAATAAACAGAGGAGAGAGAAGAGATGAGCGATAGGAGAGAGAGGAGATGGGGAGAGCACTGCGATGGGAGAAGAGGGAGGAGAGAGAGACGACAAGACAAATAGAGTTTGACTGCTAAAAGATGACCCGAGAGAGAGAGAGAGAGAGAGAGAGAGAGAGAGAGAGAGAGAGAGAGAGAGAGAGAGAGAGAGAGAGAGAGAGAGAGAGATAGGAAGAGATTCAATAAATTAAAAAAATAAAAAATTGCAATTGAGAGAGAGTTCTCATTCGTAGAAGGGAGTTATGCTGCCAGGAGAAATCGGCAGTGAAAAAGGAGGAAAAAATCAATAAAAAACACAAAAGCCTAATAAAATTCGAAGATGAGGGAGAAAATAAGACGTGGAAAAATAAAAATGTTGAAAAAGACAGGGAAAAGGTCGGAGGAGAGAGAAATTCGCCAACATAAGAGTTTCCACCGCCAGGAGAGAAATTGCCAAAAGAGTCAGTGTCTCCGGCAAATGAAAAAAGAAACATAATGACAACTCGATTAAAGGCAATAAAAAAGGAGTAAGGAAGAGATTGGATGGAAAATTGAGGGAGAATATAATTCAAAAAATGATAAAATTTACAAAAAATTACTCACCTCAAAGAGAACTTTTCACTGCTGCGTGAAAAGTCACAATTTCAAGTGAATAAAAATGCAAAGGGAGAATAATACAGATAAAGAGAGAAAAACTTACCAAGAAAGGAGAAAACTCATAAGTGGCAGAGAATGCCTGTGCGAGAGAGAAAGAGAAAAGTTAAGAATGGAATGGGAGATTGGAGAACAATAAAACAACTACATGAAACTTTAGAATATTGGAAAACTAAGAAGAACAAAGAGGAAGTGGGAGAAACGGAAAAGAATTCTGGAAATTTAAGAAAAATGAAGAATTGATGCTTGTCATTCAAGAAGAGAGAAGGAAAGGGAGAGTGAAAAAGATACAAAAACTAAAAACTCATCGAATCTAACATATTGAGGAAAATGTGAGGAATGATTTCAGACTTGTAACATATGAAAAGTTTAAAAGAGAATAGAGGAATGCAAAGAGAAAGATAGAGTGCTTGGAAAAGAGAAGGGAGAAAAGAAAAGGTGTAAGAAGAGGGGGGAAGAAGATTATTCCATAGAGAAGAGGCACATGTGATCCTTATATAAAATATTGGTATATAGAGGTGGATGTGATGATTTAGGGCTAACTCATGAGTGGATAGAGACTAAATTTTCTGTCTTTTTAGCCAAAGTTTCTTTTTTATCTTGAATACATATAAAAAATAATTAAGCACTTAAAATTACAACTATAAAATTTTAAATTATATTGATATCAATTATAAAATTCATATTTTCATATTATTTATTCATTAAATAATGAAAAGAATGCACACTTTCATCTTATTTTACTTTAAAACATGAAATAATCATATATCAAACTTACTTCTAAAGAAGCAGCTTGTCAATTTTAAACACAAATTGAACAAACTAAAAAGGCTCAAGTAAAGTTGAAAATACATGAACAAACTTAGAAGGCTAGCATGAACCACAATAATTACACTTCAAAACTTGTGAACATTAGATAGAGAGATTCTATGACCCATAAAATAAGTATAAGGAAGAGTAGCAATGAGCTTCCACAATGGTCCTCTTGGAGTATTTTTTAGTATCTACCTTAATAAAAGTCTTGCTTTATTTATAGTAAGGAGCATCTTGTCTACATTGATGATATAAAGGAGATAGTTAAACTTGTTATTATGTAATGATTTATATTTTTATATATATTATCTCAGTGAGTATTTTAATTAAATTTTTATTCTTTAGAATCTAGGGTCTTGATATTGGAGTTTTGGTTGGTGTAACTAATTTTGCATTTCAGTGATTTTTTTTTCACAATTGATGTTGACAAGTTTTTGACATTATGAATTATCATTTTTTTATGGTTTATTTGAGTTTTATCAAATGGGATGCCCCTATCAAATCTTGGTTATTAATTATAAGTCTGGTCAATAATGTTGATTATCTGGTTCTCCTAAGTAGTGCACATGTTCCACTAAATGATAGAAATATCTCTAAACTGAAATATATATCATGCATTACATTTCAGTCACTAAACTTTGAATTTCCCAGGTTTTATTTTTCAACATCTTTCCAAGTATGGGTAGACCTTATAGCCACAAGAGTAACTTTTGTAGGGCACAAACCTCAAACTACCATCAACTTGTAGGTGTCATTATTTTGAGACAAATGATGATAGAACTATCACTATCTTGAAATTAAACTATCACCAATAGGCATGTGACCACTTATTGAGAAGTCAAGTATGTAATTAAAATATTTATTATGGATTTTACAAGATTACTAAATTTATAATCTCATATAGTGGAAAAATGGTCTAAATTTATAATTTAATGTATTTTTATCTGACAGAATCTATTTCGAATATAGGTTGTTACCAATCAATGGAAACCACATGTCAAATTTTGGAGTACATGAATAATTATGATTTTTATCATAATCACATCTACAGTTTTCTATGTTTTTCAAGACCCAAGTGCAGGCTCTTAACATATGTTTAATTAGTCCTTGAGTTGAGACAACAAAAATGGGGACCCCACCATAATTAGGGCACCCTCTGATAATGTTTTATTTTTCATATTCACAATAAGGTAGCAATAATATAAATGTCTCATTATTCTCATGAAAATAAAATAGATTTGGTGAAAATGTGATTTATAAACTTTTATTATTATTGACAATTTTTCATAATTTTTCTAAGTCAAATTAGGAACAAACATGTTGTCATACATTGAACATATTTGTCAATCTTTGAAGGAAACATAATTCGGGCATTAAAATGAAAACCTGAAAACATAAAATAAAAGTATTAATTCTATTTTGTTTCTTATCCCAACCCATTTTATGTGAGTTTTATTACATTTTTCAAGGCTGAAAAGTTTTGAGAAGAATTATATGAATATCATGATCAAGAAAACAACCCATTTTCGTTAGCTCCTCCTAACTCTATGAGAAGAACTACTCAAGCACAAAAAGAGGCTTCATTCATGTCGCAAAAAACCCATTTGAAGATCTTTATCCATGTCGACAAAAAGTCTATTAAGAGAGAGTTTCTAGAGGAATCAAAAGAGCATAAGGATCCACTAAAATAGGATGTGATTATGGAGTGGGTAGTTGGAATGCTAATGTCATCAAGACACAGCCCTTGACAGCAACAGAAGGGAAGAAATGATGGGGAGAAAGGTGGCTGGTTGGTGGATGGACCTAAGGCAAGAAAGAAAGCAAGGGAGGAGGAGCAAGGAGGATCTCAAAACTAGCTAACTACATTCAATCGAGCTTTTTTTAATTTTAATTTTATTATTATGTTATTTCATTTATTTTCTGTTCTTTAGGTGACAAACCTTGATAAGAAAGAATCATTTCTTTAATTTATTTAATCAATTTTTTTTGTTCTTCTCATTTTCTTGGGTGACAAACAAGGAAAGGAGATAGTTTGAACTTTCGTTCCAAGTTTTCATCATTACGAATTTAGTTAAATTATAATTGTAATTACTTGCACTCTATTTTCTTGTCCTTGGGTGATAGACAAGGGAGTGAAAAAAAATTATATTAAAAAAATTAAGATTTAATTAAGATTTAATATTTTTGTCAAAAACTTTCTCAAGACTTTTCTACATGACAAACAACTGAGTTCGATTTTAATTTTAGAATTTATTTTAGTTTATTCTTGATTTACAATCAATAAATTTTTGCAGTTCATTTATTTTTATTTTATATATTCACTTTTAAATATTTCAAGACATTCTTCGCATCAATATAACTTATTCTATTGATAATTGTATTTCTCATCTTTTTGTGTCACAATTTCTAAACTATTTTCTCTATTCATGATTTAATCATCTCACCATTAAAACCCTCTTTCTTCTTATCTAAAGATTTTAAGAGAAATAAATATACAAAATTAATTGGTAAAAGAGGCTAGTAAGTAATGAAGAGAAGGTTTCATCACTTATCTCTTCCTATTTAATTTTTATTCTTTTATTTTAAATCATCTTCCTTGCTAGAAACTAGAAATCTAATAAAATTATTTTCACCATCCTTGAGGTTTGGCCTAAACTTACACTAATACTAAAAAAACTTTAAATGGTTAAATAATAATTATCTTAAATTTTCATGCATTTAAACACGATGAATAATCCATGATCACCCAAAAAAAAAAATTTACACAAGAACTAAAAGGGCACACATAAAGGAGAACTGAAAGTGATGAAAATTTTCACCCTTCTTGTCATCTTTTGATTCAACTCAACCAAGCATAATCTACCTTAAGTGATAGGTTACTAAGAATCTTCTTCATTCAAACATTGATGAATCAGCAAGGAGGAATCATTATTGATAACTCAAGTAGATCTGTAACTTGTTTTTTCTTGTTTGGTTTCTTAAAATATTATTCATATATTTACTTATTTTTTGAGCATGTTTTAATAGTATTTGCTAAGATAACAATACCAAATTTACAGTGAATGTTTCTATAAAAGAACTAGTTGAAAACCTCAGTACGTTGTAGCTTTACTACCTTGTCAAAAAACTTACAATTTTTAGATGTTGATCAAGCATTATAGTAGTGAAATTATGATTCTTATGATTCTTTTTATTTGTGTTTATGAATGATTATCATTTCTTGATATCACAACTGCTTGATATTTCTTTCCTCCATCCTAATATGTATATGAGGAATATGATTCGTAACCTTGATGGAAAGTTTGTTATTATTGATTTTGGTAATCCTGATCTTCTAATCTGTAAGCTTGAAATATTTTGATGTGTTGTTATCTTTTGACATGTTGAGATATTTTGATGTGTCATAATCTTTTGATGTGCAAGGCCAAGTTCTTTTGATTTTACCTAATCTTTTAATATATCAAGTTTCTCGAGGTAGATACACCTGCCATATGAGGTCTACTATGATGTTAACAATTTATAACATGTAATGTATGACTATTGATATTTTGCTGTGTCATCTCAAGTAGTTAACTTTGTCACTTGTTATTATATGATGTCATGTGCCATCTTGATTTACACTCATCTCACTTTGATCTTGTCTCATATAATTTTAGTGTGCCACTTAATTTTCTCTTGTTTTTGTATGTCACTTGCCTAGTTATTTGTTTGCAACATGTAATGTCAACTTTGGCTTTGACATTACCACATGTCACTAGCCATTGCCATGTCTTATATCGATTTTGACTCTTCTCATGTTAATTTTGTGTCAAATCATTGTCATGTGCCACTTTGAAATCAAGTGTCTAGATGCAACATCTTAGTCAACAATTTACCCTTCTCTCTTTGTAGTAAAAAATTTCCTTCTCTTATTCTGGTCTAAAATGACTTGCTTTCATATAGTTTGGCTTGGCATTTTGCATATATGGCTTTTGATGCCTAATTTCTTCATTAAAGGTCTTAACATCATATTTAAGGAGAAAATATTAAATATAAATATTTATATCTTGATTTTGATATTATTATATTTCAGCATACTTTATGACAAATTTTCATCCTAAATTTGTGTGACCCATGTGATAATGTCAAAACCATTTAAGCTAACATTTATCCCCTCCTCAAGTAGTATTAGCAATAGAAATATGTTTGGGTGAATAATTGACATCATACTAATTTATTAAAATTATTATACTCATTTCATCTTTGAATTTTTATCTATTGATATATCCTCAAAATAATTTCAGTAACGCCAATAACTAATAGAAACCAGTTGATGATGACTTTATTCATAAATGCTCTACTTCAAAAATCCCTCTCTTCTTGTTGTTAGTACAATCATTAATCCAACGGGAAGTACATCAACACATTTCCTTGAAGATCCTACATTATTGAGCCATGGCCTTAATATCTCAACTATGACAACTCATTGATAGAATTTTTTAGAAGTGCTGAGGATGGCCACCAATGAAACTCAAAAGATGAATCAAAGGTCTAATTAAAAGATCAATTTCATAAAAATGTAGGAATGAATCACCTTGATATCTCATGAAAATAGGGAGTTGGAGGCCAGATTAATGCCAAATGTATCCCATAGTATGCATAATTATTGCCAAGGTTTTCAGTCTAAACTCTAACAAAGAAAACCTCATAATTTGAAAATCCTCAAACAATGTAAAGAATGATCCACGAAATCCTACAAAAACTTGTCAAGCTACCCAGCGACAAGGCATCCCTTATGCTGTAGAAATCAAGTAACTTACAATCCATTGTCTACCAAAAAGTACTCTTAAAAAATTTATTTCTAATGCACATGTTGATGAGCCTCACCATGAAAGTTATTCTACATGTATATCCAATTTTCAAGAAATCTAAATATTTTCAAGATATTTGTAGAATGGGAAAAAATTCTTGATGTAATTGTGTGATGTAAATGCTTGAAAGATAAGCCTGGCGCTGCTATTGACATAACAACCGGTACACCATAGGTTGGCCCAACCTGCTTGTTTCGCACTGGCTGTTGGTTGCTGAGCTCCCTGGAGGTAATAGCAAGAAAGTGAAGAATGAACAATCCTCCAAGATGGAATCTGACTCAAGCGAGTGAGTGAAAGGTGTGGCAAGAAAGATTGATCTTTGCTTAAATATCAGAATTAACTTATCATGGGCCCTTTCAATCAAATTTAAGAACCCCTTCTCCATCATATCCATAACTAGGATCCCCTAATGAATCCCATATATCCAAACCTCATGGCATTATCTACATGTCAAGGGACCATCTCAGTTGGAAATTTCAATTTCCCACCTCCACACGACTGTGGCTGTCAATTCTCTCCATCATGGTTTTCTTTTTTCTTACATCATAGAAACATAAATAGGATCTAAAATATTCAACCATACCCATGAAGTTGAAAATAATACCAAAAAATATTCTTAATGTGCTTATTAATTTTTTGATCATCCTCTTTTTTTTTGGAAGTCACATATTCTTTTGTAATTGTAGGCAGTCAACGAACATTTTAAGAATGGAAATATCAAGAAATTAGCTCCCAAGACCAGGAAATTGCATTTTTCTTTCGAGATGTTCATGGTAGATGATGAGGTTATTATCTGCATATTTATGTTGCGGTTATTTTGCAATTTGATTTACTTAGGTGAGTTATATGCCATCAATTATCAAATAAGTGTTTAATAATCCATGGTAGCCAAAGTTTTGAGCCTGCTATAAGGTCTTGATCCAACATTTATTTTTGACAAAACATAAGAGTAGACATCATGTACTAGTTTGATAACCAATTAGAACTAAAATAGATTTTCTCCAAGTACATGAACTCAGATGACTGAACAAGTCACATGAGGCCTGGTTACAAATAAACACTATTGAAGTCACTTTAACTTATTCCACAAAAATAGTCAAGTAGCTAAACCCAACCCACTTATTCCCATTGTTATCAAGATGAAATTTAAATTAACCCCATGATAACTTACTTAATCACATGGAGGACATGTCATTAATTTAAAAGTTTATAACTTTGGTTCTGAAACCAAGATGAGGTTAACTTTTATAATTTTATCCAATTATGGAAACTGACAATAGTCTTTGTACACATGGTCAAGATCCAATGAAAAAAGTCACTTATGAAATTTTTTGACCTTCATTTATAATTGAATTAGACTACTAATAATTTACTGGATGGGTATCTAAGCACCGAAATTCTCTATTCATTTACCAAAAAAAGGTAAAATTAAAATGGGTAGCCATTTCATTTTAGTTGAGTCAAAGTACCACACCTCAAGCCACAATACATGAGACTTTTTTTTTTTTAGGTTAACCGTATTATTTTTTTAATTTTTTTGTGGTGTATTTTTATATATTTTTAGTAATATTCGAATATAAATATGACGGACCATTCAATTAAATAAAAATTTAAAATAAATAAATAAAAATAAACGGACGATAGACGTCGCTGGACCATACTATCATAAGTTTCTCCGGAGTTGTATTTTACAGACCCAGCAACGCGTCACCTTTTACAGGCGTTGCCGTTGGCGACTTATCTTCTTCCCTCCGCTTAAGAAGATATTTTGCACGGAGAATTCTCCTTGCGCTCAGGGGAGGAACAGGAGGGAGAGAAACGAGGAGACATGGCTTATGGAGCTCTCTTTGCGTGCCGAACACCCTGCCCTGCTCCTCCTACCCGCAGTGGTAGCCACGGTAGCAGCCATAGCTCACTCCTTGAGTGTGACCGCAGCAAACTCCGCGGGCAGCAGACGTCGACGAGAGGCTTGAGGAAAGTTTCGGGTTTCAGCGTCAGAGCCTCGGGAAGTAAGGAGGAGGTTCTCAGAGAATTTAACAACAGGAGGGCTCTCAAGGTGGGCTTATCCGACTTTCCGCTTGTTTTTTTCATTGCGTTTCATGAGTTTCGTTCGCCATTTACATGTCCACGGCCATTTTTACGTGTTGTTTCTGCTGTTCCTAATGGCGTGCTAAACATTAAAAATGGTCATTCTAGAGGAAGAAAAGGGTAAGATATTGATATATAGAACTCGGTTTCTCTATGAGCATGCGTCTGAGAGTAACCATGCACGCTACTGCGTTTGAAGCCTACTGACCCCCCATTTGGGTGCATTTGGATACCATTTATCGCCATCGTGGTCTTCCAATGCTCAATCTTCTTCTTTTGTATCGCTAAAGGATAACCAGTTGATGGTGCTCGGTCTGAAGTTAACAATATCGCTAAGTTCAGGATATTATTTTAAATGTTCATACATAGTGGTTGGCGAATAAATGCTGCAAGATGATAACTTGCGTCTGTCAGAACATCACTGTTTATGCGTCTTAGTGGCAGTTTGTAGGCTGAAGAGGGTTTCGTCATGAGCCATAATTATGGAGCCCAAACTTTGAATGATCAAATGGGTGAGGAGTTCTCACGCAGTATGGAGCCTGCAAAAAACTCAAATTCCATTAATTGGATCAGTTCATCAGTTTTTTCTGTCACTTTGGGTCAATCCAATTGTCATGTATTGACACCCTATTTTTTTTGGTTTAATTAGTGTAATGTCCATGTCAGTAGCAATAATTCTTGGAAGTTCGCGCTGCATCCTTCTCTGCTCTTCATACAAATAGTGAAGCACAGTTACATCTTTATTATTGTTAAATTGAGATCACATTCGTATCTTTCTTCCTTCACATCGAAAATAATTCAGGGTTCATTCTTACCATCGAGAACTCATGATGTTGGCTTGTAGATTTTTCTAGCACATGAAATTTGGATTTTGGTGTCCATGGATGTATCGTGTTTTGTTTGTTTTGTAAACATGGCCATGCTACTTTCCTAGTTTGATCTGAAAATTCAATGGTATCTTGTATATGAGTACCAGACTCCTGTATATCAATGCGTTATTTTTTTCTGATAGAATATAATCAGTTGTTTGTCTTGGATTTCGTCTATGTTATAATATAATTTTCCCTGATTACTGGCGATATCATGTTCTTCTACTGATATTGGTGGCCCATTTCATTGACAGATAATATCTGGACTGCTGAACTTTGACAGAGACAATGTTGCTTCTGTGGTTACTGCTGCTGACAAGGTTGTCTTTTTTTCCCTGCAAGTAAAACTGGTCATAATTTTTATCTTGAGATACCATCTTTATGTTACGATCGTCTATGTCTGATGTTAAGAGTCGTCTGCACTGTAAACTTCAACTGTGAAAAACCGAGTTTATCTGAGAATGATGTTGACTCCGTTGAATTTTCATATCGGTCATATGAAAAATCGGCTTTATTTTTCTGATTCATGATTTTATATTGGTTTTAAAATGAATATTTCACTGTGGAGTATATTTTTTTCCATGGCTTTGCTTCATATAACTGCCTTTCCGGATCACACCTATTATTAATGAATAATGCAGGGTGGAGCCACACATGTTGACATAGCATGCGAGCCAGAGCTAGTAAAGCTTGCTGTCAGCCTGACTTCTCTTCCGGTATGCACCTTAGCTTGCGTACTTTTGCATGGAAAGAAATAAAACAATAGAGTTCTTTCATCATTTTCTCGTTGCTTCATTTAGCTCATACAATTTGCGTCTTGACTGCATGATATGATGCATCATGATTTCGACCATCATGCCAACCAATGCATCATGATATGCATTTGCATGAAGAATTTTTACTTTGCAACCATCTCGCATCTGTCTCTGTGTGTGGCAGTCTAATATGGGCATTGAGTATGTCTGTCTACTTGTGAGGAATTCCCAATGCAACTCCAAGCATACAGGAGTTATATTTCGTTTTTCTGTAGTTGGTTGGCCCTACAGGTTTCTAATGATTGGCCATTCAATGATCCGTGTTTCCCAGGTTTCCAATGACAAATCAAGGGGTTTTTCATGTTAGTTGAGAGATTTGAGTTAAAACAATGGACGAGTTAGGAACATGCCCCATAACTGCATCATTTTCCACTAGTCTCTGCATATGAATTGGTTGCCATACATTATTATTTCACTTTGCTTTACATTATCAATATTTATCATGTTCTGAAGAGTTTCTGGCTTTCCAGCCCGTTTCATGGCAGAATCAATGAGTCAGGTCTGCTATGATGAGCATTCTTTTTAGTCACTGTGGGTGGGGTCTCCCATTTACAGAGAAAATGCTGAATAGGCTGACAAAAGCGTTGACCGACGTTGCTGGTAAATAAGGCTTTAAAAAGAAAAAGTATGGACTCCCAGTTGACGCAGCTGGCGCTTCCAGGAGACCCATAAGAATACTAAAATTGATTCATATGCATTGTCCCAGTTGAGACGGGCATGAGCTCCATTTCATCTGCTCAGAGAATGCCTATGTTTACTGAAGGCGCCTTTGATGTGTCACATAATGTCATTACATGGCGGCGGGCATGAGCATGTATTTTGTGATTCATCTAAGCAGAAGGATACCTCCGATGACCTCATATCGCTTTTTGAGATGCTCATTTTTTCTCTGACAAAATATAATTGCCTATTTTGCCTTTGATTGATTGAGTTCTTTAGAGAGAGGTGTTACTGTTGATGTTCCCTGGCAGGACTTCCATTGGGTTTTTTTTTGGTTATTCTCTCATATTTAGTATTTTTTTTCTTTTTTATTTGGATTTTTGAGCGCCCATATCACTATTTTAATTCTCATTTATAGATTATGAGCTCATTTCTCCCTTGTTTTGCCCTCCTCGAGGTATGTGTTTCCTCAGTAGATCCGGCTGCCTTCATCCCTGCTGTTGAAGCGGGTGCTCAAATGGTAAGGGTCACCAGCTCACGAACCAATCAGTGTTTGCTTGCTTCCTTTCTGCGCCTCTTAGCATTATGCACTGATCCTTTCATCGGTCTTTGATCATGGTGCAGATAGAGATCGGAAACTATGACTCCTTCTATGAGATGGGAAAGCAGTTCTCTCCCGAGGAGGTAGCTATACAAATATATTGCTGCATGCATCTCCATTCTTTAATCGAATAAATGCAAAGTTTAGCTGTTTTCATCTTAGTAGACTTTTATAGGTTGATTGATGGCCTGTTATAATCCTGAGACCCTTATAGTGATCCTTCCCACACAAATAAAGCATGCTCTGTCCTTTGACTTCCTCAGAGAGGAGAAGAATCACGGCGTTGACCTTTCCTGATAGCTGGTCTACTCACCCAGGTTCTTGTCTCGGGGAAGATGACCACTTGCTCAATTTTCTTCATATTAAAGCATGGTCATGGCTTGAGTTGATGGGCTCTCTCACCACAGCAAGCCATTTCCGAAAGTAAAACGATTCAGGGCTATATCTGATGATGCGACTACTGGTCTTGGAGGATAGCTGATGGCCATATCTTCCTGGAAGTTGATCCATATTCTCTCTGCCAGCCATCTTCCTGCCTTCTTGGTTCAGCGTGTTCTACCCAACCATGTATCAGGCACATAAACGTTTTAGACCTCATAAGAGGTGTGATAGATTAAAGGAAAAAAAAAAGGAAGAAGCAAAATCTGTGTTAAATGTCGGTCAGTTTGACCCCACTGAGGACTAAATTGCTGATGTTCATGCTGCGTTGACTTCATTTGGAGAGTACCCATAAGCAGTAGAAACCGTTCTTATCGATTTTAGCTTACATTATCTTGTGACCCTTTCCAGATACTCGAGCTTACAAAGCACACGAGGAGGATTCTTCCCAACGTTACACTTTCTGTGACCGTGCCTCATATTCTGAGTCTTCCAGACCAGGTATATGTCAACGGGTTTACTTTGTCGAGATGAAATCATAGCTTTCTTTATTTATTTGTCTTTTTTGACCGAGCTGCGAAGAACAATACCATGGCTGACATGTGTATGATAATAGGTAAGGTTGGCAGAGTTGCTGGAACAAGAAGGAGCCGACATTATCCAAACTGAAGGAGGAAAATCTTCGAATCCCTCAAAACCCGGTGTTCTTGGTTTGATTGAGAAGGTATTTTGCTTGAATGTGTTTCAGTTTGACCAAGCCCTCATCTCTAACAAGTAGTTTTAATTTTTAAAAACAATAAAATAAAATATTCAAATATGCAACTTAGGTTAATATGCAAAATTCTGTTATGAAATCCTGCCCACTGGGCTAGAATATTTCAATTTTATATTTTCTTAAATTATAATCGATCATCTTGCATCAACACAGGCAACTCCAACACTTGCTGCTGCATATTCAATATCCCGTGCTGTCAGCATCCCTGTCATGTGTTCATCTGGGCTCAGCACTGTTACTGCACCCATGGCCTTGACTGCAGGAGCAGCTGGAGTGGTATGCTCCGCCATTTTTATTTTTTTTATCATTGAATTTTTATTTTTCTACTCTGGAAAGAAAAAAAAAAGTCTTCCATCACCTGCTTGCTCATTGCAAAAATCAAGTCTCAGGGGTCATTCTGTTTAATACCCGAATATTTTTTTCTTCTGGAAGTGTCATATAAATAAATAAAAATGGAACATGGTAGGCTGGAGAAAAACTGGCAGTGATTTTTCTTTTTTTTTTCTTTTTTTTGGGTAACTCCCTTTTCTACATTTTCCCTGAATTGGAGTGGATCAACTTGGATGAGCAGGGAGTTGGATCGGCAGTGAACAAGCTCAATGACGTGATTGCAATGATTGCAGAGGTCAAAAGCCTTTCAGATTCATTGAGAATCTCAGCTACTCGCACAGAAGATGCTACTAAGGTTGCCCACTCATAAGAGTCTGAAGTCCCATCTCTCACCTTAGATGGCAGATTCTCCATGCTATGTTCATGAGCAGTATGTTCCTATATTTGGCTTCTCTTCTCCTCCGCTGCTGAGCCAATCCAGTTAGGATGGAAGAATCAGTGTTTTTTTTAGTTTTTTGTTGGTTTCTAAAAATAGCTACGAAAGCATTCCCCGGGTAACTTCTCAGGCTTTTTTCTTATTGAGCTGAATGTGTGTGATATTTTTTCTATGAATGTCTGAACACTTTCTATGCGTTCACATACAAAGATTATAAACATTTTTACTATATTAAGCTACTGTGAAACCCCTGACAAAGAGTAGCAGGCCAACGATTTTCCAACAATTTTAAACGCATTAAATAACTTTCTATCATACCTATAAAATTAATTAAGCACTAAATTATGAGTTTTAAGTCTTTCTCTTTGGGATTTTATCTATAACCTATGTCCCAAGATAACATAACGCCTGATTTTAAGTTCATGTGGTTTACAGAAGAATGATGATATGTTCTATGTTTTTAACTTAATTGTGCATTTATGGTGCGTTTACTTGATCCAAATATGATTCATTCGGGACAATGGGCATGAATATGCAAGGGTTCATGAATCCAACGGGGTATTAATCAAACAGTAAGGTTGCTACTCGATGCCTCTTCTTCTGACTCACCTAGAACTCTTGTCTATTCAGCGCATGCCTCTTTTGACAACTTGGCCATGCTCAGTTCAATCTAAATTATTAAAAGTTGCTACAGGATGTGATATTATGGACGACAAAGAAGATTGGATCGGGCGGATCTGGATGAGACATGCGTGATTTGATCAGGAACTGAAATGAATTGGTCAAGGGATTTAGCTCACACAACTTTCTGAGATAAAAAATGGAAATAAAAAAGAAAAATCCAACTTTTAGTGGGTAGTTCTAATATAAAATCATAACGATAGAATCACTGTTATGCATAAAACTTCCAAGTAGAGCAATGGAAGAAGTCATATAAGATATTCACAGTGTGTATTACAATGGCAAGTCAACGATATCCAAATTAGTCAGGAGGGGAAATGTGTGGCACATCCTCCTTAATTCTTTCTTCCCATATAATTTATGACTGAGGAATGCCAAGATAGATCTATTAATGGACATGAGCGGCGAGCTCACACCTACACATCCAAGAAAACACAAAGTACATCAAGGGCTAGCCGAAATTGTCAAAAGCATTAGCTTCACCAAGATATATTACTCACACGGTAGGCAATAATAATATATTTCGAGAAATTATTTAAGATATCAGGGTTTAATATAAATATTTCAATAGGTAATTGGACATGGATCTATATTCACCAATGGAAATTGTCCATTTCCCAAAATGAGGAAGTGACCATTCACCACACGCATAGCCCCTCTGGCCAGAGTTGAGTTTTCATTAATCAAAATAATAATTAGCCTATCATCTAGGTCTTAAAAGAATAAGACTTCCAGTATGCAACTTAGGGTGGTCCAGCTCCTTTCTAGAGGTTCCAGTGTCCCTCAGTCGAAGTCCAGATACATAAGACTACATTTGTGAGTAGCATGGCAGTTTATTTAGCTAGGGAATGTGAAGAAAGTAAGTTTGGTAAAATCACTCAGTACAACAATTTTCTATATATTTTTATTTAATATGACCTATTTTGGCATGCATTTTGATTGCTTTCCTCATTCATTGAACTTCTTTGAGTATGATCGAAAACAAAAGCAACATATGACGCACATTACCTTTAATCAGTGAAAGTACACGATCATCATACTCAGCAAGCAGATATATAATCATATAATTAACAACTTTAATGATGATACCTGCATGTGCAAAAGTTTTTGCATAATTTTGAGATAACTCTACCAGCAGCCATCCGAATCTCATCCCAAACTTCATCAGGGTTTAAAGCCAGACAAGGTAAATACTGCAATACGTAGTCTGCATAGAACAACAAAAGAAATTTATGTTATTAAAATGGCAATGAAATGAGCAACCGTCAACAAAGGAAAAGGGCATTTCAAATGGCAACTCTGGTGACATAGCAGCAAAGAATCAACTCAAATAGGGAAGTCGACTAATTACAGCCCTAGAGGTCAAAATTAGAAAATATGCAAAACTATTAGGTATTAGCTCATCCCCGGCGAGGTCAGTGATTCGTTGAAGCACCTGCCAACACTTTGAGTGGTACTCCTCGAGACTACTGCAGTGAGCAAGGAATCACTGACCTCTCTGCTAGAAAGGAAGTATTTTCGCAAGGATAACTCCATTGACTTGCACTATGAGAAATCATGGCCAAAGGGAGTGCAAATATTACCTTGACTGCAAGCATCAGCAGTAAGGAAAATGATTCCCCTCCCATTTACCAAACGCATCAATGCTCCATTCAGTTGGGACTGTTACATTTAAACCAACAGTATAGGATGATGGAATCAAGAAAAGTAGTTTCTAAGCTGGAAAACAGTGAGCAGTTTCAATGTTTCAGTTTTAACGAACAGCCTGGCACAAAGAAACTATGGAGTTGCAAAATTTCATTAAATAATAAAAAAATGTAAGTCTTTTAATAATTACAAGAGGTAACGACTCTCAGGGATGACACTTGAAGGGGGTTCTGTCACACAAAGTCTCAATCGAGTAGATTACATCCGATCTCATTGTTTTCAACGAAAAATTATTGAGCGCATGGTCTACAGGATTACAGGTCTATTGGCTCATAGAGAGACTAATAATTTTCAAAAGAGTGATTTGTTGAAATCCCTGCCAACATTTACAGTGGTACGCCTTGAAACCTGAAAGCAAGTACTTTTTCCAGAGGACACCGAGTGTCTACTTGGTGATTAGGAGAAATAGAAAGCGTCAAGAGAAACTGGTTACAGCGAGGGTATCCACATTGTTTTGTAAAGGATATACAACATCCTTTAAAAGCACAGCAGCCAGTGGATACCTAGGATCCTTGAATTAAAAGGAACAGTCCTTTCATGATAGAATAATCTCCTTCCTCTTTTTGAACTGCAAAACGCATGGCCTTGGACAACATAGTTTTATGCAACATTGAATATACCTATTTGTTTCATGAGAGATCATTGACATTTTACTCACCAGTGGCAGGTTGGCATCATTTCCTATTGGTATACCTTAAGGGCATTAAAACAAGCACTCATTTCTTCAAAAGAACGAACACTTAAAAAAAATTCTCATATATATTGACGGCATGAGCAGCCAATCATTTCAATTAGTGACGTATGTGATTAAGGGAGTCTTTCCTTAGCTTTACCAAGCTGAAGTAGATCTTTGATGTGGAGAAACGATTCCTTGGACGTTTTAAAGCCGGAGGTCCTAGATTTTTTTATCCTATGATAGCTGAGACAGTTTTGATTTGATTAGAAAAAAAATACAAAAAAATCCAATTAGAACAATTATAGTTATACCATATTAATATTATATATTATTATAATATAATTTTATTAGCCCTATAGCGGATCCATTCTAAGAAAAAAGATAAGGATAAAACTATTTAATCTATTTAAGCAGCCTATGAGCCCACTATTCCAGAACTCTAGTAGAGTGGCATCGTTATATATATTTTTTCATGTGTCCTTCACATAACATCCAAGTTCAAATGGGAAAGCCTAAAACGCAGCAGTTATCTGGACCTTGTCATAATAAAGGGAACGGGTATTGAGCCAAAAACCTGAAGAAACTGTCTTTGCAGTTCACTGGGTTTTTACCTTGCAACTACACAGCCCACTCCTTATTGAATGCTTGCCTAATTAGATATAGATAATTAACAAACAAATGCAGCGAATATTTACCTCTTTTACTCCCCGTAATGGTGATCCTTTCAGTCCAAACGCAAAAACCGGCATCTTTTCAAGGCAAGGCTCCTACACAAATTATAAAAAATGCATTATACGTGATTTCAATAGTCCTCCACTGTCCTATTGGAAAACCTCAATTATTGCACTAATACTGCTATTGAATCATACTTTCCTAATTTACGTTCCTGTCGGTAAAGGTTGCGCACAAAACAAAGCATGTCATGGAAATATATTTAATGGCAACAAGTGAGCTCAGCAAACTAATGAGATTGACTTAGACAAAATATGAACGAGTGTGCTTCTTTAACTGCTACTCTGACACTTCCAAGAAGACATCAAAAATGTTTCTCTTACTTAAAGGGCCACCAAATTAAGTATAGTTATAAAGATTGTGATGATGTATTGCACATGGAGGTGCTTATATTTGAACTTGTCACAGTCTTCTTGAACATCCTTAGATAACATTTGTTAGAGACGAAACTGAGTTGATATACTACGTATAAATTCACAGATTATGAATTCCATTAGTATTAAGTAAAACTAGGTTCCACCTAAAGTTCACATTGATACCGTTTCTGCAGGAACTCATGAACATTATACTAAAATGGGTGAAAACGACCAAGAAAATGGAGATTATCCTTCAAAAACAGATTTTCTAATGGATCCAAGCCTGCTTCAAACACTTCAACTTATGAATAATAGAGCTCTATGATTTGGGACATCGAAGAGATTTTTCTCGACTGTTAATCCTAGTATGCTTTGCACCATTTTCTAACATGTATAGTCTCAAAGAATAACCGGGTCATTTCCTCATCTAAGAAACCAGATTTCGGACATTCCTTGCTATTCGGAAATAAAGCGATTCAAGTCTTCTATTGTACCAAAGGAAGTACAACCAGTGAGAAGCACTAAAATTGATTTTAGTAAGAAACAGAAAATTATCTAAAGGAGATAAAAGCATGTCCTTTAGAAAGGAAATATTTGAACACAGAGATACCTTAAATCTTCTGTCAGCAGAAAGTTTAGTGGCCAAAGTTTCCACAAATTCTTCACAACTGATGTTCATTGACATATGCTTTGGAGGATCAGGTGACTTAGCCAGTGTTTCAAGGATAGCATCAAGTTCAGATTTGTCGACTCCAATCATCACTAGGCGAGATTTTGGTGCAGATTCCCAGTGTCCACTGCTAATAGCTTCTACTCTTTTAACACCACTCCACTGGAAAATATACTGCCGTTCTCTATAAGAGGGAAAAAAATATATCATTGTCCCTTTGTCAATCTACTCTCAAACGTAAAATTTTGCATACAATATTTTCAGTGAACTACTGGATCTAAGATCAACATGAGTAAGGATTGTACGGGGGGAAACACAGAAGATGAGATTGTTGTTTCATAAAAGCAATCCAAGAGTTTCCTCTTGACAAAAATGAACTGCTGAACCATTTCTTATGAAAATAAATAAAATCAGTTATGCAAATTCGGAATAATAAAAAAAAAAAATCTACCTATCCTCAGCAAACCATAGAACTCCTTTAGCCCTTAGAAGGCCACTTGACTTATTCATCATCAGCAGAGATGATGATTGAAAAAGTGATAATGACATAGGAATCTCATTTTTAAAAGTAACAGACGAGAAGGGACCCCCATGAGACAAACCTGAGACAAAAAGTAAAAATCATGATGAAGAATACTCTCAATAGACAGTAGAATACCAGTATTCAAAAAGGCAGCTAATGAAATGAAATGCCAATGATGAGATATCTAACATTGAAGGTTCTCAATAAATGGCATTGCTCATCTAATATTACTGGTTCGGAATAAATGGCAATGATGAGGCATCCAAATGACCCTTATTTAGACTCAAGTCTTCTGGCCAGGCATTAACCATCCCCAGAGGACATTGAAGATGAACCAGGCTTTCAGAGAAAATCCACGATATCCAAAGTGTAGGCTCTGATTCCATCCATTGGATCATGGTTCAAGTTTTCTGTCCATGCAATAAATACAAGGTAACCATGTTTTTCATGTCCAGGTGACCTATATACCTCCAGAGATTGTCGTCCACAAAACTGTCCAAAAAGCAAATAACCTATTTAAAATCTTAATATATATATATATATGTATTATTGTGATAGAACAGCTATCCAATGTCACTGCAATTGTCTACGTCCTACCATTATGTTCTGAAATTTTCTAGTCAGGTAGTAAATTAGAGAAAAGACATTCCACGCAGGAAGAATAAGTAGCAGAAGCCTATTAACGTGAACTAGCAAACCAACCATAATATATACCATAAAATTTATTTAATGGGCCATGTTTTATCAGAATTCCATGATTACTTCAACAAAACTGATTTTATGATATTCCAGTAAAGTTGGATTAAGCTCGTGTCAAAACCATCTAAACTTGGAGAACTATTGGGATCTATCCTCAAAATTATGTGTTTTGGCTTCTTCTTCCGCGAATGGAATAATGATAGGTACAGGTATCTCATTGATTCTACATCATAAAACTCCTCCTTTATGCATATCTTTCAAAAAGCTGACGGAAAGGGTCGAATTTTCCTCCTATTTTCCATTTAACCTGTCTAAGCACTTGCCAGAGTCAAGGGACCATCCTTAGCCCTTTCTTTCAGATACCTTTCTTAGGATCTTTACTTTTTCTTCCCCACCTCCACTATGATCCATTCTCCAAATTCCATTCACAAAACCCGCAGTTACAACTTTTTCAGTGTTAAAGAGTCTGTGTTCCATATTCAACTTTTTCAATGAAAATTCTCGTGCCTTCTTTCTCCAGCTTTGTCCAGTTAGTGAGCCATGGACATGAATACAGCTGCAATTACATGTATACGCCTCAGGAAAAATCTTATGAACTATAAACCCATGAATCTATCAGAATTCAGCCAAGATAGTTCAAACCTGAACATTTTTTAATCATTAGCTTTATTTGACACAGTGATCAGCAAGGGAAAGTGACCCTGCAATTTATCTTGGAATCGTTTTTAACTTCTCCCAAAAGAAACCATCAATGCCACTCAACAGGAACTGAAATTTTGTCAAAATTTTACTTTGACGTGGTTTTCCTGAAAATTGGTCCAGGTGCATTTTCTATTGGAAAAATTCATCTCCTAAAATCCACTCTTATTGGTTGGAAAAAAGGCCAATTCCCTTTTCCAATTGCTTTCATCATATTCTCCTCCAGGGTAATCAGATGCAAAATTCCAAGTTGAACCATCTTAGATGGTTTGACTTCCAATCCCAGAGGCAAGAGACTCTGGGTTTGACTTCCATTTTTGTTTCCAAGTTGAACCATCACGGAATCTCAACTTTATTCACCTCTTTAACCTCTACTCCCACCATTTTCCCTTTCCTACTCCAAATAACCCCAAAACCTCATCTTAGATGGTATGAAAAAGTGAGGAAACGAAAATTAGGGGACATAAACTCATCAAACAGAGGTATGCATTTCTCGCTGGCGAACTAGCTTCTCTTTTGATCTACTCCAGAATCTCCCTCTTGCCTCTCTGACTCTACTCTACAGGGTGAGGGATCACAGTCGCATACACAGCTATAGAGTAAAACTTCTCAGAGGTAGCTACAGGAGTGTCCTCCCTTCTGCAATTTAAACGTTTACCCTCCTCTTCGGCCACCAGAGTCTCATCTTCTGCCATAGCTGACTCTGCCAACAAATTAGGGTTTCATCCCCTCATTGGAAGCAAAAAGGATTAAACTGGATGTACTCGATAAAACAAAATGGGCCGAATTGCTTGCATCAACCCAATAAAATTCAGTCCCAACTGGTCATTAATTCCAGATTCAGAATAACTTCGCAGCAACCCACCATTATCAAGAATAGTGATCATTGTCCTGTTTCTACACACACAATCATCATAGCTTCTTCCATCAAGTGTCCTCCAAGCCAACCTCTCCCTGACTCCAATGACTCACTTGGCTCATGCAAACATCTATCTTCCTACTTACTAATTTGGTAACTCCTGCCACAAGTTTCTTTTTCTATTCCTTCTTGTTCATTGTTGCATTTCTCTACTTCCTCTGTAGGTCAACCAGCAACAACCTCTGGCTGGAAAATGTAAATTAAGTGACCTCACATGTAGTACACCTCATATAGTCATCTTCATTTTAATAAAGTGAGTGTGATAAACCATAATTGAAAAAATATATATATTGTGACTTGTTGCTCACCAGCAAACAGAAAAATGCAATAAATCCATTCACTGACTTGCCAGAAATGAGACTTTATTAACAACATAAAATAATAAGATGATTTTACCAGTTTGCAGGTCTTCTGAAGTTCCTTGCCGTGATTCTGGATGCTTATCTGCGTTGACCACAGACGAAATACCTACAGATGCATTTCCACGTGCATCTTCCTGGAAAGTTGTCTTAGACAAAGATTCATGGGAAAGAAAAGGTATATCTGCAGTGTATTCCTTGCTTCTGCTCAATGATTCTGTTTTACTGCAATCAATTACAAGTTCTAACGGAACTCTACAAAACTGGGTGCGTATTATCTTTGCACCTCCGGTTAGAGCTTCCAGGGTGTCTTCTGCATCAGAGATCTGACTAAGTGTAGCCAAGTCACATCTAAAATGTATAAAAGAAGATAGGATTAACATAAAACAGCACACTTTTGTCCACAAACTCGAATTATGGAAAGAGACAATAAATTTTATCAATAGAATAATCTACTGATAAATGTGGGAAATGTGCACTGAACACAAATAATTCAAAAGCACCTCCAGGAATTAACAACACGCAGGTTTATATAATTTAGATATGTCATGTCGCATGTAACTAAAAATAAATCCCCAGACAATCTCTGAACTACAAGTGCAAATGTAAACTGATAAAGTGAATAGCAAAACATTCACAGAAGTCTGAACTACCAAGATGGACAAAGACAAATGCATAAAACCAAATCTTAAAGCAAAGGGCATGGAAACGAGAAAATAAAATACTAATAGATAAGTTTTTCTATTTGACCTTTCCTAGACAAACAGCCCTTCATCTTCAATTTAAGACAGAAGCACTTTGTTTCGACCAAGGTACACCATATAGAAGCAATTAATAGCCAAAGATGCTTATTGAATTTAATACAACACAAAACATGTAAAATAACATTCTTCTAGAACGTCATTTGGTAATAACAGGATCCAGTTTATTTTTTCATTTGGTTCTTCCTAGTTGAAACATTGTTTTTCTCATGTTCAAACCAGGATCTTCACGCCAACTGAAGTCAATGTTCGTTCAACATTTCTGACAAAAGAATATCCTTCGTCAGGTGTATGTTAACAATGACATAGGATGAATTAGGAATGTGACTAATATATTCATCGAATATATGAGAACCAATTTTAATCCGAGTAAGGACAAAGGGAGTTTCTTCATAGATTTGTTCTACATTCCAAACAGTTCTCCTTCTCCTCTCTTATCACTGTTAGTTCCATCTTTCTGATAAAGAAGCACTCTCATTCTCCTTCTCCTATCTTCTCACGGTTAGTTATATCTTTCTGGTTTGTGATTTTTCTCAAGCTTTGTTAGTTGAGGCCACAGCACGTCTTAAATAAGAAAGTTCATGGCATGTAAAAACAACACGGAAACGAAAAGAACCATCAATTGATTCATACTAAGCCCAATTGTGGGCAAGCAAAACCTGTGAAATTTAAGGGGAAGCTCCAGGATGTGGTCATGTTCGCAAGGATAAAGTGTTTACTTTTACCGCTGGACAACCAATGCCAATTGAGAGGTTGTCACTGCCTGGCCTCTCTTTGCCTTAAACCTGTTGCTATTTCAGTACAAGCAGAACCTGCAGCCCCCATGAACAGCTTTATGGAGACGGCTCTCAAATCTTCTCTTTGTTTTTTCCTCCTTCACAAGAGAGTCCGTCCTGTCATTAGCCCATGAAGAGCGAACTTTTAATCTTCTTCTTTAGGACGAAACAATCCTGTATATCATGACTTATGATCCGGTGGTATCTGCAATACTTGCGATCATCAGTCTTATTGGCCTAATTATGCCTTTTGCTTTATTGATATTCAATAAACTTGAATTCTAGAAGTCCGTCGCAAAACTCCGTTTCCATCGAGAATTGAATGGGGTTTTCCCGTATTTCGACCGGAGAATCTAACAGAGACATTACTCATGAGATAAGGAGGAGACCTATGGTTCTTAGGATGTTCTTGACATCAGGTTGAGGCGGCAACCAAGGCAGTGATAAAGAGAAAAAAATCATCAAACTCTATGAAAAACTATTCTTCTTATAACCTTACAATGATAACTTCAACAACAGCTTTTATCAAATAGTTAGCTTAACATTTTATGATAGAATTTTACTATTATAGAAAGAATAGCAAGAAAGTTAGGTTCAGCTCATTGTGCCTGACTAATAAAGTCTTTAATTTGTCCCAGCTGGCAAGTCAACTCTTTCTATATGGCATGCTCTGTCAGTAAGGTCTTTAAGTTAGCCAGTTCTATAAACTAGAATCCAACTTGTCAAGATCTTTAGTAACGAACTTATTCCTTCATCAGAAGATTAAAAAGTGAAATTTCCAAGGAACACCGTAAAAGTCCTGAAAATTCTTTCTCCAAGAATCTCAATTTAAACAAAAAGATAAAGACTGACAAGATTGTAAGAAACTCACCACATTTTTTCTTGTCTTAGACAAAATTAACTTTTGCCTCTGATTTTTCCACATTCTTGATGGCATAAGCTTTTTTTTCACTTATAATTTAAAAAATAGGGTAGTCATCCAGAGGTTCTTCGCCTAATCTACACAAGACTGTGATACATCTCTACACACTTACCTAAGAAGGAGGAAGGCCCTAGTCCAGCTGGAGGTGAGATTTTAGGGGGCTCCTAACTGATGAGCGGAATAATAAGAACCTCCTAGAGAAGGCGCAGGCGTTACCTCTGAATAAAAAGGGTATAAATAAAGGAAAGGGGGAGGGGATAAGACACTTTTGGAGAATCAATTCGACTCCTTGGGAAGTCAAGAGGAAGCCTACTATTAACCTAGATCTAAGGCAATTGTATTCGATTTCATCTAATCTATCTCTTCCTTCATCTTTCTACTTCACATTTTGTTCTTGTTGTTGTTTTTTTATATTCAATAAACTTCAATTTCTGTAAGGAAATTGGGACCCTATCAGACTGCCAACTCAATTTCTTTCCACTCTAACATCCCATCATCAGGTCTGAAATAGATAGGCTTCACTGCGACCTCCTTTGATTTTTCAGAAATTCCCTACTCTATTTCCCTAGTCCTGAATTGGGGTAACATGACTATCCTCCTTTTCTGCTGCAGCTCCCCTGTAGCCAGCAAGATGGATGTTTCAGTGTGCCAGGGAATAATACAATGACCATTGAAATTCATCAGCATGATAAGAATAGATGAAACGACCTATGGAAATCAATAAATCTAAATTTTCACAAAAGAAGGAAAAATAAATCATTACACTATCTTCCAGCACAATTCTGACTTTAGACAGTTGACACAAGTAAATCATAGAAGCATGTCATGAATTTTACATAAGACAAGAGGATGCCAGGATAAGTAACGTACTTGTTCAGTAATATAAGATCCACATGTTGCAATTGTTTCTTTGCAATGTCCATCTTTATGACGGTGTCTAGTGACTCAGCATCCACAACTGCAACAGTCATATCTAGATGTATCCCCACCTCCTCCAGCGTTGTCAAAAAACTATCTGGCCTTGCCAGCCCAGAGGTCTAGGAAAATAATTTTCTGTTTAGAACATAAAGGAAAAATAATACTGATGCATGGAGAATCGGAGTATGACGCACAGGAAATCTCAAAAATTGTAATTAGCCCATTTGTTCATCCATATTGTTTATAACATTGATACTTCACTCTTCCAATGCAGTTCTAAGCTTTAGACATCTACATTTCAGACACAAACTCAAAATTTTAAATATGGATTATTAGCAACTAGAAATTCTAAATATTTTCTTACAGAGAATATCCATTGGCTATTTGATGCCAGCAACGCAAACACAATGTATGAATAGGATTCAACGAATCCCGCTTACACTATTCCACATTAAACCCGCCATACCATGATGGATAAAAAATGCAGAGAAGACGTTTTAATCGAATACATAATAGAAGTAACAAAAAAATAAGAGCAAATGAACGCAATAACCATTACAGTAACAGTTGAAGTTGATCGCATATGTATTACATTCAAACTATAGTAACATACGAAAGTTCAGACGATAACATTGTAACGATTTGCACTAAATCCTTCACAGTACAGGTCTTAATAGCAAAATGAGAGGAAATTGAAGGCAAGAGAAAGACCTCGATGAGCAGGCAATCGAAATTTTGCTTGCTGTCAACGATCCCCCGCAGAACTTCCCTGAAGGACCCCATCACGTCGCGGCTTCCGCAACCTTCACAAACAAACTCCACGGATGAGGGAAAAGAAAGAAACACACTCTTCAGTTCCACGAGAATTGAACGAAAGTAGCCTCACCGAGGGTGAAAGAGACAGAAGGGAGATTGAAAGCCTTGTTGAGGCGATCGGAATCGAGGAGAATGGAATCGACGTCAAAGTCGGCGAATTCGTTGACGAGTACCGCAAGGCGGAGGTCCCCGCGGTGGCGGAGGAGGTGGCGGAGGAGGGTGGTCTTGCCGCTGCCCAGGAACCCGGTGACCAGGGTGCAGCCCATCCTTGCCACTCCGCCCAACCCCACCCTCCTGTTGAACAGCCTGTTCTCGAAGGCCATGCTCATCTCGTTGCCCTCCATGGCCACCCCGAGCTTCAGTGGCCACACCTCGCTGCTGCTCTGGGTTTCAGGTAGAGAGAGAGAGAGAGAAACAGAGCCACTGCCGCCGGCCGTTAAAAGCCCTGTAGCTCCTCAAATAAACAAATAAATAATTAAGTATACGAATAATTTCCACTTTATATTTTATTTTATGATAAGAATCCGGTGATTTTTCTTAATTTTTGAAAATAATACAGGAAATGTTCTCAATCTGTATAATAGGATCCTGTAAAGCCTTCTCCTTTAGGAGAAAAGAGTATCAATAGGAGCGAGATAGAGAGAGAGAGAGAGAGAGAGAGAGAGAGAGAGGGAGGGAGGGGGGGCGTGTATAAATACTACTCTATTTTAGGGCAAGAAATGAAAAATTATAAAACTTGGATAAATGTGAAATATAATCATCATTAACAATGTTATGGAATTATTGGGTTTTTTAGCCTCAATCACTGGCTACAATATGTGTTTTTAGTGATTCTTGGTCAATTCATCAAAGTTTTACAAATAACTTTCCTTGGACCCCATAATCCAACAAATTTCATGAAAAAAAAATTAATGCTAATATAAAACGTTATTTCTCCATGAGGAATGTGTCTTACAGAATTTGATGGTAAGAAATATGAAAAACTTATCGGATTGTTGTTAAAACCTACTACTTTCTTGGGTTTATGTGAAATCTAGTGTATTAGCAGTTTTTAAAAAATATATATTTAATCAGGAAAAAATTGCATTTGTTTGAAATTATTTTTCAAATCCTGTGAATTTTTGTAATGTTCTCATGTAAAACATGAAATTTTTATACATAAAAAGGAAACATTATTTCTCCAAGAAAATTATTGGTATATGTTTTACACAATTTGATTCGTTAAAAATATCAGAGATTATTGGTATTGTTATCGAAATCTACTGCTTTCTTCAGTTTAAGTGAAATGGAATGTTCTAGTAGAATGGTCTACGTCATAAATCCTATTTAAAGCTTTGTTTTATAAAATATTTTTAATCAGGAATTTTTTTGTTCAATTTTTTTTGCAAATATTATGAAAAACAGTTCTCGAGTAAAATGTGAATTTTGTATACATAAAAGGAAACATTAATTCTTCATGAAAACATGTGTTTCACACAATTTGATCGTTAAAATTATCAAAAAATGCTTGGTATTTTCGTCAAAACCTACTACTTTTGTGGGTTTATGTGAAATCTAATGTATTAGTAGAACAGTTCATGGCATAAATCCTCTTTCAAGGACTTTTTTACAAATATTTTTAATCATGAAAAGCTATATTTGTTCAAGAGTATTTTTATAAATACGGTGAATTTTAGTAATGGTCTTAGGTTAAATGATTTTTTGCAGTTCTGAGAATTTTGAGCGCTCATTGACGGGTGTCACTTTGGTATTTTTGTCAACATACCCTTGTATGTATGGTAAAATGACTGATCCACACCATGGATCTCGTAAATTGTTTGGAAAAGTTGAAGCGGTTCTTAACCGGAGTGTCGTTTTGTACTCTGGAATGAATATTTTGGATATTTGTTGTTAATTAGCAAGTATGTAACAAATCTTGGGTGTTTGGGAAAGCTCGAAATGCCACTTTCCTCTTGAACGTCCGGCTCGCCCAAAACCCAGCGGCAAGGTAGAGAGAGAGAGAGAGAGAGAGAGAGAGAGAGAGAGAGAGAGAGAGAGAGAGAGATAGCTCGCCCACCTATAAAAGCAGCGCCCTCTTTCCTGGTTATCCCTCCTCCTCTCCAAAGTTCTCATCGCCGCCGCCTGCGCCGCCGCCGCCGTCGCCACCGCCTCATTCTCTGCCGCTCCATCCGTTCCGTCCGATTCTGCGACATGGCTGGCAATGATCCCGAGCACAGAGAGGAGGAGGAGGCTCCCGCCACCGCCGAAGACGAGGACACTGGGGCTCAGGTCGCCCCTATCGTCCGCCTCGAGGAGGTGGCAGTCACGACCGGAGAGGAAGAGGAGGATGTTCTCCTTGAGCTGTTAGTTGCTCTCCTCTTTTTTACAATCTGTTCTCCTAGTCCGCTCCTAGGTTTTTTTTTCTTTTTCTGCGATTTCTCGTCTTCTCCGGGACCGCTTTCTGTGGGCGTATTTCAGTGCTTGTTTGATGGCGTCGATCGTATCGAATTGTTTCTGCAGGAAATCGAAGCTTTACCGGTTCGATAAGGATGGGAACCAGTGGAAGGAAAGGGGAACGGGCACGGTGAAGCTTCTTAGGCATAAGGAGACGCTCAAGGTCCGGCTGGTCATGCGGCAAGCCAAGACACTTAAGATCTGCGCAAACCATCTTGGTTAGGGTTTTCCATCCAGCTGATTTGAAGAACTTTTTTTTCACCAGTTTATTGTTTCTGTTCACTTTAAATTATATTCTTTTGGAGGATACCTTGTTCTTCTCTGATTTTGCTCACTTTTTTTTTGGTCTCCGCTTCAGTTCTCCCATCAATTAGAATGCAGGAGCACGCGGGGAGTGATAAGTCATGCGTGTGGCATGCCACAGACTTCTCCGATGGGGAACTGAAGGATGAAATGTTTTGCATTCGTTTCGGATCTGTTGAGAGTGAGTGCCCTCTGGATTCTGCTGATACGTTCTATTTGAGTTTCATTCCTATCTAAATGGCGATCTTATTCTAGCTTGTTAGTTTCTTGCTCCGATATCTTTTCTAAGTCATCGTCTTCCAATCATTTTTAGCCTTGTTTCGATTTTCCGTTTAGCCAAACTCAAGTTTTACCTCGGGATTAGTCTGTGCTGTTAGTTTTGTTCACACTGCTGTTTGGAATGTGTTGAATTTACCTCATGATTTCTCGGTTAATCACCGTTGGCACATTTTAATTCACGTATTTTCTTGATTGTTGTTTTTTGATGTCTTCTAGACTTCATAGTGTGTTTGTTACTGTGAAAATTAAAACCTCTTTTGGTGCAAGTGGCGCACTTCTCCTTCTTTCGCATTGGTGAGGTTGGAACTATTTATTACATTGATGGCTGTCATGCAATATTGTTCACCAGTCTTGTCTATGACATCAATTTTATTTCCTGCTGTAGTTTTCAATCCCAAATCTGGATCCATGTTTTATGCTCTTGCTCTAGAATGCCAATCTTATTACTCTTTGTGCTCAGTGGAGTAGATCCACAGTCTCTAGCCATCCAGGAAACACGCCACTTATGTTTTTCATGTTGATATCTATCTTTCTCGCTTTGATCCGGTATTAATGTTCATCACTTCTTTGCATGATGAACCCAGAAATTACAAGCCATGTTGATAATTAGAAGTGTGTTTATCTGATTACAAGGCATGTGAAGCATGAAATTTCAGATCTGAACCCAGAAAAATATGATGCCATTATTGACTCATGTTTGAAAATTTGCTTTTGCGCTACTAATTCCCTTTTTTTTCCTCTCTTGCAAAATGAACGTATAAGGGGTAAAATGTAAATTCCTTTACAATAATTGAATTTTTGGTGCTTGATATTTTTGATAGCTGCGTCAGGCTATCACATAAGGAGTGTTAATACCACAAGTTGAAAGCAATAATTCTTAAAAAAATCTTAACTTTACTTAGATATATTTATGAGGCGGCTACTTGCCAATTATGTGCACTTTTGGATTATATTGTACGAATCATAAGTGCACCTCAATTCTACACACGTAACCCATAAAGAGAATCTAGAATATTGTAAACACTGTAATTTCTCCTCATGATCATTACACGCAGGATCACCTATTTATTTTGAATGATTCCTGCAACTTTCATATCACAATGGAACTATGTAGACTTCTTTCTGGGAAATTTCTGTACAACTGCATCAACATTAGGGGAGGAATCATGTAAAACCTTTGTGCTGTTTTGCTAGATTCCCGCTTTAAGCCATCGCAACCCTCTTTAGAATCGGATACACAATGAGCTTCCGTTCATATCTCTTTTGCTTATATAATAATGGTGTGCCCACCCAGACTGCAAGAAGTTCATGGAGAAGGTGGAGGAGATTGCCGAGTCCCAAGAAGAAAAGGAAGAGAAGGACGGCGGGGGAGAGGCCACAAGTGCCGCTGGGCTCCTGGAGAAGCTGACTGTCAAGGAGGCCCAATCTGAGGAGAAACCCGCTGAGGGAGCATCAGGCAAGAAGGAAGAGGAGAAACCTGAGACAGAAAAGAAGGCAGAGTAGCCCCCTCCCATCTCATCAGGTAGTGTTCTCTCTCTCGCTCTCTCTCTCTCTTTCTCTCTCTAAATTCCTCGGTGGTTATAATTTGTTGTGTCGATTTTGGAGGGGTTCCCTTCAAGGGCTTGCACTGTGACTTATGAAAACCTTCTCTCGGTTGTGCCATGTGGGTTAGTTTTATGGACCGGTGGTGGTTTGGTTCGTATGAGTTTATTCAATTGCCATGTCAGTCAGTTCTTGCCATTTATCATCAGATTAAGAAGATATTGGGGGGAGATTCTTGGACTTATACCATCAGAAACTTACTTGGATTTGATGATTTTGGAGAGATGAAAGTGGTAGGTCTCGTTGGTGACACACAACCACCGGGTCAAGAGCCATCCCAAACCTTTTATAGATCTTTTGAGGAAGGCAGAGTAGGAGGAAGGGGTTGACCAACAGAACCCTTGAGCGGGGGTTGACCTCCGATGCAGTTCCTGTGGGAGTCTACTGATCCTGATTTGACTTTCAGAGCCCTAGGCGATAAATCATGCAGAAGGCAATAAATATCCTCAGGCAAGAATACCCCAGGCTCCTACGACCATTGGACTAACTAACTGAAATGCTTCCTCTCCATCTTTGCTTAGACTCCTTCCATTGATGAAATCCCTGCAGATGAGTCTCTGTGTGAAGTGTCAATTTAGAAGGGCTATCATGGGTTTCAAACAACTCATTACATGCTCAAAAAAAAAGAAAAAAAGAAAAAAAAGCTGGGCTAATTTCTGTTGACAAGGAACGAGATAAAGTCAACTAGTGGGAACACCAGTTGCGATGCATCATATCCCTAGTAATTCTTGTTAGTCATCCACCCGCTCCCCTGGCTCCCCACCTTCTTGGAAGGATGGCTTCTGACTTTCTCTCTCTAGGGGTTGACTCTCAAGGTAGGGAATATTAATTAGAAGTAGCATAGCACCAAGACGGTGGTAAAAAAAGAAAAAGGAAAGAATAAAACCCTAGAACATCTTCAGAAATGGCGATCAAGAGAAGAGAAAAAAATTGGTAAATAACTCTGAAGTATCTTCTTATTTCGTTCCTCCTTCCTCGCGGCCTGGCCGCCCTGTAATTACAATTCCCTTCTTCCCTCCCCTCGTCCTGTATTGGCCTACTCTCTCTCTCCCTCTCTGCTCTGCTCTGCTCTGCTGCCCATCTCAGTGGCTCTGGAAAAGCCCGCTCGGGGCGGCCCGGGAGAGGAAAAAAAATGGATTTCTGTTCGGAGGGGAGAGAGAGAGAGAGAGAGAGAGGAGTCAGAAGCCAAAGCCATTGCCTGAAAAATCTGCCTCCTCGCCGCTGCTGAGGGACTCCAAGACCTCGCTGTCCTCATCCTCACCTTCTGTCACGATCTCGAGGATCCCCTGCGCCCCACCAAAGGCCACGCCATCGATGTTGAAGTCGTTGTCGTCGTCAAGCTCGTCCCCGCTGTCGATGTCGTCTTCATCGTCGTTGCTCAAGTCCTCGGCATCGCTGATCCCGTCTACGTCTAGATCCGCCCCGAGAATCGAGTCCACATCAGCCTCGGAGTCCTCGTCTTCGTCGTCATCCTCTTCATCAGAATCGACCACGTCGTCGGGGTCCGAGTCGTCGTCCGTCGGCCGCCGCCTCCCGATCTCGTAGAGCCGCGCGGAGGAGAACATCTCCTCGTGGTCGTCCATGGCGACCACGGCGATGATGGAGTCCGTCGGCTCCGTGGCCAGGTCGAGGACGCACCGATCCACCGGAACCGTCGCGATGTCGGCGTAATTGACCGCGTCGATCGTCCGGAACGCCGGAAAGAGCGGGTGCCGGACCCGGCGCGTCTGCACCGCCGACGCAAGATCCTCGAGATTCCGCCGGAGGATTGCGTAGATGATGTCCCCGCTGGCGTTGAACGTGATCACCGTCTGGTCGAGCGACATCACGCTCCGGAGGAGCCTGAACTTTCTCAGATCCCAAACCTCCGAGTTTATGATTACCTGCAAGAAGCAATTCCGGCATGAGATTAAGGTTGCAGGTCTTCGGCAAGGCCATCCGATGGATCTGCACAGGGAGAAGGATGACCTCGTTCCCAGAAGGATGGAAGCCGCCGCCGCCGTAGTCGGTGAATTGGTCGAAGCGATGAACAGGGCGGGAGACCCGCCGGTCCCACAAGACCCCATTCCACAGCAGCATCGTGTCCAAGGGGTTGAAGTGTATGAGAGACTGCATGTGCCCTCGAACCTGGCCCGAAGAGCCGCTCGTGCCATCAGAGAGCTTGACGATGAGGTCGCATGTCTGGACGTCGTAGAGGAGAACCTCCCGCCGCGTGGCCTCCGTGGAGAGCGCCGCGAACATTGCCCCAGAGTGGCTGAACTGCGCCGCTTTGCACCCTTCGAATGAATGCAGTGGCACCGACAGAGAAGCCGCGTCCCACAGCCTCACGTCGTAGGTCCCCGACGAGAGGACGAGGAGGCTCTCCCCACTGAAGGCCGACTGGACCAGCGTGACCGGGGACTGGTGGCAAGACTGGTTCTCTAGCACATTACCGTTGTCCGAATTGAAGATCTTGAGCTCCCCGGAGTGGCTCCCCGTGGCGATCCGGGAAGCGTCGCCGAGGAAGGTGACGCAGGTGAGGAGGGCGGCGTCGTCCCTGCAGTTGCGGAGCGGCCGGAATCTGCTGTAGACGAACTGGCGGTCCCTCCGGTGGCCGTGGCTCCCGCCGTACTGCTTCTTGAACTCCCGGGTGCTCATCCTCGCCGTCACATTTGCTGGCGCGTCGAGGCTGCGGCTCGGCTCCGGGCACAGATGTGGTTGCAGGAGGGAGAGCGGCGGCAGCGTGGTTATCGGTGCCGGGCATTGCCGATGCTGGTGCTTCAGGTACTGCACCACCAGTGAATCGAGGGTCACCCTTTCGAAAACTCCACCGACCTGCGGATCCTGAACAATAGCGCTGTGCGGGGTTGTAGGTCCTCCCAGGAATGATCTCTCGGGGCCGTCGGGCAGTAGATCGTTCTGGTCGAGCTGCTCTCTCGGCGTGCCGCCAAATGAAGCCGCAGCAGCAGCAGCAGCTGATCCAAGGGAATCCGGCAGGAGATAGCTTCTGCGGGCAGAGTTGGGTGTCCGGAAAGCCGCCGATTGAGGTGCAGAGTCTGGTGTAAAGATCTTCTTTGCGGGTGTGCCGACGCCGCCGGCAGCATCCTTGCTGTCCATCAGCTTCCGCTTCATGGGCAAGAGTATAGGAGTTCTGTACTGAGCTTCCGCGTCGGCATCTGGTAAGCAGCCAAGCCCGGAAGGGGTTCTCAAAGCACAGGACACCTTGGCAGCCGATGGCGGCGGATTGGGCGGGCCCTGGGTCTTCCCCTGAGAGATACTGGACGAGAACTGCAGTTGTTTCTTCTTACAGGAGGCCGAAGAAGAGGGGTCATGCTTGCTGCTAGCCTCCTCGTCTCGCGATCCTGCCTGCGACGGTTCAGAGAGAAACCCCAGTGGGGCGCGCCCAGCAGGCCACTGGAGCTCTGTCGAATGTGCGTCTTGGACGCAGGCTTGATGGAGAAGCTGTGGTGCAGCCAGATAAGGCAGAGGGACCAGCTGAGCTTCCTTCTGTAGTAAAGCAGCAGTAGCTGTTAAGCCCGAAGCCTGGAGATGTTCGTGTATGAGAAGCAGCAGCTCCCTGGGATCCAAAGAAGAGAGACATATATATTTTTCAATATATATAAATAGTAAGAGCCAGTTGGCAACCTGAGGGAATAAATAGTAAAAATATGAGTGAGATTAACCTGGAATGGTAGGTGATTGGAGTGGCTGCAGCTATCGCTGCTCTCTCAATGCGCCGTAAGGTAGGAGCAGCAGCATCAGTGGCTGCCAATGTGCATGCCCGCCCAGAGTTTGTTACTATCTGCGGATTAAAAAAAGGTTTTAAAATAAATAAATAAAATCTGAATCTGTTGGACGACCTGCAGCTTTAAAAAGAAAAAAGAATGATAAAAGAGCGATGATTCACAAGTGTCATACTAGTACGCACTTCCTGCTAAGGGCAGATAAATAATGAAACTTCTACATTTACAAGCAAGAGAGAGAGAGAGAGAGAGAGATGACTGGGATTCAAGTGAAAATCATGAGAGCAAATATATTTCCATAATACCATGGTACTACTTACTGAAATAAGCTCGATGGCCACTTGGGCCAGCTCGGTCTGCCACCTGCCCTGTTCAGTTCCATAGGACTGGCCACCACCATGGTCACGTATAAGTTCAGACAGCTTTTTCCCGACCTGAGGCCAACAATCCAACATGCACCGCACATGAGAATGACGATCGAACACCATACCCAATACTGATTCGCGGCCAAAAACAGTAATCTGAAACCGTCTTAAGAACAGAAAAAGAGCGAGCACTTGCCTGCAGCTGCGTCAGTATGTGGGCAATCGTTTCATCTCTGGCTAAACCAAGCAAGACTCGGCAAGAAAGTGCGCGAAGACAGTCCAAAGTTGCAGGCGGGGTGATCATCCGAGGATGGAGAAGATGTAGAAGAACCTTGATGCCATTGTTGGCACGAACAGACTCCCTTGCCTGGCGATAACCTTGTTCTAGCTGGGCAGCAAGACCGGCACAACCAGCCCCGGAGCCTAAGGATATCCTCCGATCTCCGACTACACCAGAGGTAATGCTTGACAACACTATGCCTGAACTAGAGCTTGGAAATGATGAAACAAGTGGTGCCGAACTGCTGCGCTCCACAAGAGCAGCCTCTTGAACGGTCTGAACGGGCAAGGGAGCTGTTCGGTCTGAGACAGATCTTTCGTAATACCTCTCCATGTTCTCAGCACCAGCAGCATTTAGCATATAAGCAAGGGCAGACTGCTGACCTTGCGCAGGAGGTTTGTTGCTGATTGAAGGGGGAGGACAAACGAGATTAACAAGTACATTCAATGCTTGTTGAATAACCTGCATTTGGAAAAATTGCATCTATTTTTTAGCAATTCATCAATGCATTAATTAGAGCAGTCTCACTCAAACTCAAGAGATTAAATACCTCGGGATCAACACCTCCTGCACTATTTATTGCATCCAAAATGACCGCCATGCCTACACGATCATTACTCAAAGTGGCATTTACGATCATCTTCCGGCTGTATGGGAACAATGTTACAATATGAAGAACGCCCAGTGCATATTGTGCCAAGTCATGCAAATATCGTTCGGCAGGTGGTGCCTGAGACACAGAATCAAGTAGGAAAGATCAAATCAAATAAATATCATCTTCTGAAAGAGAAGGGACGACTAATGCTGAAAAGAGAAGCAAGGTAAAAGTGATGCCCATACATGACATAATTCCAGCATAATGATATGGCCATTATAGAATAAAAAGTAGTCCACAGGTGGCCACCGAGTTCGCACAAACGCAGCTCCAAGCTTCCTATCCCGCTGAATCTGGAGAAACACTGCATCCATAGCCTCATTGCTGATGTCAAGAGGCTTATATGCAGATCTTGCGCTTGAACTATGTCGAGGTAAACTCCGACTACTTTTGTTAGGACGAAGGGAATCTACAAGCAAAAGTAGATGGGCCCTATAATACTGGCGTAGAGCAACGCATGTTTGATATGCTATCTGCTTTTCCAGAGAAGTGAGAACATCTGCAGGTGATCGATCATTCCGAAGCGTTGTTGCATTAGGCAGGTTTGGCGCTGCAGAACTGCCACCTGATCTCACCGATGCTGTGCCATGAAGAAGATTCAACATCTTTTGCAATCCCTCCTGAGCATCAAATGAATCCAGCACTGCGCGGAAAACAAATGCAGCTGCAAAAAAAATTGCAGCATTTTTTCTAGCTTGATCCTGGGAGCAGCTAAGAAGCTGAAGTGCTAACTCGACCACTTGATTAACAATGTCAGACGGAAGAGCACATACACGCTCCATTATTCCCTGCAGTTAAATTTTGTTTTATTAGAAAACTATGAAACATATCATGAAAATTTTGAAGTAAAACGTAAAACTTAAGGCACAAAGCTGTCAAGCATTTCCGCTAGCGATCTCTCTACCATTACCTGAAGGGTTCCAATGGTAAATAAGCATGATGAAAGGCCAAAAAATGTCTGAGAAACCCTCTGAATAGAAAGGAGTTTCTGAATACCACCCCGATCAATGAATACAGCTGCAAACTTTCTATGAGCAGCTAAGGTACAAATTAGTTTCAATACTTCAGGAAGTAGTACCAAGACCTGAGGAGAGCTTTTATTCTTGAAACACCGCTGCAATAATGCAAGACAGACATCAACACCTTTCTCATGCAGGACGGGGCCCAAAGCTTCAACGTACTCCCCTAAAATCTCAAGACATTGAATAGAGTATTTTTCCCTCAACTCTGCGAGTGGTTCATCATCCAAAATACAGAATTCTTCTGACTCATCCTTTTCAAGTTCCACAGCCTCACAAGTCGGCGGTTCCTCATTGGAATTGCCGGAACTGCATCAAAGAGATAATAAAATGACACTAAAACACAAAATCTAGAAAGAAAAAAGGTATACAGATATCTACACTTGAAAAGGCTTACGCTTGAGCTTGTCTGGACATATCCGTAGCTATTGCAGCATCTACAACAGTTGATGCTGCCTTAGAAGCAGCTAGAACAGCAGCTTCTTCATCGTTTGTACTCTTCCAAGCCTAGAGACACAGAAAAGTAAGAACAATTGCAACCACAGCCCCAATGAAAGTTAAACAGCTTAAAATTTTACCTCCAAAGCAGAAGTCTTGACAAGCTCAGCAGCAGCATCTCCTGCAGCTTTGACTGCCTCTGGTGGTGCATTAGCGACTCTAGCCTCAGCTTCAGCAGCCTGGGTTGCTTTCTTTACTAAGTCGGAGATATCTCTTGATCCAATAGTACATTCCCTGAAACGATCGTCACTGTCATCTCCATTTCCAAAACAATCAGTGTCCAATCGATGCATCGAGTTTTTGATATCCGGTGATGTTTTTGCATCCTCATTTTTCAGGAAGTTCCTGTCCCTAACACCCCGGCCCCGTCCCACTCTAGATTCACTACTGGGGGAAGTCAATTGTTCAGTATCTAAGCTTCCTTCGTTTATCCTTCCTTTTCCTCTAGCTCTCATCAGTCCTCGGTTCATCCTTCGCCTTGACAAATCATTCTCGTCACAATCTTCATCACGAGAGGATCTGCTTGGACCATGTCTTTCATTTCCCCTTGATCTTCCATCAAATACATCTCGACTGCACCATTTTTCCTCTATCTGTTCAACATCTCCCTCGGCCAATTGAAACATGCCAGCAATTTCAGATGGTGAGTCACCTAGATCAGGTCTCAAATTCTCTGGACTGTCCGCCCAACACTCTTCTCCTTCTGTCATCCTAATCGCATTGCTTCGATCCCGCTCTCTCTCAGCACTTTGGTCACCTGATGATATCTCATCGCCTATTCGCAATGGCTCTGAGCGAGTGGCATCAGTCACTGGGCGCAATCTTCTTCTATTTTCTTCCCTGCATCTCAGAGAGGCACCTGACGCATGCTTGTTCTCTGATGGGAAAGTGGCATCCTTCTGACTAGCATTGACCTCTCCGATGACATGCATTCGAAGATAACGCATAAGTTTTGCTGACAGGCCAGATGTCAATACGTCTTCTACCAATTGACCACCACTGGAAAGAGCATTGACAAAGCTGTAAATAATAAGAAAAAATAGCAACAAAAAATCGAGTGTAAATCATCTAGGGACTGTACCCAGTAAGACAAATGACAAGAAGTCCGGTGGAATATGTCTTCAGCATCTCAGAATCTGTGGGCTTGTTCTGCCCTAATTCGCTCTTCCAATTGCATTGATCACCAGAAGCACAAGCAATATCCTCCATTACCCAACTTTTAATATTCTCCAGAACATCGTCATCAAAAACAGGGGGATACTAGGATGATGACCAAACGCAGGCATGTAAAAAACTTGAAGTCAGCAAATATGTAATACGAATGCAATAAAATAGCATATGAAAGAGAGAACAACGTGAGCACCAACCATCCACGTTGAGGAGCAGCTAAGAATTAATCTCGCAGTGGCTGCACGAACACTGACAGAGTATCTATTTTCTGATAGGAATTTAGACGAGACTAAATCGTAGAAGTCATCATTATCCTGAATACAGAAAATGAGGAACAAGCGAGGTGATCAATTTCCCAGACACAAAACTAAAAAAGTTATCATGGATAGTCCATATTAGCATGATATAACACTTAACATCATGAGAGAAAAAAACAACGCAAATACCAAAGCACCTGAATCAAATTTCCCAGTCTTCCAATGACATGAGACGCACGCCCATTGTTGAAAGATGAACTTCCAGACTCTTGCATATATCTAAATTTAAGAAAAACCAAGTGGAAATAATAAAAATTCTTTCAAAATAGAAATAACCAGAACTATTTCAACTAACACGAAATGAAATACAGTATCAAATAAAGACGATTTCACCAGCCTCTTCAGAAATCTATCCCTCGTTCTTTCCAGATTAACAAGTTAAATATACCTCCAGATGATGTATCCAACGTTTTTTCTACGGTAATAAAGGCCACCTTCAAAGAAAGCACCCAATTTCATCAAACTGTGGTCTAGGATGAAAGTGGAGTGGGGAGATAACCCCGAATGCTTACGTCCATATTTTTTCCAATTGGATTTTTTTTTTTACCGTTCTTCTTTGCGCCACGCAGAATAAGCAACAGGTAAATATACCTTGACATTAACCGGAATTTTTTCACAAAACCCCGAGCCGTAAAGCACGTTCTCGCATTCCAAGAATTATCAGCCTCGGAGGACATATGAAGAAAACACGAGTATAAACGCAACCTTATATGCCGCAAAGTGACACTATCCACTACACAGATACAACAACAAAAAAAAAAAACAACAACACAAAAAAAAATAACGAAAAAACATTGGAAAAAAATCGTTACATGATGCTCAAAATACCAATGAAGGAAACATCCGACTCCGAATAACTTAATAGAGACAAACTAAAAACAATCCGTCGACGAACGGGCGAGGGAGGAGTAACCTGGTCTCCTGGGTTTCCAGCATGGTGGCAAGCGCATGGATATGTCTGGGATTAGGGTTCGCCCGGGCGTCCATGATCTTCGACACAAGCCTCTGCGCCCTGCCCACCAGGGCCTCGTCCCCATCGCCGCCCTCTATCCTCCCCTCCTGCGACTCCTCCCGCGTTGCCTCCGCCGCCGTCGTTACCGGCGCCTCTCCCGCAGAATCCGTCCCCACATCCATGGAACCCGTCCACAGAGCTTCCCTCCCTTCCCTCTGCTGCTGCTGTCGATTCTCCGCCCTCGCGAGAGCAGAACGGAGGAGAAAGAGCGGAGTGAGAAAATGCCCTCGCCTCTTATATTTCTTGCTAGAGAGAGAAATAAAGGGTGAAAATCTTTGCCTCCAGAACTCCCCCTGCTCGAAGGAACATCTCAACTAGCCAACACCATCGACCTGTCCGGCTTAGAATGGTTAATCAGACTTGTCCCGGTGGAGTCAGGTCAGAAGACGCATCGATGATCCGCGAGACAACCCAACGCGCAGGAGGTGCTCTCGAAGCTGCAAGCTTGTTGGATTCAATAATAATAGCTATAATACCCCTCAAAACCTAATTAATGGCGTTCGTACCCCTCCCCCGCACTGTACCGACATTAGCGTGTCGATGGGCGGGCTAAAAACCTCCGATGGCCAGGTTTTTTAAAAAAGATGCTATATAAAAAAGCCCGGCCCGGACAAGCCCGGGCCGATCCGGCCCGGCCCAGGCATAATTCCTTTAGAGGGAAACCCATTGCTGGGCTTCATTTGACCAAGTAGACCCCGGGGCTGCAGCCCATCTAACCCAACTACAAGGATGGTCTGGTGCTCTCAAGGGCCTCCCCCAGTGGTCGGTCACCCTACTTAGTCGTTTGCTGCAAAAATGCTGGTGCACATTTTGTCCCACATGTATATCTATACTGAATGATTTCTAGATCAATAAGATAGTCATCAAATCATGGCCTAACCTTGTATGAGTTATCTCTTGATGGGTTTATTTATATTATGTTTCTTGTGTGATATTTATTAGTATTTATATCTATTGAATATAGCAACACTTGCCTAATTAGTAATATGGATGAGTGATAATCATCTTTTTATGTGATAAATCATCCCAATTGGAAGATAAGCCTAGAAAGTTAGGTCCAGGTCAGTCATATAAAATAAATAAAATATGTAATGTTAGTAAATTTACACTTTGAGTTTATAAAGCACAAGCTACATCAATCTACAAAGAATGATTTCAACAACCCTTAAGTTAGTAAGGATCAAATGACATTTCTTAGATTCAAGAGTTTGTTAAATCCACAAACAAATGAAAATCTCAAAAACATATATAATCGTTCTTCTCTCTAAGGTTACAACATGTTAGCCTCCAAATAGGTCAAAGCCTATTGTTACTATCCTTAAATGTGGATTAGTTAATAATATAAATATAATTAATATTAACATAATTAAAAACCATATTTATAGAAAAACAAGTTTAGATCGGCTACTTGAACTCTATGCTTTTGTTTTGAGCCTTTTGATATTTTTAATCCTCATTTTTACATATTCAGTTCGCTTTGGTCACTACTTTTTACGTCATAAATGTTGTGATATGAAAAAAAACTCCTCGAGTATATCTCTTTCAAATTATTATTTGAAGACCATAAGAAACGGATGATGGAGAACTTTACTAAGATTGCCAATTTAGGTATATTTTTATCTTGACTTCCAAACTTGGAAGAAATTAGATGATCCAGCCCTCTAATCCTAGAAGCTTCCCATGGGCTCACAAAGCAGTCATTTCGAAGGTTCAAGCCATGTTTGCTCAAACATTTCCATTAGAGCACTGAACATATGCCAAAATATAGGTGAAACTTGCATGGAATAGAGGGTTCTACCAGTGCTCTGAGGGGGTGTCTAAGTCATGCTTTCAATAGAGGTGGCGCCCCAAGATGGAAGATGCATTTTGTTGTAGGGGGAGGAATTTTAGGGATGATAGGGAAAAATTTTTCTTCAGCTTTCAAGATCAATCTTAGTAAACTTTGGACATTGGGTGCACAAGCCCATACCAAAATGGGTTGCAACTTCATAGAACTATGAGTATCCCAAACAACTGACATTCATCATTTCCTCAAACTATTAAGGATTGGGTCTCGTCATTTTAGTTTGAAATGGGTTAGTAATAATGATTGAAATTACTTGTCTTTCAAAGTCATCATTGTGCCCTAATAACTTCTTATGTGATCAAATTCATATTTTTTTGGATTATTTTTTAATTTAGATTTTTCTATGACTTTTTGTCACTTTGAAAAATACATGTGAAATTGAATACAAATTTGTAATTCATAAGTCAAAAATATCAAGGAATATTTCCCTAAGAAAATTCATGGTAAAGTTCCAACAACATTAAATGAATATAAAATCTCCTTTTATCATTTATAATCCATATGAGTTTACTAGTGATAAATTATAAAGTATAAATTATGGATACTTATACATTCTTGATGTACTGGATGTACTATCACCATTAGCATCAACCTAGTACTAGATCATATGAGCTGAGTATCAATTTAATCATAGTTTGAATGGTTGGCCTGTCTAGGAATCTCCAAATCTGCAGATACTTTTGCCCCCAAAAAGGTTTTGTTGCTGCTTACATCCTTCCTCATCTTTGTTCAAATTGGTTGCTACTGTGCAACAATTTAAGACTAATAATATCTCCTAATTTCATTTACTTGATTTTTGGTTCTATGCTGTAGGGTATATTTTTTACCTAAATGTTTCTATCAAAAATGAGAATAACCTCTGCCATTTAACTTGTTTTGAATTATTGCATACAATTCAGTCACAAAATATCATATTTATTACAAAGGAGACACAAAGCCGGCTCGGTGCATGAAAAATAAATATCATTAGTTAATAATTATTTAGGTCATAAAAATAATTAAATTATTTTCACACCAACTTAAGCACGCATATTAGTATTTTCTATGGTTTGATAATCTATTTTTTTTCATTGTTTGATGTTTAAAAGGTACTATGCCAATACTAGTATGCTAAAAAAAGATGTACACAAGACAGATCTTCAAGGGCATGAAGAAGGGCATTAATGGGGAAAATAAGCTTTTTCGAGAGATCTTACTAAATATTTACTAACTGTACGAGAGCACCTATAAACGTGTATAACTAAAAAGAAGTTGTGGAACGGACGAGACACGCAAGTCTTTGGGAACTGTGTCGCGATAACAGAGGGGCAACATCGATCCGTGCCAAGTTAGCAACGACTGGCCAGTGGCCTGCCCCGGGATGAATATGCTCCTCTCTCTCTCTCTCTCTCTCTCCTCCCTGCGGGAAAGGTGGCCTTTCTACTACAAAGTCAACTCCAGAACCTCTAAATTCTTATTTCCGTTAAGGAACTGGAGATTTTTAGATCTCTATTCCCTCTCTCCCTCTCTTCTTGGGGATTGCACCCTACAGACACATGACGTGCCGTTGCAGCTACTTATGGCTGACCTCCTCGGAAGCAGAGAATGTGGCAACAGATGGAAAGAATATCCAACGGAAATTGTCAAAGAATGCACTATCGAGCCAGTACCCATAAAAAATACACACAAAAATGAGAGAGAGAGAGAGAGAGAGAGATGGAGGTCGGGGGGGCGGGGGGGTTAGATCCCACGTTTCATCTCTCCACTTCCTTCCCTTTCATCATCTTCTTCTTCCTCCTACGCGTAATCTTCAAACCCTAGGAAGCATATCACAGTGAGCTGAAGTCGGGATCGTTCACACACACGAACGATGGTCTTCCACGGAATCTATCTACAGGTTCTCGAGACTCACCGACCGATCCGAGCCCGTCTCCTTCCTCTCGACGGGGTGCAGTTGCAGATCCAGCGATCCTCTCCCTCCTTCCTGTTCCTGTTCCTGCTCCTGTTCATGTTCCTGTTTCTGTTCAGACGATCCTCAGCGAAGGGACTCGGAGCTCCCAGCGTCTCCGTCAATGGTGCAGCGGGTTCGGCCCTGTGGGCACCAGCCTCTTCTCCACGCCGTAGCGGGGGTCGATCTCGTGGCCATCGCTGGAGTCGCTCTGCCGGTGCCGGAGAGGACGGTGGTGGTGGTGGTGGTGGTGGTGGTGGAGGGCTCGCCGGAGCTGGTCGGGTCGTATCGTCAGCATCTTCCGGTGGGCGGCGATGGAGGAGCTCAGTTCGCTGCCGGAGCGGTGCAGGTGGCTCCACCCGTGCAGCAGGAGCAGCAGCAGGAAGGCGACCCACAGGAGGAGAGCCCCCACAAGGTTCCTCCTCATGGCCATGGACGAGGAGTCCCACCCCTCTCTCTTTCTCTTCTCTCTCTCTCTCTCTCTCTCTCTCTCTCTCCCTCTCTCTCTTTCTCTTTCTCTCTTTCTCTCTCTTATTAGGAGAGATCTGGAGGCTTGACAGGTTGGGGGGTCGGGATGGAAATAAGATATGAGGGCGAAGGAGGGGGGTTGCTTGCAGGGGACTTCATCTCTCCTCCGCTGTGGAGGTGGTCTCTGATTTCTATTGGTGGGAAAGGGAGCATTTTGGGGCTCTTTTACGCGGTGCAGGGGGCAGCCCCTCCGCATTGCCCGTGCGTAAGTCAAGTCCACGTGGTTGCTGATGGGTCTTCCTACTACCTCTCTCTCTCTCTCTCTCTATCTCTCTCTCTTCTTTCTCTATATCCTTTCTCTCTCTTCCTTGACGTTGACGCGATAAGGCATGGAGGAAAATGGGTGCCATAACCTTAGGGGATTGCTGGAACGGCAAGGCTTTACTGCGTTTCTTCGTGGAACAACTGCACCTGGTTCAGTCAGCGGCTTCCATACATGCAAAGAGAGAGATAGCTAGATAGATAGATGGATATAGAGAGAGAGAGAGAGAGAGAGAGAGAGAGAGAGAGAGAGAGAGAGAGAGAGAGAGAGAGAGAGAGAGAGAGAGAGAGAGAGAGAGAGAGATCGATCTTCGGTGCTTTTGACCGATCTCCGGAAGGGCTCCTCAAGTTTCTGACCAGTCCACGCATGGAGACGAGCACCTCGTGGCCCCCTCTCTCTCCACTGTATACACACACACACTCTCTCTCTACTTTGTCGCTCTAAGTTTGCATGCATATAAAAGTGGGTAGACGGGTCATAGTTCACAGTCGCGTAAGCGACATTTTTGGGAAGACCTTGGGAATCGCAGCCTTCTTCCCTCCCTCGTACCTTGTGATGTTCCGTCTTCTATCTCCTCCTGTTCATCGCCCCCAACTACCCCCCAAATAAAAATCACACCTTTTATCGCCCTTAAAACTCCATCTCCTTCGTCATTTCCATTTCGGGAAAGAGAAGACTCCATCACCTTCGTCATTTTCTGAACTGGGCCCCGCAACGAACTCAAACTACAACCATATGAGTGATCTGACTGCAGTTTTTCCACCCAGATTGAATCGTGATCGTCTGATCCGACGAGGCATCGTCGATCATGACGGTGAAATCTAATCTATGGATCGATCTCCTTAAATGTTTTCGGGATGCGGCCACGTGCCCCGATCAGTCAACGGGATCCCCTTGATCCGTGATTTCCAGCCGCCTGATTGAACGATAGATTGCTTCTATGATGTAAAAAATGGGCTGTCCAATAATCAGGCCCAATAATATCATGGATTGGGCCGTCCACATTTTTTCACAAAATTTAGAGAAAATAAATCTGGGCCGTCAGTTTTCTTTTAATATTTCCACAAATAGTAATTAGTGGGAATACATTGGTTGTGTCGCTGTTTACGGGTTGACGGATCCACCTTTTCGAATCGTTCGGGTAAGAATCCGAACCGATACGCCATCTTCCCTCTTTTCCTCTTCTCTTCTCTTCTCTTCTCCTCCCTCGGGGGTTTTGGTTCCCCTGGGGTTTCTCTTGGGCGTGTAGGGGGAGAAGGGGAGGAGGGTGATCCTCCGGATGGAGTCGCCCATGGCGGAGGCGCTGAGGGTCTCGGACGCTGATCTTCTGGTGTACGTCCACCCTTCCAACGCCAACAGGATTCAGAAAGCACTGTGTCGTCAGCTCAGCGTCGCCCTCTTCGCGTGAGTCTCTTCCAATTTCCTCCTCCTCGTCATGCTGTTACTTGCATCGCGGGCGTCTGCGGGAGAATGAAGGATGTATGTAATCTTGGCGTTTTCTGGGGAGGAATGAGATTGGCGACGATAGCTCCTTCGGTTAGGACAGATAACGCGGAACCCCGCTGCTGTTCCTTTCACGTTGGGGTCTCGTTGTGAGAAAATGTGCCTTTTTGTGTTGCTATGTTTGTAGAACAGAACGAAACTTCACGAATCCGTGGGAAGCAATGGAGGACGAGCTTGACGAGTTCGTGCTGATTAATTCTTTTGTCACCTTCGTGGGGACTGTCGCCACGATTTATACAGAAAGGATACTATTGCTTGAAAATTCAAGCAGGTCATGTGATTCTGATGCCAGCTCCAATGCAATTCAGCACGATAGGCTTGTTTCTTTGATATAGGTCAGTGGTGACGACAATATTGTACTTGCCACTTCCATAGAGGGCGAAATTGACGCAATTTCAAGCGACTGCAAATGAAACAGAGTTCATCATAGTCTGAAAGCTATAATCTATGGGGTTGAACCTCTTCATGTTTTATCAATTGATTGCCTGTTGAAACCATTGCGTCTACCTTTGGACTTTCGATGATCTCCATTAACATTTAAGAAAATGGATGTTCAGTAGAGGAAGAATAATTGACCTTACTGGAAATCAAACAAAATGAATTAGCATGTAATATTAAAAGTTTAAGGTAGACCATTATCAAAATACTATGATATTGTTTACGAATAAATTTTGAAAATGTGGATGATGATAATTATGGTGTCTGTTTATTGACTAGGGGATAAGAAAAGTGATCATGAAAAATGGAAGGTCACGGCTGTATTCCATTGTTTTTTGTGTTAATTCGTTCAGATGGTATAGCACTTAAATGTTTTTCTGGCTTAGTTGCAGATTAGCTTTGTGAAGTTATCTCACAAACTTGGTAACCTATTGCTTCTATTCAGTTGTCGTTCTCTTTTATCTAAAAAATAATTTTAAATTGATACATAGTCATCAATATGATACCCTGAGGCCAGGGCTCATGTTTTCTATGACTGAAGTTCCAACGGATTTACAATTGACATCTGTACTTTGATCGATTGTCTAAGAGTTTTTTCTAAAGGGCTACTTCAAAATTATGTTGTCTGCTGATGAGCGGAGTTCATAACCGATGTTGCCCACCAAATCAAAGTTGCTTGTCTAAAGAAGAGACATCTTATAAATCATTGTTCCTATTAAATAAGGATTTCTTTACCTTATCATTCAACACTGATAGAGAGCACTGAATCCCTAGGATTTTTCTGCGCTGCCATGTGATGTTGTGGTAGGAGAGAGCTTCGAGGTTTATCTCTCTACCTAGGGAGAGATCACCAAGTTAGAGGAGACAAATCTCGGATAGACTTTTTGTGTCCTGATGTTTGAAGGTAAAGCTTTCTGTTCTAGCCCTAAAATATCAAACATCCATGCTCCTTTAAATTTGATATCTAGATTCCATGGCCACTGATCTTAGTCCAGTGCCATTTTTGGCCTGTCGAATTACTTGTATTTTGGCCACTTCGTGTGTTAATTGATGCTTCAGTGAGATCTTATGAGTTATTCTCCTCATTTTGATGATTTATGGCATTTCATAGCCCTGAAATGAGCATAGTTGCAAGAAGAGTGAAGCCGAAATCAAATGCTTGCTAGAACATCTTTGAAAATACCAACATGTGGATGGAAAAATCATTTCTCCAACTCCAGTTATCCTCTCCGAGGACAACCGTGAATGAGTTGCCCCCAAAAGATCTTCCTCGCTGCATATAAGGGGATATAAAATGTGTTTGGAATCAGGGAGATGGGTCATGGCACTGGATGTAGCTGCTGGCAATCAGCCCTTTGAGATGGATAGAGCAGTTGTAACTCTACCCACATCCAAATTTGGCTGATTGATACTGACTCGCATGACTTTGAGCTACAAGGGAATTGAGTCCGAGTTGGATTGATACTAGTCAACCTAACTCAGTTTTAAAGTCTGTTGAGCCAGTAATAGGGCCGACTCCCAAGTGGTAGTCCTTTCATTCATTTAGCTAATGAGGCACCATGTTCATGCTATTTTCTGCTAATGCAATTCTAAAATCTAGTATGATTTTGGGTTTTTACTGTAACTGAACAGTGAAGCTCCGTTCACACATTTAGGAATGCTGAAGAATGTTTATTTTGTAAGCTTACTGGAATACTAAAATACTTTTTTTTTTTCAGGTTTAATGAAACTTTCGATGGTGTGTTGTTGGCTTATTCCTTTGGTCTTCCAAGTAAAACTGCAAGGATTCTTCCAGGACTCATACCATATCTTTGTGTGAACGTGAAAGCAAAACTGTTGTTATTTTCTCCGAGACAGGATATGCTATTAGGTAATTCTGATTCTTTCAAATTGTTACCTAATTTTGAATTGATTGATTTGTATAACTGAATACTATAGCAATAAATTTGTTATTTCCATTTGTATCTTATTTTACAATCTAGTTGTGCAGTCACGGAAGCCCAGAGTATTAGAGTACCAAATATTTAACAGTTTTAAACCCCAACATATGGCGCTTAATTCTTTGGATAGCTTAGCTCATTCCTAGATGCTGTAGCCCAGCATAACTTATCATGAGGACTGAACTGAACCATATGAAAGTTTAACGAACCAGGTTGCATTTTCTTAACTTGGTAAAATCTAGTGAACCATCTAGTCAATGCATAAATAGACCGAGTTGGGCCTAACCCTTATTTGGGTGCAGCCTGTGCTCTGAGGAGGTCCAACCTGTAATCTTGGAATGTTAGCAATAATCCTCCGAGGTCGCACTCCTGAGATTCATGATTCTCAGGATCACTGAGGCCATTCGTACTAGGCTAGTCTTCCAAGCTATTGTTGGTCCAACATAAAGCTGCTCACATGGGGGCGGTGCAGGTGGGGGCCCTGTCTCTTGTACCGAAGGTCAGTAAAACATTTCATCCTAATCCAATGTCCATCCTAGTAGAACTGCTAAAAAGGTTTGGTCCTTAAAAAAAACTTCTATGCTTTGCTAATCAATGCCTAATTTGTCATGTTCTTCACTTGCCAGTTAATAATTCAACACAACATTTTCTACAGGTTTCGAGTTCCAACTATGCTTGGATCTAGGAGCCCAAAGATCCCATTCTTCTTCTTCTTCTTCTTCTTCTTCTTCTTATTTTATGTTGTAAATAATGTTTTGTGCTCTTCAAAAATTGCATTGCGAATAGTTTTTTTTTAATATCTAGTTTGATATTATTTCTGAATAATTGCGTATTTTTATGATTTTAACATTTTTTTTTGCCAACTATTTACATATAACATTTTTACAAAATAGTGTTGCTTAGTTTCATCATCTTGTTTCCTAGGCGTAATGTCATATACTCGACTATGTTGATTTCTTGGACAACCTCGCCTTGGTGATGGCCTCTTTTTCTTTCATGAAATTGATATTCTGCGTATTTTTAATTTTTTTTCAATCTGAGTCTTAAGTTTATTGAACCCTGTCAATGCTGGTACATGTTTCCATGTCAATTCAAAAACTTAAGACATGAAGAAAAGGAAAATTTAGTGCCTTAAACTATCCTTTGATCATGTGGATTCTAAGTATTCTCCAATTTGTTACTTTCAGAAGGGAAGGTGGTTAAGCTGAACAAGGAAACTATTTATGTGGTTGTACTAGGGTTTTGTGCTGCAGCCATCACATCAGAAAATATTCGTGAAGAGTTTAGATATAAAATTGTGAGTTGACAGCTGTAACTTGAAAGATTTTCTGGTTAAATATGCTATGTAAAGAGCTCTGCTATATACAGTATCACTTTATATCATCAACTGCACTCATTTAGTGGTTTATCAATATTTTTACAGAAGGGTGGACATGGGATGTTTTCCAGCACTGCTCACAAACGTCATGTTATTAAACCAGGAACTATACTACGATTTCTTGTCAAAAGGTGTGATTCATAATTTGTGAAATGCCTTTTGCTCGTTAATGACATTACCTCAAAACCTCTGGGTTAAAGTGTCTGTTTCTCGTTACTCTGCGATTCAAATCATTCATTAGCGTTTAGTTTATAAATGTTGATTAAGGTCACTGATATTCTTGTTCTCCTAAATTCTATAAATGAATACTTTTGGATGTCGAATCATTTAATGCTTATCAGATGTACTAATTGGCATTTGTCTTACGATTACTAGTCTAAAGAAGATCTTATGTGCAAGCTTTTTCGAAATCGTTTGAGCAGCACTCTGAAAACATTTTTACCAATACTAATTTTGGTTATTATACGACTTACCATGCAGCTAAGTTCAGTATTTTCTTTCATGACTTCTCTGTATAGATTTTCCTATGTTATGGTTCTATTGCCTATATGTTGTTTGGTTTTCGGAGTCATGCTTTACTGGGATTGTATTATCAATTTCCTTGAGTTACACTCTGTCTACCATCACTTTAAAAAAAATCACCTTAGGGAAAAGCTCTTTATGCTCATTCAATAAGTTTTATGGCCTGTGTGTCACCTTAATGAGCATTTCTCTCCAATGATTTTTGATTATAAAACGGAGATTGGATTGGTAGCCAGAGTGGTTGGATCTTAGATGTGTGGAGGTGAACGATCTAACACATAAAGAAATAGTTTTGATTAAAGAAGGAAATAGAAGGGTTTGCCAGATTAGTTGCTGCTCAGACTTGTGAAGATGTATCTGAGGTGACACGTAAGGTGTTTATGGAGCTGTCCAAGGGTTATTCTCCGTGATGTACTTTATCAAAGAGTATGCTTAACCTGGGAACTAATTGGAGACTCTTGACTTGACTATAGGTAATGCATCCAGTCCAAAAGAGGAATCTGTTATATCCTAGTAAAAAAATGATTTCCTTTTTTCTGTCAGATCGTTGCTCTGGAGATGTTGTTATACCATACCCGTGTAGAACGTGTCGGGTTCATGATTCAGGTCTTCTTTGGGGGCATATAAAACCAGAGATGGGTGCTTTTTAGAAGCTTCGCTGTTGTGGAAATGATTGCTATGTGCAAAAGGTTTCAGTATCTAGGAGACAAATGGTCTCTATCATCTCTGTGAAAGATTTTACAGGAGGTTTCGATGTGGACATATATGATCTGAATAAGGAGAGGAAGATTGATTTTTTCATTTCATGTATATATGGACTTCGGTATGCCAGTAGGCTGCATAAATTAGGTTTGTGGCCCTAGAGCTTAAATAGCAGGTCTGATACCCTGTCAAAGTTAGTTGGGGATATCTAACTCATAACTAAGTGTCAATAAACGGAGTGGACAGATCTATTTTAAAACTCAGTTTTACTTAAAATGGGATTTTTTCTAATAAACTTTGATCAAGGTATGTGCGACCCTTCATCTTTTTGCGAAGTTATACTGTCTTTTTCCCGGGATGCATCTGAGAATCGCATGACTATTATCGAGCTCATAATCTTTTTTACTTTGGCTCAACATGAGGGAACCTGCACCATTTTCAGGGACGGCCATCTCTATTATTTTTGTTGGAGGCTTCACCTCAAGATTCCCCACACCACAGTACCTATTTTTCTGATATTTTCAAACTCTGAATCAGATTCTCTCTCTGGCACGGGATGGTGAAGTGAAACGATTGACTTGGAGGATCTATAGCCCTTGATCACTTTAGTCATTCATTGGGGATATAAATCTTATGGCAGAGATTCATTCATTGGGTTTTCTAAATTCCTATTTCCGAGGAACTGCGCCCGCCCTAAAAATGTTTGCAGCCAGTTGTAAAATGTTTCTGAAAACCTGCACTGCTCCTTTAATGACAAGCACGTCAATTCTCTTACAAATCACCATTATATTTTATTGGCAACTCTAATGCTCATCCGTGTTCGAGAGATGGAATGGAATCTCCTTTAGCTTACATGGTTTGTATTGCATGCTTTCTCATTTCCCCTATAGTAACCTTTCTCATTTCCATGGTTTGTATTGTATGCTTCATGCTCCATCTCGACACGTATCGATCAATAAGGATGTGCTGTTTCTGAGCAGCTCCGCTCATACTTAATTGGAAACTCAGAGGAAAATGTCTCACCGCTTGTAGTTCTTGATATCATCTAGTTCTTCCTATTTATGATGTCCTGGTTCAATTTCTTAACTGAAATTATCAATGTCCATCTCCCGATCTCCTGCTTCCTTGCCAGTTTCACGAGGAACTTGGAAGGTATGTTTGGTTTTCTGGAAAGGATTATAAATGGAAAAATAATAGCTGTTGGAACTAATTATTTTATTCCGTGACATACAACAAATCTTTCATGTGGTTTCCTTCCTGCAAAACCTGTTGCGTGGACTCCTGTCCCTACTAGAAGGACACTTTCTAGTCGTCATTTGACCTCCATGTTAGATGACTTCTGAAATCAGGCTTGAGTGGTATTATGCGGTTATGGAAGGCGTTGCTCTGGTAAAAGGCAAGATGATTCATGTTGCTTGCTACACGGGCAGGCATCACTATGAACGTCATGATTCATCGCCCAATTCCGTGGTTGTTATTCATCATTTTCCTCGTTCACTGAACAACATTGTTTCCATCAGTTATTTCTGTTTAATCTGATGGCCAGTTTTGAGGGAGTAGTGCGCCAGATACATTGATAATAATTAGTAGATGGCATTGCTTATGCGGTCAATGATCAATTAAAACCTCACACTGAGGAGTTTGGAGTTGATTCCTTGGTTCTGTCTATGATCTCTTTTGCACATGACGATATTATTTTTGTTGCCAGTTTTGACGAAGAAATACTCCACATATCTGGTTCATTAATCCCAGCACACACTGGTTGCCTTCGCTGGTTATCCAAGCATGGCACAGCCGAAGACTCAGAGTTTGATGGGTGCGTCATGTTTCCATCTCAAGTAGAGATTTTTGTGCATGATTTCTCAGTTCAGACTTAATCTTTTAAACTTGAACGATGTCGGGAGGATGCTAACAGAAGCTCCATGGGGAACATTGTTCTGGCTCGCTACTATCCCAAGATAGAAACTCCCGACTCTTTTTTGAAGAAGTATTTATTTCTGTTTTTGTTTGAAACTATCGACAGGAGTGAGAAGTCTTGCAGAGGGGATGGAGATATTAGCAGGGACGAAGGCAATGGGCTGCTTAATGAATGTGATGCTACTGCTCTGCGAAGTAAGTCCAGAAGAACCACTTAAGCCCCAAAAAGGAAATGCCCCCCCTGCAGCTCATCACTGTTCTTTCACTGTTGCGTGGCTGCAGCATCTGCATGATTCTTTCACCAAATTTCGGATTAGTCCTTGGAGTCCCCTTTCTCTCATCTCACTTTTGATGTTCGTCTAGAGATTTATACTCGAATGGCAGTCTGATGGGCAATTTTGGGCTCTGTATGGAGACTCTCCGCTCATCTGTTTATGCCTTTTAGACATTGTTGAGCTCTCCTCTGTTTAAATTTCACCCAAGTTTGGGATTTGATTTTGATCAGGTCAGAGAGATTTTCTTCTATTTTTTTCCTTCTCTGTCTGCCTAGTCTATATGGGCGTCTCTTCCATTCAATTCAAATCATCCGTATATTATCCAAGTGAATAGAAAAAAATATAATGTTTTGACTTTTTCTTGTAATGTTTTTGGATATGCTGTGTACGATGCAGTCGTAAATGGGAACTCGGTCAGGATTTTTGGCTGGCCAAGATCTATTTATTGTATAAGGGTAAATTTTAGGAGGCTTTTAAGCTATTTTATTGTCCAAATAAAGATAGAGATGTAGTGTTAATATGATGGTAGTCAACAGAGAGAATCTAACTAGGCTGTTGTCCGGGTTCTCTAGTCGTCTAGCGAGCCGGCTCGTCTTCCTTCCCACGCCTTGCAAATCTTAGAAAAATGGTATCAAGTGGGGAGAGAGAGAGAGAAAGAGAGAGAGAGAGAGAGAGATGGGAACTAGCAGGGATTTCAGAAGAAGATTGTGCTCATCTAGAGTACCTGTGAGTTACAAGGTGTAACGTTTTCAGAGCCAACTGAGGTCCTTTGAGCATGGCGCCCTCTACAAAGAAAAAAGAAATCTCATAACTCTTCGCTGGCACCTCATAATGTAATGCATGAACATTTGAAGCCATTATTACCTTCACAAGATCCCTATCGTTGACTCTTCAAGAGCATCCATGCGCATGGAATCCATAGAATGGCTGATGTGGGGGTACTTCATGTATGTTCCTTGGCTTCTTTTATTGGCATGGTTGGTCTTTCAGATTTCACGTAGATTCTTCTAATAATTAGGACGAACAATTATCTATTATCTATTATCATATCTATGCTGCCTCAATTTTTTGTTCTGAAGTAACACCATCTCTCTTTATTGAAAATTATAAAATTAATCATTATTTTGAACTCATTCAGCTTCAATCATCTCTTAACCATATACTAGCTACTATATGGTTATAAAAAAATGAGTTATGTATCAGAAAAAATCGATGCTCGTCATCCACTCCAACCTTAACGATTATGGATCTTTTAAGCCGAATTATTCCATATGTTCATCCACAATTCATGAATGAAAACTGTATTATCACTCACTTATCTTAAAATTTATTGGCGAGAAATTGTGGCACGCAAAAGGTTATTGAACTACAGGTCTAAAAAGCTTTAAAAAGTTTGTTGGTCGTTTCAAAATTCATTAACATCTTTTAACACAGATAATAATGCTACTGATGCCTCGGTAAAAAAATAAATAACAAATTTGCCCTTCTATGATCCTTGAAAACAATACTATGCCAACTCAATTACGATGAACATCAATGCAACTTCTGACAGATAGAAGGAATAAATGTATTTATTACATTAAGTCAACCAGGATAAGGATTCGCATTAGGAAATAAAGTCAAACGTGAGCTTAAAAAGAATAAAAAATGTTCAACATCTTTCAAGATAGATAATAATGGCAGTGATGCATCAGTTAACAGATAAATAACACATCTGCCTCAATAAGATGGTTGAAAACAATTTAGTGGGAACCAATTTACGTTGAAAATCAATGCAACTTCTTAAAGTTACAAGTAATAAACGTATTTGTTAGATCAAGTCAACCGGCTGAGGATTAGTACTACAAAATAAAAGTCAAATGGGAGCTTTAAAAAAATTAATAACATCAATTTAGGCGTATTGATGTTCCCAGGGTAGGAGGAAGAAGATTGCGTACGAGTTGAAGACGATATAAAGCATTGACATTATGCCTTTATTGCGGGTCAAACGCGTGTAATCAGTTACATATAATGTAAACATAACACCTGCAATAACTGCGATGTTTACTTAGAGTGCTGAGAATCTCATATCGTGTGGCAGCACTCAACGGATGGGATTGACGAGAGAACCAAGTGGTCTGGAAGACAAAGCGGAAATATAATAGATACAAAATCATACTACTACTTTACTAAGGTATTAATGATTTGTAGTACCCTCCGAAAACGGACGGGTTCTCTTCATCGGGACTATGTACTGAGAACTTGGAGCTTGTTTTCGTTTAGCACAGTTGTTCGACAAACTCTTTGCCTCTGTCCATCACTCACGACGTCAATTTGTCCCCACTCTCTTCCTCTCTTCACCTTCGAGAGAGGTTTCTAAGGGTCTGGCCAAGAGGATGTCGGCACTGGGTCTGACCATTTTTCAGGGCCTTGTGAAGTATGTCCTTCCTACGCACAGGTTGGGCTTCACAAGGCCGAGGGCTAGCATGGCAAATCGGCATGCTAGCCCTATTTAGCCTTGTTGAAGTTCCTAGCGATAAAAACAATCATTTTTCCCTCCCTAGAAGTTCATTTCGAGTTGGCTCTGTCATCTTTGATCTGAAGCCCACATCGAGCATAAAAAGACAACTCTTAAGCCTAGTTTCTAGAAAATATCTCGGAGAGCGAGAGCGAGAGAGAGAGAGAGAACAACCTCACCAATCAGTTTAAGGCGGTTCTTAGTCTCTTGTGCTCATCCAATTCACTAGGCCCCTTCCCACTCCAACCGCCTACCTCTGTGTCACTCTCGTCTGGACAAGAAATGCCCACAGCTTAATAAAAGCTGACGTGTACCTCCTGGCAGGTCTCCCACCCTTTTCCATCAGGCACATGCTGTTATGCGGTCCACCCGCCTGTGCCCAATAAGTCAAAGTCACCTTTCGGAGCTGGCGGCTTCCTCCCACCTTCGGAGACGTCACCCTCGCCCAGTTTTCGGCGTTGCTCAGAATACATAACAAACTTGAATTTTCAAAGAGGGATGAATTTTATAAGGGTGTGTGGGGGGGGGGGAGTCGTTAGCCGCGGTATTTGCCCATTTGGAAGTGATACGGACTGATTGCTTCCCGCTGCTTACGGTCTCTCCGCATATGCTTGACGAATTAATTGCCTTGTCGCTGTTTCGACCTGCCAAAGCTGGACCACCCCTTGTCAACTGCGTCTTCGTCAAGGAAATCTCATCTACTTTCTTACTCAATGGAAAGGGTCCTCTACGGCACATTTATAAACTAACATGCCCATCTAATAATATGACGAGGTAACTTAGGATATATCAGACTAAACATACACATAAATCTATGTTGTTATATATACATGAATCAAAATTTTATACGAACTAAACTCTTTGTACATAGTCTTATCGAGAGTTTAGTTAGTCTTAGAATAAAAAGAAATACAGATGGGTTCGTCGAAGTAAAGACATGCGAGACACCTGAGAAGGAATGCCGGTCTAAGACGTCGTTTGGATACAATTCTTTATGGAACGCAAAATGATACACACAGGGACTTTTTCAATGTGAACTGCCCTCGTTCAGCACACGCAGCAGTGCTTCGGTGACGTCGCTGCACACTACCATCGGAGCCGTAGCTCCGCCGCACACGACCCCGCCACCTCCCGCCGTCCGCAAAGGACCGCCATCCCGTCTCCCACCAAACCCTCTACTTTCAACGCGGTTCCTACTGGCTCGCGGTCGTCTCCGCGCTCATAAATTACAAAAGCACTGCACGCGGTACTTTGACCAAGGGATCGTTCTAAAGTACGTCATTATTCGAGTATAATGTAGAATAATATTATTTTTGACATTGTTTTCTTCAACTTAATAAAAATATGAAAGAAATAACTGGAACTTCTAAGCTTGATTATAAGCGCTACTGATCGTAACCAGACGGACCAAACCTTTACCTACACGATTGAGACTCGAGGAACCACAAGATTTGATGAAGCCAGATCGAAGATACTGGATCTCCGGGGCGGTTTGGATTGCATGGCCCTCGTTTAATCGACACGACCCGTCTCCCCAACTTGCTCCTTTTAGTTTACAAACATGCGAACAAATCGTTCGTACTTGCATACATATTTTAACCTAAATTCAAAATGCCGTACCTGAAAATCAGGGATGCTTTGTTGGCGAGTCAAACGAGCCTTTAAGAGGGTGGGGAGGCGTTTTGGGCGGAGGGTGCAGGCGATCACGCTAATGAGAACATAGAGACCACGTGGAATCAGATTCATTCGAAGATATGGTCGAGAGATGATGATCCCATCCAGAGGAGTTTTTATATACGAGCTTACAGATGATCCCGACCTTGCCTTCCCCAGGTTACTCTTCTGTTTTCTGTATTCTATTCTGGTCGGTGGTTCGTCACATGTGCACTCAGAGAGCTTGCTTGTACTAGAATAATGGCGTATTATCGGGGGTGGAAGGAGGGGAGGGAGGGAAAGGGAAGAGTGCGGCAATTCTTCTCTATTCTGATCATTGAGGCGGGAGAACCATGTAGGACCAAGTGGTGACGTAGGAAGTAGATGGGGGAGAGCTGGAGGGAGTGGCGGCTATCTTCCGTTAGGGATTAAAAGATTCAGCTCGCCACGTGTTCTACGATCCAAAATAAGAGGCACCCCGGCCCCCACCCACTCGCCCTTCTCATCCACTGACCTGTTGCCTGAATGGTGAGAAGGAAGAAGACCTCGCGGGAGGGAAGGAGGCAATGACAGCTCACCCGCATGTTGGAAATTAAACCAGCAATAAATTATGTGTCGGAGTTCTCGGTGGCGAATATATGAGAAAGGCGCCAGATAGATGTAATCTATAGTCGTCTTTAGCTTGATCTTTCTATCATTTTCTGGGCCATCGGAGCCGTGCAGCATAGGCCTCAGATGGATTTAATGGGAGGAGGGAGAAGAAGGTGAGTGAGAACTACCGAGTCTTTCGGAGGTCATAGAGCCATGATGTTCCTTCCGAGATCGAGGATGGGGACCCTACATGACCAGGTACAGACTCGTGCCCCCAAGCGGGCTCCACGCCCTCTTACTTTATTCCTACCGTCTCCCATCTGCCAACCCCCTTTTCCTGAGAGAGAACAGCGAGTCCCGTTTCTCCTTAGCCTTCCCCCTCCCTCTCTCTCCCTCTCTTATCTGTGAAGAGGGAAATCCGGGGGAAGAAAACCAGAGTACGGGGGGCACATCCGGTGGTGACGGTCCCCCCCCCCCCCACACCGTCAGCCATGGAAGCTATCGACAGAGACGCCACATAGAAACCGCCCTCCAAAACCGAGGCCTGGAGATGCAGCCACTTGCATCCACACCCTCTTGTCCTGATCCCGCCGCCCCGCCCACCGTTGGGGCACGAGGAAGTCCCTTTCCGGCGACCCGTTCAGCACGGGGTCGGAGAGTGGTCCGTCTGTCCGTCTGTCCGTACGCAACCTCCTACTCTGTTGCTCTCGTGGGCAGCTTAAAAGAGGGATTTTTATGTACATTCCCAGTCGAAGGATTACGTAGAGAAGCCTCCGAGAGGTTCTCAGGAAGGCTCCTGATGCTTCTTTGACCGTTGATATCTGGCAGATGAAGAAAACATGACACAGACTATTGAGCCATCTCTTCCTCACCTCTCTTGGTCTTATCTCTATATCTTACCCATCTGGTCAATGACTAGGACGTCTCATCCCTCTCCCAAAAGTCTTCACTACTCGTCCCCAGCTGCCGACTGTAGACGCGTATGACTGCAGAGCCAAACGTAAAGGACGAGGCTTGGGATGAGCTCATCATGCGGGCTTTTCAGTCCACGGCGCGAAGATCCCCCATGGAGGGAGAGAGAGAGAGAGAGAAGGAAGGAGAGGCGGGGTCAACCTAATTTTGGAAATATGCTGATGTTGCACCTGCCTAGCCAAGTCTGAAAATGTTAGAGCGGCGCCAGTCCTACGCCCACATCTGTCAGGCAGTGGAATATCTCTTCGTGCAATCCGCCGACATCGTGCCCTTCTGCTCGTCCCTGTTCCCCCTCTCCGACGCTTATCCTCCCCTAAGTTCCTTTGAATCCACGAGTCTCTAATTTGTAATTCTTTACGCTAAGTTAAAAGAAGAGAATGAAATTGAGAGACAGAGAAGTCTAGCGAGAGAGAGAGAGAGAGAGAGAGAGTTTTCCGATTTCTTTGGTCTGTGGTATGATGTACACGGGCATCTAGTTTACCGAATGCCCGTAATATAAAAAGACAACGAGAAAGAGAGAGGCGGGTTTGGCGGTGCGAGGGGAGGAGGGATGGTGGTGGGCCATCATCTTCTGGTGAGCTGATATTCCCACCAGGGATGGGTTGGAGGATAGTGACCCCGGCTCTCTCGAAAGAACCTTCGCGGACTATGATTCTATTCAGCAAGCTAGGCCGTTCAAAAATGGACGATTTGACGGTGAAGGGGCGATGAAAAAGGTTGATGACAGGAAGTCGATAAGAAGGAATGGAGGAAGGCATGTCAGGGGCACGAGAACTCAGGGGGGATGAACTTGGAATCCTTGGTCCACACTCTTGTGAACCACCCTCTTCTTCAACTTGCTGATCTCCGGGCCCCCAGTACGCCACCACCCACCCACCTCACACGCGTCAAACTCATCGCACACGTGCTAGGAACAATGAGAGAGAGAGAGAGAGAAGAGGGGAGAGGTGCCTTAAACCCACCCATGAATCTTCTTGCCACCATCACCTGAGTTGACCCGCTCCAACACCGATGAAAGAAACAATAGAAAACCAATTAACTCTAGGGGCAAACTCTATTGAACTCCTTCCCTCCCACTTGTCCTGCAGGATGTTTATATACTCCATCTCCTCCCCCATTTCCTGCAACCCAAACCAAGCTGTCTCCCCGCTCCCGCTGTGCCAGATCCCGTCAGTTTCGTCTTTCCCTTCTCCGCTTTTCCTCGTGTCCAATTCAAACAGCCCGACGCAAACATACAGAGAGAGATATTATTCACAGACGGAAGAAGATAGAGAGAGAGACATGGATAGCAGCTGCATCGAAGAGGGATCGAGCGAGTCGGAGAGGGTTGCGGCACCGGCTCCTGTGGCGTCCCTGTCCTTTCCTATACCCCAGAAGCTGCAGCGGCTGGGCAGCGGCGGCAGTGTTGTGCTGGACCCGGAGCTGTGCGGGGAGGCGGAGTCGCGGAAGCTTCCGTCTTCGCAGTACAAGGGTGTGGTGCCGCAGCCCAACGGGCGGTGGGGTGCCCAGATCTACGAGAAGCACCAGCGGGTCTGGCTCGGTACCTTCAACGAGGAGGCCGAGGCCGCCAAGGCCTACGACGCTGCCGCTCAGCGCTTCCGCGGCCGCGACGCCGTCACAAACTTCAAGCCCCTCTCGGAAACGGACCCGGAAGGCGCTGCTGAGCTCCTCTTCCTCCGTTCCCACTCCAAATCCGAGATCGTCGACATGCTCCGCAAGCACACGTACCAGGACGAGCTCCTCCAGAGCAAGCGCGCCATAGCCCTCACGTCCTCTGCGGAGCTGGGCTCGACGGCCTGCCTGTTCCGATCAGACCGCCCCACCGCCGCGGCCCGGGAGAAGCTCTTCGACAAGGCGCTGACTCCCAGCGACGTGGGGAAGCTGAATCGGCTGGTGATTCCGAAGCAGCACGCGGAGAAGCACTTCCCCCTGCAGGTCAACGGCCCCGCCTGCAAGGGGACTCTGGTGAATTTCGAGGATCCCTGCGGGAAGGTGTGGCGCTTCCGCTACTCCTATTGGAACAGCAGCCAGAGCTACGTGCTCACCAAAGGCTGGAGCCGCTTCGTGAAGGAAAAGGCCCTCAAAGCCGGCGATCTCGTCGGCTTCCACCGTTCCACCGGACCCGAAAGGCATCTCTTCATCGACATGAAGCCCCGCGTCACCGCTACCGTACCGGGTGTCCTGCCAGTGCAGGCAGACAGCAGGCCTCTTCAAGTGATGAGGCTGTTCGGAGTCAACATCGTCAACGTTTCCACCGGTGGACACCGTGAGGTGGACGAGAGCTCTGCGGGGAAGAGATTACTGGAGATCAAGTTTCTGCCTCCGGCCCAGCTTTGTAAGAGGCAATGCTTGGGAGCTTTGTGCGTTTGATGCCAATCTTTGCGGCGCTGACCGACTGCAAGCACGATAGAAGAGAAGGTAGCCGGATATACCAACGGCAGTCCTTTCTTCTTCTTCGACCGTCGCAAGCAAACAGGAAGAGGGAGAGAGGAGAACGAGTCCTTTCTTCTCCTGGCTGAACAACTGTAAATTCCAATCTGTATATTACACCGAGAGATCCACTGAAAGAAGGCGAAGATAAGGAAATGAGGGAAAGTTAGACGTGATGTAACCAGTCTTAGACGATCAATTTTTTTTATCAAACAAGCTGTCCCTCAATTTTCTTTATAATCTTCTTTCGCTTCTGAGTCTGTCGCCCTATTCGGATGGTATTCTTGTCAAATAAGCTCTCAAATCTGAGCTCGTACGCTCTCTCTCTGTCGCTCCAATGACATTTGGTTGTTAGATGATGATGCACAAAATAAATTAAGCTTGGATATGATCCGATTAGTTGACGAAATAAGCCTACAAAAGAGGGCACAGTTGATGACTATTTTCTCGCTGCTTTTCTGGTCCCCATGGGCTGACAGGTCCTTTTTTCATGAGTCGTGCCTGGCATGCCGCCGCAGTTCCTTGTCAACACATTACATCATGAACTGGCGTGTGCTTACTGTGTTATAGAGTCTCACCTCCCCCTCCTCGCGGTTACAAACGGACATGGGAGGATGCCAGGTTTCTGCTATGGGTAAGACGAATCTAATGAAGGAAAGTGGCAGATTTCTGCCACGGGTCAATGAAAACAGGAGAGATCGTGTACTTCATTTACAGAGAGAGAGAGAGGGAGGGCCACTTGATTTTGCTACCCATTCCGCCATTAAGATGCTCTCCGTGGATTGATGAGCTATCAGGAGACCCAACCGCCGAATGTAGCGGTTTAGAAAACAGAGGATTTCGCTTTTCCCTCGTTCTCAAGTTGAAGGCTCTCTTACAGCTAAGGTCAACCTGCCTGGGCCCCTCTTCCTGAAACCAATGCACCTGCTGCAAGACGGGCCATGGGGAGATTAAATGTGATGGTGACCACAGGCGCCGCCCCCCCCCCCCATCAGACCATTGGCGTAGGCGACTGACGTCAAAAACAGGCCGGAGGAAACCCTCTTTCTTCGAAACACAGACCTAACTGTCAGTCATCCATGCGTCTTAAGAACATGAAGTCTCGGTGAAAGAAGGCGCAACGAAAGAAGACGTCCGCATGATGCTGCTCTGAAACTTCTGCCGTATGACTGAGGTCAAGCGCTCCCGTGGGCAAAGTAATACTCAAGATTGGCGCGTCACTGTTCATCTTTGAGATGCGTTCTGACTCTCCACCTCGCTGATGGAGCCCTCCCTTGACGCACGTCGGACAGCTTTGATAAAGGACAGAGAAGGGAGGGCCAGTCGAGGCAGTGGCAGGAGGAAGAAACCCGAATGGATGCCATGGGAACAAGTCATTTAGAGATGGGGCCCCGCGTCTATTGCAGACTGATGAATATCCAGGCGGAGCCAAACTCTTCCGATGGGGATCAATGGCTTATCGTTCTCATTTCTTGTTGGCCATCTCAGCTGACCGTGACAGTTGAACAAGAAACCATCACATGCTGAAGGGTTATATTCCAGATAAGAAATAGAGGTCGAAAGGTATTGTCCTAGTAGGGGCCTCCTTTTCTTGAAGATGAAGGAAAGTCCTTTTTATGCTATTTTTTTCGTTTGTCAAGAAGACAATGGGGCTGGAACACAAGTTGAGTAGAATATATAGTAATAGGGGCAATGCTGTTTGAGTATTTTACAAGGACAGATGGGGTATAAACTTTTCGGGAGTATATCAGATGTGCCATAGACTATTCCGTCTTTCAGTTTTTCATCTCCATCTTTCAATCCCTCTTTGATATTCGTGAAATAGACTTTTGTTTATTTTGTAGTGAGAATTTGACTCTGGGAGATTGGATAACGTCTGTGATTGGGTAGAGAGGAAGAAGAGAATTCTACGCAAACAATGAAGAACTGTAGGTGACGACAAGGAAGTATTAAAGTTATGATAAAATAAATCATAATGAAAAATTTCCCAACTCTTATACTTCTATGCTAACTCGAATATTGAGATCGCATGGGTTCAACTTTAGGGCCAGAGGAGGTCGTAAGTTAAAGTTATGATAAAATTACCGTTGTAAATGGTTTTTTGAGTGGATACACTTGATTATCTACATGATGAAAGGAGAGGGATGGATGTGGACGAGAAATGCCCCTAAGGCGCTCAACAGGAGACAGGAGAGTAATGGATGTGGTCGTAAGTATCTTCCCCATAAAGAGACCGACAGCTAATATTTTTTGAATTATGCGCTTCCCAAGGGAATATCATTACTTTACATAATTCGATGGATTAAAATAATTATTAGGATCATGTGTTGCAAACATATTCACTAAAGACGAAAATTACATACTAAAGATTTTTTTTTTCAATGCGGGATAATTAGTTGGCCGTCGACATTGGATGTCAAGAAAATAAAGAACATATTTCCATTGAGAGAAAGGTCAGGAGAAGATCCAACCATGACGGTGGAAAAGGAGAAAAAGGTCCTCTCTTTACTATCGATACCAACCTTGGGCTTCTCAAATGACGTTATAATGGGAAGGGGGAGAAGAGATAAATGAAATACTTTGGCCTTGAACAATAGAAACTAAGTCCTTGTTTCCAAAAAATTAAAACTAGAAAAGCTATGGTTATTCGGGATGATTTACAGCTCTTGTCATGCTGTGAAGGAATAAGAGCTTTATCTCTTTTCCAGTCATTACCTAAATCAACTTGAAGGAAAATGGTATGCTATCTTAAATTTTCTATTTCTTTTCTCCATGACCATTGGTCATTTCCTTTCAATCCTAAGGCCTATTTTTCTTTCATCCTGACAAAGTCCATATCATACCATGATTCAACCACAGTATCAGTCCCGGCGGTAGAAACTGTCAGGCAAGATGATGCGCAAGACATGAAGCCAGAAAACTTGTTTCATGTTCTTACTAATTCGGGGTATATAAATGTTTTTTTTCATATTTAATTGAGAAATATGCAAACGCCAAAATTTGAAGGAAAATGGTGTAATGTTGGTGTGGGTCTTCACCTACCGTATTGTCACAAAAACATTAGTCTCAATCTAAACCTTAGTTCAAGTTTTCCTATTCTTAGGCCTTTTTCTCAAAATCTACAAACCTTAACCCACTGCAACAAATTGCTCTCTTAAACCCAACTCGTTAATCTTTCATCTCAACGGATATCAGGTCTTCTGAATTCATTATTCCGTAATTGTGTAGCAGTTGTAATCATGAAACCATATTTGTCGACAACGACCTGATTAATCATTTCACTACTATTTTTCTAGCATGAATCCATGTGTCGGAAGATCAGGTCTCCCGAACGAAGTTTTACGACAAAATCTTAAATGGTGCTTGTCTACATAGAAACCCCAGCAAAAAAGAAACATTTAAAACTACTAAGTGTACTCGTCCTGAAATACTAGTCAAGGAAGCCATCCGGTGTGAAATGTGAAGTGACGCCCCATTTCTAAGTCAAAAACAAAAGTACCTAGACGAACAAGAGGAAGGAAATAAATGAAAGGAAGAGCCACAAAAACTACATTTTAGATGAATATGATGTTAAATAAATGAAGATGAACAAGAGCATAGAGAGATCCAGAAGCAAGACAAAATATTTCTTTTCGCTACTGTTTTCTTCCAGTAGAGACAATATGAGAATTAAAGTTAACAGAGTTGTAAATTTGTCATCTTCCCAAAGATACTTCTTTGGTTTGGGTCCCATTGAACACAATCCTATACAATGTTATTCATCTGAATGGAGCTTATGTCGGTTAGGTTTCAGTAAGCCTAATCGTCCAGACAACCACAAAAGGATGAGGTCGGCTGGCAGGTCAAGGTTGTCGTCCTTGCCCAGCATAGAGACAGTCTCGTTGCCGTCTGAAGGGAGTGAGCTAAATATTTTTATGTTGGTGGGTCTGGGTCTGACATCTCAAACTGGATGGGCCCTAATATAGCGAGTAAACCAAAAACGGTAGTTGCCGACTTTCACTTCTCTCTCCGTCTTTCGCTCTCTCTCTCTCTCTCTCAGACACACACACACGCGCATACACACACGCAGACACGCACACACAAACGGACACACACACAAGCACACACACACGCACGCAAACGGACACACACACACACACGCACGCACACACACACAAACACGCGCGCGCGCACACACACTCTATTCCTAGTTGAGCTTGCCCACAGTGCTGATTCCTTCTGCTTGAGTCTGGTGAAAGGCCGGAATAGTCTCCCACAGCCCCTCTGTCTTGATACATTGGTCGTTCTACCTGTCACTGTCTCAACAAAACTATATCGTCCACATCATCGCTCCAGCGCGCTTTGTTCATTCCTTAAATACTTTCTATCGTACCTTTGTTCAAGTATCCTTATGCATGGGGGCTATGGGCATGTAGACTGATAGATGGTCAAATGGAATGGGATGTATATGTGTAGATGTCATGTAAATGGATGTCAAGTTCATCTCTGTAGATCGCCCGTCTCCCGCTTGAGGGGGTGAAATATGGCAGCATCTGACCCAACAGAGAAGGGTCATTGTAAGCTGAGAAAGAGAACAATTGTCAATTTCCCTGTAAGATTAATATTCGTAAACTTGTAGGCTAACGATGAATGTTCTTCTACGCCATTTCGCCACAATGGTTCAGTTACAGAGAATGACGACTGCGAATTCTCGCGCACACTTCCATGCGCATCGATGGTCCTCTCTCTCATTCTCTCTCTCACTACCTCGTTTGTCTACGCAGACTCTCTCTCGTCTATCTAAATCCAGTTATAAATCGAGCTGTCTGGAAGTGAACCCTTTTAATCAAGTGAGGGACGCCATAGACAACAAGCTACCTATGCATATGTTCAATCGCTTACATCGACCCCCTCTCCCTTCCTAGGAACACTAAGGATAGACCCATTTTATTTCTTATTCTGTAAAACTGACCTATCTAGTGGTTAACTTCAATGGATAAAACTTCATCACGAAAACTTTTCGGAACCCAGACAAAATCCCACAGTCATACGCATACAGGACGGGAAGGAAGAGTGGCGGGGAGAGGTGTAGCGAGAGGGAGAGGGAGAGAGAGAGGAGGCGAGTGACAGGGTTGATGATGTGAAAAATGCAATGGATGCGGAAGCTGCACCGCATTCATGGCACCGCCAAAGGACTTTCAGAGACAACGAATCTGAATAGCTTCAATCATGGGAGGAAGAGGAAGATTTCTGTAAATGGTGACGTAGAGTGGTGGGACAGACTGACATCTCCTCCTCAGAGAGAGAGTCTTCCAGTCGGACCCTCTTCTCAGCCAAATATGTCATGCGACTCTATATGCTTTGTGCCGTCCGCAACATGAAATGCACTAAAACAGCGGCCCGCTTGATTCAGGCTTTCACCTTTTTATCTGATTTGTTACCTTAGATGGAATACGCCTTTCGGGCCATATCACTTGTGGGAGGGATCAAGTAATTCTGTCAAACCCTAAAAAAGTTGTATGAGCATTTGCTTTAAACTTGTATCTTCTAGACTTTTCTTCTAAGTAATGATTAACCTCTGAGTTAGGAGAAATGATGATAATGTTCCACTACCTCTATCCTGGCTGTTAGAGGGCGAGGGCTTGCTTTCTCCAGCAAGAACAACATGTAAACGTTAATCTAACCAGATGAATATGATGGTATGATTGTTTCAAATCTTGGGTTTGAGTATTTAGGATTTCAACTTAGTAGCATATTAATTGTTATTGATGATATTTATAAGAATTTTTGAAAAGCAAACAAATTGATTGATAGATATTCTCTAAAGTATATTTTTTTTGATAATGATATCTTTTGTCATTGTAAATAAAATGATCAAATTTAAAATATTTATAAACTAAATTCAAAAGAAGAATTAAAATTTAAATATATATATTACATTCCAAATAATTTATTAAAATAAAAATAAATGATAAAAATAAAAAAATAATATTATTTAAAATTTAAATCTTTCACAAATTGCTTTGGCTCTAAATTTTCCAAATTTGATGTGTGCTCGCATTGATAAATGACTCAAGACCTACAAAATATTCTAGAAAAAATGACAAAAGAAACTATAAAAAATAAAATAAAAATAGATGACGAAAAATAAAGGTTATATCAAGAAAATAGGAGAAGAGAGAGAAAATATGATTGCTGCTAGGGTCTCCCTAGTGACAGTGAAATGAGAAATAGATTTGTGTCAAACTTGTATAAAAGATGATTAATCTCTTAGACTAAATGGAAGAGGATGATCATAACCAAGTTAAATTCGACCAGAAAGCTTAAAATCACAAAAACAACTACTGGAAATAAAACTAAAACACAAATTATCTACTAGTGGAGGGATTTTTCCAGCAGTAAAATAGGAAAACGATTTCAATTGGATTCATTATAGTAATTGAGTAATCTACAAAACTAAATGGATCAGACTGATCTTTGATTGATAAAGTAATAAAAATGTGGATTAAGAGACAATCTTTTCGTATGCCTATCACCTAGATGACGGAATAAATGAAAAAAAATGATCAAATAAAAATTGAGATGAAATTCACAAACACCCCTATCACTCCACTTGTTTGTGACCTAAAAGTAAAGTACCAAAAAATAAATGCAAAATTAGTATAAACGTGGTAAAAATTCTTTATCTCATAATTTTTCTATCACCTAGATGATGGATTAAGGAAAAGAAAAATAAAATTCAATCGAAAGAGAAATTAAACTCGAAAGAGCCCAACATTACTTTGTTCATCTACGCTTGTCACTTGGAGAGATTTCATCTTGAATAACCCTAAATCTTCTTGATTCAACTTCTTTTATCATCTCAAAACCTTTCCTCCTTTTCCCTCGGATTTAGAAATAAAAATATATATTCATATCATATAAAATTTAAAATTAAATATAAATTCATTACATAATTCTCAAATCAATACTAATATATTTTAGCTTTATAATTTATATTTTAAATTGATTCTCATGTGACAAATGCTTTGATTTGATCTTATTTATTATATAAAAACAATGTTTTACTAATAAACTATTCAAATATCTAAAAAAAATATTTGAACAAAATATTTGATAAGTTCATTATCAAGAGTTAATAATTAATAAATAATATATTTTTAATATTAAATCATGATAAATAGACTTATATTTATGTTAAATTGTGAAAAGTGATTTTTAGTTAGTTAATGTAAATTTTGGCTAATTATGTGATTTTATGTAAATTTATATAAATTTAATAATCTTAGTTTTTAGATAAATGAAGAGAAATAAAATAAAATAAAAAGATATAAAAAGGGGGAAACCTACTGGTCAGCCAAGTGCAAGTGAGTCAAAAGCACAATTAGGTAGAGATGTGAGGATAGAATAGTAGGAGGCACGTGTGTGTCACTTTCTTTCCACATCATTAGTGGTCAACCGAGTGTGAGATAAGTAGTAGTTGTACACACATAAGAAAGAGACATTGATTACTAAATCTTGTATTACTATATATCATTCTCAAAACTTGATAAATAATCGATGTGGTACTTAATCGGTCGTCACAACTTCTTAGAAGGTTTTTAATAATTTTAATACTTTAAATATTCTTTATTTATGAGAAGGAGATACCCTTATGGTGTCACTTTAGAAGGATATTTGCGTACTTACTTTACTCTTTCTCATGCAAGTGGGTGACTCAGAAGGGTTTGAATCATATCAAAATTAAAACTTATATTTTTATCTAATTAAATCATAATTTTCTCGTAGATTGCTAGTGAATAATTAAGTTGTTAAAATCACTCAATCATCAACAAAAATCTTGTCAATATGATTCACAGAGTATTGTTGTGAAAATTTTCAAATGATTTTAGGTCAAAGAATCACAAATCTATCAAGTAAATCATCTCTAATTAATTGATGAATAAACTATTGTCAGAAAGAGGATGATTTGTTAGAAAATGAGTTATCACCTTTTGAGAGTATACTAAATGTAATGAAGAGTCTCTTCTTACTGTGCAAACAAACTTGAGGATGAGGCTCCCTAACATGTGCACCACCTCCATTTAGCTTATCTCTGTCAAGTGACAGCCACTAGAGACTACAAAGTTATAACTTTTTTATTTCGTCAAGTGACAATTGTTGAAAATGATTTGATGACCCATTATATTAATTTCTAGATCTTGCAAAAAGATACAAATATTGCTCACATTTTCTTTGTCTAAAAAGAGCTATGGAGGTTGTGAACATTACACGAAAATCCTCTTGAATGCTCAAAGTTTTCAATGCATCACTAATGCATCACTACTGTGAGCTCAAAACTTTATTTTATTATTTCTTAACTAATTTAACTTCTACCATCATTTTGTAAACTTCGAAAGTTGATCCAATGAATGCATAAGTTATTCACGTCTAAGGAGAGCTTTTGAGACCATGACATCACATGATAATCATTTCAAACACTCATAATTTTGGTGATTATTATCATGAGACCAGAACTCTATCTTTCTTACTTTCAACTTTATTTTTACTTAATTTAATAATAATTTATGTGATTTCAAAATTTAAAACTCTTACTCATTAAATTATGATTCTTTTGACTTTTATAAATCTTAATTTGACCAATTAATTTATCTATAATTGTTTAGGCAAGAATCACCAAGCAAAACTCTATTTTTGGTCGATTCATATTTGTTGGGGTGTTGACATCATCTTGTTGTCAGCACCCTTATTTTCTCTTTTGTGAATTTTAAATATATTTTACTTTAATTACTTAATCTAAAAATTATAAAAAATTATATTCTTTGTGAAAATTTCAAAAATATTACCTGATATTATATTACATTTCTATGACTGACTTAAAAAATCTCTACTATTTTTATAAATTCAATTAAATTATAATTGATATATTTTTTCAAAAAATATTTCTAAATATCTAAAAATTAATATTTTTTAATTTTATAAATATTTAAATTTGTGTGATTTATTATACAATGACAAAGTCACATCAATATCATATTTATATGTGATGTCAAGTTTTTAAGGAACAAAAGTTTATGCTAATTGACATTCAAGATTCTTTATTGTTTGGGACTCATGCACTTGTAGTATGTTTTGTAAATTGATTGATTCATTGTAATTTTGATATTTTGTTCTAATGGTAAGTATCACTTTTAATTTATGACTTCTATATTAGTTCATTTTGTGAGTTCATTACTCTTCAGTTTTGAATCGTGTACAGTCACTTCAGTCATCTAGAATTTACTATGTGGTTCCTTTGGTTTTTTCATTTCCTTGGATTACTTTTTTGGATGTAAATACTTTTTGATGTATGCCCGATAAAATCAGACTGTGGATGCAATTTCACTTGGTTCTAGTTGATTAGAAAAATATAACATATACTTTCAAAGAGTATACTTTGAAAGAAGAAACAATTTAAGATAATGATGATGTGAGAAACAAGGAGACTTGAAGAACGTATAAAATGTGAGAGTGGATGATGGTGATTATGAGCATTGGAGGGTTCGTAATTTAAACGAAAAAATTCATCCCCTTTCTCCCCCCGTATTAATTGTATAACCTTGTCATACGAGTTTATACGAGGTTGACAAAGGGGGAAAACAAAAAGATGACCGTGATGATGGCTATCGTATGCTTTCTTTTCCACGATGTACCGTCGCCATCACCGTTGGGAACTTCTTATTGCCTCTACAAACAGCCAACACCGGTATTATCTACGTTGTATAATCCTAAGGAGGGCGAGAAGGGAGATAGTGAATTCGGAGAATCCATTTCAACGTGGAGAGAGACAGAGAAAGAGAGGGAGAGAGTCCCATCGGAGAAAGAGAGAGACAGAGTCGCAACGGAGAGAGAGATATATAGAAAGTGAGGGAAGAGATAGTCGTACCGGGGGGGCGATGGATATACAAAGCACGTGGCCGGTTTTGTCGAGATAACTGCTTGGGAGGGATTTCTTATTCGATGAAGCAACAGTGATCGGCTTGTCTGTATCTCTGCGTCTTTTCTGTTGCGACCATATCCCCCTTGTTCCTTAGCAATACGCACTTATCCTCATGCCATCTTACTCTTTCATCCGTACGCCCACAATATATATTGATATATACTATCCAGATGCCCTCGTAACATCTAGTCTGATTCCCAAACAGGAACAAGACTCTCTCTCGTACAATGTAAGTCTTGTTCCCATGCGGTAGCAGGATCTTTCTCTCACCTCTCCTCCACTACGCGCAGGGACCACAGCTGAGGTGGGGTTCATGCACCAGCACCTGGTTTACTTGGCAGGCATAAAACAAACTGGGGTTTTGCTCTGAGTTGTCCAGCCATATGGGCCCGGAAAAGGACCGAAAGCTTTCCCCCTTCCCCATGCCTGGCTGGACTGATACTGCCACTCGCCATTCTTTTAGCATTACACTCAGACCACGTTATCATGACAGTAACGCCGTCTCTCTGTTCATCCAAAAGATCAAGCTGGCTCTGGGTCCACTAGACAGTTACATGGGATTTTCTGGCGGGTAGGACAAGCGAGAGTGAGATATATCAAGAGGGGAGATATGTGCTCGAGAATAATTGAAACATTTGCATTTTACCTGATTCAAAAAAACATGTGGCTAAAAAGTAATTTCCTGAAAGATAAAGGCGGGCCATCTATGGCATTGAGAAGAGTTGCATTAATCTACTAATTCTGAATGAGCCTTTTTATTAGAGCTAATAGTTCTTAAGGTGGACATGTATTATTTTTTTTATTCCGATGAATAAAGTCTATAATTTAGTTTATGAGAGTAGTCATAGAAATACTGTATTGTTAGTAGAAGAAATATAATTGATTGATAAATGTCTTTATGTAGTGTACGAAATCAATTCATATTTAATTATTTTCCTCAATAACTTTAATAAATAAACATTATTACACACAAGTCACGATTTTAAAGAAATTACACACATATATATATATTTATACATATGGAGAGAGAGAGAGAGAGAGAGAGAGAGAGAGAGAGAGAGAGAGAGAGAGAGAGAGAGAGAGAGAGAGAGAGAGAGAGAGAGAGAGAGGTGCTACGCTAACTTCCACATAGTAAAAATGCTGTACACACAAGTATAAGCTTCCCTCCCTACTAAATCCCTACTAGTAGCTGATTGATATTTGATAACCCTCATTAATTACATGATAAAATGCTTAATATTTATATCTTATTATTTAATTTTTAAAAAATATTTTTAGATTACTTTAATCTAGGGAAATGATATTAATTTTATTTACTTGATTATATTCTTAATTTCTAGAAATTATATGATGAAATTGACCGTGAAATATTTTGATAGGTTTTACCAATGATTAGTATTATTATCAAAATACTTCTCTATTAATTGCATTTATTTCTGGATTTTTATTGAATTTTCCTGATTTTTTTACCTTATTACAATACATAATAACACAATCCTTCATTCTTCCTTTTAAAATATTTTATTAATTTTTGAAATTATAAATTTGAAAAATTAATCTATGAATTAGAACTTATAAATTTAACTAACTATTTTTTTTATCTTCATTGTGTTTAACCTGAAAAAACCCTGTAAAATTAAATTATTCTAAATTAGCTTATTTTTCTGCATTTATAAATTGTTAATTTGTTGAATTTTCTTAATAGAAAAAATTCAGTCAATATTCATTGCACAATTCTTGTTTTTTATAGTTTGCTAAATATTTATATCTAATGGTATATTTTATACTTGTTGAAGGTAAAAAAATCTTCAAAATTATATTAGAGCTTCTTTGAATGTAATTGAGACGTCATTTTGAAAGTGAAAGCAGTAGAATAGTATGCAAAACGTGTGAATGTTTGTGCAAAAAGTATTGCATTAAATGATGGTGTCATGTATATGGACATCGAAATGGGTGTTCTTGGCCTCTAATCATTGGGAAAAAAAATGTTCCATGGCATCCAAAGTATACTCATTCGAATTTGATGTACTTTTTCGTACAAGGTGAGTGAGCTCCAGGAGCAAGCTCCTTATTCTTCAAGGATATGAAAATAAAACAACAACCATTTGATGCAGAGTTTCTGTTGAGCGTCTTCCAAAGGTTACAAAAAATGTTTGACATCATTATCATGTATAATCATATCATGATGCAAAATGGCTATTTTACCATTAATGAGATGATATAAAAAATAATTATGGTTATCACATATATGCACACAAAAGTGAATACAGAAGTGAATTACATAATGATATGTTCTAGCAGCAATTGGAAGGTTATGAGATAATATAATATGGTGTCTTATGAGAACATGAAAAATACTCAGGATTGGGGTAAAATTTTGTAGAATAATGGTGCTATGGAACAAGATGTGGGATGCTCAATTTTATCAAATTTGTGTATTAAAACTAGACTCTCATGTTGACTATAACATAGTCTAATGAAGATCAAGCAGCCTTCCCAATATTATGATTGCATGTACACCATACAAGTCGATTATGATTGGAACTAGGTAAATGATTTATGCAACTGAAAGGTAAAGAGGAATTAATGATTTATGCAAATGAAACTAGGTCAATTATATGATGATATCTTCTTGAAATTCATCACAATTTTTGATGTATGCAAAACATTATTGCAATTTACTATGATATATTTATTTAAAATATTCCTTTAGATGGTATTGAATAAATGAATCCTTATGAGAAGTATAATATCCTTATGCTATACTATTGATATGATTTATTATTTTTATAATGTACTTGTTCGTATGATTAGTTTTGGAGAATTAGATAAATAACGTTTGATGATGGAAAGTACATATAAAATCAATAAATAGATTGAATTATTCTGCTCGCTCATCATACATGAAATTTAGATAAATATTCTTCTAGATATGAGCATGCAATTAATTGAGTGTAAATTCAATAAACATTTATATTGATGAAAATAAATATCTAAATGAGAACTCAAAGAATGCATTTTAATCTCATGGTTTTAAATTTCACAATTTTATTAATTTATTGGTCTAAATTATTATTTTCAGTATTACTATGGAAAGTACTAATATTTAAACAAATTTTCATTGATGGAAGTAAGGACTAACATTTGAGAATCAGTAAGAATTGTTGAACTAAAATATAGGTATGAAAGCTTACTTAGCATACTAGGTGTCTAAGATGCTAAATCATTACTTCTTGTTGTTCCTGATATTGAATCAATTGTTTCAATTAGAAATACTTACATGACTGCTCAAGAGTTTTACATTGAGGAATATTAATTAAGAAATAATTTTTAAATATCATGAGTAGTTGAAGTTATAATTTTTTATATTAAATTTATAATTTAATGTGTCCATTTGAAATTTGTGATTTATTTGAGGTTATTTGGGTTTAAATCAAATGTAAAATCATTAATTTATTCCAAGATGTATTCTTCTTCCTATTTTTAGGGTAACATATTCTTATTGGACTCCTTGAACCAATAAATTTCTGATATAAACATTAGTTTTTAACAACTATGTTGATTAGGTTCTCTTAAATGATGTCTAAATCTTAAAGGATATATTGCTAGTTTTCAATAGTTTAAATTTTTATCTAATTTTAGGATTTTTAAATTGAGAAATGGGAAATAATTAGATTGGTTTTTAAATTTAAATTTGAATTCTATGTAAATTCAGCCTCTCTTCAATGACTGACTAGTTTTGAGCAATCACCTCTAATCTCTCTATCATCTGGAGATTTCTTTTGATATTTTCTAAAGAGAATTAAAAATAATTTTTAATTATATTTGAAGCTTGGTCAAGTAGCAAGAAGACACTAAGTTGAGGCAGTAAATTCAAATCCTTTAAGTTCTTCCTTGACCAAATTAAAGTGACATATCCCACATTTAGATAGATCATATGTGTGAAGATAATGCAAAAAATAAAGTAAAATTTGACTTCCTCTTCATTGAATTTTTGGATTCACCTTGTTAATGCCAATGACCAAAAATATTCTTAATTGAAATTCTTTCTTATTTGTATGTAAAAAACTTGTGATATAAATCTTCATTTAATCACTCAAAAAATTTGATCCCCCTTATAAGTGATGGGCCTCTTAGAATTGTTAATTTAAAAGACAGTTTTGTAGTGAGATTCTTTAGTAGCTGATAAGTCTTCATTATCATGAGTTAATAATTATTAAATAATATAGTTTTAGTCTTAACTCATGATAAATAGACTTATATTTATGTTAAAGTGTGAAAAGTTATTTTCAGTTGATCAATGTGAATTTTTGAGTAATTATGTGATTTTATACGATTTTTATAGTCTTACTTTTGAGATAAATGAAGAACAAAAAATAAAAATAAAAATATGACAAAATGGGGGGACCCGCTAGCCAACTGGACCCACAAGTAGGTCGGAAGCACAATCAGGTAGTAACTGCAAGTAGGGGCTCGAGAGGCTTGGCTTAGACCGATTGGGGCACGTGTGTGCCACTCCCCTTCCACGTCACCGGTGGTCAGCTAGTTGTGGGGCAAGGAGTGGTTGTACGCACAAGAGAAGGGACTTGCTTACAAAGCTAACATTACTATATATTCACCTAAAAAATCGGTGCACAACTGATGTGGAACTAAACCCGCGTCACACTTTCCTCAGAAGAGGCGGGCAATTGACACGGGTTTGAATCCTCCTAGAGTCAAAATTCATATATTTTTATTTGATTATCGTGACTTTCTTGTAGATTGCGAGTGAAGAATTAAGCAACAAGAATCACTGGATCACTGGCAAAAATCTTGTCAACGCAATTCGCGGAGCATTGCTACAAAAATTACTGAATGATTCGCAATAAAAAGATCGCGAATCCATCGAGTAAATCATCTCTGATTGATCAACGAACAAGTGGTCATCGGGAAGAGGACAATCCGTCATGAGATGAGTCACCACCTCCTAAGAGCGTACCAGATGTGATGAAGAGCCTCCTCTTGTTGTGCGTATTTGAGGATGAAGCTCTTTGACACGTGCCCCACCTCCATCTAGTTCCTCTCTGTTGGGTGATAGCCGTTGGAGAGTTGCAAAGTTGTCGTTTTTCCGCTCCGCCGGGTGACAGCCATCGAAGATGACTCGACGACCCATTTCAATGATCTCTAGACTTCGCGAGAAGATCTAGAGATTGTCCACGTCGTCTTTGTCCAAGGAGAGCCTTCGAGGCCATGGACACTGCACAATGATCCTCCAGAACGCTCAAAATTCTGGTGCATCGCCGACACATTGTCGTCGCGACGTTGGAACTCTATTTTCCTACTTTCAACTTACTTTACGCTTCATTTAGTGACAGCTTTTATGATTTTAATTTACCAAAATATACTTTGTTCTATTATGATTCTTCTGGCTTTTACAGATCTTAATTTGATTAATTAAATCATCTGTAATCACTTACGTAAGAATCACCGGGCGGAACTCTATTTTCACTCGATTCACCTTCGTCAGGCGCTGACATTATCTTGACGTCCGCACCCTTATTTCCCTTTTTTTCGTAAATTTTAAATAAATTTTATTTTTATTTCCTAATATAAAATTTATAAAAAATCATATTTATTGAGAAAAATTATGAATAATTACCAGATATTATACTACATCCCTATGATCAACTTGGAAAATTACTACTATTTGTGGAAGTTTTATTGAATTATAATCGATATATTTATTCAGAAATACTTTTAAATATTTGAAAATTCATATTTTTTAGTTTTATAAATATAATATTTGTGTGATTTAATGTACAATGATTGAGTCACGTCAGTAGCTGAACTTAATAATCAACATGATGTGCTAGTAAACAATTAGTTTAGTGGAATCAAAGAATAAGGTGTTCTTGGAGAGTGGATATAGTAGACCAGAACCATTATAAAAATGATTTAGTCATTTAGATTTAGATCTAGGAAAATAATAAGAATTTAGGATGACAAAAATTAGAATAGACAAGATTAGATTGATTGATTAGAAGTTTAAATTAGGATTTGATGAATTCAACCCTGCTCCTTCCCCTTATTGATTTAAGAGCATCGTAAAGTATGAGAAGTAAAAGTGATTACACTAAGCTACTTTGAATTTTTGGTCCATAAGTTTCTCTTATTTATCTTAAAATTGGTTTAATTTTATTTCAGCGTGAAAATTTCCATGTACAAGGAACTTCTTACATGTGCTCATTTTTTTTGTTAGTAAACATGTTCCCCCATTTTTATTTTGACATGGTTATACAGATATATCTAATACATGTGTATGTGATGTAATTTAAATGAATTTGGGAACAAGTTTGTGTTAAGATGAAATTTATCTTCAACTGTACATAATTGTGATTGAATAAGTTATATTATATCCTTAACAAGATATATTGTCATGTTACATGGTCATAGGAATGATTTCATCAAGATGGAATAGATAGTCACAATATGTTATTTTATTTAGTGAGATAATTCTAATATATTTGTTGTTGTGAATGAAAACTGAAACTCCATGAAAGATGTTATTCAAAAGTGTCAATATTGTCTAGTATTATATTTTTAAAAAGACATGTACATTAATATTTCTCTACAAGTATGGTTCAAGGGTGGTAGCACCATTTTTAAATTTAATGGTTAGGCAATTAGAATTATGAATCTAGTTGTTTGAAAATAAGTTGACTAAATGTGTGTTTAGTGTTTGTACTCAATGAAAGTAGTGGAACATGGGGGAGCTGGCCTAGGAAAACTAGAGATAGCTGATTGACATGCCTTTGTGTCTTCCTTCAACCCTTATCAAAGAAGTGAACTCACTCCCTAGTTGCACAAGCCGAAATTGAATGGGACTAATTTGTGACCATTGTGAGAAAGATTGATTCATCCCCTTCTTACTTTTCTTATAACACAAGAAAAATATTTGATATTAGAGTCACCTTCTAGAAGGAGTTGTTATTCAAGGATACTAAATGATATTAATCTAGGAAACTAAATGCTTGAAAGGGGAGGCTGGTGGAGGCCCTATGATAGATATGTTGATTAATTTAAATAAGTATAAGAAAATGATTTTTTAAAGTTAAAGACTACACCATTAATAGATTTTCTTGTGCATTAGACACAAATGAAGATGACTAAGTTTCAAATTATGAAATAGTTAAAGGAAAAAGGTACAAACTTTTCAAATAAAGGGACATTCTAAGCGAGGGGGCCAAAATTGATACATTTGTACACAAGTAAAATATTTGTTTCAGTGGAAGAAAATGACTTTAGTATTGTTATGATTCCCATATTTACTAATATTATTAATTGTCTCAAGATCAGAGGCAACTATGTTGTACTACATTGTACCATATATTTTGAGAACAGGGTAAGAAAAAGTTAACATATTTTAGCTTGTCATTTCAACTTTTCTCAGTTAGAATAATTGTTTGAATTTAGGGCAGTCTAATTGAAATCATCAAAACACAGAAATCTCATTAAAGGTGCAAAATTGTGTCATGAAAAGCAATGAAACAAAGTGATGTAAATAACTTGACTATCACAACATGAGGACATAAGTTAGTGAAGAATAGCACCAAGTTATCACATCACAACATGGCATAATGTGGCATGGCCGACACTTGTAGGGGGACATGGCAGCATGCCACATGACATAAAAACATTGAGGATATGATTTATTTTATACCTCATTCATATACATATGAGTTAAGTACTAAAACGTTCTTTTCATTATTAGGTTTATTTGACCTTTTAAATTAGCTTATAATTTTCATATTTATCATATTAAACATTCATTCATTTTTCTATTTTTTAATAATATGCTAATTTATTCATTGAGATCATGGATGCTATAGGCTTCCTAAAGAGACTAGATGATTCATGACCTCTTTATTAATTCTACATTTGTTAATTATTATCAAGATGGCAACTAACATGATTAATGATAGTTTCGACAAGAAATATGACATTTCTTAAAATTAAATTTTTATGTTTTAATTAGTTATATTATATTATATTATATTATATTTTAACTTTCACAGTAAATATAGGAATATATTGTTAATTTTAGAAGCTTGAAGTTAAAACACCACATAATTTGTGATTACTTAGAAAAATAAAAGATTAAAATAGAAAAATATCACCATCCACTAACAAGCCAGCACTCAGCAACTAACATAGAGGGGTGCTGCGGTTGAGTGGGTAGACCCAAATTAGAGGAGTCATGAGTTGGACTCGAGTGGCGAGAGACTCACTTTGTGTATGGTGTATACTTTTGGTTGTGTTTAAATGCATACTATCTAATAATGTTTATAACTAAGACTTAATAAATTACTATATAGAAGTAAGTCTCAAGTCGAACATAGGGAGATTGATTAATCTGTCATGAAAATTAATTTAATTTTTATATAAAATGATTTTAATATTTTATTAATACTTAATAAAAATAATAAAATAGAAGGGTGAGGTGAGAAGAATAAAGGGAAGTAGAGAAAAGGAAAGAGAAAAAGAGAGAGTGAAGAGAGAAAGAAGAGAGAGAAAAGAGAACTCTCATGAGAGAGAAAAGGGATGAGATCTCTTGTGAAAGGGATAGAAAGAGAGAAGAGGAGAGAAATCTCACATGAGATGAAGAGAGAGAAAAGTCTCACAAGAGAGAGAAAGAGAAGGAGATCGATCAAGAAAGAGAGAGAAAAGAAGATATCTCATGAGAGACGAAGAGAGAAGAGAGGTCTCACGAGAGAGAGAGAGAGAAATAAGACAAAAATGAAGGAGGAGAGAAATACAGTTGACAAAACTTGATGAATGATCTTTGTTCTTCTTCTGAATCCTCTAAAACTCGTCTGAGATTAGGCCAAGATTATTTCCAACTTATTTTCTATTAATTTTTGCTGTCGAATTTAGACATATTCATACTCTCAATATTCTACAAATAATGAGGTTTTTTTTATTTTTGATTGTGAAATCACTAAGATTAAAGGTTTATTAATGAGTGTTTAACAGTTAAAATAAGTTGGAGACATTCGTGGCTGACTTCATGTCATGTGTGTGAATCCTCAAGAACACATTTGTCTGAGAAAATGGGTTGACCGTATTTCTCTCTTTTTTCATTTTCATCTTATTTTTCTCTCTCCCTCTCTTGTGAGATTTCTCTTCTCTTTTCGTCTATCATGAGATCTCTCCCTTTCTCTCCCTCTCTCTAGATCGATCTCCCTCTCTCTCATTCTCTCTCTCTCTTCATCACACGTGAGATTTCTCTCCTCTCTCTTTCTCTCCCTTTCGTGAGAGATCTCATTCCTTCTCTCTCTCGTGAGAATTCCCTCTTCTTTCTCTCTTTCCTCTCTTTTCTCCACTTCCCTTCCATTATTCTTCTCACCTCACCCTTCTATTTTATTATTTCCATTAAATATTAATAAAATATTTAAATATCTTTATATATAAATTAAATTAGTTTTCAATCTCCTTGTTTTTGACATAAGACTTACTTCTATATTAATATTTTATTAAGTATTAGCTACAAATGTTATTAGATAGTACATTTAAACACAGTGACAAGTGCACACTATCTTTTTGACATTGTTGCTAGGGAGATTTGTTTTTAATTGGTGTTAATTGATTTAGTTTCATATTTCAGTGATTTTTTAAAAAAATCATTATTTTATTATTTTGATTTAAATAGTATTTCAAAAAAAAAGTTTATTAGGCTCATTTGATTTCTATATACATTTCTTTCATAAGTTAGAATTTTAAATCTTTGGTTTCTATTTATTTACTTAAGTATCTTAATTTTTCATGGATTCTATACTCCTCTTCGACACATTTATTAGAATCATATCTTCATGTCATGATCATCGCTAGATTTAAATTTTGAAAAACTGATTTATGAACAGTAAACACAACTTACAACCAATCTTAAAAAATCCAGCTACCAATCAATCTAAGAATTTAGGGGCACAAGAAAACGAAATTTACCACCAGTATTAGAGACTACGGCAATAGAAAAAGGAAAAAAAATATCTTCTATAAATCCCAGAATAGATCATCCAGCTCAAAAGAGTGAAAATATTGAAAATACTCAACCTTATAAACCTATGCATGATTAGATAGACTTACTTTGCAAGTTTTACCTTCTCTTTTGCCAAATGTTCATTTTGATATTTGTCATAGCACTCTACAAATGCTTCTTGAATTTCGTGGGTTAGCTAATGAGGAACCACATCAACATATTCTTTGATTTTTAACTGTATGTGAGCTTATTCATTTTCCTAATATTCCTCAAGATGCACTTAGGTTACTTCTCTTTCATATTCATTGCATGATAAAGCTATAAATTGGCTCACATCATTACCACATGAGATCACCACATGGTTAGAGGTAGAGCAAGTATTTTTGAGAAAATTCCATCCCGTTAGTAAGACTCATGCCATGTGGAAAACTATTCTCCAATTTGCTTAAAAATCAGGAAAAGCATTCCATGAATCTTGAGAAAGATTCAAGGAGATTCAAAAGAGATGCCCACATCATGGAATTGCCAAATGATAATTAAATCATGTATTTTATGATGGTGTATCTAAATAAGATAAAAACACTATAGATGTGGCATGTGGAGGCACATTCATGAGTAGGGATGAGGATGAAATTTATAAATTATATAAAAATTTGAGTGAGAATTCAGCTAAATGTGAATCTTTTGCTTTATATAATTTCAGCAATAGTGAAAATAAAAGAGATATGTTTGAGGTTAGAAATCATGATGCATTAGACATTAGAAATGAAGTTAGTGAGGTTTATCAAAAGTCAAATGTTTTATATGATCATTTGCTGCATAAAAAGTAACCTACACAACCTGCACAACATTTATATTCTAGATGTTCATTATGTGGTAGGACTGATCATTATGAATCTCAATGTCCAAATTTAGATTAAGAGCATGCACATGCACTTTATGATCATAGGAATCAGTCAAATCTTTCTTGGAAAAATCAGAATAATTTATTAAAATTTCAAATTATTGTATGAATTCTCAATCATTTCCTAGACCTAACCATATATTTAGACCTCCTCATCAACCACAATATAATGCTAAGCCCTCTTTTCAGCAAAATACTCATAATTTGTAGCAAGGTATTCATTAGCCACCAGCTCAAAATTTCATCCCTTCTTCTTCAAGTTCAGTCCCTAATTTCAGTCTGCAATATCCTAATTCATATCAAAATCAATCTGGTATGAATTCAAATTCAATGCAACAGTTTATGAGATAAATGAAATAGTAATTTCAAGAAATAAATACATCAGTGATAAAGATGATGGAGCAAATTAGGTAAAAAAATCAGTAAACAACCCTTAGACTAGAAAAGAAAATAGGTAAGCTAGCCTTGGCCCATTCAAAATGTGAAATAGGTCTTCTTCCTAGTCAACCCATCATGAACCCATGAAATCAACCTTTTAATAGTCATGAACCATCTACATCTCAAGGTTTTGAAAATGTAGAAGTAGTGACCACTTTGAGGAGTGGAAAGCAACTCAAAGATCCATATACTCTAGATTTTTTAGAAAAACAAGTTCATGATGATGAAGTGTTGAATGATGATGATAATGATCATAATAGTTTATTTTCTGATGATGAGAATTTAGCAAAAGAAAAAAGAAAAAAAAAGAAAAAGTAGAAGTACCACCCATTCCTATTTTATCACAGCAAGATGAGCTTAGAAAAATAGTCCACTTTCCTAAGGCATTAGAATCGAAACTTAAGAAAAGAGCTGAACTTAATGAAGAGCTTATGAAAATATTTAAACATGTCATATCTATATTCCTTTGACAGATACAATCAAACATATACCTGCATATATAAAATTTTGAGAAAAATTATACACACTTCATACGTCACCTTGGAAGATATCTTTATTTGAAGAGATTAGTGCCATTATTTCTCATTCTTTGCCTAGGAAATGTAAGGATCCAGTAGCACCTTTCATCTCATGTAAAGTAGGTGGCACTACATTTAGAAATGTGCTCTTATATTTGGGAGCAAGTGTTAATTTATTAACTTTGGTTGTTTTTGAAAATTTAAAACTAGGAGAACTAAAACCAACTTTAGTGGAACTTGAGCTAGCTGATAGATCCATTAAAACACCTAAGGGTCTCCTAGAAGATGCAATCATTAATGTTAAAGGATGTAGATTTTTAGTAGATTTTCTAATTTTAGATATTCCTATTTTAGATAATCTTACTTATACAATGATGTGACTCAATCATTGTATATTAAATTACGTAAATCTAAAATTTATAAAACTAGAAAATATGAATTTTTAGATATTTAGAAGTATTTTTGAATAAATATATTAATTATAATTCCATAAAACTTCTAAAACTAACGATAATTTTCCAAGTCTATCATAGGGAGGTAATATAATATCTGGTAATTATTCAGAATTTTTCTCAATGAATATGATTTTCTATGAATTTTATACTAGGAAATGAAAAGGAAATATATTTAAAATTCACAAAAAAGGGAAATAAGGGTGCAGACGTTAGGATGACATCAATGCCCAGCGAACATGAATCGAACGAAAATAGAGTTCCACTTGGCGATTCTTACGTAAATGATTACATATGATTTAATTAATCAAATTAGGATCTGTAAAAGTCGAAAGAATCGTAATAGAACAAAGTATATTTTGACAAATTAAAATCACAAATATTATCACTAAATGAAGCGTAAAGTAAGTTGAAAGTAGGAAAATAGAGTTCCGATGTCGCAATGGCAATGCGTCGACGATACACCGAAATCCTTAGCATTCGGGAGGATGGTCGTGTAGTGTCCATGGGCTCAAAGGTTCTCTTTGGACAAAGACGACGTGGGCAATCTCTAGATCTTCTCGCGAAGTCTAGAGATTAATGAAATGGGTCGTCAAGTCATCTCTAGTTGCTATCATCTAGCAGAGTAGAAAAATGGTGACTTTACAGCTCTTCGGCGGCTGTCACCTGATGGAGAGGAGCTGAATGGAGGTGGAGTGCGTGTCAGGGAGCTTCATCCTCAGGTCCACACAGCAAAAGGAGACTCTTCATCACATCTGATATGCTATTAGGAGCTGGCGGCTCATCTCCTGACGGATCTTCCTCTTCTCTACGACGACTTGTTCGTCGATCAATCAGAGATGATTTACTCGATGGATTCACGATCCTTTTATGGTGAATCCTTCAGCAATTTGAGTAACAATGCTCCGCGAATCACGTTGACGAGATTTTTGCCGATGATCCAGCGATTCTAGTTGCTTAATCTTTCACCGGCGAACTGCAAGAAAGTCGCGATAATCAGATAAAAATATGAGTTTTGGCTCTAGGAGGATTCGAACCCACACCAATCACCCGCCTCTTCTAAGGAAGGTGTGATGTGGGTTTAGTCCCACATCAGTTGTGCATTGATTTTTCGGATAAATATATAGTAATGTTAGATTTCCAAGCAAAGTTTCTTCTCTCACGTGTATGACCACTCCTTGCCCCACAGTCAGCTAGCCACCGGTGACGTGGAAGGGGAGTGGTGCACACGTGCCCCTATTAGTCCAAGCCGCTCGAGCCCCTGCTCGCGGCTTACTCCCCAATTGAGCTTCTAACCCGCTTGTAGGCCCGGCTGGTCTGTGGGTCCCCCCATTTTGTAATATTTTTATTTTTATTTTTTGTTCTTTATTTATCTCAAAAGTAAGATTGTAAAAATTATATAAAATCACATAACTACTCAAAAAATCATTTTAATCAATTGAAAATCACTTTTCACACTTTAACACAAATATAAGTCTATTTATCATGAGTTAAGGCTAAAACTATATTATTTATTAATTATTAACTCATGATAATGAAGACTTATCATGCAACAATTATTTTAGGATGCCTATTTCTTGCTACAGCCAAGGCAAATATTGATTGTGAAAATGGGATTATAAATATAAAATATGAAGGTCAGAATATCTCTTTAAATATTTTTAGTAGTTGAAGATTTTTTAAAAAGGAAGACGATAATTATGAAGATACTAAGTTAATTTATTCTTGCATAGAGGAATTGAATTATGTTCAGCAAGTTGATCAATTAATTTTTTCATTCCATGCCCATGCATTAAGTCAAAAATATTATAGGAAAGAGGCATTAGATGATGACACAACATTCATGCAATCATCATAGATTGATGTTTGGCTAAAGACGTTAAACTTAGTGTTGATTGGGAAGCAACCCAATAATTTTATTTTTATAGAATTTAATTAGTGTTTTGTTGTTAATAAATTTAGAATTTCGTTGATCTTGATTTTATTTCAGTAGTACCTCATACATTTATGTTTTATCATGTTATAATTGCTAATAAATTTATGTTTTATATATTTTGCTAGTAATTGTATTTTAAATTTATTACTGTCATAGTTACAAAAGATATAAAACATAAATGTATGAGATACTATTGAAATTTATTACTATCATGTTATTATGTTTTAAATTCATAAATTTTGTTTCGAAGTTTAGTTTGATAATAAATTTCATCTCATTGAGGAGAATTCCAATCTTAATTGGAGGGAGGAAAGAAAATTCAGTTAGATTTATTTCATGAATAATTAGCATAGAAGGAAAATTTAAAACTAATATTGATGAATTCATGGATTTCTACATTTTTCCTATAAGATGGTAAGTTCATTTAAGTATGAAGGTTAAAGTGTATTAGATTTAGTGACTGCAAGTGATAAAAAAAAAATGTAGTACATCGAAGGATGAAATATTTTCAGAAGATATCTTGATGATCATGATCCATATGTTATGAATTCACATTTTGAATTAGTAAGAATCATAAAGTTAAATGTGATGAGGTTGAAATTGTATAAAAATTATTGGAAGCTAGACATTCCTAGTATAAGGAATCTTAAGTAGTTGACTATTTGTCTTATATATATAGATAAAAGAAAATCATCATATGATAGAATGTAAGACCCAACTTTGAAAGGTTGAGTAAACTTTTGATCATTTAATTAGTGATTTCTGAAAATGAAAGATGTTGAATTTCATGCATTGAAGAGAATGAAAGTTAAGATAAATATTTTTTGAAATAGTTCATTTGGATATGGAAATATTTTTTTATTTTTTGATCTTGTAGGAAACTATTTTGAATCAAATGATTACCTAAATATTTATTTGAATGCCATCTCTAGTGGAAAAATGAGAAAATAAATGATTAATGTAAAAGAATTAATAAATAACTTCAACTTTGTAAGTCTTTTGCTTATTGCTAGGGACTAGCAAATTTCAAAGTTGGGGGTATTTGTTAAAGCTAGATTTATGTATTTTAATTATTTTAATTATTTTATTTTGTTAACATTCAGAATAAATATACAATATATTGTTAATTTTAAAAGTCTAAAGTTAAAATACTTAGCGTAATTTTTTATTATTAAAAAATAATATATATATAAAATCTTCTACTCGCTACTAAGGAACCACTCGATGGCTGACCTAGAGTGGAGACAATAGTTGAGCAGGTAGACCCAAATTGGGGGAGCCATGAGCTGGGCTCGAGTGGCGAAGGCTTCACTTCGTGCACATGTGCATCGCTCCCCTTTCACACCTTAGTGGCCAACCAGTCATGGGGTAAGGAGCGCTTGTTACACATGTGTGTGTGCGAGGGCAGACCACTTTATTGTCTTTTCCCAAGATGATCTTGGACATTATTTTATTTCAGGAGAAGGAATCTTTGTTGAGAGACCATAACTTTAGTTTGTTATATTGGCATACATGTCCTAAATATTTCTGATGTGGGACTAAATATTTTCGTTTGTTTCAGCATAGTCATTTGAAGTGTAGTGTGATCTAATAGTATGTAGAGAGCGTAATCATTTGATTAGTCTGATCTTGTGATTGGCGAACCGCCACGATACTAGATGTATAAAGCGATCCATTGGCAATTTGTAAATCCAATGTCACTCACCACGCACGTGGCGTTAAAAGATGATTTGATGACTATGAGGAGCCACAGTACTAGAACTTAAGTTTCTGATTGACAACAATTCGGGGCGGGTTGATCTTGCGTCGCTTAGTGCGGCATGCACCAAGCTCATTTGATCTAGCAATTGTCAAAGCGCCACGATACTAAGAACTTAAGTCTTAATACATATCACCATTAGGGACGTAAAGATAATAATCAATTATTATCTAGAAAAATAGACATTATTGATTATCTTAAAAATCCCGATGGCAGTCACGAATATGCAGTCTATTCTTCCCTCCTTTTGCACGATTGACGTCTCTAGTGATCAACAAGCTTCTTCCTTCCTCCTTCAGTTGCACTCATGGCCTCCAGCAAGTGGTCAACTCTTTTCTTGTCCCCCTAGACAATGGTGACAACGTGGTTGACCCGTCTTTTAATCGATCTCACTAGCAAGTGATGTAGTGCTTTTGGATGATACTTCTATGACTTTTGACGTGGTGCGGCACATTTGGACGAAACTAAGTTACCACACTAGTGTCTCCAGTTACCTAGGAGGTAGACTAAAGTTGGACAACAATTTATTTCCTATTTTCAACATTCACTTACCTATTTTTATTATTTATTTACATTTTACGACAAATTCTTTCCATTTCATGCACGTTTCAATTGAAATGAGTAGAACTAATTCAAAACTTGATGAATGATCTTTGTTCTTCTTCTTAATCCTCTGAAACTCATATGAGATTAAGCTAAGATTGTTTTCAATTTATTTTCTATTAATTTTCACAGTCAAATCTTAACATATTCATATTCTTGACATTCCTCGAATAATGAGTATTTTTTCTATTTTTGAATGTGAAATCATCAAGATTAAAGGTTTATTAATGAGCGTTCAATGGTTAAAATAAGTTGGAGACATTCACAACTGACCTCATGTCATGTGTGTGAATCCTTGAGCATATATTCATTCGAGAAAACGAGTTGACCATATTTCTCTCTTTCTTCATTTTCATCTTATTTTTCTCTCCCTCTCTTGTGAGATCTCTCTTCTCTCTCGATCTCTCGTGAGATCTCTCCCTTTCTCTCCCTCTCTCTTGATTGATTTCCTTCTCTTTCTCTCTCTAGATCAATCTCCCTCTCTCTCATTCTCTCTCTCCTATCTCATGTGAGATTTCTCTCCTCCTCTCTCTTTCTCTCCCTTTCACGAGAGATCTCATCCCTTCTCTCTCTTGTGAGAATTCTCTCTTCTTTCTCTCTTTTCCTCCATTTTTTTCTTTGCTTCCTTTTTGTTATTCTTCTCACCTCACCCTTCTATTTTATTATTTCTGTTGAATAATAATAAAATATTAAAATAACTTTATATATAAATTAAATTAATTTTCATGACATATTAATCAATCTCCATATGTTCGACTTGAGACTTACTTCTATACTAATATTTTATTAAGTCTTTGTTATAAATATTATTAGATAGTGTGCATTTAAACACAACGACAATTACACACCAAAAGTTATTTCTAATATTCTTAATTATCAAGAATGTTATTTCAGTTACTAAAATCTGAGTTCAAGATATTTACTTGAGGGTGAAAGGTATATTGAATAGGTTCATATAAGTTTGGCTTTTAAATCATCAAGTCAATGAATAGATTATTGCTTTTGAAGTAATTTACTAGATCCTAATCAAATTATGGTTTTAAAACAACATAAGATAAATAAAAATATTATGATTTATCAATATTAAGAACTGTTTTGACACAAGATATCCGAAAAGACTTAAAGCACATAGTTTATCAAATTTTTGGCTGTTTGAATTTGTGTTTATTCTAAGAAAAATAGATGTTAAAGGTATTGGAGATATGATAAGCTTTTCCCAGATGATTCAACTATAAATACCAAGGTGTTTGTATGGATAATTAGACTATACATCAATCTCTTCACCACGATCTCCTTTTGAGTGTAGTACCCATATTGAGAAACCAATGAGAAATCAGTGAGATGTGAAGAAACGCTGAAGTTTGAGAAAGTAGTAACTCCAACATTGATTATCAAGCCCTTGAGCAGTCCTTCAAGCTTTATGCCCTTCAGAAGTAATGATGTGGCATCCTATAACTGTGAATCTAGATGGGAGATTATGAGTGAATCTTTAAGACAATTGAGCCTATTTATTAGTTGTTGTGAATGGACATACAATAGTAGTGAAGCTCAATAATAAGTTTTTTTAGAGAGTGGATATAACTAGTGACCTGAACCATTATAAAATTATAGTATGTTCTAAGTGAACTAGGAAACTCATTTTACTATAGTCTGGAGCATCATTTTAAGCTATGAACCAAAAGGAAAAAAATAAGATAAATTCAACCTTTCTATTTTTGATCTTAGTGCTGAGAAAAAATACAACACTTTAAGTTATTGAGAATGGTGATGACTATATAGTGTTGGATATAAGGTTGTATTTAGACTAAAAAGGGGCCATTGTATTAGCTTTTTTGCTTTTTTTAAGTTTAATATCCTTGCAAAGTAAAAACAAATAGACTTGAGCCTTTCTAGTTTAGTGACATTGTGAAGCATATTAGAGGGTTTGGAAGTTGTTGGAACATTAAATGTATAGTTTTGATGATAATATATTTGTATATATCTATATATATATATATAAGATCAATTAAAAATAGAGTTAAACTTAATTTTAAACATACTAGATATGAAACTAAACACAAAAATATTTACATATAATTTGAAATAATCTTATGACTAGTTGATGATTCATTAGCCATAATTATGACATATATGCTTGATTGATTTCATTGTATGAACATATCACTTTATATGTTTATGAGAAAATCGTCAATATTTAAACTTCAAACAATTAATTCAATGTCAGGTTCATTTAGACATATTGATATAAACATATGAACACGTAGCAGGCTGAATAAGTTTTCCCAAACATATTTTATTTCATGAGATCTCACTAATTTAACTCCATAATCACTTCATTTCTCATTGTAACATTTTTTATCTATTATCAATTATATTTTGGAAAGTGATTTTACATATTATCAAACATTGAAACTATAGTTATACATTGAGATCATGTTTCAAGATGTATATTTGATTGCATATTAACTATGTTGATCTAAAACAGTTTTGATTATGAAATCACACCTTTAATAAAACTTACATCATCAGTTATATGTTCATGGTATCTAATCTCTATTAGGCTGATTGAATTGACAATATTTGAATATGAACATTGCATCTTAATGGCACATCGCATTTGTTTCTCCCAAGGAAATCCAAACTGCTTAGAAACATATCCTATTAATATTTTAGTGATTCATATTAATGTTTATTTTAGAGAGAATAGATATTAGAAGGTCAAAAAAATTAGTAATGATTTAGTACATAATTTACCTATATAGATAAACTTTTGATTAAATTTTGACAGAATCACTTAAGGTGAAGTCTTGTTCAAAATTGACTCATTTAGAGCCACAAGTCTAAACAACAAATTTAATTTAAAATTCTAAGAGAGTTAAGCTCAATAATTAAGAACTATTACTAAGCATTATTCTAATGAAACTTAAAAATAAGGTGTTATTAGAGAGTTGATGTTGGTAGGGAGTCAAATCACTATAAAATTTTGGAGTAATTAGGATTTAGGTTCAGGAGATCTAAAAGACTTCAAAATTAAAAGAAAAAGATTAAAAAATTAATAATTGGCTGAAGCTAAAATTAGGATAATATGAATTCAACTCTCCCTTCTTAGTTTTAGAATAGTTATAAATTCAACATATTTTATAACCATATAATTTTGTCCACGAGAATGTGAATGCATTAATTTTATTGGTTTGATTAAAATTAAATATAAATTGATTGTGTTGTACTTAAAATGGTAGTGGTTATACTTTTACCAAAAAATAGATCAATATGTGGAAAAGTTAATTTTGACTTAGATTGACCAATATGAATAAACAAATGGGTCAACCCTTCCAAATGTGCTAATGAACATACTTGGGGTTACCCATTTATAGATTGAAGATGGTTAATCTAGGTACCATGGAGTTAAATAGGACCTCAAGATAAATTAGGCTAATCAATTGGCCCAGCTTAGGTAGCCCTGCCTAGTTATTGTACAAAAGCACTATAGAGTTAAGCTTGAGTTTTTTTTTTTCTAAACTCATTGTAGGCACCTTTACTTTGGTCTTTGTTATTGAGTGAAAATTTGGAAATAAATTCCAATGGACTAGTTTTGTTCATTAAATTGTTAGGTTTATGCCAATTTTTGACCACATGGAATCCAAAAGCCTAAAGGAGTCATGGTTCTAGCATTTAGCAGTTGCTTGGGAAGCACAAGGTAGTAGGCATAAGAAAGAGTCAATGTTCAATTAAAATCTCAAATGATGAAATTGTTTCTACTTCACATGCTAACTATCAATGGTGTGCTAGCAAGGCTGATGTGAATTCCTCTAAGTGGAGTCTTCTCAGATGATCATCTAGCAAAGATGCTCTCAAGATTAAATCAAATTCATATTTGGCTTGCATATTAATAATTACTCCAATTGATTTCAAACTCAATCTTAGAAAGCAAGGTGGACATTCTGCATCAATGATTTTATACTCTTCTATCAAGCATCTTTTCTCTCTCTTTTTCTATCTCTTATTTGGCTTCATTGCTTTTGAGAATGGTTTTCTTTTTATCTAGGTTTGTTAGATTGAAGAGAGAGAAGACAAGTACAATTGAAAGGATCTTTCATCCCTCTCTTTGAAGCTTTGTGGGTTGAGAGGGAAGACATGTGGGCTAATGTAAATGAAGACAAGGAAGACGTGTTGACAAGAAAGGTTAAACCCTAAGATTAGATTGATTCCAAATGAAGAGATACATGTGTTTATATAGATGAGGGAAGAAAGAGAAATAATGGGCCCAAGTGAGCCATGTAGAGGAGAATGTCTAAACACTCTCCCTCAAGCTAAAGCATATAAGTGAAACATGCCCAAATTGGTACATATAGTATCATAGGACACTCATGTAAGGCTTTTGGTGAAAATGTCTATGAACTAATTAGATGAAGTGACATGTGGTATGGAGATAACCTATGTCAAAACTTTATCCCCAATGTAGTAACAATCAATCTCAATGTGCTTGATTTACTCATGAAATGTAGAATTTTTGATGATGAAGATTGTTGTTTGATTGTCATAATGCATAGACATAGGTGTTTGAGGAGTGACACTCATGCTCTCTAGAAGAGAGCAAAACCATACCATTTCATGTGTCATCTTAGTCATAACATAATTTTCAATTTCTGCATTGGAACAAGATGTCACATTTTATTTTTGAGAGCACCAAATGACTAAGCTGCCACCAACATATGTGCAATAATTAGTCATCGACTTCCAATCTCTTTTGTTACCAACATACCTAGCATCTTAGTAGGCTTCAACACGTATGTGACCATGACGTTTGTAGATGAGCCCCTTTCCTAAAGTCCATTTGATATAAACTAAGACATGTAGTACTCCCTCTCAATGGATCTAACAAGGCTCTTGCATAAACTGGTTGAGAACATTGACTATATGGATAATGTTAGGATGAGTAATAGTAAGATATATCAGTTTTCTCAATAATCATCGATAGCAACATACTTCATTAGAGGTGAAGTAATATTCAAGAACTTTGGATGCACCTTCATATGTGATAACTCTAGTTTGTAGCTTAGAAGCTTGTTTTCTGAAAAAAGTTGATAGTATATTTACTCTAAGATAAAGCTAGCTTATTCAATTGATAACCAAACTCCATCCCAATGAAGTAACATAGTGTTATGAAGTCTTTTGTGACAAAGTGTTGTTGAAGATAAGCTTTGGTGGTAGGATGTCTACCTCATCACTCTTTGTCATAAGAGTGTCATCAACATATATGACTGAATGACCATATTGTTGATAAGAAGGGAGACAATCTTAAGATTATATTAACTTTAAATAGAGAATATATATGTTTATATAAGTGGGAGAAGAGAGAGAAATGGGCCCAAATTGACCATGTAGATCAAGATGTTCGAATACTTCTCCTCAAACTAGAGCATATAAGTTAAACATGCTCAGATTGATACATATAACATCATAGGACATTGTTGTAAGGTTCTCAATAAAGATGTCTACTTGTTGATTGAATGAAGTGACGTGGTGTGGAGATAACCTTTGTCAAAACTTTGTCCCACATGTAATAACAATCAATCTTGATGTACATCATCTACTCATAAAATATGAGATTCTCGATGATGAAGACTATTGCTTGATTGTCACAATGCATAGGCATAGGTGTCTGAGGAGTGACACCTAGGTTCTCTAGAAGAGAGTGAAATCATAGCATTTCACATGTTGTTTCAACCATACACGATATTTGACTTCTACATTAGAACAAAATATCACCTTTTACTTTCGAGAGTGTCAAGTGACTATGTTACCACCAACATATGTGCAATAGCCAATTGTCGACTTCTTATCTCCTTTGTCACCAACATACTCAGCATTTGAGTAGGCTTCAACACATAGGTGACCATAACATTTGTAGATGAACCCCTTCCTTGAAGCATATTTGATATAGGTTAAGACACATAGTGCTCTTTCTCAATAGACCTGATGAGGCTCCTACATAAATTAGGTGAGAACACTAACTATATGTATGATGTCAAGATGAGTAATAATGAGATATATTAGTTTTCTTAATAATCGTTGATAACGATTAACATCCTCTATTAGAGGTGAAGTAATATCTCAGAACTTCAGATGTACCTCTATAACTAAGGACTTCAAAGCTCTATTTTCTTAAGAAGGTCGAGGACATATTTTTTGTAAGATAAAGTTAACTTGTCCAATTGATAAGTAAACTCTATCCTAAAGAAGTAGCGTGGTGTCCCTAAGTCTCTTGGGACAAATTGTTATTGCAAGTGACTTTGGTGGTAGAGATATTTACCTCATCACTCTCTCTCACAAGAATGTCATCAACATACACAACTAAAATGACTATACCTCTAAGTATGGTCTTCATCAAGATAGTGGGGTCACCAATGCATGGAGTGAAGCCGAAGGAAGTAGGAAGGCCACTAAACTTCACAAACTGGGCTCGAGGACTTTGCTTTAGTCCATAGATAACATACTAAAGTATTCAAACATGAGAAAAATAAGTGATACTTATAGGTGAAAAAAAACTTGAATAACTACATAGTACTACTGATATTTGTCCTATTAGCATACATGATCTTCACCATGAGCTAAAGTTAGCTAAAGAGTTTGATACGAGCAAGGGGCTCATAAATAATCTACTCAATACTTTGAAGCATCTAGGTGACTACAATGGAGTCAATTTGAGATGAAAAAGTATAAGTCGAGTCAACGATGGTTGACGGATCATCCATTAGATGATGAATTAGATTGTGAGATGCAATAAAATATTCAAAACATAATGTCCATAACATATAATTGAAACTAGTGAAGAAGTATGTCGATTGAGTCAATTGAACCATGATGGAGTACTGTAGGAGGAGTGTCGACGATAGAAACACTTTGACTAGAAGTGGGGCCATGGGGTGGTCCTTGAAGTGGAGAAGATGTATTATTCTGATCCATAATGATGATGGGAAACAATGTATTGATGTAAGTGCAAGAATGTGCAGCAAGGGACAACGTAGAGGAGATGGCACATGACAAGAAGATAGTGTGATGGGAGATAGTACAATAAGAGATGATCCCACACGATATCATGAGATATCGAGAGATACTATGAGATACTATGGCAGCAAGATATTATGGCAGTAGATGCCACAACAACAAGGGCTGTAATGGTAGGAGTTGTGACGTCAAGGGCCACAACTGTAGAGGTTGCAATAATAAGGGTTGTGGTGGTAGGGTAGATGCCAGTGCACTGGTTGCATGTAGTGCAGTGGTAGATTTTGACGGTGTGCAGTAGATGGTGGTGTGTGACAAAGGATGGCACACAAAGAGAGAGATGAGAGCACATAGAGAGTATGGTGGTAGTGACACAATGATGATGGCAGGTGCAACGGCAAGGGCAGAATGGCGACAGCGGCGGCTGAAAAGAACCTTAAGGCTATGATATCATGTTGATGAGAAGGGTTAAACCCTAATATTAGATTAACTCTAAATAAAAAATTACATGTGTTTATATAGATGAGAGAAGAAAGAGAGATAATGAGCTCAAGTAAGCCATGTAGAGGAGGATGTCCTAACAAGATGTATGGCCAAAAGACTTGGTATGGAAGGTATGGAGCTGATTTACAATGGATTGACGGATTGTCTCCTCCACCAAGTAAGTTAGAATGGCCAGAGTTTCTACAAAAGACACTCAAAAATCTCCACAAAAAGATCTGTATGAAGTGGGTGGCTCAGGTTTCTCTTGACTCACAAATAATTTCGAGGTCTCTGCTCTCTCTCTCTCACTCTCTCAATCTGAGGAAATGCCTTGCGACAGTAGCCACTCGATTTGATCGGACGGCCGATCTGATCGGACGGTCACCACCCTCTGATCGGTTTCCTCTCTGGAGGGGAGCCCCACCGCTCTGCTCTGCCTCATCGTATCAGCTCCGCTCCGCTCCCCTTTTACCACCTTTAAAAAACAGAGCAAAGAGACAATTTTTTTCCTTCTCAGGGAGGCCGAACCAAAGGGGAGGCGCTGGGTTTTCCCTCTTTGTGTTCCATGATGGCTCTCGCAGCCCAATTCCGTTCCCCCCTGTCTTGCTCACTCCAGCTACCGGGAGAGCCGCTCTCATCGTCAGCCCTGCTGGCTGGCGCCCCTCTCCGGCTCTCGCTGGCTGTTCCTCCAGGTTGGTTGCTTTCTCCTTCCCTTCTGCTCCTATTGTGGAGATTACGCACATCTTGCCGTCTTGCGAAGATGGTGATTTCATCTTCTTGTGCACAGTATGTGGAAGGCATGTGTTGGTGTTTCCCTGCGAATACCAGCAGCTTAAGTTTTCTTCCACTCGGAAATTTGAAGGAACAGTGTTTAGATTGGAATGAGGAGGATGTAAACAGTAACCGCGAAGGATATGGTTGTTTCCTTCCTGGCCAAACCCTTCTCTACCTCTTGTTCATCCTTCAGTTGCCATCACAAAAGTTCTCCACTAATTTCAGTTTTATTGTCTATCATATTTGGTAGCATTCTTACTCGACAAGGACACTTAGGTTAGCTCGGAAAGACGTTCTTCTAATTCAGGCGAAAATGAATGAGTAATTTGCTATTTTAATAATCTGTTTACTGAACACGATCTTGGTGCAAACCGGTGATGATTCTAAATTCTGGCGGATGTGGATGCTCGTTTTCTCACTTGGCACTGAATTGAGGTTCTAGTCTTCTCTAAGAGTCTCATCAATAATGAAAAATATGCCAATTGTACCATATTTCCAAAGGTCAAAATGACAAATCAGGTGACTCTCAGATGGCTACTACGCGTTGATATTCTTCTGTATGTAGATAGACAGTCCATTCACAAAGTCTCCAGGTCGTCACCATTGAATCTGTGAGCTTGTTTAACGTCGTCATCAGAGAATTATCATTTACATGGTCCAGTTGTCAAATTTATGATCATCCTTAGAACTTGCTTCATATTGATCACGAAATGCCTATTAGATTAGAAGGCCTGTTTATATAGGTCTTCCAGATAGTTTCTGATTGCTATTTATGCCTTTAAGTCAGAGGTGCTAAATTGTGTCCTCACAAGTACGAATTGATTGCCTTCCAGTAGTGACCCAGTCAGGAAATTCCTGAAGATATATTCTTGGAAATCAACCAGGGAAATAAACTTTTTTTTAGGTATCTAGAAAAGAGTTACAGACATCCTCTGTGGGCTTATTCAATTTGGAAAAACAAGTATTATGTTTGAGGATTCTGATCAAATTGTATTTATAGAAGGAGACAACAGAAGATTGAGGCTATTGTTTCTGTCACACAAATGATACTTGATATTTGCCTTGCATAATCTCAATCTCTACTAAAATAAATGCATTGAATTGTGTCAGTATACGAAAATGCTAGCCTACCATGCTTTATATATTTATACCAGTTTGTTAATTGAGAGAATATGAAAGACCGTTTTGAAAAATGTGTTCTTTTATGGAAAATGTCTGAGGTGGATCTCAATTTTCCTAACTATCACTGCTGCCGTCTACCCCATGGTGTGACATGCTGGAACTTTGAGTTCTTGCACCAACACAAGGACAGAACAGAGGACGAAAGATTTTGAACTCTATCTGAAATGAAGTGAAGGCTTTAGCCTAGAAACCATGATTTGGTGGATTCAATTATTCCTAAATATTTAGTTTTTTTAAGTTTTTCTGATAAGCACTCTCACTGTCCTGGTTGCCATTGCACAAATGGACTTTGTATTTTCCTGCACATATATGCCCTTACATGATTGTTTCTGTGTCCAAAGCTTACTAACTGTACTAGGTAACTGGATACTCCAGAATTCCCCCATCACTGGTCCAGATCCTCCCCATCACTTGGGTTTTGAAAGGAAATAATGAATAGATGATTCGGTTATTTAAGCTCCTCCTTTTTCTTGGATCATCCATGAACAATATAGGTCGAAAAGATATAGAAGATGAGTGCGTTCATCATCTTGCTTAAGTGGGTCACCGTGTTAATGCCTTGGAATGTGAACACCTCCGATAGGAAGCATTGTGTTGATCATTGTAAGCTTTATTACGCATAATTTAATCATGTTATTCCTTGAAAAAGAAATATGGTGTCATAGTCTTAATTTTTTATAGTATTTTGTTCTCCTGCTAATTTTTCTACTATTTTTGGGGACAAATAAGGAAAAAAACATTCGCAAAAGTGGAATATCATCATTGCGAGAAAACTCTCTGGCCTAGAGGAGGCCATGAGGATACGGAGGTATGTTATTTATAAAAAGTAGTAGCATTGCCTAGTTTCAGATTTTATTTTTTTATTTACTGTGATTTCTTGTTCGTGTTGCATGTTTACCTGGCTTCTTTTTTAACTCACTTACAAAGCACAGTTTTTTTTCTGAAAATTATGACCTTGTATAGGTAGATACTCTGGTAAAAGACAAAATTTATACATATACCGAATATCTGCAGGAAAATTCCTGGCGAAAACTCAGTTCATTCCTGAAATTTGTGGTATGAACATCTTATGCTGTGGATCCATAATGCTTTCTATTTCACAATGGATGCCCTTTATTGTATTGGGGATGTAGGAATGGAATTCAATCATGGAGTGAAGTTTTGTGAATTTCATGTTCATATGACATTTGACAAAAAATACGATCTTCCATAAAGGATATAGTGCTTGTTATTTTGGAATGGAGGACCCTGATAAGATATGGATGCATTATTGGATGCCCGCATGTTTCATTGGTGAATTCAATAACTTCTTGCTTGCATCTCTTGTGTGGTACTTCTAATAGATACTTTATAATACCTAATTTAAAGTTTGATCAAGTGTAAAATTTTGGATTACTTTTTCATGTTTTCTTAAAATGTTGTGAGGGCAATGCAGAATGTTCATCTAAGTAATCTTTGACTCTCGTCCTTTCTTAAGATCTTGTACATAATTTGCTCTTTTGGACATAGTTCAGTTCGGATGGTTTTGATCATGTTTTGAACTGTCTGACTGCAAGATGAGATTCACTTCCTGATCAGTCAGTTTGACAGAGGCACATTTATCAGAGAACTCAACTTGGTTTGTTCTTGCAATGTGCATTTAATCTATTTCACAAGTTCCATACTGTCCAAAAGTTCCACTAGATGTAAGATATCGCTCTTCAACATGGCTTTAGTTAGATGATATGAAAAGGGGGTTATGTTCAATAATAAATGTAGTTAAGAACATTCAAACACTTAGTCTGACGTATGAACACTCTCCAGCACCGTTTCAGGCTTGTATATTAACCAAATCAGGGATCCAAGTGACAGATTTGCTTCTTTAATGATACCCCGTGTAATTCGAGCTTGAGGTCAAGTTTTTTTGGCTAGATAACTCGTGAATATTATCTTTTCATTGTTTGGATGAAATCTACATCATGAAACAGAATGTTTTGCATAATGTTATTCGCTTTATACAGTTTTTAAAAATTAATTTAAAATTCGAAAAAATAAAAATCAGAGGAAAAGACTTTGGACGTACCTTTGATCAATGTGGAAGATGTCTACACATGGGATGAGTTTGTTACTTCGTAAGGCTTAATTTACTTATAATAATTTAAAATTCAAACGTAATTTTATATTTCTTTTGACAAATAGGAAAAGATGGAAATCAGGAGAATCTAAGTATTTAATGGGAACGAGAAAACACTTGAGTTACCTTTGGGACAACAGTGAATGCCGTCATGAGATACTTCTAAGTGAACTGGAACAGTTGTTATGCTGAAATTTGTCTACAGTACTTGAAAGCAGCCTAAATTCCAGGTGTTCCCCACTGTAGCTGAAAATGACTATTTTTTGCCAAGATGGAGATCTCTCCTTTGATATGATGGGGATTTATATTTTTATAACAGTTGCAAGTGAGCGACCACTACATCACTTCATGAATCCATTGAAATTATGTCTCATCTGATTCGTCATTTTGAAAGACTTCTCGGTAACACACCAATTGCACATCAATCCCTACAGTTATTGGTTTGATAATTGACGTCTTTTATCTGAAATTATAGTAATTATGTTTCTATGTACTTCTTGAAGTTGGCAAGTATATTTAAGTAACACCATGTGAGTATGTTGCCCATGACAAATCTGATTTCTGTTAGAATCACTTTCATCAATTCAAAATTCTTTCACTGGATACCAAGACCTCCCATCTAAGAAAATTTGTAGTGATGATATCACTGCGAAGTTTCCTTTCATGAATGTATGTGGATAAGGTTGCATTCAACATAACTCAAATTCATGACCTCCTTAAGTTCTTTTCTGAATTCGATGTCACATGAGTTTACTGCATTCTCTCCTTCAAATTATGTTTTCCTTTATCTCTAGTGATGTTGAACTAATAAATAGATTAGGTGTCAAGACACTATTTAGAATGAAATAACAGAATATACTACATTTTGGTGTGGAATGAATGCAGAGCATATTTTATGGCATGACTTTGGATCATTTGTGAAATACAGGCTTGCGGTATGAGCCACTAATCAATTTTCCGAATGCTGAGCTTCTGATCGCTTAAATCTGGATATTTACGTAACTTATTTAAAATGACTCATCACCTTTCTTTGAATAAATTGATTCATTGTTTTTAAGGCTAAGGGAGCTTCAGAATACTACGAAGGTTAAGAAAAGACAGCCGTTAAGGTGTGGAAAGGTCTCTGGACGTCTTCCTGTGCCGGATCACATTCTCAAACCTCCATATGTGAATTCAAGTGTGTTGCCAGAACTTTCTTGCGAGCCTCAGTTTCATGATGAAGAGGGCATTGCTCGCATGAGGGCTGCATGTGAGCTTGCTGCACGTGTCCTTGATTATGCAGGAACTTTGGTTCGGGTGAGAATTAGTTTTATGAGAGAAATTCAACTTGAGTTATTTCTTATGATTCCATCTTTGCAACAGCAATTAATGATTGATTCTATGGTTAAATGGTTGAATTAGTGATACATTATTGAATGGTTTTAGCCTCCCCCGATTTCATAAACCAGTAACATTAGAATCTGGAAAAAAAAGTGTACTTTGTTAGAATGTAGCAGCAGAACAATCATTTTTCTTTCCAGTTCAGATTTAAAATTTCTTCTCTTCAAATTTGTGAAAGTTTAACATTCATCGTTATCATCTTGAAAAAAAGTGACATTCGTTTATTTTAGCTCGAAACTTGGTATTATAATATGTATGAGACTCTTTTGTTTATATTTTTAAGATCTCATGCCACAATTTACTTTTAAGACCTTTTCACTGGTAGTCTTATCCCAGATCTGAGGGGATTCTAGAAAATTATTTGTAGCTATTCTGTCAAACTATTTATTGCACCAATCGTGATACACTGGAACAAAACTAGTGGTTACTAGGACAACACGAGAAAGAAAGACTTGAAATGCGATGATCTGCCTCTTGTGGGAAATGTAGACCCGTCATTTACATGCATCTTCTCAGGTGATCCGGTATGGGCAGTGTTTCTTGCCTTGAGAGATTCGGCATTATTGGTACTTTGAAAGTTCACTACAGAATAAACATTCTAGAGAAAGCAAAAAGGATTATCGCTGGGATTCTGCTCCATTGCCGAACATCTCTGAGATTCTGCTTATGCTATCTGATTCTAAAAGACGTTGGGAAGCTATTTATAATGAAGCTTTATTGATTCAAGGGAAAAATATTATCAGATTATCATATTTTTACATCTTGTTATAGATTGATTCCTACATCGATATCAAGTGATACTCCTTAAGTTGTCTTCGCCAATCCTGATTTCTCATTACTGATGTATCCAATTGCCCACATTAACTTGGTTTTTATCGGTGAATAAAAAATACAGAAGAGGTAAAATGGATCTGTCTGGTTCAGTCCTCATCTGTTAAAGAAAGCTGTAATGTCATCATTTACCAGGGATGAAAATTCTGCTTTTTAAAAGTAGATGTATACTGCTTTTCAGAAATAGACGCACCCAGTTCGTCTATTTTTGAATGAAAACAGATGTATACTGTTTTTCTGTTGCAAACGATCTTACCCAGCTGCAACCCTTTCAGACTCAAATTTCAAGGGCGAATACCTTTTCATTGTTGAGTGTACCTTGTAGGCTGGCGTAAAGGCATTTCCATTTTTGAACAGTCTTTGTTCTTGATATCACTCTTGTTTTAATCTTCAGTGGGAAGATTCATAATAGTGTATCCTGGTTTAATTTAGGTCGTTCTGGCCAGGGGATTTGAGGACCTTTGACCGGCAGATTTCAAAAACGAATGTTTGGTCAAACTCCCATGGCTTTTTTTTGATCTCTTCATATCTGATTCGTCTATAGAAGAAAACAATCATTTCCAATTAAATATCATTTCACTTTCCTGTGCCCATAGGAAAGTGAATAAAGTGGCTTTTCATGCACATTTCTCTCCATATGCTCTCAGGCAATTTTAAAGGAAAGAGTATTCGTTTTCGTCTATCTATTTAGTTGTGGCAATTGGAGCTCAGTGGTGGGAACTCAAATCCACAGAACATGGTTCTGTGGATTTCTTTGGAGCCCAGAGATTTTAAGGTTTGTTATCTTTCCTAAATTGGCTTTGAGTTCTTAGCAATGGGTTGGAAGAAGTAAGACACTAATGGAGATTGGTACATCTTTTGCACGTCCCTCAGAATCATAGGTGTTGATTAATGTGGTTTGGATTTTCTTTCTTTTATTAGAATTTTCCCATTTTATATTGTTGATTAATTACATTGTTCTGATCATCAACATGATCTTTTTCTTACGCATGCTTACAATTATGAAAAATGAGATGGCTGTAGCCAATAGGTTGTGATTTTGTGCTCATTGTCTTCAAGGTGTCTGGTAAAATGGTATTATTTTGAGCATGTCTAAGATAACATCTTTTTATCAGCCATCTGTAACAACAAATGAAATTGACAAAGCAGTGCACGAGATGATCATTGATGCTGGAGCTTATCCGTCACCCCTTGGATATGGAGGATTTCCAAAGAGTGTATGCACATCAGTAAATGAGTGCATGTGCCATGGAATCCCTGATTCCCGACAACTGCAGGTCTTGAGATCTCAAATTCTTTTTATCTCATGCTGTTGACCATAGCTCAGAATGAAACGTTGGGTTGATTTTCCTTCACCTCCAGTTTTAATACTTTATTTTTTGCAGGAAGGTGACATAATAAACATTGATGTGACTGTCTACCTCAATGTATGCTCTTAAATTGCTTTTTTCTTTACATGTGGTTGTATCATTAATTTGATATGTCCTTTACAATCTCTATCAATTGATAAAAAAATTCGTGTTTTACTATTCATCTCTTTATGCATACAGAATTACCTGGCCTCTGTTTATTATGAATTAAATATGGTTCTTGTTCGTTTATATTTTCTCGCCATGGGTTCCTTATTTTCAAATAGTGTTGGATGGATGCTGGTAGAGGCTCCTTTTCTGTCAATTATAGAGTACAAAATATAATGCACTTTGTTGTCAAACTTAAGTTGCAGCTTTCAGATACTATTTATTTTTACCACCGCGGTTGTCATTTCAAACCTTTTGACACAAGTGGCTCGTTCTAGTCTTGGGGTAGGCTATTATACGTTTTTAGCCTTGGGCTAGGCCTTCAAGAATTGTTCAACCTTGAGATAAACCACTTGAAGGTATCCAAGCTTGAACTAGGTTATCAATAGGTTTTTCTGCTTTGGAGTAGGCGGTCAACAAGTTTTCAAAAAGATCTCACTCTTGTTCTGTTCTTCGATATTTGTAGGGAATTTGATTTTCAAACTTTTTGAGCATAGCATCAGCTCATAGAACATGAAAGGAAGTCTTGAATCCTCAAGGGTGATGGAAATAAAGTTTTAACTACTGTGAAAAATGTCTCCAGCAATGTAGACCTATTTTAATAGGCACGGAGGATTCTTATATCTCTCAAAGAATGGGATTTGATAAGAAAATATACTAACAAATAAGAGTTCCCAGAAAAGGAAAACACTGTGGGCACAGGAAGAAAATTCTTTTTGAGCTTCTGGGCTACTTAGATGGGACTTTATTTGTGTTTCCACCTTTTACCTTCTCAGGTCTTCTTGGTCTCACGTTTCGGGTCTGTCACATTCTCTGAAATATGTTCTATACCAAAACGAAATGAAGAAGTTAATCAGAGGACATAGGGTCAACCTATGTGTATCCTCAAGTCATGCATCTCAGGCATCTTGGAGTATTGCATATTATCTGCCTTTGACTGCTGTATGCGCCACTCTTATAGTTAATAAACAGATTGAAAAGGAAGGCTGGACATTATGAAATAGCCTACTCATTTTCATTGTAAAACAATAGTTAGTCATATAACAGAGAAGAAAGAACTTTGAGGGTTCATATGAGATTAAGACTTTGTGAACCGGACATTATTGAGGATACCAAAGATTTCTACTGGCTTACATTGGTCCTGAATTGCAACCCCTTTTGACTCCTGAAATCACATAGAAGATAACACCTTCATAATGTGTCTGAACTGTCAATTTTAGATCAGAGAGATAAGTTGACAGAAGGCATCTGAGAAAGTCATCAATACCTAATGGATAACCTAATGGACTGTAATAGTGCAACGTTTCTACCTTGCTCAGTACTTGGTTTTTGATTTATCACATGTGACGAGTCTTCAGTTTTAGCATTGTGTTGCTTTGTGAAGTGAATCTTAGTTTCTTCTGATGTTTTGTATTTTCTTTCCCTATATCGTTATTGACATCTGTTATTCGTACAAAGTTTTATCTTGTTTCTCTTAAAATTCTTGTATGCTTTTTCTCTTTTTGTAAATGATTTTTTTTTCTGTTCTAGGGCTACCATGGGGACACCTCGAAAACTTACTTCTGTGGAAATGTTGATGAATCAATGAAACGCCTCGTAAGGGTATGCTTATATATTTGGCTTGGGTAATGGTTGCATTGACGCTCTGTTATTAATCGGATTCGTCCAGCTCTTTCTAAGCTCTTATTGAAATATGGATAGGGTTCCTTTGATCATTTTGCTCTGTCAACTAGATGAAGGCCAACTGACGTTGCCACTTCTAGAAGTGTTTCATAATTATGTGCAAAAGATATGAAAAATACCTTGTGATTTGGATTAATAGATTAACGACCTTTATCCTTTTTTTACTGTCAACCTATTCTGGTGTGGTGATGAATTTTAAAACTAAAATGAGAAATTGATTGTCAGAAGTGTGAGGTGATGAATGTTGAACGCCAGAAAGATAATTGTTTTTGTCTTTATCCTTTCTTCTGCAAATTTCCTGGACTGAAGATGGGATTTTTTTGCACATAGAAATTGCCTGATGATGCAGTGTATTGTGCTTTGTGTAACTGTAATTTCTGAAACCTAGATGTAGGTATACATGAGTATGACCTGCTCTCCCTTAACCTAGATGTAGGTTTACATTGTGTGTATGATTGTTTATATTACGGCCTATGGGTACCATTAAATGATAAAACAGCATCTACATTCATATTTTTCATCTGATGTGGTGCGTACAATGCTGATTTGCTTATTGGATGGTGTATAATGTTACTTCTAATTTCATCTACGTTTTATTTATACTGAGTCATTCTTTTTATATGCATGATGGAAACGCTGTTACCTTTATGGATCTCATTTCTTACTGTCTGGATTTCTAGTGTCATGAGTGGGCAATGGAAATGGTGTTGTTACATTATTTTTCAGGTTGTTTTTAATAAAAAAATTATACGTTTTATAAAATTACGCTCCTTTTAAATGGGTAGCGAAAGTAGGATTGCTTACTCTTTCATTATTTATTTGACAAATTCCTATTTCTATTGGACATTACGAATCTTGATTCTGAGAAATTTATTGACATCGTTTATCTTTGTAATTCTATATTTGAACTCAATTATCTTTGCTCTCACTAGTTAATATTCCATAGATACCTTGATCATTTACAAAACGGCTGTTCAAGAAATGAATTTGAATCACCCTAGGTTATATGAAAGATCTTTTCGGCACAGTGAATGATCATTATATCTTGTTAGTCCTGCTTCTGCACTACTTTGTTTCTTGTTACTATTGATAAAGCAGGTACAGCTCTTTTATGTACCCAGGCTTTCTCAAAACTCTAGTCCTAAATTTGACAACAGCTTGATAGACCCATTAGAAAGAACAGAGGAAGTTGATGAGGACCTTGGATTTTGTACACCGCTGTAATCACTGCTGATTTAATCTTCCCATCTGCTTCTTTTACTAGGTTTTAAGTGTTTGAATTCTTTTGAAATTAGTCACGCATCTCATAAAATCAGATTATTCTGTTTAGAACACGTTAGATCTGAAAAAATTGAAAGGTATTTAGATCAATGTGGCTACTTATTAAACCTTTAGTTATTTTTAGGTATTTTTAGGCATTTTTCTACTTATTGAATATTTGTTCATATTTCTTTCATAAATATTGCCTTGGTTCTAAGAACTTAATTTCTTTTCTCTAGGTAACTGAAGAGTGCTTAGAGAAAGCAATATCTGTATGCAAGGACGGTGCTAACTTCAGAAAAATTGGTAGAAGAATAAGGTATGCAGTTTTCACTTCATCGAGACAATACAGTAATAATACGTTCATTACGAATAATGTAGCATTCGGTAGCGGCAGTTGCATTTTAATGATTTATCGTGATTTATTTGTAATCGAAATGAACATAACGTATGATAATCCTAGTAGAACGTGTTATGTTGAGAAAGAAAGGAAACAATTTATTATCAGGGAGAATTATTTATAATGTCAAACCAAGAATTTTTTTCTCCTAGAACTTAGTCCCATGGATCAGCCAACAATTTGATTTAGCTCATTATTTGGGTCGAATATTAATAGGGCTTTTGAAGGTAAGGAATCTCTATTTTCATGGTGGAGATGTCCTCTGTATTGATTGGTTTTTTCATCTGTTCAGAAACAGTTTGGCTTGTCATGTTTAAGATTTTGTGGCAGGCATGCTAAATTACTTCATTAGCCATACATAGGGATGTGGTAAAAATATTGTTAAACAAAATTCTCTGTTTTCAAATTTTCGCCACAACTGTTCCTTGATGACCTGGTGACTGCTATCTTACTTATGCGTATTTGATCTTGTGAAGACAAAATGAACCTTTAGTCTTTTCAGGAGGTTTTGGATTAGATGAAAGATTAGAAGCAATGCTCCATCATAAGTCATATCTGGGGTATTTTTGCAATGACACGTATCATTCGTTAAATGTTTATTTATTGTCTTTCAATTAATTAAAATTTATTAAAGGATTTATGTGCTCTATAGCTTAATTTTTGTATTCTGATGATTAAATATCATTGGGAAAATTTATTATTTTTTAACATCGTTAAATAATGTAATTCCAGTGAACATGCGGAGAGATTTGGCTATGGTGTGGTTGAGCGTTTTGTGGGCCATGGTGTTGGGACCATATTTCACTCTGAACCAATCATCATTCATCATCGTATGTAATCCTTTTATTTACTTATTCTTCTACATTCTTATTGGTTGGCTTCATTTTCAAACTTAGGGGATCTATTGTGGAATGATCATGGCCAACAGATCGTGGTCCATTTAGTGTATTGAGGTTGATAAATATTATATTCCAACGATTCATATAATTCCTCTTGCAGAGTCTTTTGGAGTCTATTGGAAGTAAATTTAATACTCTAAAATTCATTTACAATTTTGAATTGTCATTAAGCTTTTCGAGTGCTAGGTGTGTTTATTCTTTCTTCAGTGCAGTCATGTTTTTTGCTACCATTCCTGTCTTATTGCTTTCTCGTGATTTTTCCTCAAGTATCATTTGTTCTACACCTAAGATTGTTTCACTGATGTTAATTTTTAACCACTGCATTGATTTTAAGACAATTTAGATTACTGAACCACGATTCATGCTTCAGCTTAAAGTCCTATAACTAAAGATACTGTAAGGGTTTGCCATCTCTTCGTGAGATTATTTGAACCATCTTTACTTAATGATTTTGCTTCTCGTAGTTTCAACTCTCAGACTTTGTATCTCTGCTGTTATTATAATAAGTAATTATCTGATTTTCAGGCAATGATAAACCTGGTCATATGGTTGAAGGACAAACATTTACTATTGGTAAGCACAAGAAGATTTTTGGGAAGTTAGATTTCAGTGATTGTTTTGACTCAGCATCAGAAATATCGTTCCAGTCGCCAGAGTTTTTCTACCATTTTGGTTTTAGGTTTCAACACTTCTAGTTGCGTTGGCAAGCGTTGATACTTGACTTGTGCGAGTATTGACACTTGTATTTCTTTCTTTGCCTGCGGCATGTTGTTATAAATGCCGATACTTCTATTTCCAGTGTTCATATTTTAAACTTTGGACATCAACCCTTGAAGTTTTGCTGTCGATGTTCGTTTATGGGTGTCAAAAATTAACAACTTCAAGTGTCAATCATGCATAAACCACTATGTTTTTCACACAAATATTGGGACTTACATTCTATCGTAGGTGTAAATTGTTAACAGGTGTTGGTACTTGTAGACTTCGATCTTCGTTTCTGTTATGAACATCAACACCTGATTTTTATGTTTTCACCGTTTCTTCACGTGTTGACCCCTGAGCATCTTGAAAATCAGTTATTTCTTTCGTTTTCATATAATATGGGATTTAAGTGTATTTCGCTCATCCAAATAACAATTTAATATTAATCTGAACTCGATATTTGTTTCCAGGATTGATATGGCATCTTCTATAAACTTTTATCTAAAATTATTTATTGCCACGGTTACTTGGTACCATGGGAAAGGACTTTGAGATCATGAAGATGTACTCTCTTAGGAGATAGAATAGCTTGGGAATCTGATCATGTTCGTCAGTGTTTAGGTGTTCAGTTGTGTGAGAAAAGTCTCTTGGGCTCAAATAGTTATCTCAATCTTCACATAGATAATCTATTCAGCTGTCTCTTACCTCAATCGCTGCCCAGCTCAGCTGATGACAACTCACCATCTTCTATGAACTCTACATGGATTTGTGGGGATGGATATGGCACGGACAGATATCAGGATTGGGAGTTGCTTTCTTGTTTTTTTTTCTTATTTTACCTAAAGTACATCTAGGATTGTGATCGGTGAGATGTGAAGCTCCCATGGAACGTGTCTATAATCAAGGTCGCAGATTCTGCATTATTTCATTTTTTCATTCATTTGAGGACTAATCTCAAATAAAACGACATTATACTGTTTAAGATCGAAATCTTTGGAACGATCTTAGAAGAAATAAACATGTGTAGGAGATGAATACGGAAATAGCCGGCCCATTACAGTGTGTCTTCTTCCTTTTGTTTTGTGGATCCCTTTGTTATTTGGTTAAACCCTACAAGATTCAACGTCTGTTTCCTTTTAATATAAAAAATATTAGGTGAAGATTTGAAAATTTAATGTATCTATCCACCCAACTTATACCTCAAATAGGAATTTGTTTAGAGGCAAACCGGTAAATTATAAAGTATTTCATGAGACATGCATCGCCTATGTCTTGAGGTAATGCATTTATAGTGCAGAAGGACCCTCTATAGACCATAAATTATCTCCTATTCTGCTAATTCATAATGTCACAAAATCATCTCATAATGCTTTGACACTGGTTCAACAGACATCAGGTCACCCAAAACCTTATTTAATTATACAAGGTTGTGCTCATGATAATGTGGGAAAGAATAAACAAAGTGCATCAATAGTTATTGGAGTAAAATAATGTCATGCATCTTTATCTCTGCACCAAGATATGATCAGTATGGTAAAAATGCTTGTCCAGTCTTTGATTTAGTACAGGTACTGATGTGGTCTCTGGCCTTCCATATATATCTATGTATAAATTTATGACAGGTATTGTTAGTTATCTGCATCTGCGCATCCGTCATCATGCTAGTCATCAAGATGCATAATGATGGGAAATTGTTGGATTTATACTGAAAGCAAATACTCCAGGTTGAGGGTCCTGGTTGTGTTCCTACTAACTTGGCTCATTATCTTTTTCTCTAGTGTCATTGCTCTGGTGCCCATTTTATTCTAGGCTATAAATCGCAAAAAAATTTCTTGGATATCTAATGTTTGCCTTCACTAAATATTTTATTGGAGAAATGCTTACTGGGTTCATCATCATTTGTGGTCTTCATGACAATCTGCTGTCTAAATTCTTGGTTCCAGTCCCTCTCCATTTCATATTCCGGCTCTCTCAGCGATGTTGTGCGTGGATAATCAAGAAGCTATCCCTATGTGACGTATCTAGCATATTTGGACTCTTTACCTATTCTGTTTGCATACTTGTTCGAGTCATTTATTTTCATCTACCACCTCTCTCTCTATTCATTCATGGTCGTCTGTTAATTTTGCAAAACTATCGTTACATTAATGCCGAGGATGAAGCTACTCTCTGATATCTGAATGATCTCTGTGGCCCATATTTGCAGAGCCGATCCTCACAATGGGCAGCATTGATTGTGTGACATGTGATGACGGCTGGACAACCCTCACAGCCGATGGGAGCCCTGCTGCGCAATTTGAGCACACACTGTTGATTACAAGAACAGGAGCAGAAATTCTGACCAAGTGCTGACAGCCAACTTCAATAACTAACGCACATTGCTTTTAATACTCCGTACATGAGCCTTGCCATTGCTGTATAGAGGGAGTCATGCATGACTATAGACCACGATATTTTTCAGAAAAAAAAAAAAAAAGGTTCATCATCCTTTTCTGGAGAGGCAATGTCCCGGTTCCTGGTGGACGGAGGATCATGAGCTGTATAATTATTTATTCCTATGAAGCTATTTATTTATCTGGGCATTGATTGGTGAGGAAACTAACCTGCGTACTAAACCTGATGGTCGGATGGCTGGTGTTCCTACTGATCATGTTCGAAGTCTGCAGATGGAAGCTTAAAGAGCTCTTGATTTTCTTGGCTGGATGAGATGGTTCCTATCCTAACCAACAAAGAGAACTAGAGAACTTGGTTGACGTGGTGCATCGGCCTTAGACATCTTTCTTTCTTTCCGCTAAGTAGAAGCCTTTCCAATCACGAAGACGAGGTCAAGATGCTATTAGTGGTCAAGTAGTTGACTATCTAGGACAGGGTACGGTGACTTTGTTGTAAGAGCTCACATTTATTTCCAACCGAGATGCGCGCCCACATTTGTTTAATCGATCAACAGATCAAATTTTCTCGATACTATAAAGAAATTGATATTATGGTCATATCATCTCTTGATGCTCTACCTCTCCATCGGCTGCTTCGTAGCCATTAACAAGATGATTTGCAGTGAATGTCCTCCATTCATTTATCCGACTGATTGAGCTGTACTTTTGGTCATTTCAGAATTTTATATTATTTTCGGTTTCGTACGTACCCTCTCTCTCTCTCTCTCTCTCTCTCTCTCTCTCTCTCTCTCTCTCTCTCTCTCTGTGTCCACTTCCGTCCAGATCTCTTAGACGGTCAACTCCATCTTTCATCTTGAGCCATTTTAATCGGCATTTGTTGCTTTCCCCGAAGAGAATATCCTTCCCGACCTGACTAGAATACATACACTTGCAGTAACGCGTTGAGGCAAAGTTTCTGAAGGGAATCTTAAGGCAGGCAGGCAACTAGAGTCTGGATACCCACCAGCCAATCCCCGCACTCCAACCCCCAAACTGAATCCGATAGCCTCCCCGCAGACCCTACGGGTTGGTTCTCAAGAGAAGAAGCTGTGAGGAAGAACAGCGGCAGGTAGCGCCAATAAAAAATAATCATATCATCTGACTCAAACTTATTTTTTAATTAGCCACCTCCACGGATGCCAGCCAGTTCCGACGAACGTGGCTTATTATCTCAGTCGCATCCACTGAAAGCGAATTATCATATAAGTTAAAGTCTCTTCTACTCACATCCCTCCCCACAATATAGCGAATTATACATATCATATGAAACTGTTAATTTCTGCCCCCTGTCAATGAGTCGAAGAGGGTGGATGGGATGCACCGGGACTAAAAGGTCTATGCCACTCGCTTAAGTTATCAGGAGGATTTATGTGCAAAAGTTGTCTTGCAAGTCTTTTTCTGTGAAAGTAGTCCACTAACACGGAGGACTGAAAATTATGTAATCTCCAACAAAACCATCTTGAATGGAAGGCCCTTCTTCCGCCCCCCCTCCCTCAGCAAGCTGGAGGGGTGGTGATGCCTCTGAGTAGACTTAAGCCCAGTGGCGTGTAAAAAAACTATTTTTTTTGAAGTGGGTATTGTTAAAAGTGAAAAGTTTGATAAGGGTATGCGTGCAACTAACTCATCATTAATTAATTCCGAGGCTGACATGAGAGATAAGGTTCCATGGGAGTACGGCCAGCCTGAGGACGTCCAGAGAGTATGTAACTCTTCAACGTGTCCAAATTCAATGAATATTCGCATCTCGAACGCAGAAACGTTGACCTCGCGCATATCTGACGTCACCAAGTGTCGGGCCATGTCTGGTCTCAGTTGGTACGCGTAGGTATTGAGGAACCGCGGGTTAGATTATAAAAGCCTCGGTGTCGTCCACATAGTAGACTTTTCGCAACTTCGTCAATTCTCTCTCTTTGATGGATCTTTGATCAATTTGATGACGATTAATCGGTAGTTTATAAGCATGCTATGAGCACAAACTTTTCTCTTTTTAAAGCATGCAGGAGCATAAGACTTCTGGACCCAGATTGGATTTCCAAAACAGTTGTGAGAAGATGGTGGGAATCTCCTCTATCAGTAAGTTACATTAAAAATGAAATGCAAGAGAGCTCAGATCCATACATGTGGCCAGAAAAGGAAAGGAAAGCGTAATTCTAGGAGGGAAGATGAGAGGTGATGGGTAGCCCTCGGCGTTTCAATTTCATCCAGCGTCTATCATGACAAATACTGTGAAGCGTCTTCATCCACTATTCTATCCAGATTACAGAAAACCGTGGACAGTTAAGAGAGAGAGAGAGAGAGACAGACAGACAGAGACAGAGACAGAGACAGAGACAGAGAGTCAATGGAAAAATCGATTCGCTTAGGATACATTTCAACGGACGCGATTATCGGATTACATGTCTAAGTTATACGCCTGCCCCATAGATTCTCACGGGAAAAAGAACATGAAAATCACGAGCTCATTCACGTGGACTCTCGTTCGGACAAGGCCGGGAGTCGTCCTCAAGTGGTCCGCCGAGGAAGACCCCGGAAAGAGCGAGAAACAGACAGGGAATCTGACGGCAGAGCACTGTACATGCCCCCAACGGGCAAGAAAAGAAGAGGGCCTCTGGGAGAGGGTAGTGTTCGGAGCCATATCCTAACCCCCACCGCCTCTTTCCTCTGGGACGGATTCGTCGGAGGGTTCTCCACCGGCCTGCTTCAATACTTCACCCATGAAAGAGCTCCTAAGGACCCGCTGCGGCCTGCTTCGCCGTGGGTCGCCTCTCCGTGGCGGCGGCGATGGTGGCGGTGTAGTCCGACGAGGGCACCCATATGCCGCCGACGAAGACAACCTGTTGATGCTGAGCGTTTCCAGAGTTGCCTTGGGACGTGTGGCATGGGCGCCGCGAATGCAAACGATATTTCTGAAACGATGTTCACCACAATCAGAAACCGCTAGGAATGAGTCAAAATCTCAGAAAACTACGTCCCATATAATTCGATTCGGAATCCACATATTATAATTTTTTAATCTTATGATTTAATTGGTCGGTTTTAACGTGGGATTATCTTAAGTTATGCAACCGTCGGCTAAGAACAGCAAAAAGTCTCCGTAAATATGTTGTATTGATGCAATTAATGACAAAACTTTATAGGTCAACGTCATGAAAATGACTACGATTTTCGATGGCATGAAATTCTATGAATAATTGACGACCTGGTAAATGAACACGTTATCAAAATGTTGTGGTGAGTACATACCTGAAGGTGGCTCTTCACCTCGTCGTTGGTCAGCCCGTCCTCCTTCATGATCTCCCTGATCCGCTTCGGCGTCGCCACTGAATAAAACATAATTGGATCTCAACTTCGTTCTTTCAGAAATCACTCCACAGAAATATACACACGTAGAGAGAGAGAGAGAGAGAGAGAGAGAGAGAGTTACCCTCGGTGCCGCCGAGCTGGTGCAGGGCGTCGAGGAAGCGGTGGTGGAGCTCCTGGGACCAGCACCGGCGAGTCTTCCGGTGGGTCTGTGGGCGCTTCTCATCTGCGCCGCTGGAGCTGCTCCCTCTCATTCCTCTGGTCTCAGAAGTGGAACTCGCCGTCTGCGGCGGCGGAGAGGAAGCTGGCACCGGCTGTGTGTCCACTGAGAGCACCACCGGCTCTTGGAAGGGCCGCTTCTGCGAGAGGAAAGTGAGGAATGTAATGGTGGACTTGTTCTCCTTCCCAGAAACTGGCATCCAAGGGGCTTTCTAAAATGATCGATCACAAGGGAGGAGGAATCCATCAACTTTGAAATTCCCTTGACAGAAATAAAAACTGCCGTAAGTGGAAATGGGGCATCCTTACGTCGTCCTTTTCACTCGGATGGGGCGTCCATAATTGAACTGATTTCAGCCAGTCGCGTTTCCTCATGGCGGTGTCGCCGGACTCCTCGTCGTCGACCTCCGGCGTGCTAGAATTGAGCTTCATGGGAATGAATTCCTCTAAGGCGGGGGCGCCGTCGCTGATCAACTCCTCGTCCTCATGCCCGGACCGGAAGTCAGCCCTCGGGGGGAAGAGCTCCGCCGCAATCTGTCGCCGGCAGCTCTCAATAGCTTCCGGAAAAACACCGAATTAACAGAAAGATTTAGTTTTTCCGAGGATTTCAAACGTAAGAAGGCAAAATCCGAGATGGGCCGCGAAGATCGATGAGGCCCACAAGTTCTACGTACTCACCGTAGGTCACGAGGTGAAGGGAAAGGGGCAGTTCCCTGTGGAAGACCTGGATCTTCTTTCGTTCCTCCTGGAGGGCATATAGATAGTCCTGATAGCTCCTCTCTTTCTCCTCCGCTTTGGAGAAAATCGAACCCAGATCCATTTTTAAAGCCCGGATCCTTTCCGATGGCCTCCTTCCAGGTTTCTTCAAGTCTACACGGAATGAATCTGGTCTTCTAAGCGGGATGAAGGGTCGTTTATTCGAAGGAGAGAACAGCCCAGAAAGGCGATGAAGAAGACGACATCAAAGATGGTGCACGCAGGTGGGTTACGAGGATGGGAAGAATCTTCAATCGGAAGAACAAGTTCCGCCGAGAGGTATTAACTCAGGAAGGAAACAAAGAAGCCGGAGACAGGGGGAGAGAGAGACAGAGAGAGAAAGAGAGAGAGAGGGAGGGGACAACGAAGAATTGAGGGGAAAAGGAGGACGATGGGGCGCCTTCTGTAGGAGCAGGAAAGATCGAGGTTGAGACGAGCTTGGGAAGAGGAGGCTGGAAGAAAACAGAGGAGAAGCTAGTCGTATGTGGGGACGATGGGGAGGATCGGAGACAGCTAGAACAAGTCTTCCGAGTCGCGGCGTCGCGTGAGGGACGACAACGTTGCGCGGATGAGAGAGAAAGTGAATGAAGAGAGAGAAGCCCACATCTACTGCCCACTTCTAGACAACTCGGCTCTCCGCGTCCGATCTGGCGGTGACGTCAGGTGCCCGGGGATAAGATCGTCTCCCCGACCGCTCGCCTCTCAAGCCGTCCCCGGACATACCCTCCTCGGAAGAGAGAAGACGTTAGAGTGAGAGAGGTAGGCATTGGATAAACCTAGAGAGAGAGAGAGAGAGAGAAGGTTGACGGATCACCGTGACACAGCCCCTTCTGGAGATTCCGTCCTGAGATGCCTTCATCTCGAATTTTACAAATTACCCGCATTATATGGTCATTATTGACAAAACCCCCCATAGAATGTGTATTTTCCCATCACCCTCAGCTTCATTACCGTAAGGCTCTTCCGTACGCTGGATTTGACCTGGAACCCCGAACGCCAACGTCACGTATACTGCCTCGATAGTTACCCTTCCCTCCTTCGTGAAGATGATTGTACTTATACGCAGAAAAGTAATAATGCAATATTTTATATGTTATGATTTTCAAGATAATAAAAAATAATGAGTGGGTCTTCTAGAAAATTGTAATAAAAATATCTTGAATGGGAGCACCTAGAAAGAAGATACTGCTTTTGGTGCGTCGGGTGGAAAGTCTCCGTCCAAGCCCTGGGAAAGGGTAGCCCACTCTCTGTTGTTCCCCCGGAGTACCTTAAAAGCAGTATTCCCGATAATAAAATCCCACAGATATTTCTTCCAATCGGGGAACTGGTGGGCAATACGGTGATCTCGAGAGTCTACCAGACAGCCTCGTCAAGTCCACGTAGGGAAGTCGTACCAATGAGACACGTGTCGACATTTCCGACGACCTCAGCTTTCGCCTACCCAATCAAAGTGGACCGGCCCACCACGTCTGATTTTCTAACAATACTCCCCAGTACGTTGAACCGTACGGTGGTCATGTGACGCGCTGGGCCGCCAGCGCTACGATGAGGTCATGGAGCCAAGTTGGCCCCTCCAGTGGCGGCGGGTTGGAGAGAGAATCTACCGTCCAGCTTCTGCCGCCGATTGCGACCCTCACCGCAGCCCTTTTTGCCCTGGAGGTCTCGGCACTTTGTGATAACCTTATTTATTTTAAAAATATTCTAAATTCAGCAATTGGGTGAAGAATCGCCCACAAGAAGACATTACTGAACCTGATCCGGGTAATTATACTAAATCAAGCCCTCCCATGAGCTGACAAGTTGGGCAATGAGCTTAGCTAAACTTGGAACCCCAAGGAGAGGGATCGCCTCACATCTCTACACTTGGATCACTAGACTACTCTTTGCCACTCTGATTCCAACTAGATCGATGATTTTTTGCATACTTTTAATTTCATTCTTTAATGCAACTAGTGCAGAACAAAAGAATATCTAAGCAGAACAACTTGAGAGGGTAGTATCTTATAAGAGTTGATTTCAAAATTTTGGTCTTGTGATATACATAAAAAAAATATTCATTATGTCTGTAAATCCCCCTATTGCATTGAATCATTAAATTAGGAGCAAAATCCATGTAGATAAATATGCTACCCATATTTCATTGGATATTATTACCCAAATTTTTGAAAAAAAACATATGAATGTTTAAGACGCCCTCATGATCTACAAGGAACAATTCATGGAAAGTATGCTAACATTTTCTTCTTGACATCATCAAATATGTCACTTTCCATGTTCTTGATTTGGATTTCGCCCATAACAGAATTCCCAATTAGGAGCTCGAATGTTTGGTTATCAAAAAAGTCAGGACATAATTTTCTATTCAAGACATGTAATGAAACCTGTTTTGACATCTAGGAAGCAAAGGTGATGGAATGACAGCCATAACAGTTCGTGGAGAAAATTGAGTCTAAGAAATAAAAGAGGTGAGTCTAAATGAGACAGCATTGTAAGGATTAAAGGAAGATCACTATGTGCCATTGGACTCATCAAAGTCCCACTTGCTTTTTGCGTCTATTTATAGTTGAGATCCAAGTACCTTTAATGAGGGGCCCAAGATAGTAATTTAATCCTGACCTTCAAACCTAACTATTGGGTCTGGTGGTCTAGTTTGAAGGGACAGAGAGAGAGAGAGAGAGCTTGAGTGGGAACCTTACTTTTCAAAGGTGGCCATATGTTTTCTATTGGTGTAACAATCCCAAGGACATACTTGACTAAGTTAGAATGCTTTCTAATCCACAGTAGCACTGTGGCAAGTGTCCTATCTGAGGGATGTGAAAACATAAAAATTCGAGTGTTGGCCAATGTGAGGAAGTAAGAGCTACATAATAACAAAACCTAGGTAATTTGGAATAAATCTAATATTTTTATTTGATTGATAAATAATTACATTTCATAGATATCCCTATGATTTTGATTGTTTTTCGGACTAAATAAAAAAAATAAGCTCTCCTTTTAATAGTTCACTTCAGTACCTGAAATTTATAAGTTCCAGTATATTCAATTAAACAAATCTGTCCAAATCTACCATCATATTTTATGACCATCCTTATAATATTACGTCAAATTTAATGTTGGTGTAGGCATATCACTAGTGTACCTATTATTCACTGAATTGTCACTCATCACATGGGTTGAGCTTGTGAGACCCTCGCCTTTAGCATGTATTTGAGGGTCACAAATCTTAATCACCCAATTCTATTTTGAAAATAGTACATTGCTACGTAACTAAACAATGATGAAGACATTGGATTTGTCTCCAGAGTTTATTCATCATGAAAAAAATCCAGAGAATGGTCCATTTCAAAGTCTTAGTAATTCAATATTTCTCAAATCTAGTTCTATCCCACGATCCTACTTTTATAATGCACTTGTCAAAGTATTGTAAGGGCCAACTTGTTTCTCAAAGGCAATTGCTCAATTAGTCATATCCGACATCTTGAATTTCAACTCTATGTTTCTATGATCGTTTGGTGGTATCCTTTACAAACCTAATGAGCACTACATTGAACAGAGTTGTCATACACTTTTCCATGCAAAAGGCATCAAATCTTGTTGACGTGAACACAGGTTACAAATTACCCGATATCCATATTCTTACGTTTTTTTCACATTATAGGTAGCAAAACTTTTCTTGCTCTATTAGGAGCTCACATTGTCAATTGTGTTTGACCTGGAACCTAATTTGATCTCTATGTCCATGCAGTTGCTTTATCAAATCCCCTCAACACACCAAGAGTCCTCACGTTATTCTAGCTAATAACTGTTGTACCCTTATCTACTCTGAAGTCCTTACTTCTTAGGCTCTTAAGGCCTTCAGAGCCTAAGAAGTAATATTCTGAAGGCTAAAGATAAAGAAGTCTAGAATACCGCAATCTGGAAGATTTGGTTAGATACAACCGCACGTTGCTCTTGAGGCTGAACCATGCGAACCAAATAAAAGCTCGCCACCATAAAGGGGAGGAATAGAAGAAGAGAACAGCGGATCCGGAAAGGGAGGAAAGACGAAATGCGAAGAAGACAGAGAAGGCGGGAGCATGTGAAGGGTCTGTCGACAAAGATAGCTGAAAGCTCCGGGTTGATCTATTAGTCCACAGAGAGAGAGAGAGAGAGAGAGAGAGAGAGGCGTCTCATTTTAACCATTCCCAAGGTTTTATCGGTTCAACTGGGCTTTTCTGTCCGTTCCCGTGGTGACGTTAGTTCTCTGGGAGATAAGATCGCCATGCTTACAACGCCGCGTTCTTCCCTCCTGTCGTCCAGTAAGTAAGAGGGAAAGAGGAAGAGGAGGTGGGGAAGAGAGAGGGATGGGCTTCTAGAAGAGAAAAGAGACGCGGGAGGGTAACGGGTAGGGACGGCTGGAGGAGATTCCTTCCGGTCTTGCCACGCTGTGCTTAGGCCACAAGGGGAGAGATACCCATATGCTTTAGATTATCTCAAGACTCGGTCCTGAGCCTGATCCAACCAGCCCTAGGTCGGATGTTCTGCTGGAATACTTTAGATCGTTCACTTCACCGTTTAATTGATATATTCGCCTTTAGCGTGGGACAGACTACGCCAAAAAATAGTCGGCTGCCGATGGAATGACATCGACCGGAGCGTTTTTGTTATCCCCTCCGACGTGTGACGCGCCGGGCCGCCAGCGTAGCGGCGAATCAAAAGATTCGGGATCTCGTCACCTGGGAAATCCGGACCATTCGTACCATCGGCTCATCGCATGAAGAAACGTGGTCAACTCAGGCACTGAAGTCGACTTTTTCAGATAGACTTGTTTTTGTCCAAATCCCTTAAAGAATGCCAAGTAGGCTTGATATTATCTGCGGGAAGAAATAAAAAATGATATTAGCAGAGAAGTTTGATTACAGTTCACTCCGTGTGTGAGAAGTTTACTTAGAAAAAATAATCCCAAATTTTCCATTAAGAAGTGAGTTGATTCATGTATTTTATATCCACTAAGATTTACCTAAAGTAAGTTATTATGTAAAATTCATTTTTTAAAAAAAATTGGAATAGAATGATCGCCATAAAGAACTTAATAAGATGAGAATATAGAACGTATATTTATAATTTGTGTTGTTCGTCTCGTCCAACATAAAACTTAGAGTTCTTTGTTTAACAGAGATCGCATCTGAAAGGGCCACGATTTTCAAAAATTACACTTCTAAAAGTGTATGAAAGATTCCACTTCAGGCAATAAACTTTGATGTATGCCAGCATGGATTAGCATCAGTAACTTGCAGGCTTATGTGAATATTGTCTGCGTATTGTAATACGACAACACGTCGCTTAGAATTGGCTTTTCACATGGAATCTCATAAGCTAGTTGGCATTTCTTCGCATAATAATCAATCATTTCCAAACAAAAGAGCGCCATGATGGAAGAAGTTTATAAATAACGAAAATATATCTAGATGCTTGAGATGATCTTGGAGTCAAATTGGGCTATAAGACTAGGAATAGAAAATCAGAAAGGAACTAAAAGTGGCCTCCATCGAAAAGGAAGAGGCTTATCCCCACGAAGGTCTCCTCCACTAGAATCTCGACAGCCCATTTTATGTAAGATCTCCATTAACGTTAATGTATCGCATTCACTGAGACATGCTTCTTCTAGAGACTGTCAACCGTCCAAAACTCCCTCTCTGGCCAGTCTTGTAGAGTGGTTTCTGAACCCGTTCAGAAGAAACCGCTACGGGAAGAGTCGAACGGAGCGTGCTAACCGAGAGAAACAGCGGGCGAGGGAAGGAAAGGTCAGTCTCCCAGTTAGATGCGCGGAGGAGGTTATGTCCGATGTCAAATCCCTAAAGCTAAAGTATACCGCTGAGTCTGAGAACAGTATGGGTTTGCTTCCACTATATGTAAGCTGTGCTCCTGGAGTCTACTCCTGAAGATAGTGAATTGCCCTTATGGTGACCAACCTGGCAGACCATCTCGGCAGACCCTTATCTGTGTCGTGACTACCCAGCGTCTATCCAATTTGTATCACTGAACAAATTGCCTTTGATAAGGGCTGAAATTGTAACAAAGCATTACGAACTTGGGTGGGAGGAGAGGAGGGGAGAAAGGGAGGGGTGAGAGAGAGAGAGAGAGAAGATAGAGATGAAGTAGAGAGATAAAGGGGAGAGAGGATAAGAGGATGTTTGAGTACGGGGAGGAAGAGGTGGCAGAGTTAAAGGCTCAAACAGTAAATGTAAGTTGAGGAAAGGAGAGAAAGAGAGAGAGAAATGTATTGTAATTACATTATTGGAACTGCATCCTACTTGAGTCTTTTTTTATTTTCCAGTCTCTTCCATCCCTTTCTAACAGATTACAGAGGGATTAAACTGAACCCATTCCGTCTTCAACGACTCAAGGATGCTGAGTTCTAGAGTTACAACACCATTTAACCTTCCTTCGTGGGATGTCTTTCGTGTGTCTCCATTTCCTGATAGCTAGTGTGTACAGAAAGTTTTTATCAATCAGAGGAAAAAGATAAAGTCATATTTTAGCAATTGGTTCACATACATCTTGACATCATATGTGATCTAATCAAAATAAAGCGCAGGGCTAAACATCTCAAGGTTTATCTAATTTATATGGGAATTTATTAGATAGTTTGAGGACATAGGTATATCATATGACTACATTATGTCTTACTTATCTCTCATGTCTTGGATAAGACTTTATAAACGAGTAGCTTCTCTTCAATTACTCAGCACATACTAGGTAGTTCAACAATAATTTTTCTGTTTAATTTCATTGTGGTTATCCATTGATATCTGACACCATGAAGCGTCATAAAAAAGGTCAATAGCCTTATAGATCTCACTTGGAGATTTAATTATCCGAAGACTAAATCACATGAAATTAAAACTTATCTCAAAATCCTTGAAATTGGTTAGTGTTCATTTATTTATTAATCTATGATATCAGTAAACACTATCACAATTAATAGAGTTAAGAAAATGCTCGTCACATATAAGTTAGAAGTTCATTATCCTTTTAAAGATATATTCTCTAATCAGTAAGATAAATATTGGCATCATTGTCCATATTTTTCTTATCAATCTCTAGTCCTTGAATGATTTATTGATTATTTTCAGTTTTAAATTTTCCCATCACTTGATGCTCAATCGTATAAATTTTTCCAAAGGGAGTAAGATTTTTTTTATTAATTGTTGTAGAATTTTTAGCTTCTGTATATGTTCCTAATATCATTTTTATGAAAATCATAAAAATTGACACAATATTTATAAAAGTAAAGGCCTTCACTTTTAATGATTTACTCAATTCAAATATTGCCAAGTTTATTCCTGATTTCAAGAAGTGCTTTTTGCATCATATATTGTAAGGGTTTGCTGTGTCTCTGCCACAAAGAAAGTACACATTTATAAATAAATTATATAATTGTTAAGTTTTCCTTGTTGAATTAACCTTAATGATACTATCACTCTTTGGCCACAAAGGATTCATTTCCATTTTTTTTAAAATTCTAAATAATTCACAAAAAAGACTTCTTTTATCTCAATTAGTTTATTCCTACAACTAACCATTGGATTAATATTTTTTATTATTTCATACACCAAGGGTTATCTCATTCTTCAAATTGTTTATTATCAAGAGTATCATTTACTAAGAATAATTCAAAAAAAAATCTTACTTGGAAAAAAATAAGAAATAATGTTAATATACATTATTGAGGGTCTTTATATGCTATGATCATTAGTGAAAAAATCCATTTTTTATTCACATATTTGAGAACTTAATTTATATGCATTCTCCTAGTTTATCCCCTCAAGATATATCATTGGATTATTTTACAGAAGACATGATATTTTTTAATATTTAACGTTTTTCACTTTTTTACTGGGTAAATAGCAAAAATACTACTTTTCAAGTTCTTAAGGACATCATACCTATGAATGTTGTAGACATGTAAATCTCCACAAAATGAGGGCAGCTTTCTGATAAAAGTAACACATTGAACATTTCATTTGAGTTTGAACTCGATAGTTTTAATGCCATCATTTTGGCTACAACATTCAGCAACTTGAGATGGGTTATATCGTTACCATTTACTCTGTCACCCGAAAAATTGTCTATCAAGAGTTGTATCAACTGAAATAGGATATTTTCTAGCCCTGCTCAAATTTTGAGGTACTTTAGTAAATAGTATTCCAAAAAATATGGTGGCAAGGTCAATCAGATATCCTGTATAAACTTTTGTTAAGCTTCCGTGGCTACAGGTTGTAGATGAGATGTATGGAGTAGAGTGTTTAATCTCTATGATTCATGATTGTGGAAAGTACAACTCAAATTGGTGATCCCATGTACTGAAATAATTATTAGAAGATATTTTTAGAAAACGATATGTTGAGAATTCAGCATGATCAAAAAAATAATACTACAATTATTGTTTTTAAGCCCGAATATAGCTGAATTTGGAACACATGATCCAATAACACAATAATCCAGTAGAAATTTAAAACACTGAGAAGGAGAAACACGTGGTGGAATCTCTCTCAAGGAGATCATTGACCAAGGAGTTTGCATAGCATGTTGGAACATAGATGTCTACTGGATAATGGAGACCAATCAAGCAACAAGGTAGTAGAGCACAAGAGAGACGTACCCATTTGGTCTTCTCCTTTTCTGTTTGCTCATCATTATATTAAAGAGGTATATTCATCATTGATTAAGCGGCATGGTGACGTTAATTAATGACTTGCTATATACCGAAAATATTCATCCTATTGCGATAATCGAAATCCTTGCGTGGGTGGGTTGGCGGTCTAAGCTCAGAGCTTAGAAGATCCAATGCAGCAGTTCTACTGAAGCAATGAATCATTTTTGTAAAACGTTTTCCCTGTTTTTTAGAGAGGATGATTGGAGGATAAAGATGGGACAGCCTGTCAACGTGAATATATTGGAACCAAAAATGGTGAACTGCTGAAGGGGAAGATCCTGCGTCGAGAGGGAGTTGAAAGATGCTGCCTTCTTGATGGGGGGAGAGAGAGAGAGACGAAGCGAATATGAGACATTCAGGTTGCGGCGTTGACAATGGGCAACGCTGAGAGAACGTGTTAAGAGTTAGAAGGTAACGTCTGATGCGGATTATTTATAAGATATTGTCAACGCAGGAGCTTTCCGTCCGGGCTGGCGATGATGACAGGTTCCGAAAGGTGAGACCCCAATTTCTGAACGGCCCGTTTCACACGTCTGTGCAGGTGGGAGACGAGGGGAGAGAGAGAAGGAACGGCCTTCGAGAACATTTCGATATGCGCCATAGATATTCCTTCTCAAGTATTTGTATATTTTCATCAGTATCACGTGTACTCATACTTGCGTGAAACATGGTGGTCGCCGGTCTGATGCACGGGTAGACCACTTTTAGAAGCCCACACTGCTCGCAACCATAACCTCCCCCAGGGTCGGAGTGTTCGCTATACCTCAGAATAGCAGGCGTAGTTGAGGAACACCAGATCTGATGGTTATGGCTTCAAAAAATATCTCATCTGACGATGGGGTGTCAATTGTTCGATCCGTTCTCGATATGCCGCATCTAAACTCTTTTTTATTAGTGACGCGACGGGCCGCAAACGTAATGGAGGCTTCGACTAATCCCAGATAAATAATCTGCCGCAACGCCGAAGCCTCAAAGTTTATCTTTTTCCTCTTCGTGATAAGTTTATTTATTATTTAAATTGTAAAATATTGTCAATTGAGCTAGAACTGACCCACCCAAAATCGCCCATCTTAGTCACTAGAATATCCTGAGTCGTACCAAACAGGTGGCAATCGGCCCTAAGTGGCTGGGTCAACCCTGGTTTAATGGTGCAGTTATATGTGGATCCAACCCAGCCTAGATCTGGCTGTTCCACCATCATTATTTGGTTTCATATACAATTCCATCTTTGACGTATAAACGGCATGCATTTGGGCTGGCCCACGTTAAGGTTGATCTAAGCTCAATAACCCTCACAAGTTCACTCAAGATAAGGGCCTACAGGAAAGGGAAAGTAATGGTAGAAAAAGAGGAGGTTGAGAGGAAATAGCAGGATAGGCACATACACAGGGCGGGGATGGATGATGGGAGGGAATAGAAAAGAAGATGATGCTGGCATGAGGAAGGTGAGGGACACTGTAACGAAGAACGTACTTTAAGTTCTATACAGGATGGATTTCATTCTTCAGACGAGCCTAATTTACTCTATCCTTTGGTTTGATAGCCTGACCTGAATATATGGATCTCTCGGTTTTGATTCCTTGGCCCATTGACATTCATGAGTCATATATGAGAAACATGAAAACATCACGCAACTCATAAGTTTTGTGTTAATTGTTAAATTTACTTGGTACCCCCACATCAGCAATCATGATGATCGATTTTCATCACAGAAAATAGGACCCTTTAAACATGAAATTTAACAGTTTAATACTTCATCATTAATTTTTCAATGAGAAAATTTTTAAAACTCAGATTTCTTGTGTGCATTTAGTTTTTCTATTAAAAATAGAAAAAAATATGACCACAATGTATTATTGACTAGCAAAGTTTAGATATCTTGATTTCCTTTTTATAAGAGTTGCTTTTTTCTTTGATTGACTAACAAAGTTTAGATATCTTGATTTCCTTCACCAAATAGAAACCATGTCAAGCATTTTATACCAAAAATAATGTGATCATTTTTTTTAACTTGTAGAATAAATATAAGATATTTTTGTTAATTTTAGAAGTCTGAAGTAAAAATACTTAGCATAGTTTTAGATTATTTAAAAATATAAAAAAATAAAGTATAAAGATATTCTGCCCACTGGCAAACTAGCACTCGATAGTTGACCTAGAGAGGCATTCTAGTCAAGTGGGTAGACCCAAATTAGGGGAGCCATGAGCTAGGCTCAAGTGGCAAAGAACTCGCTTTGCACACATATGCGTCACTCCGCTTCCTAGGCAACGTTCTGGTGGCCAACTAGTTTTGGGGCGAGGAGCATTTGTACACACATGCACACACAAGGGCAGACCACCTTTTTACCTTCTCTCAAGATGATCTTGGGCATTATTTTATTTTGGGAGAAGGGATATCTGATGAGAGGTGGTAACTTTGATTTATATTCGGCTCATGCATCCATAATATTTTCAATGTGGGACTAAAGAATGTAGTGTGATCTAGTGGTATTCAGTGAGTCATGTCATCAAATGAGCTAGATCCTATAGCTAGTGAGCTGCCACGATACCAAATGAGTATAGTAATCCATCTATAGTTCCTAAATCCGACACCACTCAACATGCACATGGCCTTAAAGGATGATCCAACAACTAAGGAGTCGTTTTGTTACTAGGGACTTAAGTTCCCAGTCAATAGTGGTTCATGATAGGTTGATCCTATATCACTCAATGTGTCACGTGACTAAGCACATCTGATCCAATTGCTCACAAAGTGTCATGATATTGGGAACTTAAGCTCTCACACATACCATTGTTAGGGATATAAATATAATAATTGATTATTATATAGTAAAATAAATATTATCGATTATCTTTAAATCCCAATGGAGTCATAAATACAACAATCTATTCTTCTCTCTTTTTGCACAATTGACATCTTGGCATGCAACAAGCTCATTCCTTCCTCCCCTTACTACACTCATGGCTTTCGGCAAGTGGCCAGCTCTTCTCTTTTTTTCTTAGATAATGGTGACAAAATAGTTAACCCCTCTTTTGGCAGATCTCTCTAGTAAGTAGTGTAGTACTTCCTAACAACACTTCTACAACTTTTGATATGGTGTGACATGTCTAAAGGAAACTAAATTGCCACACCAATGTCTCTAGTTGCCTAGGAGGTAGACTAAACTTGAGCAACAATTTACTTCTTGTTTTGGTTATTTATTTACATACTTTCAACATTTACATTTTATAACAAATTATTTCTATTTCATAGATGTTTTGATTCAAATGAGTAGAACTAATTCAAAACTTGATGAATAATCTTTGTTCTTATTTTGAATCCTCCAAAACTCATCTGAGATCAAGCTAAAATTATTTTCAACTTATTTTCTATTCATTTTCAATCAAATCTTGATGTATTTATATTTCTAGTATTCTACAAATAATAAGTATTTTTCTATTTTTAAATAGAAAATTACCAAGATTAAAGATTGATTAATAAGCGTTCAACTGTTAAAACAAACTAGAGACATTCACAGTTGACCTCATTTCATGTGTGTGAATTATTGAGCACACATTTGTCTAAAAATAATGGTCATTGTGAAAATAAGTTGAATGTATTTCTCTTTCTTTATTTTCATATAATCTCTCTCTCTCTCTCTCTCTCATGAGACCTTTCTTCTCTCTTCGTCTTTTATGAGATCTTTTTTTTTTCTCTCCCTTTCTCGCCTTCTCTCTTTCTCTTGTGAGACTTTTTTGTCTCTTCATCTCATGTGAGATTTATCTCCTCATCTTCCTTTCTCTCCTTTTCACAAGAGATTTCATCCCTTCTCTCTCTCATGAGAGCATTCTCTTCTCTCTTTTCCTCCCTTTCTCCACTTCCTTTTTTTATTCTTCTCACCTCACCCTTCTATTTTATTATTCTTTTTAAATATAAATAAAATATTAAAATCCCTTTATATATAAACTAAATTAGTTTTCACAATAGATTAATCAATCTCTCTATGTTCAATCTGAAACTTATTTTTATAGTAATATTTTATTAAGTCTTAGTTGTAAAAATTATTAGATAGTGTGCATTTAAACACAATGATGTGCACATCAATAGGATAATTTAGTATTTATTGGCTTAATTGATGTTGATACTTATTTTTGTTAGGGTAACAAAAAAAAATGAGAATGATAGCTTTGAATGACCTAGGAGTCTAAGTGAACACATCTAAGAGGTGCTTCTTGGCCATTATATTAATTTAATTGCTAAAACTAAATTATCATTTTTTTAAGTTAGTTTATGGGATCTCCATAGACAATGAGATTGGTAAATATTTTTCATACCACTATTAGCATTACTAACATATAATCTCATGTAAAAGGAAAGAAATTAACTCATAATCATAATCTCTCTCCCTCCCTCCCTTCCACCCTCTTGGTAGACACCTGGTGACCTTATCCTTAATTGTCATCCAGTATTTTGACATTGAGTTTGCTCTATGTATTATCATCTAAATGTAGTGTAGATTATATACCAAGATGGGGAATGAATTAGGTTTTACTATTTTTTCATGATTTTAAATAATTTCTAAAAATTTACCATGTAATATGTTGAAATAGTCTATTATGGGTTGAGATAGAAACTGGTGGGTCAAAACAAACTTGATCTGAGTTGACACACAAGAACACAATAATTAACTCAACGAAGCTAAACACACCAGACTCTAACACATACAAAAAAAATGATGTATAGTGGTTTGCCCTTTCTTTTGGCTATGCCAACTTTCTAAGAGTCTCTACCCTTAGTTTTCATTATTCTCCTTTAAGGGAAATATAATTTAAGTTCATTAGCTCAACGAATTTCTTACATGGTATATTTCATAAATGTATCACCCCATTCTAGACACCAAGACACTAGTTCGGCTTTCAACCCTCATAATTACTCTTAGGGTGACTTAATGTAGAAAATGAAGTTCAATGTGATGCTGAAAGGATAGATTTTTAAGTGTAATAGGGGATTTTTATCCAAGGAAGCTTCGGCTTGATCTTATTTCAAAGAAATTTTCATTTATCTTTACATGATTAATCATTAGCACTAAAATTATTAAACCAAATATGTGTGTGTATTTATAGATGAGTTAGTTTATTTTACCTCCCAACGAATCAGCTACATCATTGGATTTTTTAAAATCAGGTCTTTTTGGAGGAGCGCAGAGAGCCAGGGCAACAAAGGGAGATATGACGAAGAATGCATTTGCAGAGAGGAAAATAGACCTACATAAATCCTTATGACGATGTATACCTGCTTTATAAGGTGTGATAACTCGACCATTATTATCCGAGTAAAAACAAATAGGTACCTCATTTGGAAAATTTATCTTCTATGAAGTTCATCATGTATTTCTCATGAGATGGCCAATACATAACTGTTTCAGCAAGGTGAAATAGCCTACGGCATGGTAGTTTCATTTATCAACACTCCAGGCTGTAGATGAGATAGCTTCAATAAACTGCTCTTCTGAATGGTCAGCTCTCATAAGTTTGATGATGACGGAAACCGCACCCAAACTCGTGAGCTAAAAGCGCCATGACCAACTGTTTTAGAATAATTGAGAATAAAACATACGTCATGAGAATTCATCTTGGCGCAAATTAACAAGATAAATGTTGCACGTAATTAAACCTAAAATTCTTGGTTTTCTTGTCCTTCTTGTGGTGATTTATTGTATTTTTCTTTAACTCACACTGTGTTGTATGGGCTCCCTGAAATGAAAATCTCTTAGAAAGACTTTTAGGATCTCTGCACTGGATGTCTTGGATACTTTTTATTTCCTTTAATTACGTGCATAATATTCCAATGGACCTGATCACACCCAGATTTATTTTTTGGTTCCTGATGACAAGCTTGCGTTTTATTTCTGTGGACCTGTATCTATAATTTGAAAAAAAAAATCTTATAACACCCCAATAGACCAAGACGGCTTCTTTCAGCTTTGTATTTGTTAGAGAGGCTCAACTGAAACTCCTACTCCGGAGTATATGTTTGAAAATTTTCAAAACTAGGATGATCATCAGCATGTCTTTGAATAAGGAATTCATGAGGCCGTCCAAATCGTAGGTAACCTTAGCCACCTAGAGTTCATCATTGAGATTACCAACTGGGGTTAAGCTAAGATCAAGGTTGAATGTATTTTTCACTACGAGTAATGTAGTCCACATATAGGCATCATGTACTTTTTCATCACTATCAAGTCAACAGAAGAAAAATGGTTGCAATTATCCTTGGTTCCTCCGCACTCAAAATTTTCATACACAAGAAAACGTGTAAGCGTAAACATATTTGTATGGACTTACAAAGGGATTTTCTCCTCATCTTACGTGAATATCGACTACCTCAAATCCCCAAATTAGCAGGTCAACAGAGGAAAAAGGGTTGCCAATATAGCTCTAATATACTTTGTAGCTGAATACTAGTAACTTCTGAGAAGGTACTTTACCATTATAATATTCATTCCAGCTTTCACACCTAACTCCTAGTTTCTCGAAATTGGATGGCTAATGATTCCTAATTCCTTACCATCTGTAGGAATTTTGCGTTAAAGATTGAGAATGACATTGCCGAACGTGATGTGCCAACTTCCCGCGGTAGAAAATCAATCAATCGCCCCGAAAAGAAGGATGCTAAAATCCTCTGCAACATTCATTTCTTCAATGAACAGAAACAGTTGGCTACATACTCTTTAATAGTTGTCTTTCAATAATTTTCCGCTAAAACACTCATCCTTGGGCTAGGTTTAGTAAAATTACGTCACTTCTCAGAGAGTTGTCAGTTAAGCAGTGAGAACTTGTCGAGCTACCAAGTGCCTGCAATACCAGGCCTTCGTCTTCATCAAGGAATCTACTCATTTATTTCATGTCTTAATCAAAAACACTTTTCTACTTCATAGAGGCGTGAGGGTCTGAACCTCTAATGACTAAGAAAATAAAGATCTTAGATTTTTACTCCCTTATTACTCAATACGGCTCAGCCTATGCACAAGATTTGACTTTGACTTAATATAACTAACATCATTTACTGTCTTCTCTGCTGTAAAATACATTTTTTTTAGGAACGTATCTTCCTCTCGTTTGATTTTACTACTTGAAGAATGCACATTCTTGCGGTGATTGTTTGACAATGTTAGATCAGACTTCTTGTCTCAGATCATTGATAAACGTTCCGTCCTGAACATTTTCATTAGACCCCGAGCATAGATTGGGGAGCCATTCAGTTGATCAAGTGCGCTTGAAGTGTTTCCTTCGGTTTTAATTTAGCTAATCTTCTCTCTAGACTATCGGCCCTGTTGGGCTTCAATGAATCTGTTATCCGTAAGTGAAATTCTATCAACTCGTCCGCTCTCAGCCATTTAAATACCATCTATATTATCTCAACGCTGTGCTACTGAAATGAATTTCAGTAGCTGACTGCATCCGTGAAAAAGTTCAGTTATTTGAAGCTTTATGACTACCAACCGAAACATGCTAAATCGATTGTTGGATATATCATCCACATATCTATGGTGGCTGGAACTATTTGCTTGATGATGTTCAAATTTCTTTTATGACAACTAGGCGCCATCTAAGCTCTCTGAGTTGTCATTGTCATCCATACACTGAGCTTGGTCATGGTTACCCTCAATCTTCTCCTCTGAGGCATCTCTGATTTGGCTTCAATCGCCTCTTACACCCTTTCGTTGGGTCTCTCATCTTCATCCAGCAAGGAGGATCTCTTTGATTTTACTAGATGGATACTTTTAGTAGAGAATGAACTTGGATTTTTTGACACGATTACTCCCGTGAGTAATGGTGTCAAAAAATAATCCTTAGTGAGTAAGAAGTGTATGCGCCTATACTCTCGTGGTTGGAGGATTCATAGTACTTCTTTGTGAACAAAGGTTTGTGCTAGAAGAAGGGTAGGAAGTAAGGCAGTACTTGCTTGATACATCAAGAGCCCACAGTGTTTAGTCCTAGTAGTAGGAAACCTGCCAAAGCTTACTGAGCTCGCCTTGCCTGTCCTCCCCAAACCCATGCCACTCTGTTTGTGGCTCTTAATTTCCTTCTAGATGATAATTTGGGATAGGATGTCTCATCGAATTTAGTCATGTCATCTCCCCCTTAACTCTTCTTCAAGACTTTGGTGTGGTGATAAATGCTCCACATGTGGAGGACTGCTGGACCTTGCCTTTCTTCAACTTTATGAACAACATGGATTTTATTTTTTTCCTCTATCTTTATTTTTCATTTTTTTCTTCTTTGGGCTCGCTTATATATTTTTCTTTGTTTTCCTTATCTGTAGTTTTGAGCTCACTTCATTCCGCTGACTCTATTCTTGTGATTTTTCATTTTTTCGATTCTAGTCTTTCACTTTTAATAACTGTGAATCCCTAAAGAAATTTTGTACAGTTCAAATTCCTGTATAGAAGGTTTATACAACAAATAACCCTGTAGATATTCTTTTAAATAATATCAACTAGTCCCTGGACCTGGTTGACTTACTAAGGACACGAGTCATGCCTTGACATGATAATGGCAGTTACGATTATTGGTGAATCTTGGTGTTGGATGCGACTTAAAAAGACAGGTCAAGAGGAGAATTTTTAAATGTAACTCATCATTTTAGGCAGCTATATTTAATGAGCGCCATCTATGGGAAGAGAAAAGATCTGTTCATTGATCGATTATCATAGACAGAAATGGTGCAATTAATGGGTAAACCATTTATCATGAAAACGCCTAGTAGACAAGCTGACCATTTTTCATGGAAATGGCCACACTTGCAGAAATCAAGGATACTTGAAGGAGATTGGGTCCTTAGTGATGCCTATGAATAGAGGCCCCCTCCCCACCTCTTGGACATCTTATTTGAGATTACTTGGAAAGGGTCCGACGGGAGATCTCAAGAGGGTTTCTTAGGGAGAGTTTTGAGGGCCAAGAGTGAGGATTTTTTCCTTCAATTCTTAATGAGAGTTTCATCATAAACTTGTCCACATGTAGAGAACATTTTGTCATCAGCATCTATGGACATAGAGGCTAACCCCCAAATGACATTAAACTTCTTGCGTCCGTACTTTTGTCGTGGGTTGATTATTCTTCCCTAAGTTTACTTCTTATCACGCGTTCATGGGAATAACATTTTTTTAGTTGGAATGAGCATTTGCTCCAACACCAACATATAACAAGTGGGTAGCTTTAGGATTCTCTATTGTGTATAGACCAAGGGTTTTGCAGGGTTTGTTAGCATCTATCATAGTGAAAGTCAGTGAGCCTAGTAAGAATTGTTAACCATTTAGGAGCATTTAACTAGGTTCCTACTTCAGGCTGTGTAATAGCTCGAGATGAGAAGGAAAAAAAGAAAAGAGAGCGTATGATCTTGTGAGAGATTCCAGTGTTCGACATCTGAGGAGGTGCATTTCCTACTATTTGGAGGAAAAAGTAGAGAAGATACAGACGACAAAACATGTGGGTGATGATGTGGGACGTTCAAATTGCTTTAGTGATTAATTAATTCCCCCAATAGAATATTTTCTTCATAGGATTGTCATTCTTCTGCTTTCGCTGAGCTCTTTTCAATATTCACCAAAAATTACATCAGTTGCACGTATTCTGTCCTCGAATGATTTCTCATTCCAAAAAATATGGTTGTCAAAGTATCTCCTAAGTCGAGATCCACTAGTAATAGGTTCATTGTGACGACCAATCCTAACATGAGGACATGACATTGAGCCAGTGGAGTTTCCTGGTTTCCCACCTGAGCTGCCTTCAAGAAAAACTTTCCCTCGATGAGGACAGGTCCTATGGATGGATATCTAATAGGAGTAATTAAGCGGCCATGGAAGCCAATGCGTAACAAGGGTAACTTGTTACAGTAATGTCACGGGTGGAGTTCAGTCGCCCTGAGTATATTTGAGGACAGATCCCTCAAAAAGTTTCTTCCGACTGATATTTCCAGAACGTTCCTCACCACATATTCTTCGCTTTTTACTGAAAAATCACCTACCAAGAGCATTATCATGAGCCTTTCATTCAGTAGAGGTCCACACACTTATTCACCTGGCTTTGCTTATTCAGTAGAGGTGCACAGTGCACTTGCAGATTAAGTAAACACTCTTCGATCTCATTGTGATATCAAGAGGGTGAAAAAAAATAATCGATTGTTTCCTTTTCTTCACATATGACTATTTTGCATGAGAGAAAATGGTGGTGATTTATATGCCCTGAGGAATCCAATCTTCTAGTTCAATAGAGGGAAATTGAGCTTTGCTTTTCTTCTAGATCAATATTTCTATGGTAATGCGAAATCCACCATACCTGAATGATGATATCAGACACATTTACAGATACTAATGATTCTCTCGGACAGCATATTCGTCGTTAAAGTATTGATCTAAAATATAATGCTGATGGATTGGCGGAAACTCTCGTGGGGTCACAGAAGTTTGTAATTTGATAGTGAAGGTTTAGAGCCTGATATTTCACAGTGATTTATATCTTCCCTCATTTTGTTAGTTGATGTCTCCATTTAAAACTTGTTGTGTATGGGTCAACTGATGCTTGAGGATGCCAATGACTTCTTGCCATAAACAAATCATCTGCTGATGATGGCAGATTTGCAGGTTAAATGATGCAACCTTGCAAGTTGAAGGATATCAGACCCATGTCTGAACTTTTAACACATGAAGTATGCCGTTTAGGCTTCCTTTATCCTATCAATAAAGACATGTTTTCTCATAAGTTCGGCAGGGTATTTCTATAAGTATGAAGAAAATTTATTGGTCTATTCCTGTGTCCAAAAACGGTTACAACTCTAAATCTTGCACTGAAGCTATGCTATGATTTTGTTCTTTAGATGAGTCACAAGCCCAATGTCTTCATCCAGGTCGGTATACGGATGGGGAGCTCATAAATGATACTGGAACATTCAAGCTTCGTTTTTCGTGGAAGGTGAGAAGGTTCCATATGGCTGCTAATATTTCTAAAGCAGGAGGTTCTCTCAGCATTTGCACTCTTGCTATTGGTAAAGTGAGATTTTGTCTTGATAATGTTCTGAAGTGGTATCATCAATTTTTTGAACTTCATAATCGTAAAAATTCATTGTAATTTATGATGAGTTTGTAGTTTTTGAACATCTTATCTCTGTCGCTATCAGTTTACTTAGTTTTCGTAATCATATTTTCTTGTGGCCTTCATTCTTATATCCTGATCTTGGGCATGAAACCATTTTCAATTGGTTTCCAGATGAATTGCTTTTCCAACCCCTCCACCTCCACCCCATCATTTTTCTTCAGTTTTCTATTAAAATCAGACCACTACGTCTGGAGATTGTTCGCATTCGTTCCATCATAAGAATAGGACAGAATTTTCAGCTTACAACATATTATGAAGAAATGCTATCAACTGAGACAAATATTCTTTCTTCAAATGTCTTCTTTGTGCCTTGCATGATGGTGGTGCCTTGTATAATAAAACTAGATCCTAAAAGTACAAAAATGAAAATGAAAAAATGGTAAAGGAGGAGGAGGATGATGATGATGATGATGGTGATGAAGAAGAAGAAGAAGGAGAAAAGGAATGCGGAAAGAACAAAAGAAGTAAGAAACAATTGGAAAACACGAATGACATGTGCAGAGGAAGAAGAAAACAAAAATGAAGTAAATTTTCGGTCAAAGGGAGTTAGTAATATCCCGTGGTCATTTTTTTTTAAAAGTAACAATTTTTACTAGCATGTTCGACAGCGTCACCTGGGACACTTACCCTTCCTGCGGTCCCTGCCCTTCTTATTTTAGTTTTCTTCTTCCCCTCCCCTTTTATATTTTTTGCCCTCTGGCTGTCTCTTCCCATCCTTCCTCTCCTTGTGTGCCATGGATCTTATCTATTAGGTTGATGTGGTGGTTAAAATGATTCATTTTATGCTTAAAAAGGCTTTAAAGATGACAATGCTTCTTCATCTTTAAAATCTCGACGCAGTTGTAATATCTCATTTCTGATTTATTTTTTCGAAACAGATATTTTTCTTTGGTTCAGTGAATTTTATCTATCTCTAGAGTTCAATTTGCGCTCTTTTGTTCGACTGACCCCTTCTGATGTACGCGCTCATAGAGTCGAGAATCCATGAGAGGTTGATGCTCATCCTGACTCTCTCAACAACTAAGTGCGCTCATTATTGATGGGCTTGGGACTCATTAAAGGAGATCCTTATTGAAATTCCTTCCCCATTTTTTATTCTTTCATTTACGCATGCCCTTTTTCAAATTTGTCCTTTTTATATTTCTGGACAGACCCAAATCGGTGATTTACTTCTTCAATACTCCATTAGATCCTTGATGTCTTTTCTAGGGTTGCAGATTGTATATTTTTAATATGTCGAATTAAAGTATCACTCGTAAAAATAGTATCATAAATTTTTAAATACATTATTACATTTTCCTGTGAAATTAAGTGATTTTTTGTCCATTAAGCGAATATTCATCTTTGCCGATTATATTTCCAACCTGGATATTTCTTTTAACCACAGTAAGGCATCTCGTTTTTTCCTCATCTAGAGAGAGTTCTGATGGAGAGTAAATCCGTTCTATTTCAGATGTCTGAAAAACTTAATCATCTTATTTCTGATAAAAATTCTGACGAATTTTAAATATTGATAGATTTAAATTTAAAATTTTTCTCGCCTTCTATTTTCTGAATTGAAACAGTTTAAAAATTTCTCTATTTCCACAGATCGGAACGTTATTCTGTAACAATTTATATGCCCTGTCTGATGTAAAAATTTCGATTATGTTGTCTTTTCACTTTTAGGTTGCTCGGACCATAGAGTCTATGATGATTTCCGGAGTTTAATCATATATTAAAATGCTTGTCTAACCTCAGTGTCTTAGAAATGTGGAACCTCGTTTCACTTTCAGACAGTTTTCTGTTTCTGCTTATTTCTTCGCGATAATTGATCGTGTAAAATACTTACGAAGCACTTTGCCATTTTTCTCAATGCCGTGATCTCGATCTTGGTCTGGCCTAGCTGTAACACCGTAAATATCCATCCATACATAGACACATTCAGTGGGTACGAAGTGTCAACAAGGAAGAAACTGTCTTTCTCGATTCACGGAAGTGCCAAGCGTTTCTTTTGATCTGGCAAAGGGACTCATTAATTTTATTTTACCGTATTGAGCCCGTAACTTTTTCATGTTTGCTGAGTTCATGTTCCTACCCATAGAAGTGGTTTTCATGTTTTATTTGAATGGCACGGCCAAGTGACCAAGATGCGTTTCTTAGCGGAAACTAAAACGCGACGGATGCCATAGTTATTTATTTCCATGTGAAACGTTACATAATTGGTGGCTATATATAGGGGCATTATAGGAACACTCTTCAAGGACTGAAACTAGAAACTAGAATTTTCTTATTTTGTCTTTTTGGGAGGTGATCGTGACCACATTTTGTTCGAGTTTATAGTTATTTTCTTAGGATAAATAGAAATGGATCTCTCGATCCCTCGTAGCCTTTTCACCTTGTGATCTGCTTGCGGGTATATTACCTTGCTGACAGGTGGACGTAATTATGCCAAATGATATTTTCTATATTTCAGAGACAGATTTATGTATATGTATCGACATATATATACATATATGTGAATTGATGGATATTTTTGTTAGTATGCTTCAATTTTTAAATAGACACTATAAATTGGCATTTTTCTTCCATTAAAACCTTTTCTCACACTTTTGTACTGCTAGCTCAGCATAAAATGACTTAATATACCCGCTAGGAAGATCGACTGTGTCAATGTTAACGATCTTCTGAGAAAAATCTTCTGAGTAGTGCATGTCGAAGTCATTCATTCCTTTGCGATATTCTGTACACCAGTTGGGTTAACATAAATTTAGAGAAATTGCTTCATTTCAAATGCTTTTCACACCTAAAATGAAAAAAAATCTATTATGCTTTAATTTCAAAATTCGATTTACTCTGTTAACTCGTAGGCATGTTTCCAAACATCTGGATGTACCGGGTTTCTACTTTTGAGCCCTTAAAGTCTAATCCATGGCCAAAGTTAGAAGTTAAATTTTCCTTTTACAGTCATTCTCAGGAGCAGAAGGATTTTTAGGTTTTTCTCTCCAGACATTCTTTATATACTGATTAACGGGTAATGTCTATGACCTTTTTTCCTAGATAGCATTAAATAAAAGTTGTTTCCTTCCACAGCGTGCCATTGGGAATTCATTTTTTCGGTTTTTTAATTTTTTAAATTATTCGGCTTTATGTTTACCAGATTTATTAGATCAACGGCACTCGCCTCGTAATCGGAGCTCGTTCTTTTGGATGGATGACCTTTGAAAGTCTGCTTTCAAGCTACATAAAAGTAATACGCTACTCCTAATGGGGGTTTTTAAGATTAGAATTTTTGCTCATATCCCTCATGGAAAAGATATCCTTGTTCATCTCGCAGCCATTATCAATAGAAAAAAAAAGAAGAGAAACTTGTAAATTATAAATCATAATTTTTTTGAATCCTTTTCTGGGCAAGCCTCCCTGTTCTTGTGAAGGAGAGATTTTCCCATGGATTCACGTTGGCATTGATCTTTCTAATTTAGGCGAAAGCCTTCATTCACCATGAGGCCATTTCATTCTAGTGGAGCCAGCAGATTAATAATAACTACGCAAGTTCCAAGCTTGCACCGACGGAAACGGATAGTGAAGGCTTCCTACTGTTCTAAGTTCATGTCATTTGGGTGTTTACCAATGAGGATTTGTTCTTCATCCCCAACCTTGGAACATCAACTTCTTTGGTGTAATCATCATGCAACTGGTCTACGAAAATTGGCCTCATACTGCCATATTTTGTAAACCTATTGCCCCGGCTTCAACCCATTAGACAAGCTATGGCTTCAACCCTAGAATGATGATGACGATGATGATTTAGTATTTTGATTCTATCCTAAGTTTAATTATGAAAATTATTGTTTTGAGAATTGTTGGGAATATAAAGTTCTTCCTGAAAAGTTAGAGAGTTGTATCAATAATTGAGTTACTTTACGGAGATGTAAAATTAAATTACCTAGCTATGTATGTCCACATTTATAATTTTCCATGCACCATGGCACCAGACAGAACGTGAACCACACCGAGATACCTTTGCGGACGTATATCTCTCTACTTCTCTTCTCTTGCTCTCTCACTCTCTCACTCTCTCTCTCTCTCGATATATTTATCTATCGATACATCTATGCAAAATAAATTTCCAAACGGAAAGTAAAGAAGGTTGAACACGTGTGCCGCATAGACATGACCTCTCTGAATGGCGTTTATCAGATAAAGTGGAGAATCGAAAGCTGACTTCGCATGGGTACCAGTTCTTCTTGCCAATCTGGACTTGTACATGATGTTCTGAGCTTCGGTTCACGTACCTCTCTCTCTCTCTCTCTCTCTCTCTCTCCCGCCTCGTCCCTCCATCAAGTACGAAACCCAGATGGGGAGGGAGGTAGAAGGGCCCGGATGGCTGCTGCTAGTAAGATGAAGGCTTGCTCCGTGATCTTCTTGATTCCAGTCATAATTTTCGGCTAGAAAAATGTCCAGCCCATGAGTTGAAGCATGCTACGTCATCATGGAGATGGCAGGGGATGGACCTTTACTTGTAGAGAGAGAAAAGACCAGAAGCCTCCTGCCGCATGGAAAATTGCACTGTTCATCTCGTTTATATCTCTATGGTCTTCTCTCTCTCTCTCTCTACTAACCAACGTGGAGAAGACCCCAGCTGAGGAAAAGCAGGGAAAAGCTAAAGCCACATTTGTCTGTCTCTATCGTGTTGCCTTGCTTTCCCTTTCTCTTTTCCTCGGCCACCTTGCTTTCGTCCGAGTCCGTGGAGACTTCCCACATCCCTTCTCCTTTCATATCTACCTCTGGGGATCGTCAGTGACCCCCACATGCAACCCCCATGCATATCCTCATGTAGGTCTCCTCTCTCTCTCGTAATGTTCATGTCGGCAGTGGGTGGAGATTCAGCTTGGCTCACGTCATCTAGTTCCCCAAAGCAACGATAACCAGTGTCAGGGAAGAAAGGAGGGGTTTCTCTCTCTTTCTCTCTCTCTCTCTCTCTCTCCCTCGCAATGTCCATGTGGACGCTGGGTAGAGATTCAGCTTGGCTCCCTTCATCTAGTTCCCCAAAGCAACGATAATCAGTGTCAGGGAAGAAAGGATGGGTTTCTCTCTCTCTCTCTCTCTCTCTCTCTCTCTCTCTCTCTCTCGCTCGCTCTCTCGCCCTCGCAATGTCCATGTGGGCTGTGGGTGGAGATTCAGCTTGGCTCCCTTCGTTAGCTCCCCAAAGCAACGATAATCAGTGTCAGGGAAGAAAGGAGGGGTTCTCTCTCTCTCGCTCTCTCGCAATGTCCATGTGAGCGGTGGGTGGAGATTCAGCTTGGCTCCCTTCGTCTAGTCCCCCAAAGCAAGGATAATCAGTGTCAGGGTAGAAAGGAGCGGAATCTCTCTCTCTATCTATCTCTCTTCCCGTCTCTCCCAATCTCTATCCATCCGTGTATCTCTGTGTGGCTGGGTGGGGCGGATATTCAGCTTCGTACGCGTACTGTAGATTCAGTTTACAGGGAAGAACAGTGGGGAGGAATCTCTCTGCATTTGACCGTCGCAGACCTTCACCTTGCTCATCTTCTCCTGGCACCAGCGGAGCTGGTCCTCGCTTACGTTGCGCATCCTCAGAACCCTGGAGACGATCATCATGTCCACCAGCCCCATCAGCACCTCCATCACCTCCTCTCTCCGCCGCTGCCGCCGCCGCCTTCTCCCCACCGGGCAGCTTCCTCGCCGGAGGAGATCCTTGAGCCGCCGCCTCTTCTGCTCAATCACCACTCACCACTCAACGAAAGCAGGGAAAAACAGCGAAAGAAAGGCATCGGACTTCGTTTGACGACTGAGCGGCGGCGTACTCACCTTCTCGTTGACCTTCCTGAGAACATGGAGGAGGAGGGCTGCTCCGCCGGAGCTCGGCCTGCGCCTTAGCAGGGCTCTGAGAAAGCTCCAGCGGCTCCCTCTGTCCACCTTGAGGAACTCCATGAACGTGCTGATGCACTCCTCAAGAATGGCCAGGAACTCCGTGGCAGAAACCCTCGAGTCTTCTTCCTCCCCGTTTCTGTCGTCCCAGTCTGGTCATGGAGGAAACAGTGAAAAGCCTAGAGAGAGAGAGAGATAGAGAGATAGAGAGATCTAGGGTTCTTCTGAGTGCAGGATCCCCATTACCGTGGAGCTCGGGGACTTGGAGGAGCTTGGGAGCGGCAATTCGCCTCCGTGCGTAAACTTCCGGTCGCCGGCCGTCCTCGTAGGGCTCGTTCTCGATGAAGCGCTGGAGGAGGACCTGGAACTGCTGGAACTGTTGGGCGGTGCGGGCGGAGAATCCGCTGGCGCCTCCTTGCTCGCCGGCGATGGCTTGCCGGAAGAGCTTGTAGTTCCAGCTGAGAGCTTCCCATGTCAGGCATATCTGAACCACGTAGGCCGCCTCCAGCTCCCGGTGGGCGACCCTGAAACTCCCGAGCTTCTTCTCCCTAGCCGTTATCTTGTGGGCAGTTCTCTCCGACATGGATGTCGGCTGCGTCCTCACCATCCTCAGGGAATCTGTGGGCAGATATCAGTGACGACAGGAGGAAGAGGAAAAGATAGATAGATATAGCGAGAGATAGCGAGAGCGAGAGCGAGAGAAAGAGAGAGGGAGAGAGAGAGAGAGAAAGAGACCTGCGTTGCTGAGCATCTGGGCGCTGAGCTGGTCGAAGAAAGTCATCTCCTCGTCGTACCTGCGGAATAGGGCGTAGGACTCCCATTTGGAGGAGTGCCGGCGGGAGGAGGAAGAGAAGAGGTGATCGGTCTCGGAGTCCCCCAGGTTGGCGGAGCTCTTCCACTCGCCAGAGCTATTGGAGGCGGAGCCCACCGTCGACGACTCGTACACTGCCGGACCTCCCTCTTCGTCCTTCCCTACGAGTTGGGCGTCGTGTTCAGCGGGGACTATAATCTCCTCGTCGTCGTGATCGTCTTCTTTCGAGAAGCTCCTCTTTCCCTCCTCATGGTGCTTCTCTTCTGATTCAGAGCACTTTTCTCTCAGAAAGAGGAGCAGAGATAACTTCCCCGGGGAAGAAAGGGCGCTAGGGCTTCACCCAGCTTACCTTCGACGGTGACGATGGCGGAGGCGGGCGGCGCCGCCGGCGAGTCAACCTGGGAGTGCTCGTCTTCGAAGGGAAACTCGGTGGTCTCATCTTCTTCAGGTCTCTCCAGGGGGGCGAGATCTTCCATAGCGGAAAGAGTGAGGTCCTCACCATCTTCGCCTTGCTGGGCAAGGATGGTATCCTCGTCGGTCACTTTTGTGGACAGGGAAAGCAGAACTTCCCCTTCGAGCACCACGTCTTCCTCTCCCGGCCAGTTTCCGGCGAACCAGTGGCCTTCATCACGGCGGCCCTCGGCTTCCTCACTGATGAGCCGATAGATAACGAAGCCCAGCTCAGAAGGGAGAAGATAGCGACTGATAGAGAGAGATGAGAGAGAGAGAGGGAGGGATCTGAAACAGACCTGTCGATGGAAGAAGATTGGTAGGTGGTGACGGACCTGAGGACGAGGAGCCGAGCGAGGAAGAGCGAGCTCCAGAGGAAGAAGACTAGGAAGATGGCGGTGGGGGGGGGTCCCGGCCAGCCGGGGAACTGCGGAGGCAGCAGCACCGGCGGAAGGTGGATGGGGAGGGAGAAGCGGCCGTGGCCGGAGAAGCAGCGGCGGAAGGCGGGGAAAGAGGAGGCGGCGCCGCTGCTTCTGGGGACGGGACAGAGAAGCTGGACGAGATTGTCGCTGGCGTTGAGCATCTAGGCGGCGGAGCTCTCGCTCTCCCACTGGGGAAAAGCTGCTGTTTTATGGGTTTTGCTCGGGGAAGACGGGGACGGGGTGGGTCTAAAGGCGCAGGCAGAAATACCGACACCACCACCGCCGTCTGCACGTCATGTAGACCGCCGGAACATTCGTAGAGTGCTGGCCGGGTGCCAGAGATTCCCGTCCCGTGCAATCCATCCTTCTCTCTCTCTCTTTCTCTCTCTACACCTCTCTCTCTTTACCTGTCTCTATCCATCCATTCTCTCTCGCTCACTCGCCGCAAAAAAGATTTTTGCATACGGGTGGCCGTCTATCCGTACAGCAGCAACTCCAAAAATTTCCTGCCAACGAGATGTTTTTTCACAAGATTCAAGATACTATAGAACCCGAACGCGGTCAACTCCAGAAATCCCCGAAAGAATGGCCTAATCGGGTAGAGATCGCGCACCCCCGGTGTGGACGAAGAAACTCAGATCAGACCAGATATGAGCATCAGAAAAATAAACCTCCGGGTGGAAAAAATAGAAGTCGTCGGTAGTGGCAAGTCGTAGAAAATGAGAAAAATAAAAAGGTCAACCATAGTCAAAAAGGGTATCAAAAAGTAAAATCAAAGCTCGAGGGCATCACATCCGATCGCAGGGGGATGAATGAGAAACAACATGGGAATCCACGTCGGATCACATCTGGTTTGTTCTAGCCCATGGTAACACCAACCTGTTCTTTTTTATTTTGTTAATTGATAGTGAAAAATGGAAAAAAGTCAAAATTAATATACAGCTAACTTGTAAAATATTTTCTGTTATATTTTTCTAAAGTCTCCAAGAAAATATTAAACTCCTACTACATTAGAACCAAATAGTATGCACGATAAGAGTATTAAGAAAACACGAGAGAAGGATGCCACATTAGAGTGAGAAATGGAGCAATTATCAAATGATAAAATGAAAAATTAAACTGTTTCAGATGGTTTTAGCATGCAGGAATGACGGATTATGGTCCGTGGAGCAGGCCTCATCTTCTCTGTTTGAAACCCCCAGAAATGCATATCATAATATGAGCTTCTAAAATAATAATAATAATAATAACAAATATAGTTTTGGAAGCACAAGGCTGCTGGGTCCTGCTCCAAAACATATGGAAAACGTTTCTGATTGAGGAAAATATTGTAATAGGGAGAAAGATCCACCAAAACAAAAATGGCAAAAAATCATCCGCACAAAGGACAGAACAGAAGGAAATCAGAATCGGAATAAGAAATTTGAAGCTTTTTTACAAGAAATTACCTCATCTGTACTGAATCAATATCTTCTTTTCTTAGTAACATGGACAAATTCTTCCCAGATCGAGTTACCCTCGGAAAAAGTTGCCCCACTTTCTAAGATCCAAAGGCAAAAACCTCCATTCAAGAAAAAAAAAATTACCTCGGAGGATTGTGGACAATTATAGTAAAGTAAAATTTAGCAAAATAAGGGAAAAGCAGCTTGATCTAGTCAAAGCAGCATTCATTCGTTGCCAATTGGAAAGAAAAGTCAGAGGACGAACCATCGATATTAGACCTTATAGTAGATAATATCATTATATCCTCTTCCCACCCTCTGAAAAGCCATGGAGCGACTGAACTTTCAGAACATACTTGGGGCATGACGTGTATTTTTTACCAAGTTCCTCGTTGATACAACCACTAAGCTTCTGCCCCCAGCGCTCTGGGCCCTGCAGCTTTATAGATTGAAGTTATCAACCATCAGTATCTATTAACAGAAAGCAAAGATAGGAAACAATGAGAAAAAATCGCAAGACAAAAGTTATTGGACTCATACAACCAATTCATCTTGTCCCATAAAAGTACACAATGCTAACTAGAGGCACTAAAATCATCATGTTAAAAGTAGAAAATCCCTTTCATGATACATTGTCAAAATAGAAAACTGACACTGAATGAGATGGAAGGACCACCAGCATATGATGAATAACTATTTCCCATTTCAAAACATCATGAAGCTATCCAACCTGTGGCCGAACATACCATTAAAAAGTCTCCTTACTAATCCAGAGAAACAGATACCTCAACTGTATTCTTTTACTACGTCCAATATGATCCTTCATCTCCATCTCATTTGAAATATCAACAAACGAATAGGAACCCAACACAGATCCACCAAGAAAATACTCTTGATAGCTCTTCAAAACATAGAATTCGGGAATCTACTTACGGTAGGATGCACATGACAGGGCATTGAGAAGGTGTTTATTCTGTGTAGCTAAGGTAAACCTTTCAAAAAGACTCTTCCAAGTAGAGCTCCCTCAAAAGCCTCCGGGGGAAAGTAAAGTAAAGAGGAACATCAGCGTAATAATAATCTTAAATAGTAAGCAAATATCACGTTTCAGTTAGAACCTTGGTTTCAATCACTCCAGGCTACTGGCGTTCGTTGCCAACTGGAATACAATGTTGCATGGCACAAAGCTGCAGAGAAATCAATGAGTCACATTCTTTCGATCGTGATACCTAGTCCTTGATCACAAACTCTATTAGATCATTCATTGTCACTTTATGTAACTTGTAATATAAACAAGTCACATCTGTTTCATGATGTTGGATCTCCATAACTACTAATTTATAAGGACTGAATACTTCTTGAAGCTCTAAATCTGAGACACAAAATGATGTTCAATGATATATTTTGAAATTTTTCAAAAAATCGAGAATAAACTCCATGTTCGTATAGTTTGTATCTGAGTAATGTCTCGAATCATGTACTCAAGCTCTTTTCAATAATGCCAAACCACCATCTGATAATTCACAATCTTCGAATCATTGACTTTCCTCATTCATACATTTCAAATCTGTTTTATGTAGAGAGACACAATAATCAAAACAGTGAATAATTGACATCAACCAATGCCGCCATCCTGTGCATCCCAAAAAGTAATCCAAAAGCCTATCCACACGATTGTGACGATATACATCAGAGAGTTCATCATCCTCACGAATCTTCATTCGATCCTTATTCCTGGACAGTACCACATCCCTAAGACAATAATCATTTCCAGTTGAAATACCATGGAGCATTCTGCATTTCATGGTAAGGAGTATTCACTGCAAAGTGCCCACTATTTTCAGTCTTTCTTGCTTCAGGGGGTACCTCAGATGAAGCCGACAGAACACCTTCCTATTGCATAACGACATCTGCAAATGGCTTCCGCTTGTGACTTGTTGAGTTGAAAGTCGAATATTTTTTTCCTTAAAATATTTGTGGCCACATATTGATGTAAGCATTAACTCATATATTAATGCAGAAGAAATTACAAGAGAAAACAGAAAGCAACTCAGGAGATGAAGTGCCCCCAAATGTCGCGTACAAAAGAAATGAAGCGTGAAACCTTTTGTATGGCACGAAGCAGAGTATCGGTACCGAGCTATTCGTACAGAAGACCTCGTTGATCTGCCCTCTATTTCTCAGTTTTACCAGCTCCGAATCCAATGCCGCTCCATAGACGGCAGTACGTCAACTTACTAAGCAGGAAAACTGCAAAGAAGCACGGTATCCCTTTTTCCTTCGCGCTTTTTTGCCTCCCCGGATCGATGGCCTGCGAGGTCCCGATAGAGAAATCCGTCTGATCATCCTTATCCTCACTCCCGCCGGACATTACGGCAACAGAGTAAGGCATTCCGTGACGAGCCAAAAGGGAAACCTTCGTCGGCCTCAGATCCTCAAGATCGATCGGATCTCCATTCTTCGTCCCCTACGACGCCCTCTCCGCAGGTACTTCCCTGGTGATGCCATAACACACCTTCCTGCGCCGAGCGGATTCCCGCACAGGGCGGTCGGTAGAGGCCATCCTAGCTCGAGCACAGATCCTTCCACGCCTCCTCCGGCAGAGGCGAGGCGTAAGCACCGAGGTACTCGTCCAGAGACCGAAGCGTTCGGTTTATCACCTTCTTCACCTGCGCAATGTTCCAGCAGTTGGAGGGGAGGTTCCTCGGTATTTATATGGGAATTTCAAACAAGAGAATAACTAAAATAAAAGAATAACACGTAATATCTTATTAACCAATAATTCAATTAAAACTGCACGATAAATTTATTATTTTTATTCGACTATTATTATTATTATCTCAAGGAACGCTTGTCCACCATGTTCAGATAGACGGGTGTAGATTCTTCCAATTCACTTAAAGTAGTCATTGTATAAAACTATTAAATAAATAAGAATCACACAATTTGTATCCAATTACTATCATACATTTCAACATACACAAATTATATTCTGGTATAAAATAACATACCTCCATAATTATCTAATTCTACTAATTATTTAACATATCTCCGGAATAACACAATAGGTTTGGAGAGTCCTTGATCTTACTAAGGGCATATTTGATCACTTTGCAATGGCTGTGGATTTGGCCATTTGAGGGAATAATGTTGTCATCCTCTCCAATGCTATAAACAACTAACATATCATGAATAGCTAAGATACCATGAAAAATTTATGCTTATTGTGTCATATCATTAAATTCTTAATTTTTCAATGTAAATGCCACAATTACATTTTTTGACTAAATTCGAGCTCAAATAATAGCCATAATAGGATGGAGATGGGGAAATTATTTGATTTCTTTTTAAGAGGCCATTTGAGACATTAAGTGGGTTATGATTAAGTGCAATTTTATCTTGATTTTTACACATGAGAGCTCTCTAAATTTCCAATATGATGAGACTTGTTTTCTATGCATTAGTAGACACGTAGACTAGTTTCAAAGTATTGGATTATTTCAAGGTACCATGATGAACCTAGGAAGGAGATTTATTAGCTTAATATTTTTTACCTTTAGAATTCTAATTTCTAGTTCTATTATTTATAATGTTCAAGATTCTCATAATTATGTGGATGTAAAATAGCGTATTTCTATCCTATGTATCAAAATACAATGGATTTTGTCTCATGACAAGTTTCCTAATATTATATAGAAACTACTCAAGACATATTAGATTATATGTTCTAATTCTCTATTCTACATAAATCTTTGAAATATTTTGGTAAAATATTACAAACACATAACGAAAATATATATATTTAGAGTGGTTTGGCCCTTAACCTACATCGATGATCCCAAAAGCCACAATCCTTGAGCTTATAACGTTAAACAAAGGCTAGATCTAGGTTCTAACACTCCTAAAAATCAGATTTCTTCTAAAGAAATAAGTTCATTATTTCCTTTACAAGCTCCAGCCCACTTAATAGCTATCAAGATGCTTCTACTCCACTAATTTACAATCTTTGCCCCACCTAACAACTATAAATGTGATGTTGCTCCTCTACTAGCTTTACAAGATTTTGCTCACTAAAGAGAGATAACACCACTATCAAGACTTGACCATCATTATTGTCTCCAACCTACCAATAAAACATGTTGATTAACCTGAGTGCAAATGCACTTCAAATTTATCTCCACAATGCTATTACTTGGTGCAATTGCTAAGTTATAGCTATGAGATTAAACTCAATCACAACACTAATGTTCTTATCATGCTCTATATAGATTGTCTTGATGTGGCTTCAACTATCTTATTTTATTATTAAATTAGTTGGCATATCTTTTTTGATTCTCTAGCAACTCTAATTTTGGAGATGACCTTCCTCTTGAGTGTGTTGAGAAATAGTTCATATTGTTTTCTTTTTAGGGGCTCACCTTGTTTGTCAGCTCATGTAGACATTTTGATGGGATTTGTGGAGAATGATCATCTCAGATGTATCATAGGTGCACAGATCTATATCTATGATGACTTGCCACAAAGTCTAAGAGAGTCACTCCTTAAAAGTAGATTTAAGCTTAGGGCATTATGTCTTGTCCCTATGTACACCCCCTACATTATAAATAGGGGGTGAGCACATGTTCACATTTTAGTCTTTGAATTAAAATGATTCAAATTCAATACTTACATGCAACCTCAAAAATACAAGATATCATCAGTCTTAAGTTCTTAGTGGTTCGGGTCGATCCATAAGGATAACTACTAGTTGAATGATTGATTCACCTTCTCTACATAAGGTGATATTAAACTCAACCTAAAATAATTAAAAAAATGAAGTCAAACTCAATCTTAAGTAAAACCGTCCTCAGCTCTCACCTGAGGACGAAAATAAAATGTAATGAACAGACTCAAATTTAAAACCAAATACTCCTTGTCTGTCACTCAAGTAGGATTTCAATATGTGGAATAAACACTATTGCAGTTATAAAAGAGAGAAACTAATACAATCGAAAAGCGACTCTAGCTGTGCGTCTGTCACTCATACGACTAAGATAACAAAACCTCTAACTAATGCACGAATTTAAATAAAATAAACTCAGTTTTCGGAACCCCCCTCCCTTTTTCCTTGACTTCTCACTCCATCTGTCACTCAGGAGGAGAGCACAGTTTCTGGTCAATATTGTCGTTGAATGGGTGCCGCCACTGTGCTCAGCTCATCACTCCATCACAGCTGTCGCTGCTGTCGTAAATGCGACGGTCACCACCGTCACCCTAGGCTCCTCCTCCGCCTGTCATGGAAGAGGGGAGTTCACAGCCATCATCACTGTTTGCCGCTGCCACTGCACCGTCGCCGTCAAGCCCAACTCCTCCTTTGCCTGTCACACAAGAGGAGAGCTCGCAGCTGCCATCGCCATCCACTCACCGCTGTTGTGCCATCACCATCGCAGCTACCATCGCCACTGTCTCCACCTATCATGAGAGGGAGGCCAGCCACCACTGCCCCATGCCCTAGCTCCCAACCAATCACCACCCTTTCTCTCTCCTCCTCTCTTCTCTTTAATGAGCCTTAAATTTGGGCCCAGTGTGTGTGGCCCGTTAGCAGGTCACCTTGAGTTTCATCAAGTCCAACAACAATTGACAATAAAAAAAGGAACACATGTTTCTCAAGGCAATCACTTGGCTATTGCATTAGGGTGTAACTTAATGGCTGATCTGTAAATTTAAATCAAATTTAAATAACTTGCCTTGTAAACTCAGGTTTCATGTTTTTCATTCCATTTTATTAAATTTAACTTTAGTTCATACATTACTATTTATTATTTACCTCTAATCTGAATACAAGAATGATACCTTAACACACACCCCATTTTAGATGATTACTAATCTCTTGACAATGTCTACAATGGTTTAAGTTTAGGCTAAGTATTATTTTTAAGGTATTAGTTTAAAGTACAATTGATTCTCAATATATTTGCTTGGCTTAAGACATTGAATTCTCATGGTAAGCATCAAGTACAAATCATATCTCATTACACCAACACTTCTCAAGGTAACCCATTAATGTAACTTAATCATTGTATGATCAATTCCATAAATTTAAAGTTTATAAAAATAAAAAATATCAATTTTTAGATTTTTTTTAGAAATATTTTATTACAAAAAATTAATTATAATTTATCAAAAAAAATAAAAATAATGAGAAATTTCTATATCAATCACAAGTATGTAAGTTAAGATCTTGTATGATCTTATAAAAAAATTAAAAATATATGTTGTTTTATGATTTTTAGACTAAAATAATAAATTAAAATATATTTAAAAAAATTCAAAAGAGAGAAATTCAAGTATTGATGTTAAGATGATGTCAACGTCTTGACAAATGTGATTTAGGTGAAAATAGAGTTTTGTTCAGTAATTCTTTCATAAGTGATTATAGATGATTTAATTGACCAAATTAAGATTTGTAAAAGTAAGACGTATCATAATTTAATGAGTCAATTTTTAAAAACTTGAAATAACACAAAATATCACTAATTTAAGAAGCAAAAAATTTTAAAGCATGAATGATAGAGTTCTGGCTTCGTGGCAATGATTGTTGAAATTCTATGTGATCTAGAGGATTATTATGTGATGTTCACAGCCTCAAAAGCTCTCCTTAAACATGAATGATCCGAATAATCTCTAAATCTTCTTGTATAGTTTAGAAATCAATAAAATGAGTCGATGAATCATCTATGACGATTATCACTTAGTGGAGTAGAAATATGTTCACTTTCGAATCTCTAGCAATTATCATCTAATGAAGATATGTTGGATAAAGGTGGGGTGCATTTTAGAGGGCTCCATCATCAAGTTCACACAACAAAAGACTCTTTATTGTATCTATTGTGCTCCCAAGAGGTAGTGACTCATCTCTAGGTAGATCGTCTTATTCTTCATAATGGCTAGTGATAAGTCTTCATTATTATGAGTTAATAATTAATAAATCATATATTTTTAGCCTTAACTCATGATAAATAGATTTATATTTATGTTAAATTATGAAAAGTGATTTTTAGTTGAGTAATTTGATTTTTTGGCTAATTATGTGATTTTATACAAATTTATATGATTTTTATAATCTTTTTTGAGATAAATAAAGAAAAAGAAAAGAAAATAAAAAAATAAAAAAAGGGGGGACCCGCTTACAAGTGGGGCTCGTAAGTGGGTTGGAAATGTAGTCGGGGAGGAATTGCAAGTAGGGGCTCAAACTCTTGTGGACCAATGAGGACATGTGTGCGCCACTCTTCTTCTACATCACTAGTGACTAGCTAGCTGTGAGGCAAAGAATGGTCGTACATACAAAAGAAAGGGACTTATTCCTTAAAAATGTGACATTAGTATATATTTGCTTAAAACTTTGACATACAATTGATGTGGGACTAAACCCATGTCACACCTTCCTCCGAAATAATTTAGGAGATTTTAATACCTAAAATATCTCTTAGTTATAAGAGAGATATACTTCAATGATGTCACTATATAAGGATATTAAAGTATTTATTTCAATCTGTCTTATGCAGATGGGTGACTGATGCAAGTTTGAACCTTACTAAAGATAAAAACTCATATTTTTATCTGATAAATTATAACTTTCTTGCAGATCACTAGTGAAGGATTAAGCTACTAGAATCACTCAATCATTAGTGAAAATCTTATCGATGTAATTCACAAAGTTTTATAACTAAAATTATTAAATGATTTGCGATAAAAAGATTAAAATCTATCGAATAAAATATCTTCAATTGATCGATAAAAAATTATCATTAGAAAGAGGATGATCTATTAGGAGATGAGTCATCACCTCTTAAGAGCATACTAGATGCGATGAAGTGTCTCCTCTTGCTGTGCAGACTTAAGGATGAAGCTCCTTAACATATGCCTTACCTCCATTTAGCTCTTCTTTGTCGGGTGATAGTCGTTGGAGAGCGACAAAGTTGTTGTTTTTCTACTCTACTAGGTGAGAGTTGACGGAAATAATTCAATAACCCATTTCATTGATCTCTAAACTTTGCAAAAAGATCTAGAAATTTCTTATGTTCTCCTTGTCTAAGGAGAGCTTTCAAGACTATGGACACTACACGATGATCCTCCCAAATGCTTAAGATTCTAGTGTATTGTCGACACATTGTCGTCGTGACATCAAAATTCTGTTTTCTTATTTTCAACATAATTTTCACTTCATTTAGTGATAATTTATATGATTTAAACCTATCAAACTATTCTTCATTAAATAATATTTCTTTTAACTTTTACAAATCTTAATTTGATCAATTAAATTATCTCTAATTGCTAATATAAGAATCACCAAGTAGAAATAGATCAAACTATTCTTCATTGAATGATAATTCTTTCAATTTTTACAAATCTTACTTTGATCAATTAAATCGTCTCTAATCGCCTACATAAGAATCACTAGGCAGAAGTCTATTTTAGTCCAATTTGTGTTCGTCAGGTGCTGACATCATTTTGACATCTACACCCTTACTTTCCTTTTTTATAAATTTTAAATATATTTCATTATCATTTCTTAATCTAAAATTCATAAAAAATAGTATTCTTTAAAGGAAACTCTGAAAAATTATTCAATACTATATTACATCCTTGTGATTGACTTAGAAAATTTTTACTATTTTTCTCACTTTTATTAAATTATAATTTATTTATTTATTCAAAAATATTTTTAAATATCTAAAAATTAGTATTTTCTAATTTTATAAATTTTAAAATTTGCATGATTTACTATACAATGAAGTCACGTCAACTAGTTCATTGATTAGTTAGAGATAATTTTTTAAATGGATTCATAATATTTTTATATAAATTATTCATTAGTTGGTAATAATGCTCTTCAAATCACGTGGATGACATTATGTTCATGCTCTACGGGAAAATCATGATTTAATCAGATAAAAATATTAAGTTTAGTTCTAATGAGATTTGAACTTTTGTCAATCACCTCTTTACATAAGAGAGTTAAATAAGTACGTTCATACCCTTATCTAGTGACATCATTGAGGTGATTCCTTCTCATAAATAAACGAAATTTTAGGTATTAAAATATGTGAAACTTACATGTGAGCACTAGCATTAGTTTAGTCTCACAACGATTAGGAACTCATTTTCCAATGTTTAACACATATATAGTAATACCTCATTTTATATTCAAGTTTCTTCTCCCATAATAAAATGGCTAGGACCAATTGGGGAGAGGGCTAAGACAAGTGGTCCACCCCCACATAAACATGTGTCTACTAATGCTCCTTACACCATGATTGGTTCACCCCCAAGACATGGAAGGGGAGCGACCCATAAGTGCTCTACATGAGTCCCTTAGCCACTCAAGCCCTCTAGCTCATGGCTCCCCGACTATGCTTCTAACCCATTTGCGGGATTGATTGGCCAATGAGTTCCCCCTTTATATATTTTTTATTTTTATTTTTATTTTATTTCAAAAACATCATTATAAAAATTATATAAATTCAGATTATTAGCCAAAAAGTCACATAAATCAATTAAAAACTACTTTACTTGATTTAGCATAGATACAAGTCTATTTATCATAAGTGAAAGCTTAAAATATATTATTAATAAATTTTTGACTCATAATAATGAAACTTATTATCCATCATGATTATGACCTCATATCAACACAAAATCAACATGTGTAATTAGCTAATGTCATGAAACAAATGACTTTTATTTCACAATTAATAATGTTCTTCACACTTTCATTTACAATGTTTTCCATTATTTGAATTTCCCTTGTCTCTTTGTTGTGGTAGTCAAGGCACATAGCTTTTTCCTCACAACTCTAGTTCTTTTTCTTTTTTTTTTGTAAGATTACACTTTCTATATTTAACAACCTGATTTTTGTAGCTTCATTTTGTCCCTTTTTCTCTTCTTGTTCTTCTTTTTTTTCTTTTTTTTGACAAGGCTTTGACTTCTCCCTATAGTACTTTGACTATAGATTTTAGCATTCTAATCATATTAGATAGACATTTCATATGGACTTGAGAAGTGTCTTGACATGTTTCTATAGTTTCAACCTTTCTACTAAACCATAATTATTCTTGTATGCCCTGAATTGAGATGATTTTTTATTTTCTTTCCTAATTCAAACTTCACTAAATAGTCAAATAACATGAAAAATAAATGAATGTCTCTAGAAACTTGTGAAATTTTTAAGATGCATTTCCCTTGCACCTCACCCCCTCAACTAAGTGGCAAAGTCCTCATTAGCATATGATAAAAAGAATATAAAAAAAATTTGCAAAGAGAGATGGTGAGTATGGAAAACCTAGATAGATGGAGTAAGTTGCTGCCACAATGGTTCTCTTGCTAAATGTGAAATTTTCACGAATTTGTTTCTATGATCATATAAAACAGAACACAATAGATCAAAATGTTTAAAAAGCATTGGGTTCCCTCTCAACAAGCATTGGGTTTAATGTCTTGAGGTAGACATTTGTTGATTAGTAAAAAGTAATTGAATAGATTCTATGAAGTTTAATTATTCATTTTCCATATATGGTTTCGAGCACTCGCCATTCACTAAAAAGGTCAGATCATCCTATTAATCTAAAATCTTGGCTGCACTAATCTCATTAATATTCAAAACTATATATGGTCCATCCCATCTTGACCTTAAGATGCTGTCCTCAATGACATAGAAAAATCGAAACAAAATATGCAGAAAATATAATTTTCAATCAAGCATGCATATATGCAAAGTTAAGCATTAAAAATGTTGTCATAAATGATAAAGCTCAGAAAGACATCACCTCAACCTCATTTTTAATTTTTCACTTCATCTTACACTCCTCCTACACCTTTTTGAAAAAAAAATATAGAAACAAGTATTACAAAATTCTAAAAAAAATAAAGCATAAAAAATATCAAATAAAATGAAATAAAAACCATGGCTTGCCTTCCATGCAACGCTTAATTTATTGTCTTTAGCTAGACAGCTCTTTGATCATATAAGATGATCTATGGCCATCAAAATATATTTGTATCCCAAGGTAAGTTTCATGATATTCTTTTTCAGATTTAGCATAAATTCATATACTTCATATATATACCTTGACATACTTTCAGCCAAAATAAAATAGAAATTAATAAAAAAATCCCAAAAATAATATTTCTATTTTGAATATAATCTTTCCTCATTTCTATCTTATTTTGTAAGGTTCTCATTCATTAATGAATACTTTGTATTAATAGACCATAAAATGTGATAAAGCCATATAATTTTCAAATTAGTTCTTATCCAATCTAGAATTTTTTCATCTAAATTGATATCTCTAATTCTTCCTTTCACCCATTTCTTAATGTCTTCTTTTATCTACATAATCTTCTCCTGCTCTATTTTATCTTCCATACATATTTGTTCAATTTGCAAGGAGTGAATTATTTCAAGTTTAGAAATAATTTTAATGGGCCATAGGTTTTGAAAGATGGAAGGGTTTTCTTCTTTAATCTTAGGTGTAATGAATTCAGTAAAATTTAAATTTTCTCCTCCAAAATTATCTCTATATTCATATTCATTATTTTCGTTTCTCCCCATTAGTTGAATCAACTCTTTTTCTAACTTTTTGTTTCTCAACTCATCAAATTGTTCATCTTCCTAAGAGCTATATTCTAATTTCAATATATGATATACATCATCATCCTCACTATCAACATCTATGGTTGCAAAATTATGATTATATTTATTAATTTCATCTCCTACATCTCCCAAATCAACTAATTTTTCCTCACCTTAAATATGTTTTTCTTCATTTCTATCTTTACTCTCTTCTATTAAAATTTGGATGATTCTTCCATGATCAGTTGTTGTTTCTTCATCTAGGAGATCTTTTCTCCTCATCATCCTCACTATATTCATTCATCAATTGTGAGTAATAAATAATTTTATTCAAATTTTCTACTACTATATTTTCAACCTCAATATTCTCATTTACTTCTAATGACTCATCTATTTCTTCTAATAATTTGAAATAAGGATCAGGTAAAATATTCTCACTCAATGTATTCACTATCCTAACATTTTCATTTTGTAGGTTTTTTTGGAAATTTATTTAACTAGACTATCCTTGTTGAAATTCTATTGTTGGACAGTTTGCTAAATTTTCTATGTGCTTACTAGGTGGTTGTCCCTCTTCTCTTTTATTCTCAAAAGCCTCTATAATTTTTTTTTGATGTATCATCATTTGATTCATAGTTTGTTGTATCATTTCACTCATTTGCTGCATCATTTCCATAGTATCAAGTTGGATTTAAGAGGGCTGATGTTTCTGAAATCTGTGATCCTATTTTGGACGAAATTCAAAATTTGAATTGAATCTAAGTGCTTCTAGATTTTAAATATTATTTAAGTTTTTTCACGAAAATTATTCCCCTAATTATGATTATAAGAATTAGAAAAATATTCCTTATTTTTACTAAAATTATGGGTTACTTGCACTTGCTCTTGCCTAAGATGAAATGATTGATCTAAATTATAATATTGAAATTTAAAACTATCATTTTCACTATACATAGGACATGCACTATATGCATTCAATTGAAGGTTAGGATGCTTTCTAATATTCTCAATAAGTAAATCAAGTTTTTCTAATCTTTGATTAATTTGATTAACTTTATTTCTTAAATTAGAATCATCACCATGATGTAATTCATAAATTCCTCTCTTCTTATCCCTATCATATAATTCAAAAGAGGCTTGATCTCTAGAATTTTCACTTAAATTCTCATAAAGAATGTGAATCTCATCAAGGGTTTTGTCCATAAAAGCTCCTCCACATATAAAATCAATCATATTTTTATGTTGTTCTAATAATCTATCATAAAAAATTCTATTAAGCTACCACTTGGGTATAGCATGATAAAAACACTTTCTAAATAAATCTTTGAATTTTTCACGTCTCATATAAAGTTTCTCTTGATCTTTAAGAAAAACTCCATATATATTTTCTCATATTTTAAATTTTTTCTAAGGAATAAATTTTTTGAAGAAAGACCTATTCTATGTCTTTCCAGCTAGTAAATTCTCTATCTAATTTGAGTAGCCAATAGCTAACTTTGTCCTTAAGTGTATGAGGAAATAATTTCATCTTAATAATTTCTAATGTAACTTGAGGGAGATTACCTAAATCACAAACCATATGAAAATTTTTTAAGTGTTGATGAGGTTCCTCTAAAGGCAATCCATAAAAATTAGGGAGTATTTGAAAATTTTCTACATTTATTTTGAATTTAATAGTAAGTGCTAATAGGACTCTAATATTAGATACTCTTTGAAATAAATCAGGGATATAATAATTTTTTATGGCCATAAGATTGTTCTCAGTTTGACCTGTACTTCCTTTAAGATCCATCAAAATAAGTTTTTCTTTCGGATTTTCAATTTTGAATGAAATAATAATAGTATTTTTTAGCCTTGCATGCAAGGATCTTCTACCATACATAAAAAAATCAATAAATTCAAGAAAAAAGTTTAGTAATTATTACCCTCCTTCAGTATGCTCCTGTCTTTGCCTTGCTTCTCTTCATTCCTTTTTTTAAAAAAAGAAAATTTCAGCAAGAACAAAATAAAACAAGAGTTAATTTTTTTTGTATACTCTAAGAGAAAAATAGAAAAATACTACATATTATGTAATGTATCCCCACAACAGCACTAAAATTTGACGTGACTTAGTCGTTGTATAGTAAATCATGAAAATTTTAAATTTATAAAACTAGAAAATATAAGTTTTTAGACAGTTAGAAGTATTTCAGAAAAAAAATATCAATTATAATTCAATACAACTTCTAAAAATAATGGTAATTTTTCAAGTCAATCACAAAGATGTAATATAATATTAGATAAATATTCAGAAGTTTTCTCAAAGAATATTATTTTCTATGAATTTTATACTAGAAAATAAAATAAATATATTTAAAATTCAGAAAAAAAGAAATAAGGGTGCAAATGTCAAGATAATGTCAGCACATGGCAAATGTGAATCAGGAAAAAATAAAGTTTCACCTAATGATTCTTCGTAAGTGATTACAAATGATTTAATTGATCAAATTAAGATTTGTAAAAGTTAAAAAAATCATAATTGAATGAAGTATATCTTGGTAATTTTAAATCACATAAATTATCACTAAATGAAGCAGAAATTAAGTTGAAATTAGGAAAATAGAGTTTTGGCATCATGACAGCAATGCGTCGGCGATGCATCAAAATCCTAAGTATTCAGGAGGATCGTCGTGTAGTGTCCACAGACTCAAAAGCTCTCTTTGGACAAGGACGATGTGGTGGACAATCTCTAGATCTCTTTGCAAAGTCTAGAGATCAGTGAAATAGATTGTTGAATCGTCCATGATAGATGTCACCTGATAGAGAGGAAAAGTGGTGACTTTGTGGCTCTCTGGCAACTGTCACCCAACGAAGAGGAGCTGAATGAAGGTGGGGTGTATGTTAGGGAGTTTCATCCTCAGGTCTGCACAACAAGAAGAGACTCTTCATTACATCCGGTATGCTCTCAAGAGGTAACAACTCATCTCCTGGTGGATCATCCTCTTCCTAACAACAACTTGTTCATCAATCAATTAGAGATGCTTTACTCAATAGATTCATAACCCTTTTATCACAAATTATTTAGTAATTTTAGTAAAAATATTCTGCGAATCACGTTGATGAGATTTTCATCGATGATCCAGCAATTCTAGTGACTTAATCTTTTACCAGTGATCTATAAGAAAGTCATAATAGTCAAATAAAAATATAAGTTTTGACTCTAGGAAGATTTAAACCCACATCGGTTGCTAACCTATATGAGACAAATTGACATAGGTATTATAATGCTCTTATCAAATGACATCATCATGATATATCTCTATTATAAATAAGGAGTATTGTACATGTTAAAATTATCAAAGCCTTTCTAGGGAAGGTGTGATGCGGGTTTAGTCTTACATCACTTGTGCACCGAAGTTTTGGGCGAATATATAATAATAGAACATTTGCAAGCAAGTCCCTTTCTCCTGCGTGTACAACTACTCTTTGCCCTACAGTCGACTGACCACCGGTGATGTGAAAAGGGAGTGAAGTACACCTGTCCCTATCAGTCCTAGTCGCTCAAGCCCTTGCTCGCGACTCCTCCCCGACTGCACTTCCGACCCACTTGTGGACCCAGTTGGCCGGCGATTACCCCCCTAATTTGCTATATTGTTATTTTTATTTCTTTTTCTTCATTTATCTCAAAAGTAAGATTATAAAAATCCTATAAATTTGTATAAAATTACATAATTAGCCAAAAATTTACATTAATCAATTGAAATCACTTTTCACACTTTAACAGAAATATAAATCTATTTATCATGAGTTAAGGCTAAAATTATATTATTTACTAATTATTAACTCATGATAATGAAAACTTATCATCTAGTTTTGTCATTTATTTACATTTTACAATAAATTATTTACGTTTTGATATACGTTTTGATTGAAATGAGTAGAACTAATTCAAAACTTGATGAATGATCTTTGTTCATCTTCTGAATCCTCCAACACTCATATGAGATTAACTTGTTTTCTATTAATTTTTAGTCTAATAAGGACGTATTCACATTCTTGACATTCTACAAATAACAAGTATTCTTCTATTTTCAAATGTAAAATATTAAGAATAAAGGCTGATTAAACAGCATTCAACGGTTAAAATAATAAGAACAAATTAATGGCTAACCTCATGTCATGTGTGTGAATCCTCGAGCGCACATTTGTTAGAGAATAATATGAGACCTCTCTTATTGATAACTTGTGAAAACTATATACTAATCTATCATCAAATCAGGGAGAATAATGCATATTTGAGAAATATTTCACAAGTTATCATGTTAATTATTTTATTTTTTATTTAAATGAACCTTTCTAAATTTTAATTTAAATTGATATTTTATGAATTAAAAGAAAATTGATTAGAATTTATTTCATACCTTGAGGCTTAGTTCTTATTTATTTTATTTTTAAATAAAATATTATAGTGCTAAATTTTTATGATTAATTGATATCAATTTTTTCTGAAAATTTTAGGCATTAAAATAAATATAATAAGAGGCCATCATTATTATATATGATAACACTTACATAAATCTACTAAATGTATCTTGTTATTCTTTTTAGACCTAATGGTAGCACGATAGCAATGGTCAAATCCAATGCACCGCATGAAGCCATGTCACCACTACTGTCAGATGAAAAAGTAGCTCTAGGATCCAACGGCGACTGCTAGCAGATCTGACATCTCGCATGAAGCCACGTCACTATCATCATCATATGAAAAAGTAGCTCCAAGATCCAACAACAATTGCTAGTAGATTTGAAGATCCAAGAGACACCAAGTTGCACCCATCAATGCACAAAAAGTAGCCACTAATGCAATAGTAGCTATCCTCACATTCGAGCACACAGCTCCCAATAAATCATGCACAAAAGGAAAAAGAGCCGATGGAGATCTCATGGCAATTATTAGGTCACATCACCCCTCCTTAGAGCAAAATGACCGTGTGAGGATCCAATGGTCTTCATCAAACCACACATCAAAAGATATATTTACGTATCAATTATCATCTAGTAAAATAGACAATATCAATTATTCTCTCACAGCCTAGAAGGGTATATGTTCAAATATTGATTATTGTCATGCAAGAAAAGGGGAAAATACTAGAAAAATTGGAGAAAAAATCAGTAAAATACAGTATAAAATAGGAAGTTAAAATAGAAAATGTAATTTGTAAATCTGAGGTACAAAAAGAAGGAAGAGGGGAGAGAAAGGACGCTTTTTCCAAGTTGTTCTTGAGTTGTTCTTGAGAGAAAACATTGTTCTCCTTTCTCTTGTGAAAATAGTAATCTAAAGAGTGTATTGTTGATTTTGATTGTTTTCCTCTACCCTTTTCACCTTCAATCCATTTTGTTGAATTGGATGCAAGACTAAGAAGTGCTACCCAGAGGTTGACATCAAGCCATACATTCTAAGGGTTGTAAGTTTGATTTTTAATAGAGGTTTCATTATTTTCTTGTTCGAACTGTGAAATAATTTTATTTTCTTTGCTTTAATCATTTCTTTACTTGTTTTTGTTCTATTTTATCATTCCAAAGCATATTTAATTTACTGATTTTAATTAATTTAATCTTTAAATTCGTATTTAGATTTATCTACTATTTAATTTCTTTTATTGCTTAGAATGTCAATTTAATTATTCTAATAAATTTCATAATTCTTTAAATTATAGAATAAAAAGAGTTTTTAAAAGCCTTTTCTGAGGAGACAACCTAGCTCACCACTATATTTATTTAAAATTATGTTTTTTGGTGAATCTAGTTCTATAAATTATTAAAATTGATTAATCATTCTAACTACGACTTAGAATCAGATCACTTCTCTCTCTATCTCTCATAAGATCTCTCCCTTTTTCTCCCTCTCTCTCCATCGATCTCCTTTCTTTTTCTTTTTCTCAATCGATCTCTTTCTCTTTCTCTCTCTCAATCGATCTCTCTCTCTCTCCTTCTCTTTCTCTCTCTCAATCAATCTCCCTCTCTCTCCTTCTCTCTCTCTCTCTCTCTCTCTTGAGACTTTTCTCTCTCTCTATCTCACATGAAATTTTTCTCCTCTTCTCTCTTTCTCTATCTTTCACGAGAGATCTCATCCCTTTTCTCTCTCTCATGAGAACTCTCTCTTCTCTCTTTTCCTACTACCTTTCTCCAATTCTCTTCCTTTATTCTTCTCACCTCAGCCTTCTATTTTATTATTTCTGTTAAATAGGGATAAAAATATTAAAATTGCTTTATCAATAAATTAAATTAAATTTCATGATGGATTAATTAATCTCCTTGTATTCAACTTGAGACTTACTTCTATACTAATATTTTATTAAGTCTTAATTATAAATATTATTAATTAGTGTGCATTTAAACACAACGACAAGTGCACATCAGTGTTACATTAGTGTGTAAGTTAATGGCTGATGTGAAAATTTAAATCAAAATTCCTAATATGCCTTCAAAACTCAAGTTTCATGTTTTTCATTCCATTTCATTAAATTTAACTTTAGTTGATACATTATTACTTATTATTTACCCCTAATTTGCATACAAGAATGATACCTTAACACCACCACCATTGAAATTTGAGTTGAGTGCATAGCAACATTTCTCCTCCTTTGAACTGTTTTGGAAGGTTTGCACTTAGAAGAGCCATCTGGTATCTAACAAGTGGCATGAAAGCTCAAGAGAAAGTATGGCGCATGGGTAGATATTCACTTGAGTGAGAGCTTTGGTCACATGACGACACTCATGGCTGCAAGGACAATCATGATTTCATCAAATTCCACAATGCTGCTATGACTTGAGGCTTGCAATAGTCTGCACTACTTTAGGCACACGGTGGCATAGAGTGCCTGAGTAATGGCACCGACATAGTTGAAGGCACGCAATGGCACACAGTGCCGTGCTGAATGGCACCAAAAGAGCTGTGTAGAGCTCCATTGGCACGACGGAGGCATGCGGTTGCTAGCAATGTCATGCAACATGGCGCTATAATGTTTCTAGGAGCTGCAACATAAGTCTAGTGCCAGAGTGTAGCCCCATCGTTGACATATGTTGGTCGCCCAGGCAAGGACATTCTCATAAAATGGCCTGAGTGACTGTATTTGCAGAATGGCTCACGAGGGCACCTGCTATAGAGCCAATAACAAAGACCATGCCGTACAGATAGCACATATGTAGAGTGCATGAATGCAAGATGGAAAGAATTGGGTGACTAGGTTCATATACACCCTAGTTGGCAATGCTCATTGAAAGTATGGGCGATGAACTGCTCATAAAGAGGCGCACGATTGCACATTGTTGCATACGTGCATAAGAGATGCTCACATGTGGGAGCATGTGACCTAGGTGGATAGCCGCATCAGGTTTGGACAAGCTGAAGGTACTCGGAGGCACATTTATGAGGCATGCAACAGCACTGTGTCGAAACAATATAGCATTCGTGAGCAACCGAGGCTCACACATTGAAGCAAGTTGCCTAAGGCAGATGACAATGTGAAGTCGGTAAGCACGGCTGCATACAGTAGAACTACTATGGCACTGATTACTACGCGGAAATGGCATAGACACAAGGGACCGTGTAGTTTACTTGTCGGCACAACTGACTGTGCAGGCATGGCTCTAGCACAAAAAACAGTGAGGAAGCCATCCATTGGACCGCCCATAGCAACGTGCTCTGGGGTGGCACATATCAACACCGTTACAAGGAAACCCATCAACGGAGCACATGCAGCGGCATGCTTTAGAGCAATCCAAATCAGTACCAATATAAGTAGAAGCCCCCAAAACTCATACCAGACCCCACTTGACGATACCCACAGTTGGACTACACGCATCAAAGAGCTATCTAGTTCATAACATCATTGGTAAGACTGGAACCCCCCACCCCCATTGAAATTCCGCATGGAAGTGTGTGTTGTTGTGGTGCAGATTAGTTGCTACATAGAAAGCCATGGAGAGCATGTGTGGGAAGCATATGCTGGCGCATAAATAACATTGACGATAGAAGACATGGGGACAACACTAGCACAGAAAGAATATGCAAATGGTGCCAGCACGGGATGATATCTAAAGGGTGCCAACCCAAGAAGGCATGCACAGGGTGCTAGTCTAGGAACTCATCCGATTGTATCAGTACTGATAAATATTAGAATGGCTTAGGTACAAGAAACCATGTAGAAGACGACTAGGCACAAGGAGAACCTTGTGCAGTGTGCAACACATGCAAGTAGCATGTGGGGAACCAGAGCAATATGGATGGATGTCAGGCATGAGGACAAATCGCATATGGTCTACAACAAATTCAGGTCGTGTGATGTGTTGAGGTGACATGGAAAACATCTAACAAGGGGAATCACATATGTGGAGTGCAGACTTATAGACAACATTATGGATTTCAAGATGATTGTTGAGATATTATTGCATGAAAATCGGAAGGAAGCTCAAGGGAAAAAAGAGGAAGCTTTCTAGATGATAAAAAGTAGAGGATTTGATGAATTTGTTAGCTTTTCGGGTTAAGATCTCTCCGAGTGACAGGTGGAGACAAGCACAGGATTTTATTTTTTCTTGATTTGATGAATTGTTTGTTGATTTGATGATTTTTTTCTCCAAGTGACAGGTGGAGACAAGTTCTCTCTGAGTGACAGCTGGAGACTAGTTCTCTCCGAGTGACAGGTGGAGGTTTGATGAATTTCTTACGAATTTGATTTTTCTTTTCATTGGATTTTATTTTTATTATTTCTTGATCCGTCATCTGGGATGACAGACAGAAGAGGAGATTAAGTTAGATCTATTTAGGTCACCATTTTTCTGACAATTTCACATTCATTTTCCGGTACCCTATTTTTTGGTAATAGACGAGCAGAGTGATGGACGGTACTTGTGAATTATATTTTCATTTTGATTCGATTTTATTTCGTTTTAGCTCGTTTCACTGTTTGGGTGACAGGAAGATGACGAGATTAAGCATTTTAGTCCGTATTTTATCAATTCTTAATCACTTTTCCATTCCAATTTTGTACCACAACGATACTCTGTTCATGTGTGATAGACATGGACGAGTTCAAAATTTATTTTTTTTAATTCCTCCTTTGATTTTAATACTTCTGGTGAAAATAAACCTTCTTACCATCATTGTAGCATATTTATTTCGAAATATTACTGAGTTTAGATTTCTTTTCTGTCATTGAATTTTGATTTATCTTTGTGATTTTCTTTGCCATTTTCTCTAGAATATGTTGCAGGTCTTGAGTCATTTATCAATTAGGAACATGTGAACACATCAAAATTCAAAGATTTAGAGCTCAAGTAATTTTTAAGATCTAAACCATAGAGAATACTATTTTATTTATTTATTATTTTCAATAATTTTTTAGAATGGAAAAATTATATATTGAGATTGATCATCGTCCTTGTGGATGACCTGAGTTCACCAAAATCTAATTACTTTTTTTTGAATTTAAGAAAATATTTAAAATTTGATCATTTTGTTTATTGTAACAAAACTTATATTAGTTAGGCATTGTGACAGGAGCAATGTGCATAAGGGAGACTTGTAGTGTAGTGTGGGATCAATGATTAGTCTTTGAGTGAGAGATTATATGGATGTGTCGATAATGATCATCCTAAATGTACAACAAATACATGAATTATCTTTGTGGTGAGTTTATAGGAAGTCTAAAGGCATTTCGTTTGTCCCTACATGGTAGCCCTAACCCCTGCCATTGTAATTGCAGATAAATGTAGAATGATAGTCTCTCCCCTTTGAACCTTTTGTAAAGTCTGGCAACGTATGAGCTGCTCTAATTCCTAACACGTTGTGGCTTTCCCTCTACTCAGATTTGATGTAAGGTGAAGTCTATTTTTTATGGGTTCAGTTTTGGGCCATCTAATGGTAATTTACAAAGATCAAAGATCATGTGACTTGATGTCTCATCGGTACCTCGATTTAAGCTTCATAAAATGTAATTGAATCTTGACGAACTCACTTGGAGCAAATTGCCAGTTTTTTCCAACTTGCAGCCAACTAGGCTATAGGATCTTTGTATCTTTTCACATTAATAAGAAAATTTGGAGGTTGTAATTTTTTGTGCTCTTTCTTGCATTATGTTCATCTTTCAAATTTGTATCCAAATGCATCCCTATAGTTTTACTAGATATTTAGCCCTAAAAATTATTTCCATGATCAGGTATTTGAAATGTGCTCATTCTTTGAATGTGAGACCTTTTCTTAATTTGGTTCCTAAATAGAGATTTATCAACAAATTGTGATAATAAGCTTTATGATAACAACATCTTAGAATATATAATGGTAATTTCAAAACTTAAATTACCAAAAGGCTGATTTGAACTACATGTACTTAATTAAATACTCTAATTTTTTCTAATTAAATATTATATTTAAGTATTCTAATTAAATTCATGAAATCTATCTTATGATTAACAACTTGGTCCATGATCAATAAGAGTACTTTAAACTTGATATCAAAATCAACATTTGAACTAATGCAATGTGCATAATTTGGTGATGTATTTTGAATTCCAATGATTAAAAAATAATCAATATGTTGAATAAGCTCTATAAGATACATTTGATTCAAGATCATGAATTCATATTTGAGATTTTTGAACTTATGTCAATTAAACTCTTCAATCTTTCTATTACTAAAATAAAAATCTTATACCTTTGTACTTGAATATAAGAGATCGTATATTTTTTGAAATTGTATGACTAGTTGAAACATCATGGGAAAGGTGAATTCTGATTTCTACAAGTTTTGGTGATCCTTGTGTTCTAAATTATCTTCTTACACAAGTCAATCTATATGTTGATTCAAGTGCTTGTGCATCAACAAACTATGTAAGCAACCACATATGTGAAAGATTCTTCACACCAATAAGACCTCTCAGCACTCTCTCACACAAAATACAAAGTTATTATACTAGTTCATCCCACACCCAAGTATTGAGTCTCAAAGGAAATTATCATATAGATTTAACTATTTCTCTTAGGAATACACTAATTTGTATTGGATCAGCTACCCAATACTCTCAAGTTCGTCTGTGAAAAAACAATAATGCTTTTGGGCCAAATATATTAACAAGCACCTTATATTTTCACCAAATTCATTAATTACAATGACACCATTGACTGCAGTTGCATAATTGTTTTATGGCCAGATCATGTTGATAAAAAAGATGCTACAGTTCGTTCATTATTGAAGCATACAGCATGAAGATGATAATAGAGGTCACTAAATCTGTGAATATATTCGGATTATTTTGGTCCATAACTCTTATATAATATATAGGCTTAAATGAGATACTGATTTTTTATTTTCTCAAATCTCTAATATTCGAGCTGCTCATTCAAATTATTGTCATTTTCAAAGTATGCAATTCTTGTGTTTTGATCTTCTAATATTTTATCCTCTCTATTTTTTATGTCGCTTGAATTCAAATTTAAATCTTAACCTTCTAACTTGATAAGGAATAACTTGGTATTTTTTTGGCTCTGGATCATTAGATTTTGTTCCACTTTAAACCTATGTACTTGTCTAATGTGTCATAGTCAATTTAAACTTTCCAAAAATGAACCTTCAATTTATTTTTTATTTTCTTATTTATTTAATACTTATAATTATTTGGATAATCAGCCAAATATTATGTGAGAATAATATATAATTGATAAATACTTAAACACTATGGTTAGATCATCATGAATATAATCTGGATAAAATATTTTACTTCCATGAATATATTGACACATGGATCATTTATAATGTGTTTCAACACATGCTATACGTTCATCTAATCAACTTTAATTCGTAGATCTTTACTCAATTGATAATTTATCCTCAAATATTCCTAAAATAAAAATATGAGTTGAACTCAAGGCTGAAAGCATTAGATTAAATCATTATTTCGAAAATCATAATAAACAGACAAAGGATTCAATACAATTAGTTTGTTGAATATGTTGAAAATTTAATTCACATAACTTCACCAAATAAATCAAAACTCAATTTTATTCTTTATCAATCTAAAATACAAGATATTAACTTTTCCATAAATTTTTTTTTTCAATCATCAAAATGAAGAAGATAAATGCTATTCTCACCTTCCTCATCAAAAAAATGCACCTAAGAATATATTGAGCAATCAATGAAAGCAACCTCCCCCCTATTTTCATACCAACTAAAATTATTTTAAATTTTTAAATAAAAATGAAGAGAAAATGCCATATTAAGTAAAATATATAGAAAAATGTCAACTAGGGCTAATTTCTTTATATACTAGAGAATGTGTAACATTTACCATGTGTCCTTTTACCCATTCATATTGGTGTTATATTATAATGAATGAATCAAACTTCTACCTGCTCTCCAATTTTTTTGATCTAAACCTAGCCTACATTGAACCTTTGTCAAAAGGTGTACTTGATGGGTAGTAAGCCTTAACAAGGCATTACTATAAACACAAAAAATCAATAATGGGGGAACTAGTTTACTTTGAACAATAGGTTAAATGATATAGACGTTGACATTTAAAGTAAATGTAACCAATAACATTTAATTTGGTATAGACGTTGACATTTAAATTAATCATGTTGAAAAAAATTCCTGTTATTTCACATTAAGATATCTATTCATTTCAATGATCCCCCTAAATGTTCTTATATATATCTGAAACAATAGGTTTTTATATGGATATTCTATTTTTAAAATTCATGAACGTTTAGTTGATATCTATTAATTTAATACTTTGTATTTTAGAGAAAATTTTACTAAAACATATTTGTTCCCTCTTCTCTCACTCCTCCAACACTTTTCCTCCTTCTAAGTTACTTTCTCTTCTTAGACAAATAAAATTTCAAGATGTCTTCAACATCTACATATCATTTTAAAATGAAAACTCAAAGCGATAGAGAAGGATTACTAGTGTTGTATTATGTTTCATTCCCACTCAATGATTAAACTCACAAACCCAACTTTGTAGGGCCTGGAACTTAGACTTATCTTATTGGGTTTCTTTGATGAACAAACAGCATTAAAGCAGAGGCTATTGAATGAATCTATGGTAGATATTGTAAACTTCTCTACTTAATTTTAAATGAATTCACAAAATGCTCAATTGCTGATAATGTTGATGCTTTTCATCCCCAAATTTAGTTAATAGAGATTATAAAGAATGATTTCTTGAATTGTATTCCAACCATATGAATAAAATCACAAAAAAATGTTCAATGGTCCATGAATTGGCCTGATCTCATTTAATTTATTTTTTCATACACAAACTAAGTTAAAATTTAAGCTATTGAGAATGATCCCCTATACTATATCCCAACACATTTTAAAAACTAAACCAGCATTCTAGGGACTACGGTGGGAACTCTTACGTTTTTTTCTTCCATCAATAAACATAGGGAAATGGAAGACTAGAAATAATTACTCGTTTTGCATTTAAACATATTCAAGAAATTCTCAAACCTAACATTGTATGACTACAACTGAGACTTCTCCTGCTAGGTTACTTATCTCGTCAAGAAATTAGGTAAAACTAAATATTTAGCGGTCTACATCCTTGATTTCTCTCACCAGGTTTCTACTAGCAAAAACAGATGAAGCGATACAGTTCACTTGGGTTTTTCTCCTGACAACGCCTCCAATCACGTTGAACTATGGTTATATGAGACGGGTTAGTGCTCATGTAATTTAGGTTGTCAATTGGCTCGCCTTTAGGGCAGGCCCCGTGCTATATTCACCGTAAAAGAAACTAAATGCATGCCCAACATATCCTCGGAGCTCCTGAGAGAGTCTGGACGGAGCTCCTCTCTCTTTAAGCCTCGGAAATGGAAGAACAACGAAGTAAAATCCGGCAAATCGATGCAAAAGAATCCCTGTAGGTCTCCTCCTTAGTTGGAAAATAATCGCTGAAGAAACCAGAAAAATTAAGTCAAGTTATCAGTACACAGATGCACCCGAAATTTTCAAGATCTACTGGAATTAAAATGCAGCTAATGGAACAGTCTAGGATCGAGGATCTTCATGTTTTTTCTCTTGAACCCGATCGCGGGTCTTCGTGAAGTCTTTAACGATTATGGAGGGGATTAGGGCTGGAGGGAACCTTCCTTTTGCTGCTCTCGACGTCCCTGGCCGGCATCGCAGTGGGTGTGGTTCTGGCGGCAGAGGAAGAGCTGGAGACCGGTGGTGACGGCCGCCTCCAGTAGAGTACCGGTTTCACCCCGTAACGCTTCCTTGATGAGCCAGTGGAGCTTGTCGAAGTTCCCACCTCCCAGACTGGAGACGGAAGCGGCCACCTCTGTAGAGCCCAGATGGACATCAGCAATACCAGGCACCGTAAAGTCCGCAAGAGTTTCAAGGAAGGCATCACTGATGGATCACGTTCGCTACGCTATCGTGTTGTTGTGTCGACTTTCTGTGCACTGGAGGGAGAGAGAGAGAGAGTGGAAGAAGAAGAAGGAAAGGGCGGAGAGAGAGGGAAAGATCGGAGGAAGTACGGTACAATATATATTGGGAGAGAGGAGACCTGGGGAAAAGAGAAACAAGAGAGAGTCAGAGAGAGAGAGAGTACTCAAGGCTTTGGGATCTGGGGAGTGATTATGAAATAAGAGAGCTGGTAGAGAGAGGCAATAGTGAACCGGCAGAGTTAATGGCTTGCGTAGACAGACGTAAGGAGCAGTGTGTCGCTAGTCACAGAAGATCTGAGAGAAAATATATAGAGAGAGAGAGAACACTGGGAGCTTCGGGATTTGGAGAGAGATACAGAGAGCGAGAGAGAGAGAGAGAGAGGGAGAGAGAGAGAGAGAGAGAGAGAGAGAGAGAGAGAGAGAGAGAGAGAGAGAGAGAGAGAGAGAGAGAGAGAGAGAGAGAGAGAGAGAGAGAGAGAGAGAGAGAGAGAGAGAGAGAGGAGAGAGAGAGAGAGAGAGAGAGAGAGAGAGAGAGAGAGAGAGAGAGAGAGAGAGAGAGAGAGAGAGAGAGGGAGAGAGAGAGAGAGAGAGAGAGAGAGAGAGAGAGAGAGAGAGAGAGAGAGAGAGAGAGAGGGAGGGAGGGAGGGAGGGAGATAGAGAGAGATAGGGAGGGAGGGAGGGAGGGAAGGAGAGAGCTGAGGGGAGGAATGAGAGAAACTGAAGTAGCAGAGCCGGTAGAAAGTGGTAAGAAATCAATAGAGCAACGAAAGTGTTGTGATATATCTCTAGGGAGAGAGGAAGAGATAGGCGAGCGGCCAGCAACAGGCCAAACGGGTACTGTCTTCCTCTGCAAAACATGGCCCCCTCGGAGCGGATCCAAGCAAACCGATGTTCAAATAAACGTCAAGTTTTACCCTAAAGCTGTTGTTCAGATTACTTCCGATCTTCCTATCACAACCAGGTCCCACCTCGTCCGTCCGATCCCTGTTATAATACAGGGAAGCGTAGGTTTGGCTCATGTCACATCCTTGTTACTCCAATATAATAAACTGGACTCACTGCAATGGGGAGCTGTCATCTGTCGCCATTTGGTGTTCAAGCTGCGTTTTTGGAGTATAAAAGCTGGTTTTTTGCGGAAGTTACGAATAATTATACATAAAAATATCAATAAGAAATTGACATAACCACTAAAGAAAAATTGACCTATTTTTTAAAAACTCCAAATTTCTTTAAATAAGTGACTACTTGGTAATTTGCCTAGTTGCACCACCTTTGATATATATGATCAAAGTTCTTCCTTTTCATAACCATATAAGGTTAAAGCAAAAAAGACCTAAAAAGAAAAGGCCTTCTCTAAGGTCGTAAAGGACCCAAGAATGATCATGAATGACCCTCGCAACTTGTAAACACTGAAACTATGGGCCATATTACATGGTAAGCCATATCATATAGGAATTTCTCGAAATAGACACTAGATGCCTCAAGATTTCGAGCAAGACATCTAAATCACAGATATTCCATGGCCACCTTCGATCCAGCATTCTGCGTCTAACCCTTTAACAAACTTTCTCTATGCATGATCAATGATCTGTTCCCCTCTAACTTTATCAAGCGAAAATCATTAGTCCTGACTGAATCCAAACCAGGTAGCGACAACCAGCTAAATTTTCCTTGGCAACATAGCACTAGATGACCACTTAACTCTGAAATGCCTAACTTTTGTGCAATAGACAATGGTTGTACTCAAGGATAGTAAAATAAAACAAATACTTTCCTCCACAATAATATCTATAATTGATTACACTTGGATCGCACAACCCTTGAATTATTGAGAAGTCAAGTACCCTTCTTTGGGAATGCTCTCTTGTCATCAACAATAATACTGCAGATTTATCTTTTGAAGAACTTGGCATTCAAGTGGTTCTTAAGCAATTAAATTAGTTAAAAAAATAAAATAGTAGTGAATGAGGAACTAAAAGTTGGTAACCCTGTTTGAGTGCATCATCACCTTGCTGTTTACTTTAAAATAGGAAAATGAAAACTAGGATTTTTATGAGAACAGTGGACTCCATATAAGTCATCCAAGGCTAAAAATAAAAGACAACACCACCTAAATCCAAAGAAATATTTTTCAGTTGTCATAGCTCGTAACAACCAAATGATTTCTATTATGGACTACAGGGCAAACAATAAGAAAACAATCTACAATCCGATTGCTGAACTGGAAACCTGTTGCAGAAAAGAAGTGATAAAAGAGAAGATTTAATTGTCAAAATAATGAGTTTCCATTACCAAACACCACTAGTTACTGTGGAGTAACCTACAGAAATAACTTTAGGCAACTTTGATAGCTGTCACGTGGTATTTAAAAAACATTACACTGACTACAAGCACTAAATTTCTGCCTATGAATATTCACATATTTGACATTAAATACTGGGAATTATGGATAGATGAAAATTTCCTCCATTATTGAGCTTTAATCAAAGAATGAAGCAAAATTCGTATCTAAATTCACATCAAAGAGTATTAAAGTATATCTTCAATCAAAAATTTATTTTTTAAAAAATTTAGTATTTCTTTTGAAACTTAGGTAAAAAATATTAACAAACAGATGTCAACGAAAATAACAGAAAATGAGGTATAACAGATTTTTTAGATAGGAACAAAATAAAATTTTCAAAAATAGAAGAAAAGTATGAAGAAAATTAACCATGTGTTTTTCTGAGTATGAAACAAAGAAAATGGAAAAAAAGTAACATTGTTAAATAACGATGAGGGGCCTTTTTCCTACTGTCTTATTAATAACATTGGTTTTCCTTCAGATAACGCAAATCATCTTTTATAAGGAAACTTCGAATGCACTCAAAATGTGTTAAGAACAATCTCAAAGAAAGTCTTATGAAGAATAATTTATTCTATTCATTTTCAAATGACTATTTTTAATGTAAAATATTCTTATAAAAATTGACCTAACTGCTGGTTATCAGTTGGTTGAGTAATATGTCCCAATAGCTTCAACATAGCTCAGACCAAACGGTCACTTTCCAGATATCACACACCCACTATGTATTTGGTGAACCCCAAAAGTGACTTGCACATAAGAGTTTATATCAATAATAGTCCCGGTTTTATTGCTGAAGAGTGATCTATGATTAAAAAAATATTAATGCAGCACATTTTCAATTAGTTTTGAGTTGGGTGATACCATAACTTTTTAATCCACTACAGCTGCAAAGTTCAATGACAACGACATGATCAATGCAACACTAATAGACAAAAGTTCTGTTCTTCTAAATGTAAAGATGGGATCCATTGACTGTGATTGTTGATGTCCTTACTCTTGCATAAGCTATGATGTGGGGTATCATTACTAGGAAAATCAGATAGATGGATTCAGCTATATGTGAGCAATGATTAGTGGATTCAGCTACATTTACACCTATATGTGAGCAGACACAATTAGGAGATAATATCACCTTCCTCCAGGAACCTCAGAAACTTAATCATTGCTCATTGCACAAGGATGTTGGGAGATGCCAATAACATGAGGTTTTCTTCATCAGAAGTATGAATGACTCCCTTTCCCTCTTTGAAAATCTATCAGAGAATGAGAGAATCACTTTCTTTAGAAAACACAGGAAGTTTGGTGAAAGTCAAACACAAAATGCTGGGAGAAGCACTTTCTGTGGAAAACACAAAGGAAGTTTTGTATCAGTCAAACACAACAGAGGCTGGAAGAAGCACTAACAGATAGGAACCTCGTGGTTCTTCATAAGCACTTTCCAATTTGACATTAACAAGTCTCATGTCCTGAAGTCTTGAAGGGTATCAATAAACCCTATTGTTAAGATTGATTGATAGACTTGAAGTAAATAGAAATATAGTAGTTTGTTTTGTTGGGGATGATGAGCGTTCTAATTTCTCCTTCTTGTGCAGTAGAAGTCTCAAACAAATTGTACCACAAAGAGAGAGAGAGGGATAGAAGCAGAGGGGTGATAATAAAAAATACACCAGATTTACATGGCTTGGAGAAACCTCCTATGTTGATGATCACATAGACTTAGCTTTATGAGAACTGTTTGTTACATCCCTTGAAGAAACCCCTTTGTGCTCACACAAAGATTTGAGCCCTGAAATAAAGATGGCAGTGCTCCCTCCTCTTAGCATAAGATTACGAAAAAACTTATTGGGAAAAACGACATGTATGTCCCTAAAATCAAATTTTGCTCTGCATACTTGCCAAAGAGCCTACTAGAGTCTCATAGAGCCCAAAAGTCAAATAGTCTCACAAATATCGTAATCTCCCACTTAGAGACTAAACTTCAAAAGAAGGCAAGATTTTTCTTGATCTTATGTGATGAATTCAATTAGTTAATTCTAGAGACCAATTGAGGCCATGCATAGCAATTTTTCCATGATGACATCATCATCAACATGTATGTTGGATTCTTCAATATTCTGACCTTTTCAAGTACCAGAATTTCATCCTCCGACAAGCTTTGGATTAATTTCAATTAAATATACCTCATCTTAGAGTGAAACATTGGATTCATAACTATGTATGGGACTTTAACTGTCAAAAAATAGCACAGTGATTTTGTCATGGACTAGAGACACCAATGATCCCCTATTTATTAAATGAGTTGTTGTGTTAACATCTGCCTGAAAAGATTTTGGCAGCCCAACATATGATCTCATACTCCTAGCTCATTCATTTAACATTATATTCATCAATTTAGTAATGTCATTTTCTGAGGAATGTTCATAGTTATTTCCTCCACCTAAATCCCATGCTCTAAATATAATTTATTGAATTCTTGGTTGTCATATTCACCACCATTATAAAACTATAGTTATTTGATTTTGAGGACAAACTTAAGCTCAACATGAAATTTTTATTTATTATAATTTCAAATTTTCTTATTTATTTTTCATAAAATAAATCCATACTATCTTAAAACTTCATGTGAGGGAATACTAAAAAGTCAGCACACATCAATATGCATGAATTTCAAATTTTTGCCCTTTAGGAGTTCTTTCAAACATTAAGAAGGAAACCCCTTTATGTTTACTGATAAGTCTTCATTATCATGAGTTAATAATTAGTAAATAATATAGTTTTAGTCTTAACTCATGATAAATAGATTTATATTTGTATTAAAATGTGAAAAGTGATTTTCAGTTGATTAATGTGAATTTTTGGGTAATTATGTGATTTTACATGATTTTATATGATTTTATAGTCTTACTTTTGTGATAAATAAAAGAAAAATAAATAAAAAATAAAAATAAGACAAAATGATAGGGACCCGCCAGCCAACCGGGCCTGCAAGTAGGTCAAAAGCTCAATCAAAGAAGGAGCAGCTGCGAGCAAAGGCTCGAGGAGCTTGGACCGATAGGGGCACATGTTTGCCACTCCCCTTTCACATCACTAGTGGCCAGTCGGCTGTGGGGCAAGGAGTGGTCATACATGCGAGAGAAGGGACTTTGCTTAGAAATCTAACATTAGTATATATTCACCCAAAAAATCGGCGCACAACTGATGTGGGACCAAACCCTCCTCACACCTTCCTCAGAAGGGGCGGTAGCAACTAGTGGGTTTGAATCCTCCCAGAGTCAAAAGTCATATATTTTTATTTGATTATTATGACTTTCTAGTAGAGTATTGCTACTAAAATTGTTGAACGATTCTCGATAAAAGGATCGTGAATTCATCGAGTAAATCATCTCTAATTGACCGACAAATAAGTCGTCGTCGAGAAGATGACGATCCGTCGGGAAATGAGTAGCCACCTCCTGAGAGTATACTAGATGTGATGAAGAGCCTCCTATTGTTGTGCAGACATGAGGATGAAGCTCCCTAACATGCGCCCCACCTCCATCCAACTCTTTTTCATCAAGTGACAGCCGTCGGAGAGCCACAAAGTCGTCATTTTTCCACTCCGTCGGGTGACAGCCGTCGAAGACGACTCAACGACCCATTTCATTAATCTCTAGACTTCACGAGAAGATCTAAAGATTACCCACATCATTTTTGTCTAAAGAGAGCCTTCGAGGTCGTGGACACTACACAACGATCCTCTCGAACACTCAAGATTCCGGTGCATTGCCGACGCATCACCATCGTGACGTTGAAACTCTATTTTCCTGCTTTCAACTTACTTTACGCTTCATTTAGTGATAATTTTTGTGATTTTAATTTACTAAAATATACTTTATTCTATTATGAATCTTTTAGCTTTTACAAATCTTAATTTGATTAATTAAATCATATGTAATCGCTTACATAAGAATCACCAGGCGGAACTCTATTTTCGCCTGATTTGCGTTTGTTGAGCATTGATGTCATCCTGACGTCTGCACCCTTATTTCCCTTTTTCGTGAATTTTAAATATAATTTCTTTTCATTTCCTAGTATAAAATTCATAGAAACTCATATTCATTGAGAAAAGTTCTAAATAATTACCAGATATTATATTACATCCTTGTGATTGACTTGGAAAATTACTATTATTTTGGAAGTTTTATTGAATTATAATTGATATATTTGTTCAGAAATACTTTTAAATATATAAAAAATCATATTTTCTAGTTTTATAAATTTTAGATTTGCGTGATTTAATATACAACGACTGAGTCACGTCACTTACCAAGGGCATAGACTTGACAAATACTAAGTTTCACTTATTTCAAATGAGGTAATTATATTTTGTCTTATTTGTTCCAAATTTAATCATCCCTTTGCCTATGATACCTAAAGACTCATCATAAACAATATATGGCTTTTCAAAATTCCTAAAAATAGTAGTTTTTCATCTACTCTTTGCATAATGTAAAGTAGAATGAAGCACTAGAGTTTAAAAGCAAACACTCTATCAAGCTGCCTATGTTCGAGATCAAAGTATCTCATATCTCTTTCTTAGTTGTAGAGTTACCATCAAGATTCTATCCTTGATTCACATCTAACATATTCTTCCTATAATTCCTCTTGATGTGCATCAATTTTTTGTGCTGCCACCATCTCTTGTTCAAACCCTCCAATTTACTTCTTCCTCCTAATTTTCTTTTGTGACATAAATGTCTTCTCTATTGATCTTAATTCTTAACTAAAATTAGACAAAGCACCCTTAGAGGTTATCTTTCTAACATTTCCCAATCTTATTGTGACATCTCATCTAGCTTCAAACTATTTACATCTTCTATAATCTAAAATAATTTTTATTTTATTTTTTTAACTTACATAATAAATATAGAATATTTTTTTAATTTTAGAAGTCTAAAATTAAAATATAGTGTAATTTTTTATTATTTAAAAATATAAAATAATGAAATATAAAGATATTCCACCCATTGGCAAACCGACACTCAATAGCTGACCTAGAGGGGCGCAGTGGTCGACTACTTCCTAGTGGTCAACACTAGGAAGTACTTCCTAGTGTGCATCACTCCCCAACTACTTCCTAGTGGTCAACTGATCATGGAGCAAAGGAGCATCCATACACACATGCATGCACGAGGGTAAATTACCTTTTTGTCTTCTCCCAAGATGGTCGTAGACATTATTTTATTTCTAAAGAAAGGATCTCTAATGAGAGGTGGTAACTTTGATTTATATTCGACTCATGTGCTGAAATATTTTTGATGTGGGACAACATTTTTATTGTGTTTCAAGCAGCCATTTGGAGCACGTTGTGATATAACAGTGTTCAGTGAGCCACGTCATCAGATAAGCTAGATCATATAGTGGGCGTGCCACTATGATACCAACAATCCATTGGTAGTTTGCGAATCCGATGTGGCTCAACACACACATGGCTTTAAAGGATGATCCCACAACTAAGGAGTCATCACGATACCAAGAACTTAAGTTTTAAGTCGACAGTGGTTTGTGGCAGGTTGATCTTGCATTGTTCAGCTTGCCATGCGACCAAGCACATCTGCTCCAACAACTCTTGAAGTGCCACGATACCAAGAACTTAAACTCTTGCATGTATCACCATTAGAGATATAAAGATAATAATTGATTATTTTTTAGTAAAATAGATATTATCAATTATCTTTAAATCCCAATAGTAGTCGCAAATATGGCAATCCATTTCCTTCATTCTTTTGCGTGATCAATTCCTCTGACAATTGGCAAAGCACATTCTTTCCTCCCCTAACTGCACTTAAGGCCTCCGACGAATGTTCAGCTCTTGCCTTCTTCTCTCAAATGCAGTCACAATGTGGTCGACCCCTCTTTTGGTGGATCTCTTCAACAAGTGATGCTGCACTTCCAAACAATACTTCTATGACTTCCAACATGGTGTGACACATCCGAACAAAACCAAGTCGTCACACCGATGTCTCTAGTTGCCTAAGGAGAAATGATTTATTTTCTACTTTCAACATTTACTTACTTGCTTTTGTCATTTATTTACATTTTATGATAAGTTATTTCTATTTCATACACGTTTCGATTGAAATGAGTATAACTAATTCAAAACTTGATGAATGATCTTTGTTCTTCTTCTGAATCTTCTGAAATGCATCTGAGATTAAGCCAAGATTATTTTTAACTTATTTTCTATTAATTAATCTCGAGATATTCATGTTCTTGGCATTTGATGGATAATGAGTATTTTTTTAATTTTTGAATGTAAAATCACTAAGATTAAAGGCTACTTAATTATTGTTGAACTATTAAAACAATGTGGAAACATTCATAGCTGACCTCATATCATGTGTGTGAATTCTCGAGGACATTCATCTGAGAATGATGATCACCATGAAAACGGGTTGACCATATCTCTCTCTTTCTTTATTATCGTCTTATTTCTCTCTCTCCTTCTCTCATAAGACCTCTTCTTATCTCTCCATCTCTCGTGAGATATCTTCCTTTCTCTCTCTCTTTCTCAATCGATCTCCTTCTCTTTCTCTCCATTAATTGATCTCCCTCTCTCTCCTTCTCTCTCTCTCTCTCTCGTGAGACCTTCCCTCTCTCCGTTTCACGTGAGATTTCCTCCTCTCTCTCTTCTCTCTCTCTTCTCTCTCTCGTGAGACTTTTCTCTCTCTTTGTCTCACATGAGATTTCCTTTCTGCTCTTCCTCTCTCCTTTGTGAGAGATTTCTTCTCTCATCCTTCTTGAGAGCTCTCTCTTCTCTCTCTCTTTTCTTCTTTTTTCTTTGCTTCCCTTCTTTTATTCTTCTCATCTCACCCTTTTATTTTATTATTTCTATTCAATATTAAAAATTTTAAATCACTTTATATATAAACTAAATTAATTTTCACAATAAATTAATCAATCTTCTTGTGTTTGACTTGAGACTTACTTCTATACTAATATTTTATTAAGTCTTAGTTATAAATATTATTAGATAATGTACATTTAAACACAATGGCAAGTGCATATCATATCTCATTCAGCTTCAAATTATTTAATAATTGATTGAACTTATTATGTTACAGATAATACTCTATCTACATCTTCTAAGAACATGACCATGTTCTAAGATAAGTATTCATCCAATTCTGCTCTTAATTCTGCCATGCATTTTTATAGTGATTGATCTAGTACAAAGAAAATTAAAAAAAGGCATTATGTTAGTAGAATCTAATTGAGGAAACTAAAATGAAACTCGTCTAACCAATGATGTCCTAATAGAACATCTTTTTGATGTGCACACATTAACTTTTCTCCTTTGTAAATATTATCTTTATTTTATGTTAGGCCTCTATTTTTTCCAAATAAAATGAATTAAAAATTTTAATAACATCATACTGATATAAAACCAACACTCTCAGTGATATTTTTACCCTATTGAAATGTGGTACAACATAATTTCTTGCTAGCATGGTATTCACCCACCTACAACCTTCAATTATCGTTGTTTGACTGATTGATGTTCATGTCATCTAAAAATTGCCTATTTTGTCCATTTTACGTTCCATTACATACACTATATATGGGATCATTTTGGATCCCATGGTTTGTTATTTTGCTACAGATCGGATAACCAGAAGCAGATCATTCCAAAATTATGTCGACTAAAAATTTATCATCATGTCTCCACCAATAATACCCAAAGTCACTCAGTCTCATAAGGGCTTTGTCACTTTTTCATCTTTCAACTAAATCAATGTTTTTCCTTTTGCTTAACTTACTTATGAATCATTATCAGTCGTAGTTAAGAATAAAAAGGTATATGAATAACATTTTACATTTGGGGGTGCGGCCGGAAACCCTTGACTCAGTTATTGTACTTGGGCTTTATCCTTCTACCCTTCCTTCTGTCATAATCCGACAAGTACAAACAGATCGTTGGCACAAGATGTTTTCCTACCATATATATTTTATTACACCAGGAAAGACAACAGATCTAAATTCACGTGAAGGAAAGAGAATCGCCATTCATTATTCCTTAAATACCCACCCCATCATCTAGTTAGCCAATCTATTTGGGAGTTAGCTGATTGTTTGACCCTTCAACAGCTAAACCAAATCTAGTCATTTCCAATTGGATGCAACTTGGCCTATCGTCCATCAGTCGCCCCCTGTAACAGGGAAAACAGCTTTCTCATGTCACTTTCCATGGGGTTTTCCCCACTAGGCCTGATCGTTCATTAAAGGTCTGTGTATTGACCATACAGCCTCTATTCTTATTAAAGCCATGATCGTCCTGATATCCGTTAATTGTGAAACCAAAAGAAATATAGAAATGATGGGCCGGTTGCTAAAAATTTTCACTGATTCACAAAACCACCATTGCCACCTCGTAATCAATCCAGCCCCTAATCGGCTCGTTGATTAGTCTAAACCCAAGTTGGCTAAGAGGAGTAATATATCTTCCGTCCAGTAGCATGGGTCCCTACTATCTTTCTTTATTTTAGACTGCCGGCCTTCTTAGGTCAGCCGTGGCGGGTCCTTGGTGCAGTGTATGTGGCGGAGAAGGGAGCGTGGGGGACACGCGCCTGTCATTATTTATATAACAAGGTGAGGTGGACTCCACGTTCTCCAGGAGTATTCTACGGTCGGAAACTCCACGGATCTTAAAAGAGGGGCTCAAAGTTGCCGGGGTGGGGAGACACTCCGTGAATCACCAAACATGGCCTCTTCTTGCTGGATCTGTTGTTAACGCTCGGTTGTAAACGGCAAGTTTCAGGACAAGGCCCAGGGTCCCCGATCCGCTCTCTTAGTTTTCGCATTGATTTCCTCTTGGTACACTACATTTTATTGAGCTGTGTGCGTGATGTAGCTCGAAAACATTATAACTGAAGAGCCTTTGCATTGTTATTGAAATTTGGTGTATATCTATCTGTTCACATATCTGTTGCCCGATGCCTATTCACGACTAGAGCAAGCCTAATAAATCACGGTTCAACTGTCCAATAAAGAGATGGAAATAGACAGAGAAAGAAGAAGAGGAATCAAAGTTTCCCATTGATATTAGACAAGCTAGAGACCGTACTTTCACCTTCTTCTCCCCACCTTGTAGACAGCCATGAAAAACATTCATTCAACTAGGATTTTACCGACGTCTTGCCATTGAATATGACAGACTACTCTTTCTCCAGCTACGACCTCCATCTAGGGCATTAGAGAAGCAAGGAACCACGTTCCCCTGTGTTATCGAGAAGAAACCGTGACAATCCGGCAGACGAAGCCTACGCTCCCGTCTGAAATTGACGACAAAGAGATTCTAGCTCTTCTCCCTCTCGCAATAAGAGACACTCTGGAGGAGCCTCATGAAATTTATAGTTCTTAGCGGCTGCGTCTTGTTCATAATTGCAGCCCAGAACATACTGTATTCATTGGCTTAGATTACAGATATGCTAGCAAAGTATAGGTTCACAAATGGCCAGATCACCTCCTTTTTTTATGAAAGGCTCTTCACCTTTCCCTTTTCCCCCACAAGGCAGCCCTCCTCTCCGTTCTAGAAGTAGCAACCTCATTAAGCCCTTAATGGTTCTCTCTTCCCCTACCACATCTCTATAGGGGTGGTATTAAGATGAAATCGAGTGAGGAGAGTGTGGGCCTGCAGTAATGGAAAACGAAAACAAAGCTGCAAACCTCCACCACCTCGATCCATGCATCGCGAACATCACGATAAATCAAGACCCAAGTATATGAGATCAGACGTGACGGGTTCTCTCGTGCAGCGTATGTGGCGGACGGCAACATAGGGGGCACGCGCCATCGATTATTTATAATGCACGATGACTTTGATTCCCCAGTCTCGACGAGTCCATTTTAGGCGAGCCTTGGTGACGGATAAAGGATGATCGTTTAGTTCAATAAATTCTTCACAGTTGAGAACAGCGTCATCTTAAGCGAGTACGATGACAGACGTGTAATCAAGGCATTCTTGTTGTAACCCTTCTTAGTTTGTATAGAAAATGGTAGCTGGGCCCGTATTGGTCAATACAAGTGAGCCGCCGGTACTTTTATTCCGTAGATAACCTCAAAAATATTAATTATATGTCCTGCGACGCTTATTTCCTGACCTCTGAAAGTAAAAATTGTGCCGACTTTCTCAAATTATTGCTCCTAACAACACGTACCCATTGTTTAGTTTACTCGCGCAGTTATATCTGATTTTTGAAGTACTACCTCGATCAAGTATTCTTGTAAATATACGCATATATCCCTGCCCTCTTATGTACAATTACATCTATTAATATTTATGTATATGATTAGGTATTTAAATCATCATCTTACTGTTCATGGATGTGCCTAAACGTTAGCTCTCACTGATACTTAAGGATGTGCGTCTTGTGACCTGATATCGTAGAAACGGAGATCGACTGCTGTACTTGACCACGGTAAAATTCAGCTGCCGTTGATCTGGTCAATCTTTACTGTTCGGTGGGGACCAGGAGGGGAGAATGAACGAAAGTAGAGAAAGCAGGTGGAGGCTTTGCAATTCTGTATTGCCGATCAACACCGGCGAGTGAGAGGGACGGTTTTTTTATTTTGTGATTTTATACAAATTCCTTTTTCTCTTCTCCACCTATTTCTAACACCATATCCAACAATATACATTTTTTACTTCAAAACCCTATTCGAGCTCGTCCCTCTGACAAACCAATCTGATTCCGCGTTCCTCGCTTCTCCCAAGTTGGCGAATACCTGCAGTAGACGCGGAGGCCATTGAGCGTGGGCCTCGTAAGTTCAAATCCTAGGGCGCGTGACCGCCACACGCTATACTAGACAACGCGTTTTAGAAACCTCACCGCCGCAGTCACAGCTCAATGACCCAATAAATAAAGACAGATAACGATGGGGGTGGGAGGCAGCGGGAGAAAAGAAACTATTATTTAAGGAATCAACGTTCATAATTAGGATGCGCAGATTTAAGTCAGAGGGAGGAGCTTACTTTAATATCGCATTCCGGGGACCGGAATTCCTCCCTTCCCCCTACCTGGGTGGACGCGAAGGCCCACCCACGGAACCGCTTATTAACCAGCCTACTGGCCTCCGATTTCTATAACACGATAATCTCTCGAACGGCCATATTTAATCCTTGGCGTTCTAGAAGAGGGGGCCAGCGGACAGGTAGCTAAGTCTTCCGAGGAGAGAGAAGCCTTAGAAATGGCCATCCATCTCCATGCGTCATTGATTACGTTATCTCAAGGAACGTGCCGGTTTTATTTAATCCCCACCATTTCACACGAGGACAAGTCACGGCGCCACGATGAAGTATTGACTAAGGCTAGTAGCTTCCCAAGTAGGTTCTTTTATTTCCGTGGTAACTTAGAGTGGAACAGTGAAGAGAGAATATGGGATTTCAGAGGGTGAGGGATCAGATGACGGACTCGCTCATTTGTTTCCTAAATAAGCAATCTAGATGCAGAACGAAGACTGAGGTTTGGAAGGAATGAATGCAAGTCTCACACGTGTGGATATCAATGGGGACTATAGGCTTTGCTCCTATGTTCCAGTCTCCGCGTCAGCCTCCAAGTGAGCCATAGAGACCATATAATTTCACATTAGTAATATCGGGATTGCGCGTCCAAAATCAAGATTGTTGGTTGGCATGTCACCGTCGTATGTTTCAAAGTTTTTTTGACACATTGATTTATTAATAGGGGAAATTTTATTATTGAGTAGCTTTAGTCTCCCGTAAATTTTTGCCGATTAGGTTTTCTTTGCTGTCGTCCTTCACTCCCTTAAAACTTCATGACGGTGGGGATTCAGTCCTACAGTTGACTCTTCGATAAAAAGTATGAGTATACTCCTAATATTTATTGTCAACTTCAAAGATTAAATTTTTGAAAATGACAAAAATCAAATTTTATTTGGGAGATAGAATCCCGATATGCGAGGGTGTGGAGTGATGTTGCGACCGAGAATTTAAAAAAGACCTTAGGAAAAGAGATCATTGGGAGAGAGACAAACGGGCCTTTGAGTCTAAGATTGTTGGGAAGAAATAGATACAAATGGCGGCTAATGGTTTAGACTTCACACATAATGTATTAACTGGATAACATAATTGACGTAAATTAATTGACAAAAATTATAAAAGATAATCGAAACAAGGTATCAGTTATCAACTCTGAAATCCATCCCTCGATACTGTCCTCTGACCTTATGTTTCCTCATTCACACGGACGTTTATGAAATCTCTCCTTTACTCAGTCTTCTCGGAAAATGAGTCTGCGGAGAACCGAGACATCGAGGAGACCTCAGCGCTGACATCACCGTCTTGTGTTATATGTGGCCATCTCAAATATCTGTACCGGCTTTTCGACTGGAACTCTCCACGTTAGATGATTGTTCCATACGACTATATCGATTAACAGCGAGCCCCCCATCTATCCCCAGAAGAAATACAGAAGCAGAAAGAAGAAAAAGAAAAAAGTAGTGTTTGTGACTGTATATATGCGATGAATGCAAGACAGGTAAAAGAGAGAAGAAAGAAAGAAGAAACTTAACCAAAATGTGAAACATAAGATCTCAAGCTGACCCTGGGAAACACGCGATCAGGCAGGCAGATTAAGCCCCAGATCCACCCTATCTGAACCTCCGGCAGCACCGTCAAAGGCCCCGCGAGGGCACCGTTGAGACGCTGCCTCAACTCTCATCGGGCTGTCCTCCGCACGGCGGCCGAAGCTACCGCTGCTGCTGCTGCTGCTGCTTCCGCGGAATGGACTGTGGTGTTGGTGCACGGTCTCGTAGCCCAGCGTCAGCTCCAGCTCCACGTCGCTCTGGCTCGCCACCGTAGACGCCTCCACCGTCTCCAGAGATAAGATGCTCTCGTTCTCCCGGCTTTCCCCCGCCACAGCTTCGGCGGGGACCAATATAACCTCCACAGCGCCGGAGGCGGTGTCTTTGCTCGGCTCCAGCCAATATTCAGCGGGGTGGCACCACCGGAAGCTAGTGGAATCTGTAGCGGGGTTGGAGAGGACCTCCGAGATGCGGTTACCCGACCGCTTGAAGCGGGCGCGGGTGGCCTTGTTGACCTTATTGAGATCGAAGCCGGAGGTGCCCCCTGCGGCCTTGGAGACGTGGCGGATGTCGAAGGACGAAACCCTCTGGAGAAAAGCAGCTTGGGTTTCGGAGTCGCAGTCAGCGGGTACCTGCATGATTGGCCCGCCCTTAAAGACGGCTTCGACGGCAGCCTGGCAGAATTGCCATCTCCCTGACCAGAGGAGTCCGACGGAACCGTAGATAGGGTTGACGATCCGGCCACATGCCTCGTAGAGTAGTGATCGGAAGATAGCTGCATCCTCACGAAAAGCCTCCGATTAGATCCTTTTCTGGCCACTCCCCGTTCTTAGGGTTTGAGGGATGCGACGAATGAGGACGGTGTGCAGTGTACACCCATCTCGTTTAATCGTAAGAATCCATAGATTACTGTTTCAGCAGCGAAGCCTCTGGATCGTACCTGGGCGGAGGTGATCAGGGCCAGCATTGATGAGGTTAAGGAGCCCGGCACGGCCGTAGAATTTGGCGAGGAAGACGGTAGCGTTCGCCTGGGACTCGGCGCTCTTGATCCACTCCAGGCAGGGCCTGATGGTGCAGGCCTCACTGCATCCCTTGCGAAGGATTCGGCAGCCATTACAGCTGGCCCTCATGGCTGCACCAGATCTCCGTCTCCCGGTGCGGTTCCTTGCCCTTCCACCGCAGCTGCTTGGAGCTCCTACAGCCTGGGATGAGGAAATATCTCCCCCCCTGGCTTTGGACCTTTCTTCCTCGATCGTTTCCTCTTCTTCAACTTCTGGAGGCTGACTAGAGAAGAAATATAATGGGCGACCAGCTGATCAGTGTGAGAATGAGAGATTTTGGGATAGCGGGGAGGGGTAAGGGAGTATTTAAAGCCCTGAACCGTCCATAACGTTATAAGAGATAGAGAGAGAAAGAGAGAAGGAAAGTGGGGTTGGAAGGAGTGGGCGAACAGCCAGCGGGGCGCCCACAGTTCATAACCTGGAAACCGGAAACCGCTATTAAGCATGTATGAAATCCCTGTCCGGTTCTGCGCATCCCTCATTAGCAAGGAACAAGCTTCTACATCTTGAACTTTTTTTTTTTGGTGTTTGAGTGATAACATTTAATCAGAAAAAAATATATTCAATTAGTTATTTCTGATTTTAAAATCCCTAGTTTGCAACTCAGTTGGCCAATCAGTAAATGTTTTTAAAAAGATAACAAATTATAATAACACATTACATTGAATGAAAGATTACAATAATAACTCAGTAGTTTCTTCCTAATGAAAAATTAAATGTTCTCAAATATACTTATCAGCTTTGAGGCATCACAAGTCCTGTAAGTCAAATTTTATTCGTGAGTAACGAATTATCCTTAATGTTTATTTATCTCATTGCATCAGTGGGTGAAAGGAAATAAATTAGATAGGGCATATTTATGGACTTACATGTTGCACAGTTTGAAAGAATTTACTCCCGATATATCACAGTGAAGTATGTTATTTACCTCCGAGTAACCATTCATTTTCCATTACTAACCGTCATACCACATGCCATCAATTTTCAGCTCCTAGTAATTCGTGAAACACAGAACCTAGACCTAGATGAAGAATGATAAATAATATATTTCACAATGGACTGTCAGATGCCAATTGTACACTTGAAGCCTGTCAAGTGCATATGAAAGAAATAGCATCTAGTCAGTGGTTCATTTATACTAGGTTTCAAGAAATTTTCTCTCTCCGTACAATGTATACGTTATTTCCATACACCTATTTTGATCTGTGATAAACTCCCTCCTAAGTTTCTTACATTGAATAAAAGAATGAAACTAAAGGGAGAATGAAGGGGGGGGAGGGGGGATTAGATTCTTTCAGATTTTATAATTATCATATAAGTTTAAGAGACAAATAAAAAGAATTAAAATCATTACAAAGATTTATCGTAAGCATGTACTGACACTTAGGACATCTCCTAGACCTGCAACATCTGAAGTAACTATACTCTTCATGACCGTGATACGTACTAAAGGTTGCACAAAAGCACGTCCTTTCAATCTATATATGTTTAAAAATTATAACACATCTGCATGATTCTCAATAGGTTTTGACCTAAACAAACCTAATAAATGCTGAGAGAAAAACATATAAAATAGATATCAAGTCATACACCTATAAAGGTATAGCTGTCCTGACTCGTATGCATCTATCAAATGCAAGAAAAAGTTTCAAAGTAGTGAGTATACTTGATTTAAGGTCCAAGTCACAAAATAAAACCAGATGAAATGTAGTTTCACTGACCCATTGTTTAAACCTTGTTCTTTCTTCGTTGAATGGTTTTTCTTCCTGCAAAAAGAAAACGTAGGTGCCTACCCAATGCTCAATATTGAATCTAGATTGTGTTCTGCCATTGCTACCCGTCAGTCCTATGTATCATCCTCATTCATTAAGACTCCACTGGGAGGTGGACCAAATAATGGCTATTTTGATGTCCTCTTTTCGAAATTAGATGCGACTCAGGCTCTAACTAGTGGCTAACCTTAAAGATAATTAAAACTGTTACAATAGAATGAGGGTAGTTAATGGATGGCGACCAAGGGGCCACACTTATTAGGGGGAGAGGACTTGCTTCAAGAGACCCTAACTTGAAAACTGCATATTCCAACCAAGGCACATCCCACATAACTGTGTGAAGGGCTCCCAAATGGTAGGACATTTGTTTGCCCCTAGTACCGATTTCATGGATTAGAAATTGAAAGATCAACGTTGGCATCAAAGTGTCATATTAACTGGCTCTCATCGCTCCAACACATCCTAAAGAAGAGATGGATTCCCCCCTCTTATTTCACAGGGTTAGGGTTGATACGTAGGGACAAAGGACACAGATGTCCCTAATACGTGAAGATCACATTCCACATTCCACATTCCACATTCCAACAGTTTCCTTCTTAGAGATCGTTCAAAGGAGATTAATCTGCACATTCTCTCCACTCAATCTTGACAGCACACTAGGCGAGCGTGTGATATCGTTGTTCCTCCGCCTAGTGTATCATGCACATCTGCATGATCGCTCCCCATGGTGGCATTGTTTCATACCACACTAGCATATACCCATGCGTGCACTTCTCCACGTGGTCTCATGTTCCTTCCCATAGCTACTCCCCAAGCTGGCATCGTTCCATATGTCCTCGCCTACCACCACACACCATATCTGCATGGTGTCATGTTGTTCTGCATGGTGCTCCATCTTTCTGTGCGACCAGCCTATAGATGTTGTTCCTCCTCACGACGTTTCACACACTTCCACGCAGCCACTCTTTATGCTAGTGTTACCGACACACATTGTTCCTTCACACAATGGCCTCTAAGGGACAGCACAAACAGGAAGGGTGAATTTCTAGTCTTTATTTTTTTATCAAATCTTAAATATCAAGTTGTCATTATTTCATGTGATAGGCATCAACAAAATTACACCATAATTATATAGTAGTTTGATCCTCCTGACTCCTATAAGAAGTGATATTTTTTCTTGCATAATAATATGCGTCATGAATAAATATTTTTATCCTCATTTTTATAATATGTATAATTAGTCCAATTGAACCAATGTGGTCTATGGGTTGAATACCCTTCAAGGTTTACTGTTGATGAATTCAGCATTTGGATCTACTCCTGAAGGATGTTATTTCATATAAACTTGTGATACCACTAGTAAACTTTTAAGTGGCAGCATAGTATTGAGATGGTGAGTGAATTAGTTGTATTTTTTTCCACCAAATATTAAATATTTAAATAATAATATTTTAGGCAAGAAATCATCAATAAAATAACTATAATTTTATAGTAGTTCGGTCCTCTTGACCTACATCCATTCTCAAAAATCTCAGCCCTTGGGATCTATTAATATCTTAGTATTTCACACACTAAATTTCTAGGTTCAGCCACCTTCTTGTTGCATTTAACAGTTCCAGCCAACTCAAGATCCTACCTATAGTTCTTTTAGATTCTCAACTCTAAAAGGCTAACAAGATTAACCACAGTTAATCTCCTCTAGATTTAACCTCCATGGACATTTTGAATATTTATGCACTCTAAATACAAAATTAAAACTTGTTATCATTCCTGGCATTAATCTTCTAGTTTTCTGAAGGTTTTAATCTTCTTCTTTCTCATTGAGGAAACTTCTGTGTGAATGAGTCACTGAAGTTCTTCAGCAGCGGTTGATTTTTTCTGCTTCCAAATGGCCCAATGTGTAGAAATAGAGCTTGGACTCCAAAGAGTAAGGCGGTGGATATGATACTTTTTTATATATTTTTCTCTTAATTATTTTATTTATTTCTTTCTCTTATTTATATTAGGTTTTTTCGAGTTTAACATCATATAAGTATCACTTATCGATCAGATTCAGTTATAGTAATGAAATAATTCATTTCTACTTCATGGATACACAAAATGATATTCAATTTCAGTTTTAATCATGAATAAGGAAAACAATTGTTCAATTTCGAATTTAGTCATGGATATCGTAAACGGTATTCAATTGTGATACCAGATATGGTAAATGTTCTTCAATTTCAGTTTCAATCGTGGATGTGGTAAACTGTATCAGTTCTGGTTTTAATAGCAGAAGTGATACCTTCTAACCTACATCCAAAAAACAAGTCCGTTAAGCCTTAGATTCAGACCCAATAAAGGGATCCATTACACAAATTCATGCCCAATAAATCGATCCATTAGGCCTTAAAATTTAGGCCCAATAAACATTTGTTCTACCTTAAATCCAGACCCAATAACAAGATTCATTGTCTTATTTAGACTTATTTCAACATGAAATAAATCAATACAAAATACATAAATATTCCAAAATCTTATTTGATAGATAATGTTCAAATATAATTGTCTACATTAATTTTATCCACTTAAACGCCCTTCAAAATGTTTAAGATCTTCATATTAATGAATTATGCAAATCAATTCTTAAGAGAACAACTAAACTACCTTGTTATGTTGTAATCATAATCAAAATACCAATGACTTCTAAACAATCAAATGAGATTATCTATTTCAGTGAGTTGTGATTATTGTGCTTGTTTCAATCTGTATTTAAATATGTAATGGAATTAGAATGAACACTCTTAATGGTGTTGGCTTTTGGAGCCTTCCTAATTTTGATGTTCAAAAAATTCAAAGAAAGATAAAAAATTAATTTTATTCTAAAAAAAACAATGGTAAGAAAAATAATGTTGTTAAAAAGTTTATTATCATTGATTTTTTGCCTGATTGCAAAATCTATCATTTCTCTATTTCATTTTAGGAAGTGAGTTGACTCACTTAATAAGATGGGTTTTATATTCACAATGGAAAGGACACCTTGTAATGGCATAATGGTAATTTTATGCTAAAGCACATCATATTTAACCTTATCAAAAGAATCCTTGCACCTTTAAGTTTTGTTAATTTCTTGTTTTGTTTGTTCACTTCTTTGTAAAAAGAGAGTTGACTCACTTAATGCATTGAACATTCATTATGATCAAGTTGACACTTTGGGAGTGAATCAACTCATCTTATATGAAGAAACTTCAACACTATCGATGACGAAAAGTGCACTGACTCACCTAACATGGGGACTCAAAACTAAAAATTTATGTCACAAAGTTATCTCTCAAAGAAGCTAGTTGACTCACCCAACTAGAACAAGCCTAAAGATATTTTCATTGAAGTGTATACAAGTATAGACTAATAATTTAACATTACTCTTAATTGTATCATTGAAGTCAATAGATTCTGGCCAATTAGACTTTAAAAATAAAAAATGAAGCTCCTTTAAATGATTAAATGAGCATTGATTTTTCAAGACCCTTGAAAAACTTTATATCACAAAGAGTGTTCATACTGAATAAGAATCTCTTGGGCCATGATTTATAGGGTTTCTACATTCAATTTTTGCCACCATTATTACTAATGAAACTTTTGTAAACCAAATTTTTAATTTACTTACAGTTAATTCTTTATAAAGTTTCGTAATGGTTGATGGCTACCACTGCAACTGTTGACCGAAATAGTGTTTAAGGATTTTTATACAATCATGCCAGCCAAGATGACCAAAATGAGTGGATTCTCAAGGTGACTACTGTGAGGAAGAAACAATACTAAAGCTGTGATAGAATAGTCAGCTGGTGAGAGGTAATTTAGTTGCATGACTAACTCGAAAGTTAGGAAGGGCTTCTAGAGAAAAGTGGACAAGTACTCAATAATATCAAGTTCATTGAAATCATCAATGCCTCTGTGAGTTATAAAGAGAACTTCATAAATTATTTATCTTATTAATCTCATTTGAACTCCTTTCATAAAAGTGACAAGAGTACATCCATTTTCCCCATGGAGCAGATTGTACAGTAATCGTTGGAATAGAATAAAGTAGGTAAGGTTGCTACATAGGAATAGTAATCAAGACATAATGCTTTATGAGAGCACATTGGTTGGACCCATGGGAGTCAAAGAAAGAGGAATTCACTTTGTAGCCGAAGGGAACATGGCTGAAAACAAATGGGGAGAAAACCTTTGACTTTTGTGAGGTGGAGGAAAAGTATAGAAATGGAGGAAAATCAAAGGGAGAAGGCAGTGGCATAGGAAATAAAGGAGAGAGATGACAACAATAGTGGCAATTGTTATGATGACAAAATGGTATGAATACCCACAATAGAAGATGAATTGCAAAACCTGTCATGCACTCTATAGGTATCCAAAGAATCAAGGAAAAAAGTATGGAGATGACAAGATTGGATTCGAATGAAATAGATGATGAAATGATGCACTAAGATTTACATGGTTTGGATAAATCCTGTTATACCCAGATAGAGAACTAAAGAGATTTCTTTAAAGTGCAAGTATAAAAGGAAAGAGAATCTTAAAAGACCACTATATCTATTTCCTCAACCCGATGCTGAACATGTCTTCCTCAAGTCAATGCATCAATCACCTACTCCAAGAGAAAGCTTCAATGAGAGGCTCGCATCCGTGGTGAGATTCCTTTACGTCTTCTTCTTCTATCCCCTTCATCCTATTGCTACACATCATTCACCCGACAAGTCTTTTTTTTCTCCTCCACCCAGCATGAGAGCCCCCTCCATGTCCTTCTCCAGTTTTCCCTACCTTTTCAACGGCCATTAGGCTCAGTACCATGTACCCTCCCATGTTTATCTATCCATTGGTGTCTATTTCGACGTGCATGACCGCGTGCCGCTCCATCTCCTGTCTGCTCACTGCGTCCATCCTCCCGCGTACGGCCGAGCCTATTGGGGCTCGCCTGCACCAAGCTGGATGCGCGTTCGTCCACCTACCCACTCCTGTGCAGAGCCCTTCTCCGGTTCTGTCCGTGCAACAGTTTGCACCAGTCTGTGCAACAACTTGTGGCCCAAACAGTTACTCTGGGTCAATAACGTCAGAAGCTCGAGATCCTTTCCTGTTAGGTCCGATGTACGACATTTTCATCACTTGGGAATTGCTTCGCAGTGTTTCAACTATACCCTGTAGTGGGTTAAGAGATATTTGATATTTCTCTTATTATCCTAATAAGACTCTCAAGGGAGTCATGGGTACAAGCTTACTGATGGGCTCAAGTTGGAGCAGTGGTAAAGGGCCTAGTCGAATATAAAAGTTGATACATCTTGGCCAAGCTCCCTCTTGGAGTTGATACTCTAAACCCCTAAAAACGAGATCTTTCTAATTCTTTGCTAGCCTAGTAAGGATGGGGTTAAATCTGGTTGAATATAGTCTTCATACCATAATTATTATTAAATTAATAATTCCTATCTTAAGAAGCAAACCTAGGCGGTGTAAGAAGGGAAAACAAATCATGAAATTCCTATCTTAACTCTAGAAGAAACGACTAGAAAAAAGCTCAATTGACAACTAAATAAATCTGAAATCAAGTGAGTTGATTGTCCTCTTTAAGCCATAAGGCCTATAAGACAGTTCCCATTGATAAAGATATTTCTGATAATGTGCTGTCAAAGGTCGATCCTTATGTCTGCGCCAAAAGGTATTACCAAGATGGTACTTGGGCTTACTTCACATTCATTTTGTTAATCCTAACTCATCCATAAGAAAAGCCAGGTAGGGTTGACTTTATTCACTTTTTATGGGCCAATTGTCACTTGAATTTATTTTGAGTCTACTTATATAACTTATATAGGAGGACTCCACTCCTTAAGTGAGCAATGTAAATATATCAAATTTTAAGAATCGTTTTGTGGTGTTGCTTGATATACTCACAGGAGGGAACTCTCCCTTAAGTTCCACCAGCTATGATAGAATATCTATGCTAAACACTAGTATGTTGAGGAACTTATTTCTAAATTATTTTAAATTCAATACTAGTTGCTATTTGAAAAACCACTATCTTCTACATTGAAGTTACTCTCCATCAATGTGATAAATTTTTTCAAATAATCACTGAGACAAATATGTTGAACTCAGTTTTAATGATGGCAACATTAAAAAAAATCTATCATAATTCATCATCAAATAATCTCTCATTTTTAATATTAATGTATTAAATCTTATAGTCATTAGACTATACATTTCTTACTTCAACACATGTTAAAAGCTCTAAATTGAGGACATTGAAAATATTAAAGTATTTAAATATTATAATGTAAAATTTATATTGACTAAGTAGCTATGTAAGATGACGTAACTTAGTTGTTATATAGTAAATCACATAAATTTAAAATTTATAAAACTAGAAAATATGAATTTTTAGATATTTAGAAGTATTTATAAACAAAGATATCAATTATAATTTAATATAACTTTCAAAAATAGTGGTAATTTTCCAAGTCAATCACAAGAATATAATATAATATTAGGTAATTATTCAGAATTTTTCTCAAAGAATATTATTTTTTATGAATTTTACACTATAAAATAAAAAAATATTTAAAATTCATGAAAAAAAATATAATAAGGGTGCGGACGTCAAGATGATGTCAACGTCTAGCGAACATGAATCGGGTGAAAATAGAGTTTTGTCTGATGATTCTTACGTAAGTGATTACAAATGATTTAATTGATCAAATTAAGATTTGTAAAAGTCGAAAGAATCGTAATTAGATGAAGTATATCTTAGTAAATTTAAATCACACAAACTATCACTAAATGAAATAGAAATTAAGTTGAAAGTACCAAAATCTTGAACATTCAAGAGAATTGTTGTGCAATGTCCATAGCTTCAAAGACTCTTTTTGGACAAAAACAACATGGGCAATCTTTAGATATCTTTGTGAAGCCTAAAGATCAATGAAATGAGTCGTCGAATCATCTCCGGTGGCTGTCACCTAGTAAAGTAAAAAAATGATGACTTTGCGACTCTTCATTAGTTGTCACTCAATAGAAAAGAGCTAGATAGAGGTGGGACAAGTGTCAAGGAGCTTCACCGTCAAATTCACATAGTAAGAGGAGGCTCTTCATTGCATCCGATACACTCTCAAGAGGTGATGACTCGTCTCCTAATAAATCATCTTCTTCTCGACGATAGCTTGTTCATCGATCAATTGGAGATATTTTACTCGATGGATTCACAATCCTTTTATCGCGAATCGTTCAACAATTTTAGTAACAATACTCTGCAAATCGTATTGACGAGATCTTTGCCGATGATCTAATGATTCTGGCGACTTAATCATTCATCGGCGATTTATAAGAAAGTCCTAATAATCAGATAAAAAATATGAGTTTTGGCTCTAGGAGGATTTGAACCCACGTCGGTTACCCGCTTGTATGAGAAAGATTGACATAAGTATTTTAATGCCCTTATCAAATAATGTTATCATGAAATATCTCTATTATAAATATGGCTATTGTAGGTATTAAAATCATCTAAGCTTTTCTGGGGAAGGTGTGATGCGGATTTAGTCCAACATCGTTTGTGTGCCGAAGTTTCAGACGATTATATAGTAATATTATATTTACAAGTAAGTCCCCTTCTCCTACATGTATGACCATTCCTTACCCCATAGTAGGCTGGCCACCGGTGACGTGGAAGGAGAGTGGCATACACGTGCCCCTATCGATCTTACCCGCTTGAGTCTTTGCTCGCAGCTCCTCCCTAATTGCACTTCTGACTCGCTTGCGGGCTTGGCTGGCCAGCAAGTACTCTCTATTTTACTATATTTTTATTTTCATTTTTTTTCTTCATTTATTTCAAAAGTAAGACTATAAAAATTATATAAATTTATATAAAATCACATAATTAGTAAAAAAATATTTTAATCAACTAAAAACTACTTTTCACACTTTAACATAAATATAAGTCTATTTATCATGATTTAAGGCTAAAACTCTATTATTTACTAATTATTAACTCATGATAATAAAGAATTACCATAGAATTTTTTCAATAGCATACATACAATAATGAACTTAATGTCTCATTAGGAGATTTTTATACACTTTCATGATGTTTTCATACTGATTTCATAATTATTTAACTAGAAGCATTTTTGAGTTATGTTGACATTTGTATGAAATCAACATCTTATGCTACACTAATCAAATGAAAATTATCACCCATCCATTCAAATAATTTTCAAACCTTGATCAAAGAAGAACCCTTTTGCAAAGATATTTGAAAAAAATGAAATAATGTAAAAAATAATGTCAAGAAATTCAAATAAATAGAGTTCATGTGATTTATATACAACTAATGCCCATTTGTTGGAGTGTTTAATAAAAAACATGATATAATAGTGAATGGTCCAAATTCTAGTCATTTTTTCCTGTTGAGCTACACATGGGTTGAGAGCCAAAAACACAAAAGTTTGTCCATCTTTTTTTTCTAAGTAAATGATATGGAAATTATTTCAAAGCTGTCACAACAAAGAATGTAAAGAATTCAGCATACATGCAATGAGAAAATCATCACCATCAATTGGTTCCACACTCAACAGCCAGTGAATAGCAAGAATTGTGATAACATTATTACAATCAGGTATTTTTGAATTGATGTATCATTCCATTGAGTGGTGTTGTAAGCTAAACCATGAAGCACATTTGACTCATGTTTTTGATAACAAAAGTTTCTTGGTGGGCTAAAACTATTACACCTAGTGGAAGAGTAATTGTTTCATGATGAAGTATTTAATGGGGTTGGAATTAAAAATATTGGTGGACAGATGATGACATAGAAGAGATTTAGTTGATGGTTTTGTGAGTACTTAAGCAGAATGAGAACCAATAGGTATTCAATGTTAAATCCATGAGTATATAGCAGTTGTCTTATTTGTAATGATTATTGAAAACCCAAGGAGACAAAGGATTATTGGGATAATATATTTAGGTTATGAATTGAAAAACTCTAAAGCAAGCTTGTACATTTTAGTAAGTCCATATATATTGTGTTTTTCACCAGAGCCTTTTTAATTTATGGATTCCATCTATAATGGTATAGTTTTTATATCAACCAATATGTTTAATTAATAAATATAATTAATAAGCATGCATTGACTACTCTATATACACAAGACATGTCTCCTCCCTCAATACCTCATCAAGGGAGTCATCTACACCATTAGAAATTTCTAAGGGGGAACCATCAACCCTTGTGTCTTCTCTTTCCTACTCTCATGAGTGTTGGTTTGAAGAAGGTTATAAGAACTAAGAAGGGGGTGAATTGATCTTTTTGAATTCCTTCCAAAAGTTATGTATAGTATTTAGACTTATTGGTTGAAAGATTTTGATGTTACCAAGTAATCATAAGAAGATAAAAACAAAAATTATTCATACATACTATTATTGAACTGATGCTTGGATAAATATATGTCATTAGATGTTGTCCATTTTTTTAAAAATTATCTTTTCAAGAATAATATGTTGAAGAGGTTTTTCATAAAATATATATCTATCAAAATAAAATCAAATTTAGCAAAAAATAAGTAAAAAATGAAGGGAGAGAAAGTTTGTTAACTCATAAAAATTGCCTAACCATCTATAATTGAGGAAAAAGGAATTATGTCAACCCAAAAAAGTTGTATTGACTAATTCAAAATTGAGAGACAAAATGAGTTGACTTGGAAAAAAAAAATTCCCCCATCACCTTGAAAAACTTGTGTTCACTCATCCAAAATTAAGGACAGAAAAGTGTTTGAACTCATTTGTCAACCAAAAAAAAGTCAAAGTACAAGTGTATCTTAATCATGTAAGATGATCAATATAAAATCTATAAATGTTGCCTTAACACATCTTTAGATGACCTAATCAAAAGCTGGTCAAATTGTTCAGCTAACTGTATAAATTTTTGAACAATTTGATGTAGATAAATGCAAAGAATATTTGACATATCAAAATCTCTCATATTTGACTTCCAACAATCAAATTTTTGGAGTCTATAAATAGCCTATTATAAGAGCTTTCAAAATTTGACTAAACAACAAATCAACCCATTCAATTACTCTCTAGAATTTCTCTTCAAAGTTCTATTGCAATAATAACTTCACCAAAACTTTCTCAAGTCCTCAATTTATTAAATATTATTTTTCTGTGAAAACACTACAAGGAGTGCTAATAAGAAAGGAAAGAAAAGTTAATGTCTTGATGTCTAAAATGGAGAGTTAAATCCATTGTATCTATCATAAAAAGTGATTTCCTAATTCTTTGAATTTTAGTCATATTTAAAAAAAAAAAATAGTGAAAACTATTGATACCCTTGGTAAGTAGACATAGGGTAGGGAAGACAAACACACAGAGTTTCATGAAGACAAAATTTCATAGTTGAATTCACAAGAAACAAAGTTTTAGTGAAGAAGTGACATCCTAAATTCACAAAATATAACTTCAATTATTAAATCCACAAAGATTTTATAGTGTCTTTGAATCCACAAGAATCAAAATAGCATCCTTGAATCCACAAGTACACAACTCTTTCTAAGTGAACAAAAAATCATAATACTAAAAAATATCTCCAAGACTACATGGTGGAGCCAGTACATAGACTAAGTTTTTATTAGAATGCCCCTAAAAAGGTGGATCAGTTTCGATGGCACTTTAAAAGAGATTTAAAGTGTGTTAAAATAATTTTTAAATAACCTAAAAGCTAGAAAATAAACTTCTAATACATCTCTCTTGTGCCTTATTATGGACCTAATGTAATTTTGGGCCTTTTGAGTTTTCTTCATGCTTCCCAAGGGCCTAACCCATGAGCTTTTGGTCACTAGGTCAAAAAGAAATTGCCCTTTGCTTTTCTAGAATAATGTCTTACATCAGAAGTCATGATCACTATAAATCTTAGTGTTATATATTTTTAGTAGTTAATAAGTCTACTTAATTTATTGACCAAGTTAGTTCAACCTATTTGGTGTCAACATAGTGTGCCAACCCGAGCAAATCTATGTTTAGCCAAATTAAATAGTATTAACCTAATACATGCATAATCAAGAGAATCACTCTAAAACATGTAAAAATGTACAACCAGCCTTGGACCAATATAATGCACCATGCTAGCTCCACTCTCTAAGGATCATGTCCTAAGGATACATTAGCTCTTGCTCAGTCAACTAAACATATAAGGCTTTAGCTAGCCTTATATTAGATTTATAACTCTAGTAAATTAAAGTGCTTCCTCAAAACACTTCTTCTAAATTCATAATTCTAGTATTATGAAGTACTCAAATAATACACTATTGCATGGGGGTTTTATGTATATGACATCCTTTTAAAATCAAAATACTATCCTTATTTGCATCTAAAGAGACATGATATGTCTTTCCTCTCCCTCAACTATCGATCTCTAGTTTGGGCTCATCATATGTAAAAATTAAAATAATAAAACACTCTTAAAAAGTTTGGCCCATACCTTACCATGGCATGAATTTATGGGTCTAGAATGTGAAAGCATCTCTTAGACAGACTGACGTGACTTAGTCATTGTATATTAAATTATGCAAATCTAAAATTTATAGAACTAGAAAATATGAATTTTCAGATATTTAGAAGTATTTATAAATAAATATATTAATTTATAATTTAATAAAAATTTTAAAAATAGCAATAATTTTCCAAGTCAATCATAGGGATGTAATATAATATTTGATAATTATTCAGAATTTGTCTCAAAGAATATGATTTTTTATAAATTTTATACTAGGAAATGAAAAGAAAATATATTTAAAATTTACGAAAAAGTGAAATAAGGGTGCAGATGTCAAGATGACGTTAGTGCTCGACAAATGTGAGTTAGAGGAAAATAGAGTTCTGTTCAACAATTCTTACATAAGTAATTATAGATTATTTAATTAATCAAATTAAGATATGTAAAAGACGAAAGAATCGTAATTGAATGAAGTATATTTTGGTAAATTAAAATCACACAAATTATCACTAAATGAAGCATAAAGTAAGTTGAAAGTAAGAAAACAGAGTTCTGGCGTCGCGATGGCGATGTATCAATAATGCACCAGAATCTTGAGTGTTTAGGAAGATCGTCGTGCAGTGTCCACGGCCTCGAAGGCTCTTTTTGGACAAAAATGATGTGAGCAATCTCTAGATCTCCTTACAAAGTCTAGATATTAATGTAGTGGGTTGTTGAATCGTCTCCGACGGCTGTCACCCAGCGAAGTAGAAAAATAGTGACTTTGCAGCTCTTCGGCGGTTGTCACTTGACAAAGAGGAGCTAAATCGAGGTGAGGCGTGTGTCAGAGAGCTTCATCCTCAAGTCTACACAAGAAGAGAAGGCTTTTCATCGCATCTGGTATGCTCTCAAGAGGTGACGACTCGTCTCCTAGTAGATCGTCCTCTTTCCCACGACGACTTATTCGTCGATCAATCGGAGATGTTTTACTCGATGGATTTGCGATCTTGTTATCGCAAATCGTTCAGCAATTTTAGTAACAATGCTCTGCGAATCGTGTTGACGAGATTTTCGTTGATTATCCAGCAACTCTGGTTGCTTAATTTTGCACCGACGATCTGCAGGAAAGTCGCGATAATCAGATAAAAAAATATAAGTTTTGGCTCTGGGAGGATTCAAACCCGCACCAATTGTCTGCCCTTTCTGAGGAAGGCCAGTTTAATCCCACATCAATTGTGCGTTGATTTTTTGAACGAATATATACTAATGTTACATTTCTTAGCAAGTCCTTTCACTCGCGTGTACAACCACTCTTTACCCCTATCAGTCCAAGCTGCTCAAGCACATGCTCATGGCTACTCTCGATTGAGCTTTCGACTCACTTGCAGGCCTGGTTGGCTGGTGAGTCCCCCTCATTTTGTCTTTTTTTTATTATTTTTTTTCTTTATTTATCTCAAAAGTAAGACTGTAAAAATCATATAAATTTATATAAAATCACATAATTATCCACAAATTCACATTAATTAACTAAAAACTACTTTTCACACTTTTACATAAATATAAGTCTATTTATCATGAGTTAAGGCTAAAACTATATTATTTACTAATTATTAACTCATGATAATAAAGACTTATCACGAACCACTTGAATACTTGAGAAAGAATGTACAAATGAGTAGTTATAATGTCAAATCCTTTTATGAGATATTGGGGAGGTTGATCCTTTCATTAACATATTTTTCTTCAATTTTTGAATTCTTAAGTGTCATAAATAGTAAGGAACCTCACTCCAATGATTAATTATGTGCTCCAAATAGCTAGTTACAAATACTATAGTAGATTGTCTTATTCTTTTTTGTTATCTACCATCACACCCCCAATACATTATTTGACACAAGTCAACTTATGAGTCAGCTACAATGAAGTACCAAAAAACAAACTTGTAGATAGAAAGACCTAAAATTTAATGACTTTCAATAGTTAAATTCACGCATTGGAAATGTAAAAGGACCATGTAGATGTTTAAAAATTTTAATGTAAAACTACCCTTTTATCCTTAACTATACTTCCCTTAAAGTTGAGTCTTATTCTTACTAGATGAGTCAGCTCATTTATTTAAGTGATAACTTATCATAATTGATTTAAGTGTTATCATATTAAATGTGTCTACTCACTCTATAATACTAGGGTATTTCACATATCAAGAAAATTGACTTACTTCCTAGGCCATAAATGATGAGTGGAAACCTTCTTCATATATGATGAGTCAACTCACTATTTCACATGTAGTCATTTCATATATAAATGAGTCTGACTTATTTTTTACAATTAAGTAAAAAGAAAAATTTGTGGGCCTAAATGAGTAAAAGATTATGGTATGATGTCTTCTGTGAGTGTCAAACTCTATCTAATTGAATCAACTCCATGAAGAGAATAAAGATACACAATGGGTCATGCAAGTAGTTCAGAAATCATGCAATATTTTTCTAAGAGTTATAAAAGAAACTATCAATACTTTAATAAAATCTAAATATAATTTTAGTATAATAAAATTATTATTTTACTCTTCTACATATTTTATCACTATAACAATTATAAAGACACCAAATGTCAAGTCAATCATGAGCCCACCTAACATTGTGATGAGAAAATTTATTAATAAACTTGTCATCTCACTGATGGACAATATCTACCAAAGAAGAATGTTGCAAATAGTTAACTTAGGATTTCTAGTATCTTGTGAGATTAAGAACCTCAAGAAGTCAATTCAGCAGCCCAAGTAGAGTCCCCTTTAGAAACCAATCTTGCAACGCTTTCTTAGCTTGAAGCCACTTAGGAGAGAGCTCTTCTTGTCAGTTTAGAACCATTTTGGAATGCCATTAGAACAGCATGTATGGGACCCTCGTCTAATTCTAATTAACATCAAATGTTATGTTTCTCTAGATTTTGATTCGCAAAAGATAAATATGGCATGGTCTGTTGTCTTTGTCTCATCAAAAAGTTAGATATTGTTGGGTTTGTCAAACAAACCAATGTTGGAATTGAATAAATCATTTTTGGTGAGCCAAAAGATCTAGTTTATCAAATGATTGAATTAGGAAAAAATTATCAAAAAACACCAAGTTAGCATTCATAAAAATTATCTAAATGAGTTCATTGGATCTTGTTTATTTGGAAGCCATGAGTTGGTCATTACATCAAATTGACAAGTCACCGCTCCCCAAGTTTTGGGAACGGATAGAGCTTGTGAGACAGAGCTCCATCCATCGACTGTGACGTAGGGAGTAAGTTTGGTACGTCTCGACATAAAAGGGTTGAGAGGAGCGATGGAAAGAGAGAGAGAGAGAGAGAGAGCGAAAGAGAGAGAGAGAGAGAGAAAGAGGGAAGAGAGAGAGAGAGATTAATTGTCAACGGAGTGATCCTGATATTGAACCTCAATCTTTTGGTCTTTTTTGTATTTCCAAACCTAATTTAAAGACTCACAGCTGGTTACATCTCCCACCGCCAATTTTGACGCCTCTTTTCTCCTGCGGTCAACGACCATTGGACGGCCGAGATGAAGGGCGGTGACACATCTCCGGTGGAGGGCTACCCACGTGAAGCTATTTACGAAAACGGGTCTGCATTGTTTACTATATTACATCAACAGCCATTCCAAAAGTGCCGCGGAAAATCGATCTCTGCCGTCCAGTCACCCGTCCCCAGTTCATCGTAGCCGTCGCCAGAGCGGGTGGCCGTGGTTGGTCATCCTGAATAAGAGAGGAAGGCATCATTAAAGCGAACACGTGACGCTCGCCGCTGCCTGACCGGGTCGATGTTAATTTCCCTGCGGCCACGTGCGGTGGGTTTTTCCGACAATTTCCCACTGAGGGACTTTAATGCAAATAAACCAGTGGACCACGATAAGCGGGCCCGCCAGAGCACGCCGCGCCACTCGTCCCGAGGATCTTATCTCCGCCCTCCCTCCCGCGACTCCCCATCCGTTGGATCTCATCCTCTATGCTCCTTTTTACGATCGAGGGTCACAACTGTCTTATATTCCAGTTCAACCCCAGAAAAATAAATATTTTCACAGTTCTACTCTTCTGGCCCTTGAGCGAAATAAAAACAAAATTGAGATGAATCAGAACATGTGAACTTTTTGTGGGAGGGAACGATAATCACCAAAGGTAAACGGAAACAAGAAAAATCGCTTTTGAGAAAAGTGCGCGTTAGAATCATTATTATCGCAAAACTGCTGATAAATAAATATTACCTCTTAAATTAGGCCTAAAATAAAATCCTTCTTAAAAAATTAATTTATTTTTTTGAGAAAGGCCCCAATCTGAGGCTTTAAATCATAATTATTCCGAATAAAAATCATAATTCTGCAAAAAAAATGGAAATTTTCATAAAACCCCTTATTAAGACACGTAGTTAGCGGGGTGGTCCCCGAGGGGGTCCTTTTATTCTGCAGTGTATTATTATTAATATTAATATTTTAATGGGGGGCCAGTGCCTCATTCCGATGTGGTGGTATATTTATTCTCCCCCTTCCCCACCGCTTCCGCCCTTCGCCATCTCCGGCAGTCACATGCACCGCCGCCCACCGCCCGCCGGGTGGTCCGTTGGTCTCCGTCGCCGCCAGAGCCGTCGTCTCAGAGAAGGGCACACCCTCAGAGCGCCATCTCCCGCCGGGGGGTGAATACCTAGATCCGCTCTGCGTTTTTCGCAGATCCGGCGAGATTTTGCGCTGGTTATCCGGCGGGGCTCCGGCGAGGTTGTAGGTTCGTCGACGTTCCTAATTTCTGGGGATCTTCGCCGGCGTTGCAGGCGTAGAGAGAGAGAGAGAGAGCGAGAGAGCGAGATAGAGAGGATCGAGTATGAACCAGTGGAGTGCGCTCGCGGCCTGCGAGGAGGTGATGGGGCCCTTCGTCCCCGCCATGGGCGTGGACCGCCGGGAGGCTGTGTTCTGCCCTAGGCCGCGCCGCCTCAGCCAGCGCGCCGGCGGCGACCACGTCCGGCCCGTCCCCATCCGCTGGCAGCTCGGGTCAGCCCCGCCGTCGCATCTTCATCTTCATCATCATCATCATCCGCAGTTTAATGGAGATCTATATCTGGTTTCCATTCTTGATTCCGTTCCTTGTCTCTGAAATTGCAGGCCTTCGCAGGCGGATCCCTGCGATTCGAAGCCCGGGGGGGACGTCCTGGATATCATTCTCGCCAAGGTCTCCAATTTTTTTCCGTTTTCGTCGATGTTCTCCGATCTGGCCTCCATTTCTTGCCGGCGTGTCTCTTTGATCTGACTAATTTTCTTCCTTTTTCTTCTTCTTCTTCTTCTTCTCTCTTGCAGGATGCCTCGTCGCCGCCGTATTTCTGCGGATCGCCGCCTATGAGGTCGAGTAATCCGCTAGTCCTGGACGCCCGCTTCGGGGAGGAGAAGCCGCCGCCGCCGCCGCCGCTGCTGCCGCCGGTGGTGGCGGCGGCGCCGCCGTCCTCCGGCGGGGCGGCGCGGCAGGGCGGCTGCGTCCGCAACAGTTTTGGGCCCAACCCCGCCGCCGTCCGCGTCGAGGGGTTCGACTGCCTCGCCGTCGACCACCGCCGCCGCAGCAGCCGCGGCATCACCGCCGTCGCCTGATTAACAGCTTCCTGTGCTCGCTTATTAAATTAGCGCACCGGGGAGGATTTTAGAGACCAGAAAAACCACTGAGGCAAGGAACGAACGAACGAACGGGAAGCAAAAGAGAGAGAAGAGCCATAGAGAAGAGCCAGAGAGGGCTCTCCTGTGATTACTGTACATCCCTCACCACCTCCCCCCCCCACCACTCCCTTTTCCATCCTTTTTTCGAGATCTTCTGGTAGGTTTCGTCTTTCTTGAAAATGCTGCAGAGGACGACCTATAAAATGTAAATGGAGCAAGCAATTTGATTTAACCTCCCTCCTCCTTACTCTTTCCCAGAGGAATAGAGAGAGAGAGAAACCTGGGGAGCGCAGCTTTTCCCCCCCTCCGGCGGAGGCGGCGGGGCCCCCAGGGACCGCCGGCGGCAGGCAGGGCCACATAAAAACGTCGCCTTTATCGCGTATATTCCCCCTACGGCGTCCCCCACCATGGGAGGAGGTCTCGTCTCCCATTAGAAAAAATTTGAAAACCCTGAGAGATGGGCCTCGCTCTGCTCTCAAAACTCTCCGGGCAGTCCACAAAAGTCGGAATCTTTAGTCCCTTTCTCTGCGACCCGCCTCCTGTTTTCTCTGAAGAAAGTTACCCCACAAACAGATTATGAACGACTATTGACTACAGATCTTTGCATGAAGGATCAATTGAAGGTGGGAACTGGCGGCCTCTTCCGGTCAACGGCTTCTCCGATGGAGAAAGAAAAGCTCCTCGGCTTCCAGCTTGCACCACGTGGGCGGCGTCCCACGCGCACTCGGCGCCGCCGCCACCGTCGCCGGCGGCGGGCCCCGAGCTGCACAGTAAGCTTGCAGCAAGAGTGCAGGGGTAGCTTGAGCGGCGATCCCCGCCGTGGAAAGCGAGGGTTGGGCCCTGCCGCCAGACCTCCATATCTCTCTACGCAGAAGATGAAGATTCTTTTTGACACGCTATAGTGAGAGAAAATTGAGACAAGAGGTCGATGAAACGTCTGGCCGCGTCGGTAATGGTCGATAATCATCAAAGTTTTGATGATTTTATGAACCAGGCAGCGTCAATGTGCTTCAACAAATTACCAGATTTTCTTACGATAAGAAGATTTATTATCCAGGATAAACTTCACATTTTGTATGGTTCCCGCTGCATTTAAATGAATACTTGTTAAAAGAATCTGATAAAATAGAAGATGACTCGTCAGTAAGTTTATTCGAAAATAATTCAGAAAATGCGAAACATTTGATTATGACCGTTCACCAAAAATGAAAAATAATAATTCAATATATAATACCCATTAAATTAAACAATAAGGGCAATCCAAGTTATGATAATATGACTTATATTATTTCATACTAATGAGAAAAAATGGACAACTAAGTAACTTGAAGATTTTATGCATAAGAAAATGAATGAATGAATGAATGAATGAACACGTACAAGTTATTGTCAATATTTGAGCTCTTGCTGAACCCAGCCGAGTTGGCTCACTAGCGTCGCTTGCCCAGTGGACTGAGTCGGCCCAACCGATTTCATTTAGACCCAGATCGTGGGATCTACCCAATTGTCCTTTCCCGACAAGATCTTCCGACGGGTCTCGCCCGATGTGATTCTGTGTCAGAAAACGTCATGCCGTTGCTGTGATCTCTTTATGCGATGCCGCGTGAAGGTAAGCACACCGCTGGTACTTGCGAAATAATTTTTTAGCCTTTATGTAGATATTACATGTTCGGATAAATCAAGCCTTTAAAAATATTACTGATCGACATCATGCTAAAAATATTTTATTATTTTTAATATTATTCTGTGATGAGATGAACCCTTAAAATGCCCTTCAACGCTGAATTACTCGAAGTAGATGGTAGAATAACATTTTTTATTCAATTAATAAGCAATTACGTACTTTAAATGAGTAAATAATGAAATTCTCCCATGTGAACTTGGAAATTTGGATAAGGCTATTTACAACGCCCATCTTTCTCATAAAGTCAACGCCTTGATTAATTGTAAGGTGCACTACTGAGGTTGATAGCATCATTTTTCAACGCACGGTTGAAAAATGTATGAGATGATACGCATTTAATCCAATTACTCAGTAAACCAAGTTTAGTAATGACGTTTGTAATTCGGTTTGAAACTTCGACCTCACCTGAATGTGGCAAGTCTGACCAGGCCGTTAAGGAAAAAGTTCGTCTTTTTCGCCCACCGAAAGGACCCTGGAGTCAACTCACTCACCCCAACCATCCCGCGATCCTGGCAGGCCCTCCCCCTCACCTTATCACCCCCTTCATCATCGGTACAGTGACTTTATGATCTTTGAGGTTGAGGTTGACTTCTCTGTCGCTTCTTCATTAATATGCCTTACCGGTAAGCCTGCATGACCCATGTGGCTTCCTCCTTACCGCTCTATGTCCCCACCCGCTTCTCTCTCTCTCTCTCTCTCTCGCTCTCGGAAGAACCGGCGTGACTTCTTGTGAGCGTGCCCACCTCAGCTGAGTTTGCAGGCATCGGATCCCTGAGAAGTTTCACCAAAGGAAAGGAGTGGGGACGGGCTGGGTCCAGTTCGATCCGATCCGATCCTCGTGGTGGTGGAGTGGGAATCAGTCCTCCGGCAATACGCCCGGGAGGGGACGCTCGAACAGTTCCGAACAGTTCCCATCAGTTGGTCTACATCTTCCTCGTCAGACTTCACATGCTCTGGAGAGTTTCTGATCAAAGTCAACCCCTCCTAAGAACAAAACCCTTCCATATTCGGATAATTATCATAAAATTTAAACCCTCATTGTTAACTAAGATTACCCGCGTGCTGAAACATTTTTATGATGATATCAGCACTCAGAGATCGAGGAAGATAGAGATTGAGAGATTGAGAGAGAGAGAGAGAGATGATACTCTCGCCGAGTGGAGTTGGATGGGGGAGGTGCGGGGGAGTCAAGCTGGAGTCTTCCGGCGGCGGACAGAGAAAAGCCGTCGCCCTCGCTATCTCTCATTACGGCGCCCATAAAGTGCACGGTGGCCCTTCCGCCGCCACCGCCGGCCTCCGGAAGGCATTCATTGCCCAGAACCGAATCTCCCCGTTCGCTGTATCTGCCCACAAGCCCAGATTACCACTCTCTCTCTCTCTCTCTCTCTTCAGAGTAGGGAAGAGGCTCTCTCTCTCTTCATGGTGTAGGGAAGGAAGAGGTTGGTAGCACACGCGGGTGGCGCCGCCGCGGGGCGCGGCATTGACTCCAAATTAGAACGCACGGGGGAGCCGTGGAGGAACCGTTGCGGAGGTCCGAGGCGCCGCCAATTGAGAAGCTCCGAGGCGGCGGCGGCGGAACGGGGGAGCACCGGAGAGCGCCCTCGGAGAGCGCTGGCACGTGATACTGGGGAAATGCCATTAAAAGCCGCATTAATACCGAATTGTCGAAAATCCATCCCAAGAAATATATTTGTGTCTATATACTCTCAACTGATACGGACTATACCTCTTATTCACCACAAAAATAACATTTTCCTACGAATTATAAGAGCCTCTCGGCTTTGCCTCAATAATAGCTATAAAGTAAATATATATAATTTAATATAATTGGAAATTTAACTGAAAAATGAAAAATATATAATAGTTATGTGATGGCAAAAATGTATCCACAATTAGCATGGCCCATCTAGAAGGCCTGGTCAATACCACAATTAGCTTGGTTAGGTAAGAAAGCGGCCCATAATTTATTATTTATCTTATCATTTATTATTTATTTGATAAATTAATTTTAAAATATTAGTCAACACGGACGTCCTCATGCAGACTTAAATGGGGCCCAAATATCGTGAACTCTGTGAGCTCATGGGCTTGGAGAGTTAATCGGTGTGGGACCAACTAATGCCAAGTACTGGATGGGGTGGGGGGGAGTGGAAAGGTCAACGGGAGGGGAGGATCTTGAGAGGGAAGGTGGGCCCCATATGAGAGGTGGGCCCGTAAGACCCCCATGGCCTGCCTTCTTCGGCCCATTTTATTTTCTATTTTTAGTAAATAATAACAGTATTTTTGACGGTCATCGGATATGGGTATTTATTTATTTCTAGGTGTAATTTAGTCGTGTATGACGGGCATTTTATTGATATAATAAATAAATAAATAAATAAATAAATGGGTAGCCGTGATATTCTTTAAAAATAATTCATGATTAAAAAACAGTATATCGTATCAGGCCGGGCTCCATGAACAGTACAGATTTTAGAGGGCAGCCACTAATAATTTATCTTGGAAGGATGTAATGTCAATAAGTAAATTATTAGGGACGCCAAACAAGTATTCCTCTCCTTAATTCATGGGCGCAATATAATATTAATAACGAATTCCATGTAACAAGCTTTTTTCTTTTACGGTATTTATGAGTCTCTCTCCCCCGGTGCCCTTTCTTCTTCCTCCTGCTTTTGACTGAGGAGCAACTCCGCCCACACCACCCCCCACCCCAACGCGCCGCCACCACCATCTCTCGCCTGCTGCAGCTCCGGCGGCGCCGCCAGCTCCGCAGGTGAGCACCAGACGGCCCTCTCTCCCCTCCCTCCCTTCCCCACTTCTTTCTCGTCGTCGTCTTCTTCTTCTTCTACCATCTTCATCGTCTGGTAAATCGGGGTAAGGAAATAGATAGATCGATAGATCGATGGATAGATAGGGAGAGAGAGAGAGAGAGAGAGGCGCTGTCATGGGGAGATCTGGATGGGGATTCAGAGATCTAGGTCGCTGTTGGATCTCCTGGATATTTCTCTATCTGTTTCTCGTGTTCTGGTTTCTTCCGCGTTTCCTTCTCCGCGCTCGCTCGGTGCTGTATATTATTTTAGATCTCCATCACATACCGTCGCCGGCGAAATTACAGCCATTTATTTGTCATCTCTCTCTCTCTCTCTCTCTCACACTAGAAGAGGGTTTTCGGGGGGTTTATATGCCCTTTTTCTCTCTCCAGCAGCTTGCTCTTGGGGAGGAGAGTGGAACAGGGCGGGACCTGCGGCGGCGGCGGAGCTGGTGAGGGAGGGAGCAGGAAGCCATCAGAGGGAAGGATTTATGTCTTCTGGTTCCTTAGATCTAATCTTCCACTGCTTCCCAACCGGCTTGAAGAAGAAACCGCCGCCGCCGTCTTCTCCGTTCTCCGCCGCCGTCTCTTCCTCGCCGCCGCCTCCCTCCTACACGCGAAGGAGGGAGAGGGCTTCGATGTGCTCGCCGTCCCCGAGGTTCTTCTTCTCCTTCATACACATGCGGAGGAGCTCCTTCCTGTTCCTGTTTTTGTTCCTGAGAGAGATTCTGACCTAAAAGCTCGAGCAAGGGTCTCTCTCTCTCTCTCCCTCTCCCTCTCCCTCTCCCTCTCCCTCTCCCTCTCTCTCTCTCTTTCTCTCTCTATCTTGAGTTTCAGTCTCCGGCGGGGAGGATGCCGGGTCTCCGGCAAGCGTTGTTGATTCAAGGGAAGCCCATCTTCAAGAGGGCTCCCCCCGCCGTCTTCTCCGGCGAGGAGAAACAGCCCTCCGGCGGCCGCCGCCGTCTTCTCCGGCGAGAAACACCACCTCTCCTAGTCGGCGCCCGGAAGATCCGCGTCCTCTGCTGCGACCCCGACGCTACTGACGACTCCTCCGGGGACGAAGACGACGACGAAATGGCGGCGCCACCCCTCTCCGCCGCTGGCAGCAGAAAGAAGCTCCTGATCAGCGAGATCCACATGTTCCCTTCCCGGAGCAGAAAGAAGCTCCCCAAGGCTGAAGCTCCCTCGCCGCCTTCCACCGGCGGCGGCGCCGCTGCGGTGCCCAGATACAGAGGCGTTCGTCAGCGCCGGTGGGGGAAGTGGGCGGCGGAGATAAGGGACCCCATCAAGGGAGCTCGCGTCTGGTTGGGTACCTACGACACCGCCGAGCAGGCTGCCATGGCCTATCAGAGAGCTGCCGATCGCATCAACGCTGAGAGGAGCCTCTCCTCTTCTTCCTCTTCTTCCGCCGTCGCCACCGGCGGCGCCGCCGTTGACTCCGGCGACTCCGACGCGCCGCCGCCGCCGCCTTCCGTCTCTGAGCTCGTCGTTCCCATGTTGGCGGCGGAGGAGCTGCTCGGGTCTCCGCTGGGTCTGGAGCTGGACCTCGTCGACCCGTTCCTCTTGGGCGAGTTCGGGTCGGGTCAAGAGGACGACTTCGTCGTCGGCCTGGGACACGTGGACGACCTGGATTTCGACGC